>OU696697.1:53098488-53698488 GCA_916050605.2 Platycheirus albimanus | reverse complement strand
AGCTGTAGGTAGTTCAATTTGTATTGCATACCAATATTTTTGAAAAATATTTTTTTGTATTTTTAAAAGCATTTTTAAAAAAAAAATTTAAAAAATTAATATTTTGAAAACTGCTGATTAATTTTTTTTTTTTTTAAATTTTAAATAAATGTATTTGCTGAATACCTATGAACTGGCGTTTTTCAATTTTTTTTGAAAATTTTTTTCAAAAAGTTTTTCAAAAAAATACTTTTTTTCTCAAAAACCGCTCTACAGATTTTTCTAAATTTATTCTCATAAATTCAAATTTATCCAAGAAATAAAATGGCGTACTTTTTTTCAGCTCAAATTAGTTTAAGTATTTATTTAAGAATTTTGAAAATTTTATTTTTATCAAAATCTCAAGCCCATAAACCACTGTCACTCATTAGAGCAAGTTCGTGCGACCCAGTCGTGCATTTTATTTTTTTTAGTTTTTTTAAATGATTTTTTGTTCGAGTCCCCAGACATTGAAGCTAAAAATAAATGTTCACAATGTAGCTTTTTTTTATTATTATATATATATATATATTATATATTATATTATATATATATATATATATTTTATATATATATATATAAAAATGAGTTTGATTTATGTTTGACCAATTATATCTCGAGTTTGACAACACCGAATTAGATGATTATTTTTTTGCTGAAAAGGTATTTATTTGCACCAGGTTTGTCTGTAAAAAAAATAATACCATGTATGCTACGTATGTTGCATATGTTGCAAATGCACTTGCCAATATGCAATCAATTAATGGTGGTCGTACAGGGCACTCTGCACTTAAATTGCCTTTAAACATCCAGGTTAACGAAGCGCCTACATGTAATATTTCTAAAACGTCGGCAATGGCCAAAGTCTTGCAACAGTGTAAGATTATTGTATGGGATGAGTGTACAATGGCACACAAAAAGTCACTTGAAGCCTTAGATCGAACTCTGAAAAATTTGCGAGGTAGCCAAGTAATATTTGGCAGCGCCATGATATTGTTAGCGGGTGACTTCAGACAAACTTTGCCGGTCATACCCCGATCGACTACTGCGGATGTCAATGCCTTAAATGTTCTCCTTAGTGGATATATGTTAAAACACTCACTAAAGTGATCCATCTGCTGCAGAATTTTCAAAGCAGCTGTTGGATATTGGAAATGGAAAAATGTCCGTTGATGTTGATAGTTTCTATTGATTTCTATTGTATAAGGAATTCAAAGAAAGAATTGGTTCAAAGTGTGTTTCCAAGTTTTCCGGAGAATTATAAAAATCGTACTTGGTTAAGTGAAAGAGCTAAAGGCAAAAATAAAGATGTCGCTGAAATTAATGCATCTATTTTAGAAGAAATAGATGGACAATTTGTTGCCAACAAATGAGTTGATGCATTTATAAATGAGAATGACGTAGTGAATTATCAGACGGAACTTTTGAATTCGATTATTTAGCTCTAAAAATTGGAGCCCCGATTATAATGCTGAGTAATATTAATCAACCTCAACTTTGCAATGGTACTAGACTAGCTGGAAAAAAGTGAATGAACAATCTAATTGAAGCTAGGATTATTAGTTGCAAATATAAAGGGGAAGATGTTTTGATCTCCAGAATTCCAATCATTCCACATGATTTGCCATTTGATTTTAAACGTCATCAATTTCCTATTCGCCTTGCTTTTGCCATCACTATAATTAAAGCCCAAGGTCATTCTTTGAAAATTTGCGGTATTGATTTCTCATGGTCAACTGTATGTTGGGTGTTCTAGAGTAGGGAAACCGTTCGCACTTTTTATTTATGTAAAAGATGGTAATACAAAAAATGTTGTTTATAAGAAAGCATTGGAATAAAATGTTAGAAATCTTAAAAACGCACTTTATTCCTCAAGTATTAGCATTTCTCCAGCGAATTGAAAAATTGTACGACTTTTTTTATTGTGAAATCTGCTCAGCGAAGTGGGCGTGGGTTGAGAAAACAAACAGTCAAGTATTGGAATTGAGATTTGTTAATTGTCATGGTGAAGGCAAGATGAATTGGGAACTGAATTCGTTTAAACTCAAAGGGCATATCTGTTGGGATTATTGGAATCCTCGGAATGAAAACTAACTCATCTTTAAATTTTCCGATGAATATGGTCGCGGGCATCACATGACTCATCAGTTTTCTTATCACCAAGCGCGTTCCATCGCATAGTTTTGGTTGTTTTAGATTTCGAAGCTGATGACTACCGAGCCCGCCTTCAGTTGTACATTGTGCTGTGGTAAGTCAGGTACATCTAAAGAGTTTAAAAACTCAGTTGGATAATTGGTGGCTTCATCTTCGTTTGTTAGACAGTCAATAGATTTGAATGAATGCAGAGTACCAACGATTTGATTTTCAATTATAAAGTTTAAGTCATTCACATCTCTATCCTTAGCCGCCGAAATTGGACAGATCTTTTAAGGTTCGATAAAGAGCTTCTAATTCGTTATTGTGCATTCGTCCCAGATGTGATTTGTGAGGTTACTAAAACTTTTTCTATTGCAGAGTGTTTTGCAATGTTACATGTCGGTTCAGTAGTTTAAAGATTTAATGGCAATTTCAACGCTGAATGAGCAATTTCTACCGCAATTTCGGATCTCGCACGAATAGTGACCAAAATCAATACATGAGGAATGTCTTTTCTGTTCCAACAGGGGCTGTTCCCAATTTCGGATCTCGCACGAATAGTGACCAAAATCAATACATGAGGAATGTCTTTCCTGTTCCAACAGGGTCATCCATTAAAAATAAGCCACCATTTCCATCATCAATTGTATTAATTAATTTATCATAAATTTTCTTCTATTTTGGGTTCAACAGTTCATTCGTTTGAACTGATTGGTCTAATTCATATCGATCATCATCATATTCACGTTCACGTTCCAATTCTCTTAAATGAGTCATTCACTCCGCGATCTGGCGCTGGCACTCCTAACCTGACTAACAAACTGCCGCACATATGACATATCTTCGATCAAGAGCAAAGCCTGGTTATGCATCTCCTCATTAGCCTCAAGATCAGGATTTCTTGAACTGACACGAATTGGATGTAAAATGTCTTCTGCCATTTAAAAAAACCGCTTCGCAGATTTAGATAGTTTTTTTCTTTAAAACTAAAATAAATTCAAGCAATAAAATGGCGCACTTTTTTCATTGAATTAATATTTCTTTGATTTAATCTTATCTTTTCTTATCTTATATAATAAAAAAATATTAAAAATGAGTTTGATATAAATGGTTTATAAGAAAGCATTTGAATAAAATGTAAGATATTTACAAAACGAATTTTATTCAAAGTTTTCTTTCTATACCCCTCTTCTTTCTTATACGCCTCTTGGCTAAACTGAATTTTATTAAGAGGCAACAGCCCATTGGAAATCTGCTCAGCGAAGCGGGCATGGGTTTGCTAGTTATTATATAAAACTGCCCGTTTTCAGTGCCATTTTAAATTCCAATTTTAATTTGACTGTATAGCATTTTCGGTTGAGTACAAAATCCATATTAATTGCATTCAGTCACATTGACACTCTGATATACTATTGACGTGGGCAAATACTTTTATTTCTCAATTTAAGTTGCACACAGGACATCTGCATTTGCCTTACCTCTACGCTGAGCCTGATGGAAAATTTATCATGACGGGTCATCACCAAATTGGACAATTTCATCGCTGGTCGTTAATTTTATTTTACCTACAATATACCAAGAGTAGATCCGATATCCGAATCAGCGTTGCATTTCTATTAGTCACATTTATCTTGTTTTAAATGGTTATCTATTGGGAATTTCAGTTAAAAGTATAGAATAATTTCTACTATTTTTATAAGCACGAAACTTTTTATACACTTTCACCTCTGTCTACGGTGTGAACTTATTGTTTCGTCGAGGGTTGCAATATAAATTTAAATGTAGAAAATTTAATTATTTGTATGTTTTTGAATGGAAATTCCAGCTTGCAGTATTATTCTTTTTGGTTTATCAAAAATTTGATATGATAATGTAATCGGATATAATATCTGGTAAGATATTTAAGCAGTTCATCGCGCTGCACCGTAGCCGCTTCCTCCTGCTCCCAAATATTAATCGCAACAACGTCAGCCCATATTTATTTTGTAGCTAGCTAAAATTTCATATTTATTAATTGTATTCCAACTCTTCTTCCTCAAACTCTTCTTCCATCGACATCAGCTCCAAAACTTGCCAATTCAAGTTCAACTGAAATAGCTCCATCTTCTTCGTTTACCTTACCTACTAATGCAACAAAAACAACAGATATCGCAACTGCTTTGCTATCAGTTAATCCATCATCACAAACACATCTAATTTCACCAAACTTACCAACTAAGTCTTTGATATCATCGTCTTCAAATTCAAGCTCGATTAATGAAGTCCAACTTAAGGCAGCACAAAGACTTAAATGCTTATTTTTATCCAACTTTGATCCAGCCACAAGCTGCGAAAATATTTGTAAATTCGTCACTTCCCTATTCTCAAATGCTAAATTAAAAATTGAACGACTTCAAACAAAAAGTAATGACTACACATCCTTTAAACTGTATGTTACCCAGGAAATATTCAATCAATTACTTGAAAAATCATTATGGCCGGATAATATAATTATTCATGAATTTGTAAACAAAAGGAATAATATTCGCCCTTTTCAAAACACACTGACAAGACATGTAAATCGTCGCCACTAATAAATTTTTTCTATCAAAATGTGAGAAAAAGAAAGTAATTGACTGCGTCTTTACGGACTTTAGTAAGGCATTTGATAAACTCTCCCATAAGATCTTGCTAAAAAAGCTAAGAAATCTTAGTTTTAGCGAAAATTTTGTTATGTGGCTTCAATCTTATTTATTACACAGATCTTATGCAGTGTTGTTTAGCGATTGTCCATCAAATTATTTTACAGTTAACTCTGGAATACCACAAGGTAGCCATTTAGGACCTCTACTTTTTATTTTATTTATTAATGACTTACCATTTATCTTGAGGTATTCTAAATGCCTCATTTACGCGGATGATGTGACAATTTTTAAAACTATTTCTAGTATTAGTGATTGTGAAAAGTTGCAATCCGACCTTAATTGGTTTTTTGACTGGTGTGTTCGTAATTGCTTGTCTCTTAATATAAATAAATGTAATTTTATGAGCCTCACAAGAAAACTTTTAGTAACTCCATTTAATTATTCGTTAAATGAAATTTCCCTATAATGTATGGAAAACGTAAATGTTCTTGGCGTCATATTAGATCGAAAGCTTGAATTCAGCACATCAACTCCATATGAAATAAAGCCAATTCAATTCTAGGCTGGATTAAGAGAGAGTCACGGCAATTTTCAGATCCTTTTGTTACAAAACAGCTTTTTATAACATTTGTTCGTCCCATTCTTGAATAGGCTTGCCAGGTTTGGTCACCCCATTACGAATGCCATATATTAAGATTATAACGTGTTCAAAAAAGATTTCTGCGATTTGCCTTGCGGGGCTTAGGTTGGGAAAATCCTTACGAGCTTCCCGCATACATCAGTCGACTGAAACTAATTGATTTGTCATCCCTTGTGAATAGACGTTCTTATTTAAGTTTTGTTTTTATCGTTAAATTAATAAATGGTAACATAGACTCTTTGTACCTTTTGTCTCGAATAAATTTTAATATTCCTCAAAGAAACTTACGGAATCTACCTAGCTGCATAAATGTCCCAAACTGTCGTACTAATTATGAACGATTTTCTCCCTTAAACAAAATGTTTGAATTATTTAATCTTCTCAATAACTTATTTGACCAATCGTTAAATTTTTCATCTAAATTTCAGTCAAATTTGTATTCAATTATATAATTGTACTCTTATTATAGACATAAGTTCTTATATCTGAAGCTAGACAATATTCGTTTATAAACCTCTATTTGGCAAAATTAAATACTGCTTTTTGTACAGTAATGATCAAAGCACATCGCTTAAATTTTTCACGCACAAGATATAGTGAAATTTTCTCTAAATTGAACATAAATATTTTTGAACTTGGGGACGGCTGGCGCCCACTTTTCACACAAAACCATCAATATTGTTTAAATAAAATAACGGTACTTAGCAAAAAATCTTAAAATTTGTGAGGATTCATTTGTAATTAAACATCTTGTGTAAGAGAGAAAAATGTTTGATTTTTGGTGTGGCACCCCAATTTTTTATAATCTTCTATATATATAAAAATGAATTGGTGTCTGTTTGTACGCGCCTAACTCGGCTGAATATCATCTGATTTGCATGCGGATTTTTTTGCTGGGTTTGTATTAAACCAGGTAAACGAATAGCGGAGCCGAATTTTTCAAATTTAGAACGGTATTTTTTAAAAATCGTCAAAACACAAAATTGCAGAACAAATATTTACAGATTATGAATTTTTTCTTTGTACAAGCATAACTTGGCTAAATATTATCCGATTTGCATGAGGATTTTTTTGTTGCATTTGTTTTCAATAAGGTAAACACACAACGGAGCCGTTTTTTTTTTTTTTTTTTTTTTTTTTTTTTTTTTTTTTAAGTTCATCCAAAAAAATGACGACTGCTTCTATCTGCGATTGCTTTTGGTCAATGTGCCTTTTCAAACTTCGTACGAGAACCTGCGGACTGTTGATGGTGTGCTGTGTGCCACATTTAGAGAAGCCTGTCAGTGGATGAATTTGCTTGCCAACGACAATCATTGGGATGAAACCCTTGCCGATGCTACAGTTTCTGCGCTTGCGACTCAAATCCGTACATTGTTTGCCATCATCATCTCGACATGTTTTACATCGAACTCCCTCATTTTGTGAGACAAATACAAGGACAACATGGCTGACGATATTTTGCATCGAGTTCGAAGAACAACATCAAATCCCGAACTTCAAATGAACGATGAGATCCGCAACGAGGCGCTGATATTGATCGAAGACATGTGTACGCTCATGTGCAGCAACCTGTTGAGGAAACTGGGAATGCCAATGCCAACCCCCAATCGCTCAATGAACGATGCATTAAATCGAGAATTGCAACGCGAACGAGAATTCGATCGACACGCTTTGACAGAAACAGTTCGCACAAATGTCCCACTGCTCAATCCCGATCAAAAGAACGTGGACGACTCTTTGATGAAGGCGGTTGACGACGGTAACGGTAGCATATTCTTCCTTGATGCAACTGGTGGAACTGGCAAAACGTTTTTCCTTTCGTTGATTTTGGCTTCAATTCGGTCAAGATCCGACATCGCACTTGCGGTTGCCTCTTCTGGAATAGCGGCCACGTTATTGGAAGGTGGTCGCACAGCACATTCAGCCTTAAAATTGTCACTGAATTTGCAGTTGAATAACGAACCAACATGAAAACTTTAAAAATTATCATCTGTGATGAATGCACAATGGCACACAAGTGAACATTAGCGAGGCTCTTGATCGACCAATGAAAGATTTACGGAACAATATGAGACGCTTTGGAGGAGCAATGATGTTGCTAGCCGGTGATTTCCGTCAAATTTTACCAGTAATCCCGCGATCAACGCCTGCAGATGAACTCAACGCTTGCCTAAAATTATCGTATTTCTGGCGAACATGCGAGTTGCGTTGCAGAACGATCCATCAGCCGATGATTTTGCAAAAAAAAAACAATTGGCAATTATAAATGGTCGAATTACCGTTGATGCTGCAACTGGCCTGATTTCGTTCCCGCTGAATTTTTGTGAATTCACATCACAGAAGGAAGAACTCATCAGCAAAGTGTTCCCTAACATCGGTCACAATTATTTGAACCACGATTGGCTCAGTGAACGCGTGATATTAGCTGTGACAAATAAGGACGTCGATGATTTGAATTTCATCATTCAAAATAAAATCGCAGCTCCACTGCATTCGTTCAAATCGGTGGATCTATCCAATTGAATTTTTGAATTCGTTGGATATTCCCGGTCTACCACCGCACAATTTGCAACTCAAAGTCGGCTCTGTCATCATAATGCTGTGCAATCTGAACCAACCAAAACTATGCAATGGAACTAGGTTGACAGTGAAGAAACTCATGAACAACGTCATCCAAGCGACAATAATCAAAGTCAAGTTCAAATGCGAAGAAGTTCTCATTCCAAAAATTCCTATGATACCGACCGACTTGCCGGTCGAGTTTAAGCGGATTCAGTTTCCCGTTCGACCCGCATTCGCCATGACATTTAACAAATCGCAAGGCCAATCCTTGCAAGTGTGTGGCCTTAATCTTAAATTCCCTTGCGGACAACTGTACGTGGCGTGTTCGCGTGTCGGAAAGCCATCTGCATTGTTTGTTTACGCACCGGACAAAAAAACCAACAACTATGTTTATCATAGAGTGTTGCAGTGACCTAATCATTTCTATTTAAATAAAAGTAATTTAATTTAATTTAATATCAATTGTTTAATTCTTCCTTAAGAGAGGCTCTACTTTCAAAACAGACATTTAATCAATTTAACGCGGAACGAAGTTCGCCGGGTCAGCTAGTAAACTATAAAAATCTTATTTTCGCAAATAATCGGTACTTTGTATGAAAAAGAAAAAACATAGTTAAAAAAATTGTTAACGTGATTTTAAAAAATTAACTTTTATTTGGTTAAAACTGTTAAAAAAAACTACTCAATACAGGTATAATTTTAAGCATAATGTGCATAGTGTTGGAAGTGGTTGCTATTTTCTTAACAAATTTTTAGGACACGCCCACTTTTTAGGGACGTTTACTTAAAAGTCTAAATCTGCATTAATATTCCAATGTTAATTTCTGCTATCAACATTATTTTACAAGATCTGCTTTTATCACATAGCAGCTATACTCGCTAATTTAAGAAATAGCACTAAGCTTATATTGTGCTATTGTACCCTGCGGGTGGAATTTGTAAAGTAGACATGGTGCTTGGTAGTTAACCTAGAGTTATTCGAGCTCCAGCTTTTGCAGACATTTTTCTATATTCCTCCTGACCAGAAAAGCTCTCATGAACTTATTTAATTTTGTATTTTGTTTTTATTTTATCTTTTGTAAGACTTAGAAGGTAAATGTAAAAATTCAAGTTTTTTTAACAAAACAAGAAGTTTTAAGAAAATTAAGTATGTAGAGGGAAAAGAATATTAAATATTTTCTATACCCTCAGTTAATACAAAAATTTGGCAAAGACTGTAAATCTTAGAACAATTTTAGCATTTGTGCAAGTTTTTCAATAAGTTTTCAAAGGATTTTTAGTTGTCTAATCTTTTCATATCGCAAAGCAACGAGTTCCAAGGGCAAATAGCATGGAGAGGACATAGAACTGATGTTTAGAGTTCCTGTATTTAAATGTGTTGACATTAAATATAAGTATTATTCCTGTTCTTATACTGTATTTGCTTTTTAAATAAAAATAACAAATTTTAATGCAATTGAGTTTCAAATGTCTAGTATATGTATTGTATGTCTGTAGGTATGTTAGAAAACTCAGTGGAGGCGTATTGAAATTAGTCGCAAAACGTTTCGTCGCGGCACGTTTCGTCGCGTATCGCAAAACGATTTGCCGTAGTACCTTTAGTCGTGGCACGTTTCGTCGCGGCACGTTTCGTCGCCGATTTAATACTCTTTTTTAATACTAATTGAAAATATTTATTTTCATATGATTGAGGGGGTCAAATGGTGAGAATCACCAAAAACGAAATTTGGTACTATATTTCAATTTTTTCACTGCTATTTTTTTTTAGTATAAATACCAATTCAAGAGGTAAGTATTTAACGAAGTGTGTTGAGCGATTTTTTCTTAGTATAACTTATACGTTGAACTAACGCGGTTCTTCTCAGGAGCAAAAAAAAAAAAGGTTCTTCTCAGGACTCGAATTATTTCTTGAAGGGATATTTTTTCAATTTCAATGCATTATTGCATAATTATGTAAACAAAATTAAATTGATTTTCCATTTATGATATTGCGCTAGCATAAGTTAATGAAATTGTAAAAAATATGCGAGTTATCAAATTATTAAAAGCAATCTTTAGTTTTTGAGTATAAGAGTAGGTAAAAGCAAGAAATTCGCGCGAACAGAAACACGCACTAACAAAGACAGGTACGGAAACCTTCCAGCACACATAATAGCTATCCACAACCACAGACAGAAGCTGAGGAAAAAGCTTCAACGGATCCTTCATCGCACCTTCAACACGGCAAACGATGAATATCGGAGAACACTTTCCCAACTACAATGTACTAAGGTGATGTTCAACAGAGCAGTGAAGCACCACACAGACACATTGTTCAGGAAACGATTGGAAGCGATCAAACCTGGTCCGGATGCCTTCAAAAAAATCAACTCCATTGTCGGTAGGGCAAAATCCATCCCGGAGGTGATTACTCATGGACAGCAGACAGCAAGAAGTTCTTCTGAAAAAGCCGAGGCCTTTGCAACCCACTTTGAAGATAATTTTATGGACCGCCCGCCTCTCCATATGCCAGAATTCATCGAAGAAGTAGATTCCTGCGTCCAAGAACTAGCTTCAACGGCAAATACGAGAACAATTACCGCTTTCAATGAAGACAACCCGGCAGAAATCCTAATCAGAACGAAATATTCACCACCCCCGAGGAAGTTAGTGACGTTATCCTTCACGGAAACTCAAAAAAATCAGCCGGAACGGACAACATTTCTAACTTTGTTTTAAAAAAGTTACCAAATGTCGCCCTTCTACTTCTCACAATTATTTTTAATAATTGTATTAACAACAGCTATTTTCCAACACACTAGAAAATTGCGAAAGTTGTGCCAGTGCCCAAGAAAACAAGTCGGACAGACGTGAATGGCTACCGACCCATCTCCTTGCTCAGCTGTGTGAGCAAAGTTCTGGAGTCACTACTTCTCTCAAAGGTACGAAATTTCTGTACGGATAGGAACATCATCCCAGACTTCCAGTTTGGCTTCAGGAACATGCACTCAACCGTTCACTCTCTCATGGGACTACACATGGACGTAACATCAGGACTAAACAGGAAAGAGACAACATTCGCATGCCTTCTGGACATCGAAAAAGCCTTTGATAGCGTTTGGATCAATGAACTTATTTTTAAGATGACTAGGCTTGGGTTCCCCAGCCATTTGGTAAGAATCATTTACAGTTTCCTAACTAATAGATAGTTTTTTGTCCAGGTTATTAAGGAAAACTCGTCAACAAGAAGGATTAAAGCTGGAGTTCCACAGGTATCGAAACTGGGGCCGTTCCTTTTCAACATATATACTTCCGACCAGCCAAGTAACACCCAGTGGACAAAGACAAAATTATATGCCGATGATTCGCTCTCATACTCTACCTCACTCTCTCCAGAGATAGCAGCACGTAGAGTACAGGAGCACATCGCGAATCTGTGGGAATACTACTTGAAGTGGGGCCTCAAAATCAACAGTAATAAGACGGAACTTATCTGTTTTCGGACACCGGTAACCAGCAACAGAGGACGAAGAAGGTTTGCAACAAGATGCCAAAACATCAGCATTCATCTGCCAGACAGATCTGTAGTGAAAGCAATTGACTCTTCAAAATATCTTGGAGTAAACTTTTCAAACAAGTTCAAATTCAACAAACACGCTGAAGCCATGGTGAGGAGAGCCAACTTTTCTTTTCACCTGGTGCACCCACTCATGAGGAAGCAAAATGGATTGACCACAAAAACCAAATTGTTGATGTACAAGCAGCTCATCTGCCCAGTACTGACATATGCTTGTCCAATTTGGTTCACCATTTCACCAACCGATAAAAAAAATCAAAAAATTTGAGAGGAAAGTTCTGCGAGTCTGCACAGGATTATACCGGAACCCCACAACAAGGAAGTATTGGCCGAATAAGATGCTGTATGAAAAATCAGGAATTATCCCCATTGACGACCACATGATCCAGCTATCCAGCCGGATTCTAGGAAACTTGGAAGGACACCCAAACCCGGAGGTACAGCAACTTCTACAAAGACTCATCGAACCCCACGACAGATACTTCAGCGTGAGAGCCATCACGGACGACCGCTACAGAAGCATTATTCACAACGAAGGAAGACCATTCTACGACAAGGCTGACAGTGTACATTATAGGGGCTAATCCCCTTAATAATTCTTTAAAAAAAAAAATATGTATTATAAATTATCCACTCATATTTTTATAGAATATAAAAATTAATTATTTTAACATGTAATAGATTAAGGCGACAAGAATATACATTTTGTAAAAAATATATTATATAATAGACATAAGAAAACGACGGCCCCATTTGTGCCGGAATCATTTTGTAAAATAGTAATAAGCTTAATTTTAAGACAATTGTATATAAAAATTTTTGCACTTAATAAAAAAACACTTCATCTAATAAAAAAGATTTTTTCTTAGTATATAACTTATACGTTATACTAATGCGGTTCTTCTGAGGACCAAACATTTTTTTCTAAGAGATAAAATTTCGAATTTCAAAGAAATTATTTTGCAAAAAAAACTTTGTATTTAGAAATAAATGTAGGAAAAATATATTTTTAATTTTTTTTTGAATATTCGTAATTTGGAACAAAAATTTTTTTATTACGAAATAGTACTTTTTAAAAACGTACTATCTTTGTCGCCAAATACTACGAATCGTTACCGCGATGAACCGTAATTTCGAGCATTATCTTTTTGCACTAAGTGTTAAAAAGTACATTTTAAATCGGCAACGAAACGTGCCGCGACGAAACGTAACGTTCCCATTTGTATAATGAAAAAAAAATACAAAATCTAGGGAATTGGTAAGTTTACAGCTATAATGTTTGTAGATGGGTCTTTTCAATTTATAATGTTTATTCCAAATAACTCCTCTGTTCATGCTGTCAATATAAATAAATAAAACTAAAAAAAAAGTTTTTCACAGTAGGTACATACCAACTTTTTGTTTTATTCCAGAGTTTGTTTTTCATAACTTTTATTTTTGTGCTAGAAAAAATATTTTTCCGCTGCGCCTCAAAGTCTGCTCTAAAACATATTCAAACGCATAACTGTTTCTACCTCATAGTTGTGGGGAAACGGGTTGTAGCGTACTTTAAGGCGGGTGTGCACCGACATGTTTCATTTAACGGGAAACAGATTAAGTTACAATTTCTCGAATATTACCTATCGCCTTTGGAGTTTGATTGATTTCTCTATTTTCATTATATTATTCAAAAAAAAAATTAAATATGGCGAACAAGGAAGTGAGTGTTGGTTTACAAATAACTTTGTAATATTCTCGCACTTGCGGTAAATTGATTTTCAAAATTAATGAAGAGTAGGTAGTAGTTTTTCTTAACAACAAATGCATACATTTAAGCTCATGAAATCAGTAAAAGTCACAAGAGCAATAACGTGCGACTCAATCGGACTCTCCATTTCATCTGTGGAATCGCAATGAGAATATTATGCTTACAAACTCGGAGTTTGATTTACAAGTTTGTTGAATAAAGTTGGCATTTTAAAAGAAATGGCACTGAAAAATGTCGATAATTAAATTTCCCCTGGGGTTAGATTTTTCACTTCAATCTATTTGATGGTGGAGGCTGATTTAATTTTTTTAATGGAATTTATTTTTCTCTTGCAAGGCACATAGGTATCCAAGTATTTTGTGTGTGAACCAAATATTTAGTGAAAAATATAGACGATTTTTTTTTGTAAATTTCATTTTGTTGGGAGTTCATTGGTGCTTAACGAAACGGAAGTTGAAATAATGGCCTGCGTTAAGGTAAGATCTATGAAAAATAGCACTGATGATATCATGTTTAAGTCAAGCTGTTTTTCTAAAGATTTAACGTTTAATGCTTTTAATTTAGAAATTAATTGGAATCAAAGAATATCGGCAGAGTTTAGGTTTAGTTTTTTGGGTTGAAATATGAAATAATAACTTTACGGACGGCAATCAAGAGATTAAATTCAATATTTTAGATAACAAAATAATATATAAATGTTTGATTGCTTACTTACTTGGACCACGGCCTCAAACACCATGATTGCTCTGAGAGGCTATACTGGAAACCAAATAGATAAAGTCTTCATTTACAGCCAGACCCATTTTCGCCGCCTCCACTTCAATACTTGCGAATGCTGACAGCGCGCTTCGTTCTTCCAATGATGTCAATATCACCAGCATAGCCAAGTATATTTGAATAGAAGGATGAAGAGATTACATCGGCACACACTACCTTGTCTTAAGACTTTCTCGGCATCAAAAGACAAAAGAGTCGGTGGGAGTTTACCAACCATGACGGAGCAACGAGAGTAGTTACATGGCTATGTACAACTTTTCCCTATTCACGGTCTCATAAATTACTTTAAAATCGATAAAAACGTTGTGAGTTGCGACCGCGAATTATTGGGTTTTTTCTACAATCTGTGGAATAGGGAACACTAATTACTTCACTTATTCGACGAAGGTTTTCATAGTCTTCACTTTTACACATTGAGTTTGTAAAATGAGAAAAGCAAAGTATGACGTGGTTTTGATATACATACATATATCTAAGAAGTATCAATCAGGATGTACCTATTTTTATTCATAATGTATGTTTTTGACAATTTGTGAAATCATACTACAAGAATATGTAAAGTTCTTTGGATAATTTATTGGGGCTTTTCAAAAGAAACCATAACATATTTAGAAAAATCTGTGAATATTCGTGAAATTATTTGAAAGTTTTATTGGAAAAACCACGTATGCATTAAAATTAGCAAATGTACAAACGAAAAATCAAAAACTTTCAGAAAACTTAAAATGCTTCTATAAAAAACTAGAAAAAATGCAATAAAATTAAGATCATAAAAGACTTTATACTTGTTATATTGGAACCGGTTGTGTGGATACCTAAAAAGATTTATTTAAAAAAATGCTTTCGCGAAATAAACCTATTCTAACCATAAGATAGATTGTCCTAACAAAAGAGCACTCATAATAGGTTTTACCAAATTCGTTATAAAAAACAAATAAGCAAATTGCCATCTCAAAAAAAAATTGTATGCACGAATTCGTATCTTACTTTATAGTACCTACATACTTGCTGCTCCAACAGACGTTGTATTGTCCAATGCTTTAAAAAGGTGGAAACATATACATAATATACATAGTTCTTAATAGCGAGCTTAAAATAATATCTAATTTAAATACCTACCATGAGAGCGGTTTAAAATAGAGTAGAAATGCGAGTTCAACAAATTAAATATTACATTGATATCTATTTACTTACTTACTTACTTAAGGTGGCGCAGACAGTCCATTGTGGGCCACGGCCTCAACCAACAATCCTCGCCAGCTAGGCCGGTCCCTACCCAGTGGCCTCCAGTTGCGCACACCAATTTGGTTGAGGTCGTTTACCACTTGATCACCCCACCTTAGATGGGGTCTTCCAGAACTGCGTCGGCCCTCCGAGTTGGAATTGAAGACTCGTCGGGCAGGAGCGTTTTCGTCCATACGCTCCACATGGGCCAGCCATCTAAGCCGCTGAATTTTCAGCTTCTTAACCAAGTCAATGTCGCTGTATAGACCGTATAGTTCGTCATTGAATCTTCTCCTCCATACTCCATTGATACATACAGGCCCGAATATTACCCGAAGAATCTTTCGCTCAAAGCACCCCAGCCTGTATTCATCCGATTGTGTCAGTGTCCACGCTTCTGCCCCATACAGCAGGACTGGGATGATAAGGGCTTTACTACTAAGATGCCTTCTTAGCAATAAGAAACAGCGATTGGCAAGAGTGATTCTTCGACTGATCTTTTCACTGATGTTGTTCTGAGAGGTTATAGTGGAACCCAAATAGACAAAGTCCTTGACAACCTCAAAGTTATATCTGTCCATTGTGACGTTTTGTCCGAGCCTACGGTGATGATCTACTTCACCCGAGGACAGCATATACTTTGTTTTATCTTCATTTACAGCCAGACCCATTCGAGCCGCTTCCACTTCAATACTTGCGATTGCTCCACTGACAGCGCGCTTCGTTCTTTCAATAATGTCAATATCATCAGCATAGCCAAGTAATTGAACGGATCTAAAAAAAAATCGTACCGCTGGTGTTGACATTCGAGTTGCGTACGATTGCCTCAAGAATGATGTTGAAGAGGTTACATGACAGCGCGTCACCCTGTCGTAAGCCTTTCTCGACATTAAATGAGTCGGTGGTGTTCTTACCAACCTCGACGGAGCAGCGCGAGTTCTCCATAGTCATCCTGCACAATCGAACGAGTTTGGCAGGGATGCCAAGAAGTGACATGGCTCTGTATAGCTCGTTCCTGTTCACGCTGTCATAGGCGACTTTAAAATCAATAAAGAGGTGGTGAGTATCGATCTGGAATTCTTGGGTCTTTTCCAAAATCTGCCGAAGTGTGAAAATTTGGTCGACGGTTGACTTACCGAGCCTGAAACCACACTGATCGGGGCCAATCAGTTCACGTGCGAAAGGATTCAGACGTTCACACAGAATGGCCGACAAGATTTTATAGGCGACATTTAGGAGACTTATACCTCTGTAGTTGGCGCAGCTTAGAGTATCTCCTTTCTTGTGGATAGGGAACACAATGCTGAGGTTCCATTCGTCAGGCATACTTTCATCCGACCAGATTGTACAGATGAGTTGGTGTATGCTCCTCACCAAATCATCTCCCGCTGCATTGAAGTGTTCAGCCGTAAGGCCATCAGCTCCAGCAGCCTTGTTGGACTTTAGTTTAGATATTGCTATCCGAACTTCTTCTTGGTCGGGAGGACGGAAATTTTGTTCATCATCATCCAAATCGAATGGATCATTCTGCCTGACAGCGATTAGTTGGTTGTCTTTGCCGTTTAACAGTCTGCAGAAATGTTCTTTCCAAATTCTCAGCACCGACTGTGTATCTACAACGACATTCCCACCCTCGTCTCTACATGCTTCCGCTCGGGCTTTTGTAACCCTTGGACGAATGCTTTACCCTTTGGTAGAACTTTCGAACATTGCTTCTGCCGTAGCACCCCTCAATAGATTCAACCATTCGTTTTTCCAGTTCTCTTTTTTACTTGCGATTATAGGTACTATAAGGCAAGTTATGGATTCGTGCAGAAAAAAAAATTTGAGATAACAATCACACATGACATTACGATGATGGAGAAGTCGAAAAAAGTGGGTCTGGGAATTCCGTCCGTCTGTCTGTCTGTCTGTCTGTCTGTCTGTCTGTATGTCTGTTCGCGCCTCTGGAGGCTGAACGGGTGGGCCGATTTGCTTCAAATTTGGTATTTAGGATTTATTTGGCCGTCCTTCGGAACATATTTTTTATTTTTGCTCTAGGTCCAAAAATAACGGCAACTGCCATACAATCTTGAAGACAAAAATTGATTTTCTCAAAAACGGCTCTAACGATTTTGATAAAACTTTCAGAATGCTATTTTTGCAAGACAATCTATCTTTTGGTTTGAAATTTTTTTTCAAAATTTGTCCAATAACGGTACCTCTCATAGAACCAGTATTTTCAAATCAAATTTTCTCGTAAACTAAACAATCGATTTCAATAAAATTTTGGCCACAGGAAGTCATTCATATATTTATTAATATGACATTTAAAAATTTTCAAAAACTTTTTTTTTTGGTTTTCGAAATATGTTGAAAACGGGTACATTGATTTTTTTTTAAATTATTTTTCAAATGTAAACTACAGATTGCCATATATTTGCATACTCAAATAAATTTCAAAATATTTTTTGAAAAAGTTTTTCAAAAATAACCTTTTAAAAAAAAAACTGGTCCAACGATTTTCAATATTTTTTTTTCCTAGATTGACGTATAGCTTTGAAATTTTATTGCATACTTAGTTTTTCCGAGAAAACTCTTAAACTAATTAAAAAAATAAAAGAATCTTCGAAATTATTTAATTTTTTTTAATATCCATATATGCAGCCACTACGCAATTTATTGAACATAAGAGCAAGTTCGTGCGACCCAGTCGTGCATTTTATTTTCTTCTGAAAAGCCGATGTTCCTCTTTCCTCTTTTGCTGGTAAACCGCACGGGAAGCGCTCTTGGCAGCTCTAGTTCTGGCATTCAGAACTGAATGATAGGCTTCGTCTTTGGCCAAGTGTGCGCGCCTGCACTCATCATCGAACCAGGTGTTTCGTTGTGGTCGCCTAATGAAACCCAAAACATCCGTGGCAGCGGTTTTGATGGCCATTTTGCAATGTTGCCACTGGGCCTCTGGGTTTGGCGAAGAAGCCGGGCTTGTCAAGAGATAAGAGGAGACATGGTTGGCAAAGGTTGCGGCGGTCTCTTGCGATTGTAACTTCGCAACATCAAACTTTCTCACTGTGGATGTTCGATTCTGCGGTCTGGTGGAGATCCGCATTCGCACTTTAGCTACAACAAGGTAGTGATCCGACTCTATGTTGGCCCCTCGGAAAGTGCGGACATCCATGACACTGGAGGCATGTCTGCTATCAATCGCAATGTGATCAATTTGGTTGACGGTATTTTGATCAGGAGACCGCCAGGTCCCTTTGTGTATATTGAGGTGTGGGAAGTAAGTGCTAGCTAAGATGACACTTCGCCCCGCAGCAAAGTCGACTAGCCTGTGTCCGTTACCGGAAGTGTTGTCGTGCAGGCTATGCTTTCCGACATGTCGAGCCAAAGTTACCCTCCTTTCCGATTTTGGCGTTGAAGTCACCAAGAATAATCTTAGTGTCGTACTTCGGGCATTCATCATACGTCTTCTCGAGAAGATCGTAGAATTCTTCTTTGGTCGTGTCATCTTTTTCCTCCGTGGGGGCGTGGACGCAGATCAGCGAGATGTTGCTAAATTTGGATTTAATGCGGATTGTGACAATGCGTTCGCTTATGCCACGAAACCCCAAGACTTCTTGCCTAAGCCTTCCTCTTATCACAAATCCGCATCCAAATAGCCGCTGTTTTCTTGTCCTGTAGCACTTGCCGTAGTAGATGTCACAGTTTTTCATCCTCCTTGTGCCTTCACCATCCCATCGCACTTCTTGGATGGCTGTGATGTCGGCTTTGACACCATCTAGGGCCTCCACTAATTGTTTGGCGGCACGTGGCCTTTTAAGGGTCCGGACATTACACGTGCAGAACCGAAATTCGTTGTCCTTGTTTCGTTTGCTAGGGTCGTCATCAGTAGGGTCATCCATATCCGAGGCAGTTGGTTGTTTCGGAACAAGAGGTATCTATTTAAATTTTTTTTCTTGTTTTTTTTTTTACTTAAGGCATTAGTATTAATTAACTAAAATATTGTATCACCACAATTATGGTTTTCAAAAATCATTTAAAAGATTATGTCCAACTCTATTTAGTACCCTTAACAAATCTTCACTCACAATCCTGAATCTCATTTTCCATTATACAAGTCTATGCCAAATGTGTCATTCATTGTTGTGTAAGTAAGAAGCCATCCCCACGCACAAGGCACATCCCACATATCCTGCAGGGTCAGCTCAAAACAAAACATTAGATCCATATTATGTAGCTGCAATCAACTTAGTCCAAGCGCAACCAAGTGTGAGTTGATTAAATGGAAAAGGATGTCCCATCAACATACCATATACACCACTAAGACCCTCATTTGTCTAGGAACACTTCACATTAATTCATGTAAATGAATGTGGCCTCATTTAAAAACTAAACAAAAGGGTTCCCTGCGACTAACTGTTGTACGGAGTGCAGGGTTTTGTTTTATTCATAACAAACTTTCAATGTCGTAAGTAGGTCACTCACCTTTAATGATAAAAAAAACTTTTTCATTGCAGCTAGTAACATATTGACATGAATGGTATGGAAAAATTAGGATGAGAAAGTTTCTTGCATTTTACGTTGTGTTTTAATGCAGGGGTTTTCCCTTTACCCTGCTGTGCAAAAATAACTTCTTTAATATCTCTCGGCTCAGCTTTTATGTCTTGAAATTTTTATGAAACTTGTGATCACATTAAAAATAATTAATAATAATTAATTGGCACAGTTGGGTAGATTGCTTTACGTAGTGTGTTACCCTCTTTAAGCAATATGTTTATTTCTTCTTGTTTCGTTTCCTCCGTTTCCAGCATTTCAGACTTCACCCATCCGAACTTCGAAAACTTACGAGCATGGGAGAATATCAAAATGTGTCTTAGTCTTTTCCGTGCCTGTAAGACGTGTCCGATTATGCTCAAAATCACAATAGTATATAATATTTAAATAATTATTTTATTTTCGCCAAATTTTTAACGGAATGTAGTCCGTCGGGTCATCTATTCTCTACACATAAATAAAAATGAAGTGTCTGTTTGTAATTTCAAAATATCAGTTTTTTACTAAATGCGTATGACAGTTCATACGGTACTTAGAACAAAAACGCATTTTTTAAAATTGTTGTCTGTCTGTCTGTCTGTCTGTCTGTCTGTCTGTTTGTTCCGGCTAATCTCGGAAACGGCTTAACCGATTTTCACGGGATTTTCACTGGCGGATAGCTGATGTTGTAAGGAATAACTTAGGCTATTTTAATTACTCCTCTAGGTGGCGCTGCGGTCGCAATTTTCATAAATTCTTATTTATGGGCCGATTTTGACGGGATTTTCACAGGCAGATAGCTGATAAAGTGATAATCTATACACATCTATACGCATAGATAAAAATGAAGTGTCTGTTTGTAATTTCAATACATATATCAATTTTTACTAAATGCGTATGAAAGTACATACGGTACTTATAACAAAAACGCAATTTTTAAAATTTTTGTCTGTTTGTCTGTCTGTTTGTTCAGGCTAATCTCTGAAACGGCTTAACCGATTTTGACGGGATTTTCACAGGCAGATAGCTAATAATCTATACACATCT
Organism: Platycheirus albimanus; assembly: GCA_916050605.2. NCBI lineage: Eukaryota > Metazoa > Arthropoda > Insecta > Diptera > Syrphidae > Platycheirus > Platycheirus albimanus. The sequence continues at coordinate 53,677,642 of OU696697.1, read as the reverse complement.
ATACACATAAATAATAATGAAGTGTCTGTTTGTAATTACAAAATCAGTTTTTTACTAGATGCATATAAGAGTATATACGGTAGTTATAACAAAAACGTAATTAAAAAAATTGTGTCTGTCTGTCTGTTTGTTCCGGCTAATCTCGGAAACGGCTAAACCGATTTTGACGAGATTTTCACTGGCGAATAGCTGATATTGTAAGAAAAAATTTAGGCTATTTGAATTACTCCTGTCTTATTTATTAGCCGATCTTGACGGGATTTTCACAGGAAGATAGCTGATAAACCGAATTAACTTAAAATTACACAGTATCTAGGTATACACATAAATAAAAAGTGTAAAATATCAGCTATTTACTGAATGCATATGAAAGAATTATTATTTTCAATACATTGGCGAAACGAAGTTCGCTAGTTAGCTAGTCACAAATAAAAGTACAAGGCACCCGCATTGTATATACATTTTTACAGTCATTTCATGGAACATGTTTTGTTTAGTTCTGAACTTCGTCAATGTCGGTGCTAGTTGTCTTATCTACTTTACATCAAATGTCTTCTATTGTTGTTTTTGCTTCCCATGGCAATCTAGAAAAAAACCACTCCTAACTCACCAATCAAGTGTTTGTGAACTTCGTTCATAGATGGCGCACCAAATGTTCCTCTTATTTGGAATACTGTATATTATAAATACAATGTCACCCCTTTGCAAATAAGTGATACAAGAAATGTTTACAATACTGACAAAGTAGGGATTCAGGTGATTGCTTATATGAATGCCATTCTTTGTGAACTCCTCCAACTTCCGCTTAGCAAGCTTACACAAGGGAAGAGTGTTTTTTGTCTTTGTTATAGAGTTTCCAGCCAACGGGTCTGTCTGCTGAACCTTTGATTATTGGACTCTGTGACAATTCTTTGATGTTCTCGCAATAGAGTCTTCCGAGAGTTCTGTTTTTCTAAAAAAGAAAGGCTTATGCTATTTCAGAGGTAGTGGGGTTCTTATATTTTTTATTATTATATTATTATAATTATTTATTGAGATTTCAGTAATGGATAAGTGTACATTTGTTTTTTTCGTATAAATAAGATATAGGCATGACATGATATTTGTCGTCTGCCAGATTGACAACTTAATACACAGGGTGATTCACGAGCGTTGTGCCAAAAAGCTAGAACGTGTAGGTTAAGTTGAGACAAGAAAAAAATCGTATGGGAGGGGGGGTCTATTCCCCTCCGTTTAGCCGGGAGGGGCAATTTTCTGAAAAATTGACTTATTTTGTAAACAAAAATATTAAAAATCAACGGTTTCGTTTGCAACACCGTGTTATACCATTTTGGAAAGCCATAAACTTCTTCTCTCATTTCGTTTTTAAATTAAATTGTTTTAACGAATAGTTTAAAAAACATAAATTTTCAAACTCAAAATTTTGAAAAAAAATTTGAAAAAATAATTTTAAAACTAATTTGTTTCAAAAGTTTACGTAATTAAGTATAATTTTTGTTCTCAGAATTCAACGCTCCCATTAATCTTTAATCCAACACTGAAAACTGTATGGCTCTACGACTTTTTGTTGCCAAGGTATTCAAAAATAACCGAACCTACTTCTTCACAAAAACACGAAAAAATTGACTAAATGATCACTTGTGCCATCCCGTAAGGCTAGGTTTTCTTGTTTTTGTGAAGAAGTAGGTTCGGTTATTTTTGAATACCTTGGCAACAAAAAGTAGTAGAGCCATACGGTTTTCAGTGTTAAATTAAAGATTAATAAGAGCGTTGAATTCTGAGAACAAAAATTATACTTAATTACGTAAAATTTTGAAAAAAAATTAGTTTTAAAACTATTTTTTCAAATTTTTTTTTCAAAATTTTGAGTTTGAAAATTTATGTTTTTTGAACTATTCGTTAAAACAATTTAATTTAAAAACGAAATGAAAGAAAAAGTTTTCGGCTTTCCAAAAAGGTATAACACGGTCTTGTAAACGAAGCCGTTGATTTTTAATATATTTTTTAACAAAATAAGTCAATTTTTCAGAAAATTGCCCCTCCTGGCTAAACGGGGGGGAATAGACCCCCCTCCCATACGATTTTTTTCTTGTCTCAATTCAACCTACACGCTCTAGCTTTTTGGCACAACGCTCGTGAGTCACCCTGTATAATGATTTGTATAAATCGTTTCAGTTTTACATTATTATTTGAAGATTTAGAAAATCAAATTAATTTGTATAAACACAAGAAATATAATGAGAAGAAAAGAGATAAGGAAAATATTTTTGTTTTAAAAGTATTCAGAAATGATTCTGCTTCTGTACATTAAAGCTTCTTTGCAGAATTCGAAAAGAACTTTCCAATCATCTCCATTTAAAACATTGTTAGTTTCAACGTCACTTAACTCATTTTTGTTCCAATAAACTCTTCGAATTTCATTCAGGATCGGGCACCGTCCAATGAAGTGTATTATGTTTTCGAGTTCATTTAGATTGCACATGGAGCACAATTGTGGAAGGTCACTTCGGTGGGGCATATAGTTTAAACCAAGCATTTCCACCCTGGCCTTAAATATAGTTGATATTATTGATATGTTGTGTGATGCTTTGAAATAGTTTTTTTGTTCTAGATTATGGTTTAAATTTCGGTAAATCAGGCGTTGACTTGAAGACTGTGCTTCTTCCAAAAATATTGTTCTTTGTTTTTCATCGAACTTTTGGAGTAATCCATAGAATTGTGGTTTCAGATCATCTTACCTATTTTCGTTCAATATTAATGGGCTTTGACAACTGAGCGCAATTATTCTTTTCCATTCGTTAAACCAAAGTAGTCTTCTCCTTAGTGCATATAAAGTAATTTTTTGGGAAGTCGTTCGTCGCTCATTTTCAACACTTTTATTATGTATAATCGAAATGGATTTTCAGAGTGGATAAAAAGAGACTAGATAATCCAGTTTCTAGATAGATAGAGTAGTTGGGGCTTGAAAATGGAAGATTGAAGATTTTTTTAATGAAGAAAACTAGTAGGCGGTCTACAGTTTCATTACTTTTAAAACCCCAATATTGAGCACCATAGAACATAATAGCTCATGCCGTTGATTGAAATACTTTGTATTTGGCGTTTATTGAAATATAAGGACAATTGAAGATATTTTTCCAGTTGACGCAAATAGCTGCTTTAGCCTTTTCCAGTTTTGAACTCAAGTGAGGCTCCATATTCAGATTGAAAGATAAATTTATGCCGAGATAGTGAAATTGCTTGACAACATCTAGTCTTTCGCTCCCAAAAGTCCATTTCTCATCCTGGCTTAATGATCCAGTTCCATTTTTGAAGACTAATATTTTTGATTTGCTAGTGTTGACTGTTAAGTTCCACTTTTGACAGTAAGTTTCCAGTTTATTTATCATAAGCTGCAACGTCTTAGGATCGTCAGCTAGTAAATTATGTCGTCGGCGTAGTGGATTACTTTAACTTTCATCCCCGATAAAGATACGCCTCCTGGTAACACCTCCGTGATGTCATCGATATATAATGAAAACAACAATGGACTCAAGCAGGGAACGGTACGAAATCCCGATTTCCAAAATCCCGAATGCAAGAAATCCCGACTATTTTCGGGGACAAAAACGACATAATCCCGAAAACCAAAATCCCGAATACAAAAATCCCGAATACAAAAATCCCGAACGACATAACCCCGATTTTCAAAAAAATCCCGACTGACCGATTTGAAAATCCCGAATGTCAGTACTTTCTAGTACTTTTTAGAACTTTTTAATTTTACACTATTTAGAGAAATCTTGTTTATATTTAGTTCGTTCTGGTTGATTCTCATGTTTTTAAATGATATTATTGCAATTTAACCCCGATTTCATGCCATTAATTACGATTTTTATCGTTCGGGATTTTTGGGTCGGGATTTTGTCATACAGGATTTTGTCAATAGGGATTTTGTCGCTCAGGATTTTTTCATTCGGGATTTTGTCGCTCAGGATTTTTTCATTCGGGATTTTGTCTTTCGAGATTTTGTAAATCGGGATTTTGTCTTTCGAGATTTTGTAAATCGGGATTTTCTTTTTAATTTAGGCGCCTTAGAAAATAATTGTTGGTCCTAAGAAGAACCGCATTAGTATAACGTATAAGTTATACTAAGAAAAAATCGCTCAGCACACTTCCTTATATACTCTCAATTGGACGAAGAATTTGTTCTAATTGGACGTAACATTTTTATTAGCATTTAGGTTGGTTCTTGGTGATTCTCATAATCTGGCTACCCTTTTTGAATGAATTTTTTGATTTTTCCCTTGAAAAAATTGAAAAAATCGGCAAATCAAGAAACTTTTATTTATTTTGAAAAAAAAAAAAATATTGTTGCAAAGGGGCATTCATTACCTATCAGAAAATGCAAAAATTATCATAATAGGTCCTATATTTTAAAAGTTATTGACAAAAAACGGAGTAAAAATCGACCCTCTAGGACGTCTATTAACGAAGTTACAGCCAAAAAACAAAATGACTAAATTATCCGAATTTTTTTCGTTTTTAATCGTTTTCAAACCAATATATAAAGCATAATATGCGTACAAATAGTAAAACATTATATATCATTGGAAAGGTACATTCATTACCTTTAATAATATGTATGAATTAGAATGAAAGCTCAAACATGTCAAAAGTTATTGACGAAAACATGAGCGAGAGACCAAAATCCAAAAAAATATTGAAACACAAAAAATGTATTTTTTCTTCTTTTGATTAATTTATATCCTTCGGGACTTCCAGGTACTATTGATAACGAAAACTGTTTGACATAGGCGCCTGCCTGACAAATTTACATACCCTTAGCGGAGCAGCGAAGCTGCGTGAGCGCGGTGTGCCCCCGAAAAAGGAGGAGAAAATCAAGAGATCCCGCGAAGCGGGCCACCCAGGTCAAATTAATTACAAATGTTACAGACACAGGCGCCTGCCTGACAAATTAACATACCCTTAGTGGAGCAGCGAAGCTGCGTGAGCGCGGTGTGCCCCCGAAAAAGGAGGAGAAAACCAAAAGACCCCGCGAAGCGGGCCACCCACCCAATTGATTACGAAAACTGTGAAATATAATTCGCGCGAATTTCTTGCTTTTACCTACTCTTATGCTCAAAAACTAAAGATTGCTTTTATATTATTTGATATCTCGCAAAATTCTTACTATATATACTACGAAAACTGTGAAATATAGTAAGAATTTTGCGAGATATCAAATAATATAAAAGCAATCTTTAGTTTTTGAGCATAAGAGTAGGTAAAAGTAAGAAATTCGCGCGAATTTCTTGCTTTTACCTACTCTTATGCTCAAAAACTAAAGATTGCTTTTATATTATTTGATATCTCGCAAAATTCTTACTATATTATAAATATTATTATATAATAAAACTGGGAATCTGTACTCTTATTTGCATCATTTTGTTGAATATCAATTTATATCTCTTTTTGAAAATTGTTTCGCCCTGAAAAGAGCGGTTAAAACAAAAGTAAAAAATTTCACAGAAAACTTAAAATCTCAACTCTTATTTGCATCATTTTATTGAATATCGATTTGTATCTCTTTTTGAAAATTTGTTCGCCCTGAAAAGAGCAGTTAAAATAAAAATAAAAAAATTCACCAAAAAAAAAATATAGATTTGTGTAGATTTTTCGATATTTTTCCGAATTCACGAGTAAAACAAAAATAAAAAATTATTCACAGAAAAAAAAATAAAATAAATATAGATTCGTATACATTTTTCTATATTTTCTTGAGTTCACTTATGAGTTAATAACAAAATAATGTTCACGTAATAAATTAAAATTAAGAATATTCATTGTTCTTTAACTTTTGTAGTTCAAATATATCTTTTAGTTGTAGTTTTGTTTATGACAGAGACATGTTTATCGCAATGTTTTTTAAAAAAAGCACTTTTTCTGTTTCGTTTCTATTTTGTATTAAAGTTTGTATATTGATATTTTTTTGGAGTATTTTTGATGTTTTTACCAGTTGTCCGCTTCTTATCTTGTCGACATTTGTTTTTGCTACAACAAGTTCTTTTGCAAGGTCGGCTATCAATTTGTACAGGCCTGCATGTTGCTTGCCAACTACAATCTTTAGGCGGCGGTGCCAAGCCTCCACGCTATTTTGAGTGCGTGGGAAGTTACATTCTTCTGCTGTTGTTCCTAAGGTCCAGAAGTCTGGCGAATAACGTGGCTTAAAGGACGGAAATTTTCCACTTATATAGTTTTCGCGGAACCATCTTCCTATTGTTTTACTCTCTCTATTATTCAAAACATCAAATAATTCTTCGAAGTAAGACTCAACTTCGGCAGCGGGAACAAATGCAAGGCTTTTTATCATTCGCACTTCTAGGCTAAAACTTTCACTTTCTCCATATTTCCGGGTAAAACCTTCTTTTTGGACTTTTCGCCATAAAATTTGGCCAAAGTGAAAAAGGCAGCCTTGAAAAGAAGCGTTTGGAAAGTAGCCTCTTAGAGAATTTTGTATGGTGAGCTCGAAATCGGACACTATTGTTGTGGGATTTAAAAATATATTGAATTCATTTGCACTTTTCACTATATCGTAAAGCATTTGATCATACGCTTCTCTTGTTCGGCGACTCATAAGACAAAAAATCAGCGGAACAACTATGCCATTAAAGAATCCATGGATAGAGAAGAGCTGGTTCATAATTGTTGGCACAACTGCAAAGGTTCCATCCATGAGCCAGCACTGAGTATCTGCCAGCATTTTTAAAGAACTCGGAGTTCCAAGCAAAATATTTTTATCTTCTCCATCTCCATACACAGATACCGACAGAACAAATATTTCACCTTCTAAGAATCGCAGGTTTGCCGGTATATCAATTTCTTGGAGGGTTTGTGGTTCCTTTATATCATTGGCCCGTACTCTTTGAATTGTTTTTTTATTAGCCAGCTTAGATGGCAAATAGACTCGGGCGCTTGGATCGGTCTTCACAATTACGTCGCGTATTATCTGTGACGGATTACAAGCTTCATGTGCTCTTGATTTGAGCAAGTTGTGGGCTTCGCAAACTTTTTTTTCATATGCCATGGGTTCATGAGTATGATTAGAACTATTTTTTTTTAAGAAATACAGTCCATTTTGCTCATGCGTTGTTACCAATCGGCTTTTGCAATTTTTATTTTTGCGGTTAGCGCAGCACCAAAACAAAGACTCTGAACCTGTTCTTTCAAAATGAAAGAAATATCCATCTAATACCGCTTTGAGACCATTTTTGTTCGTTTTCATAACTTCTACATGTATATTGGAATTGGAATCCATTTTAAAAAAATCGATTTTACACACACAACAAAAAACTCAACACGGAACAATACACAGAATTTTCGCACTCGCTTTATTTTCGTTCGGGATTTTGTCGGTCAGGATTTCGTTATTCGGGATTATGTCGTTTGCGATTTTGTAAGTCGGGATTTTGTGGGTCAGGATTTCGTTATTCGGGATTTTGTCGGTCGGGATTTCATTCGTCGGGATTTTGTCATTCGGGATTTTTTCAGTCGGGATTTAGTCTTTCGGGATAATAGTCTACGTCAAAGCACTTCACTTCACTTAGAAAACACTTCACTCCACTAAAAACACTTAACTCAAAACACTTCAACACAGAACTATAATTGAGGTCGTTAAATTGCTAGCTTATGTGTATCTCTGAGAATCAGAAAGAACCAAGCATCAAAATTTGCTAAAAAAGTGCGCTAAAGGATGAAAAAATATTTAAAAGAAAGTAAAATACTGCCCAAAATAATAATACAAAATACACAAATTTAGATTTTATTAAATTCTTGGTTGGTTTTTTACATATTTCAAAAGAAAAATAGTAAATATAATGGAAATTGCCAAAGATATAAGCAAAATTACAATAAAAATACTTATAAAATTGTACCTCAAATAGTAAACATCGACAAAAAAAAATCAAAACGAGCATACACATTTTTTTTTTTTAAATAGTAGTAGATAGTACCAAAAAAAAGTAGTGCAAAAATCGGGATTTTGTCAGTCAGGATTTTAGATACCGGATTTTGGGAATCGGGATTTTGGATACTGGATTTTGTCAATCGGGATTTTGGATTCGGGATTTCGGCAATCGGGATTTTGGCAGTCGGGATTATGTCGTTCAGGATTCCGGCAATCGGGATTTCGTACCCAACCCGTTGTTCCTAAGGTCCAGAAGTCTGGCGAATAACGTGGCTTAAAGGACGGAAATTTTCCACTTATATAGTTTTCGCGGAACCATCTTCCTGTTGTTTTACTCTCTATATTATTCAAAACATCAAATAATTCTTCGAAGTAAGACTCAACTTCGGCAGCGGGAACAAATGCAAGGCTTTTTATCATTCGCACTTCTAGGCTAAAACTTTCACTTTCTCCATATTTCCGGGTAAAACCTTCTTTTTGGACTTTTCGCCATAAAATTTGGCCAAAGTGAAAAAGGCAGCCTTGAAAAGAAGCGTTTGGAAAGTAGCCTCTTAGAGAATTTTGTATGGTGAGCTCGAAATCGGACACTATTGTTGTGGGATTTAAAAATATATTGAATTCATTTGCACTTTTCACTATATCGTAAAGCATTTGATCATACGCTTCTCTTGTTCGGCGACTCATAAGACAAAAAATCAGCGGAACAACTATGCCATTAAAGAATCCATGGATAGAGAAGAGCTGGTTCATAATTGTTGGCACAACTGCAAAGGTTCCATCCATGAGCCAGCACTGAGTATCTGCCAGCATTTTTAAAGAACTCGGAGTTCCAAGCAAAATATTTTTATCTTCTCCATCTCCATACACAGATACCGACAGAACAAATATTTCACCTTCTAAGAATCGCAGGTTTGCCGGTATATCAATTTCTTGGAGGGTTTGTGGTTCCTTTATATCATTGGCCCGTACTCTTTGAATTGTTTTTTTATTAGCCAGCTTAGATGGCAAATAGACTCGGGCGCTTGGATCGGTCTTCACAATTACGTCGCGTATTATCTGTGACGGATTACAAGCTTCATGTGCTCTTGATTTGAGCAAGTTGTGGGCTTCGCAAACTTTTTTTTCATATGCCATGGGTTCATGAGTATGATTAGAACTATTTTTTTTTAAGAAATACAGTCCATTTTGCTCATGCGTTGTTACCAATCGGCTTTTGCAATTTTTATTTTTGCGGTTAGCGCAGCACCAAAACAAAGACTCTGAACCTGTTCTTTCAAAATGAAAGAAATATCCATCTAATACCGCTTTGAGACCATTTTTGTTCGTTTTCATAACTTCTACATGTATATTGGAATTGGAATCCATTTTAAAAAAATCGATTTTACACACACAACAAAAAACTCAACACGGAACAATACACAGAATTTTCGCACTCGCTTTATTTTCGTTCGGGATTTTGTCGGTCAGGATTTCGTTATTCGGGATTATGTCGTTTGCGATTTTGTAAGTCGGGATTTTGTGGGTCAGGATTTCGTTATTCGGGATTTTGTCGGTCGGGATTTCATTCGTCGGGATTTTGTCATTCGGGATTTTTTCAGTCGGGATTTAGTCTTTCGGGATAATAGTCTACGTCAAAGCACTTCACTTCACTTAGAAAACACTTCACTCCACTAAAAACACTTAACTCAAAACACTTCAACACAGAACTATAATTGAGGTCGTTAAATTGCTAGCTTATGTGTATCTCTGAGAATCAGAAAGAACCAAGCATCAAAATTTGCTAAAAAAGTGCGCTAAAGGATGAAAAAATATTTAAAAGAAAGTAAAATACTGCCCAAAATAATAATACAAAATACACAAATTTAGATTTTATTAAATTCTTGGTTGGTTTTTTACATATTTCAAAAGAAAAATAGTAAATATAATGGAAATTGCCAAAGATATAAGCAAAATTACAATAAAAATACTTATAAAATTGTACCTCAAATAGTAAACATCGACAAAAAAAAAATCAAAACGAGCATACACATTTTTTTTTTTAAATAGTAGTAGATAGTACCAAAAAAAAGTAGTGCAAAAATCGGGATTTTGTCAGTCAGGATCTTAGATACCGGATTTTGGGAATCGGGATTTTGGATACTGGATTTTGTCAATCGGGATTTTGGATTCGGGATTTCGGCAATCGGGATTTTGGCAGTCGGGATTATGTCGTTCAGGATTCCGGCAATCGGGATTTCGTACCCAACCCACTCAAGCAACATCCTTGACGAACACCTATTTCCACGTCGAACTTTTGAGAGACTTGAGCTCCATCGAATATTATTGCTGTTGTAGATTCATATAGTTTTTCTAAAGCTCGCAGGAATTTGAAGGATAATCCAATACAGCTAAGCTTATAAAACAAACATCTTCGGTCTACAGAGTCAAAGGCGGCTTTAAAATCTACGAAGAAAGCGTAAATTTTCTTTTTTTTTGTTTAGTTTCATTTGCGCTAAATTTGCTAATACAAATACGTTGTCTGCAGTACTATCGTCACGGTTGCCACTTTGGTCATTTGTGAACAAATCTGGTCATTATTTTTTCAGTTGGTCTATTGGTCTTTTTGTATTCCATTTTGTCATTTTTTAACGAAATAAAAAAAAAAATGTACTTTATTTTTTTGTGTTCTCAAAAATTAAATGCATACTAAAAGCCCTTTACTTGTCGTCTAATGTAAACGGTTTACATGTTTTTGCAAAATCTATAAGATTTGTGCTTATAACGTATTGATAACTTTAATTTCAAAAATATTGTGCAGTCCCAAAGCACAAAATATTAGAAAAATCATTGACAATAAGTTAGCCTGCGTTAGAAAACAAAACAATCGAGTCGTTAAACAGTGGGTCACACTTCAATGTTATATTTCCATTCTTTCGATTTGGAGAAGATCAGTGGATTAAAATCATACAAGATACAACTATGCAAAAACACAATTGCATAATCCTGAAACGGGAGTTTAGATCCAATTTGTATCTTTCATTTTAAAAACAGTTAACAATTTGAATAAGGAATTTCCATCTGAAAATGTAAGCTTACTTTACTTAAATCGTCAAATAGAAACAATAGTTGACTCAGTTGAAACTACTATTTTTTTTTTTTAAAGAAAAAAAAAAACTAAAAAATACAAACTTGACCAGACTATTACTTTGAGAACATATAGAATTATTTACCCATTATAGATGTTTTTATTGGATGAAAGTCGTGGAATGTCAAAAAATCGAGCACAACTCTTAATGAAGATAAAGTAAAAACAGGCGCTTAAATTGTATTTAGAACTTTTGGTCTCAGAATAGATAATTTGATAAACTTATCCATAATAACTCCAAAAACTAATAAGAGTTAACACAAAGATAACGTCTAACTGACTTCACCAATTTTGCAATGTACTCTATCTCATAAATTAAAGATATTACTTTAATTCGTGTGCATTTCAGCATTTATATGCCATCTTCAGCAAATTTAAATTTTTCATTGACTTAGACTTTTACTTTAATCGAGACTTTGTAATTTTTGGTTTGATTTTTAAATCCACCAAGTTTTTTATAGGAATTTCAAAATCACTCATTGAATTGGTCGTTTTCCATACCTGGTCCAGGGTGATCTGGAAAATTTAGTAATGGATCGGAATATGCTAAGATTTTCAAAAAATCATGATCTAAGAACACAAGCGAATTTCGGAAAAATTCAGCCAGGACTCAAATTATTATTTTGGTCATTTTTAGCTACGATTGGTCATTTTTATTTTGAATTTTGGACACACATTTTATTTTCAAGTGGCAACCGTGACTATATCCTGTTCTGAAACCTGCTTGAAACTCACTCAGTTTGTTGTTGAGCTCGACCTAATTCGACAGGCGCTTAAGCAGTATCGACGAATAAATTTTTAAGGCTGAGTTCAGAATTGATATGCCCCTGTAATTTTCTGGATTAGCCGGGTTAACTTCTGGGACGATACCATACTGGTATATAATGTTCAGTGCGGTTGCGAAATGTCTTTTAAATTCATCTGGACTATTTTTATAGAACTCTATTGGTACTCTATTTGATCCTGGCGCTTTATTTGATGAAATGTTGGCTAAAGCGTTGCAAACATCATCAAACGTTATACATCCATCTAGAATGCTGTCTTCAGTAAAAGGTTTGGCGTACGACCAAGTTGTATAAACATTTTCTTTTGTCGCGCTTACTTTGAAGAAGTTTCTTAGTACATCCATTTCTACCTTTAATGTACTTGTTTTTATGTCACCGTTGATTTTTTTGGTTAACTTCCAGAACTCAGCTGTGTCTCTAACGTTGCTCATTCTTATAGCCATTCTTTCGAAGTAAACTAATTTTTTTTCTTTGCATATTTTTTTGAAATCTTTTAATGATCTTAGATATTGTTCTTTTATAAAATAATTAGTTTTGTTCCGTCTGAACAGTTTGAGCCAAGCCAAAGATTTGGTTCACAATTTTTGACAATCATAATCATACCATTCGTTTTTGGAGATAGTTTTTGAGTCTTTTTGGTTTTGCATAGCTCTTGCAGCTTCAATTAGAATACTTTCCAGGTTGAAAAATGGAAAAAAGTATGGAGCAGGCTTAGCATTAAGTGTCGTGATGATACGGTTCTTGAATTACACTAGCAAGATTTTGATTCCACCTCAGCTTTTTGATTTGGTTGCTTACAGTCTGCTTTCCTTGGTTTTGAGTAAAATTAAAAGTAATTTTTACCTCGATTGGAAAGTGATCCGAATAAATTTCATCTAGGACAGCGAAGTCTTCCACGGACGATATCCACTCCCCCCCCCCTCCGACGAGACAGTAGTCTATAACAGAGTTGCCTTGTCCTCGAGAAAAAGTAAAGCTACCCAAACGATCACTTGGTGTTTTTCCATTTAAAACTGCTAGGCCGAACGCATTACTCAGTTCCAGCAATTTGTTTCCCTCTTGGTTGCACACAACATCTTCTGATTTTCTGTCCTCATACCCATACTTAATCACAGTGTCCCTTGTCCCGATTCGCGCGTTCAGATCACCCAATACCATCATATTCGTAAAATTGTTATTCAGTAAGACATCGTAAAGGATTGTGTAGTCCCTGTTCCTATGGCTGCAGTTTATATATAGGGGGACAATATGAAATGACCTTAGTTCCACAGTTTTGACTATAATTGGTGTGTTTTCCTTCCAGATAATTTTACAACAGTCTTTGGGCATTGATTTCTGAAGTCCTATTAAGAATCCACCACTGGCTCTACCCCTTTTTTGAGTTCTGCATGCAGAAATCCATTCGCATTTATGATTTGGAAAATACTTTTCAAATTCTAGAAATCGTTTACCAATAACATGGGTTTCAAAAAGACATATAATTTCATAGCAATTTACAAGTTTAAAAAAGTTTGCATATAATAACTTATTATTTAATTCAGAAATATTATACGATACTATTCTTATTTTTAAATTTAACGATTCCTGAACTTTACTGCAGGCCGGATATTGCTATTGTTCCATCTCTGTGGTTGGTGTCCTTGCTAATCCCAGAATCGGTAATGTAGTTGAATTTTTGGTAGAGCTACAACCAGCGCTAACTTCGTTTGTGTTTTGGTTATTATTTGTCATTGTCAGAGAAGGGTCAGTGTTTTGCAAGTATTTATCAAAAAAACCATCGTTCAAATGAAACATTTCTTGTAGCTTCTTACATAAATCCACAGGTATTATTAAAGCGGAGTCCTGATGTTTTTGACCACGTAAACTCCAAGACTATAAGTTTTTCATCGCGCAGTGATACACGGCAGTCGCGTCGCGTTTTTTTCAGAAGTCTTCTCACATGAAGAAGTTTCCTGCGTGTTTGCCTGGCTGTCAACGTTTCGTACCATTACGTTTTAATCGTTTATAGAAGCTTTGAATTTATTTACATTTTGTTTATTATTAGCTAAACTACTTGTTCCTAAATTATAAAATTCGTTCCTAAATTTACTCGAGTTGCCCCCAATCGATTGATACCAAAAAAGCCATTTTTGTGACTATGTACTGCTAAGTATACGCCAAATTTAAAATGTTAATAACTTTTAAACTAATTGTTCCTAAATTCGCTAAAAATGGTTTCCTAAATTTTCCTAAATCATTCCCAAATTATAGAACAACAAAAATTTTAAATCGATGATATAGTGCTGCTAAGTATATGGCGGTGACTCACTTTGGTTTTTTATATTCCTTGTGCTTAGAATTTTTCGTTTTAAATATTGTGGTGATTTTTCAAACTAAAAATTTAGGAACAAATTACTTTAACCTTTCACTTTGAACACGAGTGTTGCCAAAGTTCTAATATGTTTTATATAAACAATATTCTGTATATTTATGTTCCTGATCACCCCCTCCTTGTATCCTCTCCTAAGGACTCCTTCAATCAGTTGTAGGTTTTGGCTATTTTTGAATCCGCTTTAATATTCTTTTCCATAACTGTATTCGTTCATTTTCTGTAATATTTCTGATTAATCTCGCATGTGATCAGTTTTCCATTGTGCTGCAAGACACGCAAAAGCTTTTCAAAAGCTTGGATTTTATTTCATCAATTAAAAAGCCTATTTTTATAATCAGTGTCTAGTTTTTCGGTGAATAACGAAGGAGAAATGAAAAGGAATACTGACTTCCCTTAATATAACAACAATGTAAACAAAAAAAATATTTGTAATGTAGTTATTTAAAAACGTAGTAGGTATTTAACAAATTTTTTTTTAAACGTACATACTTGGAATAATGTTTTTTTCTTATTGAATCAGAGTAAAAAATCCTCAATAGGTTCCAACAATTTCAAGTAACATTCATATTGCCAGTAATTTTTTAAATTTATGAATTTCGTCCGCACAGCACTGCACCTACGTTTCGAAATCCAAAGTAGAATAATATTTTAAAGGGAAAGGCTTTTATGGTTCATAGTTTTACTCGTATATTATACTCGTATTCGTACATTATACTGTATGCGGGTGTTAATCTCTCAGTTTAAATAATTTGCTTGATGAAACACTTCAGGATTAGATCATTTTAATTTAAAGTGCTTATAGTTGGAAGTGTCTGCAAATTTAAAGATTTAAAAAGACCAGAGTTTGCCTAGTAATTGCAAATAGACCAATTCACTTGTGTGCATCTGATTTCTGTGTGGACATTTTTTCATTTTATATTGAACAATCTAAGTCTAGTATTTGCCTTATCCTAGTTTATCCTGATACACAAAATCCTGAAAATAGATATTCTACTTTGCAGTCTGTATTTTGCTGCATTCGTTACGGATGTTTGGGAAAACGAGGCCTTTCCATTTAGGAAGTAAGGTCGGAGTTATTGTATATCACAGTAAGGTTAATAGCCTTGTTGCCGACAGCAGCTTTTAGGTATTAAGAAATGATTTGAAATAAAAAGTAGCAGAATCTGACATTTCTACATATAAGCTAGTACCCGTGCTTTGCTACGAGGGGACGACGGACCAGTCACATTATTTTATTTGACTAATATGATTACCATATATGGTGTTGTTTTGAACCGAATCAATCCATAAATAAGTATTTTTGAAAAATTCGACAACAGCGCCACCCGGAAGCTTAATTAAAATCGGGCCAGCAGACAAAACATTTTGAAATTGCTATTTTGTTATAAATACCGTATACCCTACTTTTATTTGCATTTAGTAAAAAGGTGATATAATTTAACAAACAGATACTTCATTTTTACTTGCGATTATAGGTACTATAAGGCACGTTATGCATTCGTAAAAAAAATTTTTTTTTTAACAATCAAACATAACATTACCATAATAGAGAAGCCTCAAATAGTGGATCCGACAATTATGTCTGTCTGTCCGTCCGTCTGTATCGGCACCTACTGCCTAAACAACTGAACCGATTTGCTTCATACTTGGTAGGAACATAGTATTATTATAACGTCCTACGAAGGGGTATTTGGAATTACCATTCTAGCTTCAAAACTAACGGTACCTGCCATACGATTTTTAGTCAAAAATTGATTTTTCTCAAAAACGGCTGCTACGATTCTGATAAAACTTTCTGAATAGTGTTTTCTGTGCAAAATTTATGTTTTGGTTGGAATAGATTTTTCAGGAAAAGTCTTATAACAGTAACTCCCATATGACCGGTTTTTTTAAATCAGATTTTCTCGTAAATCACGGATTAAGGATTCATGAATTCTATGAAATTTTTAATATACACCGAAAAAAATATTTTGATAATACAACGGTAAAATTAACATTTTTGTGTGACAAAAGTTGTCCACCATTTAAAATATCATATGTTGTTCATATTATATAATTGGCATTATAAAATATCACTGAGTGCGAAGTTAACAGCTTAGTTAACATTTTGTATATCAAGTTTATGTTAAAAAATGTTTATTTGATATTTATAATATGGAAATATTGTTCAATGACAAAAAAAAAAATTGATAATTTTAATTGATATTACAATATTAAATTTTTTGGTAAATTTTTGGTATTTAAATATCAAACTAACATGAAAATTATTAATTTGATAACTAAATTGACATAAATAGAGCATTTTGCACAGTTTATTGGAAAAATGATATGATATGTAATTTGATATTAATAAATTTCGGTGTAGGAGCCTTTTTATAGACGAATAATATAAATTCAATTAAATAAATTAATAAAATTTAATTTTTTTTTATGTTTTGATTTATTAAAAAAACGGTTTGATTTATTTTTAAAATTTTATTTTTCTGATAAAAACTAAAATACCAAAAAAAACGTTTTAGATATTGATTTTTAAGTGATTAATAAAATTTCATATGATTTTTTCAATGCTTTTAAGTTCACAATAAAATTTTCAGAGAACTATTTTTTAACGGTAGCTGTTTAAAATGATTCAATTTAAGCTACCTTTTGATTTTTTTGTTGTGTGAATCATCCTGCGGAAACGAAAACAAAGTTGCTGTTTTGGCAGTTTTTGCTTAAATGGATTTTCCTACTATGATTTGGAATTCTTCGGTAATTTCAGATGGGCATCATATTTTTGTCACTGCTCCCTCGTACACGTCCTCGTCCATGTCCGTCCGCGCTACTAGAGTTGAGTATAAAATCTTGCTCTAAAGTGTTTTACTGCATTTCTTTACTTAATCATCACAGCTTGGGTCGGTATGATGGGATTTTAACTATTTTCTAGTGAGCTTTGAATTCAGTTTAAACAAAACAAATAAAATGCACGACTGGGTCGCACGACCTTGCTCTTATGATAAGCAATTGCGTAGTGGCTGCATATGCATATATGGATATTAAAAAAAAATTAAATAATTTCGAAAATTCTTTTATTTTTTAAATTAGCTTAAGAGTTTTCTCGGAAAAACTAAATATGCAATCAAATTTCAAAGCTATACGTCATCTAGGAAAAAAAATATTGAAAAAAAAACCTGTAATTGGCTTACAACTTTCATGTGGGTGCGGTGGCGTAGTGCGTAGTGCACTAGCTCCTCACACGCTAGGTCGCTTGTTCAAGTCCAGCTCGGGCAAAAGTTCTTCAAAAATTAAATTGAACATAAAGCGATTAAGCACCACTAAAGGAGTCTGATGATCGGGTTGGTCCCCGTGATATAGCTATAACTCCAGCCTATGAACTTGGTGGTAGCACACACAAGATGTTGTTGTTTCATTCTAAATTTTCAATTGTAAATTCGGCAAGCAGCTGCCTTAAACTGCGAGTATAAAATTTCATACAAAAACCTCCTTAAATCGTTCGACCAGTTTTTTTTTAAAGGTTATTTTTGAAAAACTTTTTCAAAAAATATTTTGAAATTTATATGAGTATGCAAATATATGGCAATCTGTAGTTTACATTTGAAAAATAATTTAAAAAAAAAAATCAATATACCCGTTTCCAACATATTTCGAAAACCAAAAATTTTTTTGAAAAAATTATAAAAAATCAAAAAAAAAAGTTTTTGAAAAATTTGAAATGCCATATTAATAAAATTATGAATGACTTCCTGTGGCCAAAATTTTATTGAAATCGAATATATAGTTTACGAGAAAATTTGATTTGAAAATACTGGTTCTATGAGAGGTACCGTTATTAGACAAATTTTGAAAAAAAAATTCTAACCAGAAGATAGATTGTCTTGCAAAAATAGCATTCTGAAAGTTTTATCAAAATCGTTAGAGCCGTTTTTGAGAAAATCAATTTTTGTCCTCAAGATTGTATGGCAGGTGCCGTTATTTTTGGACCTAGAGCAAAAACAAAAAATCTGTTCCGATGGACGGCCAAATAAATCCCTAATACCAAATTTGAAGCAAATCGGCCAACCCGTTCAACCTCCAGAGGCGCGAACAGACATACAGACAGACAGACAGACAGACAGACGGACGGAATTTCCAGACCCATTTTTTTCGACTTCTCCATCATCGTAATGTCATGTGTGATTGTTATCTCAAATTTTTTTTCTGCATGAATCACATTTCCACCAATTCAAATCCTTTGACAAGCCATTCCACTTACCATAATGACAAAAAGCTAAAACTAGAGAGTACCTTTGAAAAAAGAACAATAAATTATGTCCTTGTAGAAAAGAACTCTAAGAGCAAGGATTTCGCACAATTTTAATAGTTGGCGTTGAGCCAATCATGTTTTGACATTGAGCATCTTAAGAAATTTTTTTTTTTTGCTATTATTTTACACATGGATACTGCTACTGCTTTTCAAAACAATGAATATAGCATAGTTTCAAATGTGTCTCGATTAAAAAATGGTGTCTTGAACATCACATACTTTTCAAGGATTGGTTTGATACTTTTTGTTATTGCTTTGTGTTAGGCGTTTCCAATTCTTATGTTTTAAATTAATCGTTGATTCCGAAATGAGAGGGACATTGAAAAAAGATGTAAAATATCGCTGATAGGCTAACAAATTCATAGCAAATGTCCTCTGATTAACTGCATGAATACGATATAAAATCGAAGCCAAAATAAGAGCCAAATAAAGTCCTTCAAGCTTACGAGAGCTACCCAATACTTCAATATTAAGCCGTTACTTGAAAGGGACCAGTTTGAGCCAAGCTCAAACAAAATCAAACCCGTTTTTCTTAAAATTGCTATACATGAAGCTTAAAGAAAATTCGCCAAGCCGTTTAGACTGTAGCTTGAGCCCGATTGACGGTATGGCGAAAACTATACTTTCTTGGGCGTTCTCTTTCATCTAAATGTACTATTTGACTAGGATCTCGATTGATTTACGCACGAAACCAAGCAAGTAAAAGGATATTAAATTTTGCTTAATAAGCTTTTAGGAGCCGCTCAACTTTAATATTGCGTCCAAAAAAAATAGGATATACAATGGCACAGGTGCGAACAGACAGACAGATAGAATATGATATCATTTTTGAATATTATTTTAAACTGGCTTTTGCCCGCTACTTCGTACGCGTGGATTTTAGAATAAAGTAGGTATATTAGTATATTTTTGTTTTTGTACAACCGGTTCAAAATGGGGTATGCGTGGTATGAAAGCTACATGGGTCTGGTTCAAAATCCCGAAAACCAAAATCCCGAAAGTTCAAAATCCCGAAAAATCAAAATCCCGAAAATTCAAAATCCAAAAAAATCAAAATCCCGAAAAATCAAAATCCAGAAAAATTAAAATCCCGAAAAAATCCCGAATAGCAATCAATACTGAAAAATCGGATTAGTGATGCTGGCAGGCGCCTGTGTCAACAGTTTTCATAATCAGCAGTACTTGGGCGGCCAGCTTCGCGGGTTCTTGGGATTTTAACTCCCTTTTTCGGGGACACACCCGCTCACGCAACTTCGTTGCTCCGCTAAGGGTATGTCCAGTTGTCTGGCAGGCGCCTGTGTCAACAGTTTTCTTAATCAACAGTGTATCGAATCGCATGAGTTCTGGCAACTCTGCATTTGATGGTCACATAAGTATAAGAAGATACAATTAAACGTAAATAAAACTTAATGTAAGAACTTAAGGAAAGAGTGCTTGTTCTGTGAACAAGCACGAATGAGAGTTAGTCTTAAGCAGGATTTTGAAGTGAGAAGAATAAAAATTGTGCTAAGTGGTTTTTTTACATAACATTTTTTCGACTATAAATTATCGTGTTTCATTTCGTTTATATATTTATTAATTGATCTCGATCATACAGTCCATTGAGCTACGATACATTTGGTCCATGTCGAGCGTCGGATATTGTGCCAGTGACGGGATGGTGCAGGTTTCCTTTAAAAAAAAAATAAGTGCACTGTGATTGATTGTGGTTCGTTTTATAACGAACAAAATATTGTGAATAATAAAAATGTGCTCAATTGTGTCACAAAAAATTAAAGTGTGCCGCAGCAGTTTGTCGCGACAAAAGTATGGGCAGGAAACTGTGTATCACCAGCAGGCGATGTGCAAAACGGTACTTCATTATATTAAAAAGATCAATATGTACCAACCAGCATGTAAGTAGACCAATAATTATTGTTGTTGTTTTTCCCCTTTTTTCAAACGGCGCGGCGGCGACCGATGAAAATTCTTCGTCAAGAGAACAAGAGCAGGTAAGATTGTATGTATTCTCTCCTCAGTTCTCAGCGTGACGTTGTGGGGTTAACTCGTGTCGAGAGCTTTGAAAGAAGAAAAAAAAAACAAAAGAAAAAAAGAAAAAATCATTTTGTTTTGCGTTTAGTCTCCGATCATAGTTTTTGCTAAAACTATCAATGAATATGTCATGTACGTGCGGTTTAAAGGTCGAGCGCAATGATGCTAAAATTCAATGCAATATTTGTAATGTTCATTTTCATTTGAAATGTGTTAAATTAAAACCAAGTGATAGAGACCAAATGAAAAAAAATCACATTGAATATTGTCCATTGTGTAGCAAACAATGTTCATTTTCATTTGAAATGTGTTAAATTAAAACCAAGTGATAGAGACCAAATGAAAAAAAATCACATTGAATATCGTTGTCCATTGTGTAGCAAACAAAGGAGAGATTCAAATCGCTGCTCTCCATCCAACAAAACTCTTCAAATATCTGAGTCTATGTCTTCTGGTGCACACATAAAAAAATCACAACAACAGGCTAAATCATTGTCTCAACCTCCACAATCATCATCTTCAATTACACAACACTCTTTACAAAATAGTTCTCACCAACACTCTACACCCAACCAGTCCTCCCCCCCCCATCACCGCAATCACTTACAACCATAGCTTTAAAAGACCAAATTACATGTTCCAACAACACATTCATCACCACATCCAGTCATCTCCATCTCAGCCATCTTACGCCATCGACGCGACGTCTCTCCAACACTAAACTTCAACTCTAACTGCACCTCAAATAAGATCACGTTGGAAGTAGTTTACAAACAGATCTTATCATTAAATAAAGAAAAAATCTCTCTGAAAGAGACGAACCGCAAGGCACTGTCACTCATTAACACACTCCAAGAAAAAAAATAGAGTAAATTCGATGCAACAAAAATCTTTGAACAAGTGCATTGACATTGTGGGTTTACCAGATATAAACAATGATAATGCATTAACCTCTACTTTAAAGCTTCTTGAGGAAGGTCTGGATGTAAATATAACAGCTGATGATATAAAATATTGTTATGTAAAAACAATACAGACCAAGAAGCATTTCAAAAACAAAAATAATGTCTCTCCATCATCATTGCCAGCACCAGTTGAGATCGTTTGCGTCAAATTTAAAACATTGGCTTGTAAGCAGAAGATTATTTCTAACCAAAAAAAGAAAAAAAATTAAAAAATTAACTAATTAACTAGTTAACGCTCGAATTGAAATTAAATGCAACAACTCTTGTTGTTGTGTTTTTTCAATTTTTTTCAATTTGTTTTTTCATTTTGAAAATTTTAATCTTCAATTGACAACTGGCCACACGAGCATGCATAATTTTAGGGTTTTTGCTGGTAACAAGGCTCCCTAAAATATATATAATTCACAGTGCACTTGTGCACTGAAAATTATATATAAGTGTCGATTTTATCGAACATGTGCGTCTTAGAAGAGTATGAACGGCATCTAACTGATGAGCCCACCGTTCATGCTTGGGCGAAACGCATACAAGGCCAAAGGAACTACTTTTTATTTTAATTTCTATTTTTTTGAATGAATCTTTATCTAGTTATAATAGAATTTTATTTAATAAGGCAAGGAAGATAAAAACAGAAAAAAAATATTTGTTTCTTTGGATTAAGAACGGAGTTATTTTAATGAAAAAAGAAGAAGGAGATAACACTATACGTATTTCATCTTTGGATGATCTTAATAACATTAATTAAATTATGGCTAGTTCTTTTCTAATAGATTTTAATGATTCTTCATTAGTAACTCCTTTTTGTTATTTCGACAGAGAATTTTGTAAAAGCGTTTATCATTCTCATGACTTCAATAATAGCTTTTTTATCATCCATCAAAATATTAGAAGCCTACGAAAAAATTTCGATTCTTTCTTGACTCATTTGGAATCATTCGTTAATAAGCCTAAAGTTATATTCCTTACTGAAATATGGATTTATGATCACGAGCAAAGTTTTTTCAATATTCCCGGGTTTAATCTATATGCAAAGTGTAACAATTCTTATGCGTCGGGTGGTACTGCAGTGTTTATTGATGATAGTATAGATTGTGAGTTTTTTACCATTGATGTTTTAAGTTGTGATATGATATATATATCATTTTTACTTGATTCTATAAAATTGGTTGTTTTGTGTTGTTATAGACTTCAAAATGTATGTGCAGATGTTTTTATTGAGGAGCTTAATTCAATTTTAATGTACAACAATGCTAACAATTTGTTTGTATTAGGTGATATAAATATAGATATTTTAAGTGAATCTTTGCTAATAGAAAATTATATGTCGTTGATGTCAAACTTTGGGTTGGAATCATGCATAAATGAACCGACGAGAATTACTGAATCATCCAAAACATGTATTGATCATATCTTTGCTAGACTCGATTTGAAGGCCAAGGTAACTCTTACTATTTCAATAGCTGATTTAAAGATCACAGACCACTGTATGACCTGTCTTTTTTTCAAACATAAAGAAAACAATCAACCTAAGGCACTTAAACTTGATTCTGTTAAACATACTGCCAGAACTAATTACGACCTCCTTAACTCATTTTTGGTTTTCGAAGATTGGATTGAAGTTTATTCCCTTTCTGATCCCTCTCTTGCTTTCGATAACTTTCTCAAGATATTAAATGACTATGTAGACCGTAGCACAGACGTTATTAGCACCAGGAAAAGGAAGTTTAATAAACTTAAACCTTGGATGACCAATTTCTTACTTAAAAAAATTTATAAAAAAAGCAGTTTGAGACTTAAGTGTAAAAAAAATCCAAATAACGTTTAACTTCGTCAAAATTATGATTTTCTATGCAAAGAAATTAATATTGAAGTTTCTGCTTGCAAGGAAAATTTTTATATTAACAAGTTTAATAATGCCTATGGTAACTCTAAAAAGGAGTGGCAAATAGTTAATGATCTATTTAATAAAAATATAAATTTGAGTATTCCAAAAATCTTAATACATGGTGATTTGAACATTGTCAATCCTTCCGATATGGCCATATCCTTCAATGAATACTTCATTAAAATAGCTTCTAAAACTCTCTCCAATGCAGGCATTAACCATTTCTCAAACAACTGCCCTGATATCTGTTTCAAAGAAGGTACTTGTTCTAATAGTTTTTATTTCGAACAGATAACTTCCTTTGAAATGTTTAAAACTATTAAATCCTTAGACAACTCTAACTCATTCACAAGGAATAGTCTTTCAAATAACCTTATCAAAGAGATTAACCTTAATGTTGTTGACATTTTAACTTACCTAATTAACGTCAGTGTCATATATGGTGACTTTCCAAAATGTCTGAAAGTAGCTGAGGTAATACCCATATTTAAAAAAGGTGATAGGAAATGTCTAAATAATTACAGACCTATCCCTCTTCTTTCGGTGTTTTCAACTTTTTTTGAAAAAGTTATAAAAAATAGAATCCTATCGTATCTCGACAAAATATCGTTTTTTAGCCCTAAACAGTACGGTTTTAGAGCTGGTAAATCAACTGAAGATGCACTGCTAGATCATTGTTCCCTTATTTGTCACAGTTTAGATACTAAAAAGTTTACTGCTGCTCTTTACATTGATATTACTAAAGCTTTCGACACGGTGGATCATAAAATCTTGCTGAAGAAGTTAGAGGGGGCTGGTTTCAGGGGATTTATGCTTGAGTGGTTTTCTTCTTTTCTTGATAATAGATTACAAATGGTTGGAGTTGGTACTGGAGTTAGTGAAACCAGAAACATTAACATTGGAGTACCCCAAGGATCAGTTCTCGGTCCGATTTTATTCCTTATATACGTAAATTCTATTTTTCACCTAAATTTGAAAGAAAAAGTAATTGGGTTTGCTGATGATATAGCCTGCGTTTATTCTTGTTCATCAGTTTTAGACTTAATCTCAGATATAAATCATGATTTGGAATTATTTAGACACTGGTTCGGGATTCATAAACTTGTTGTTAGTGAAAAAAACTAAAATAATGTTTTTTAATTTACCCGCCCTTGAACTCAACCCTCCTCCTTTAATTCAACACTGTGTTGACTGCCAAAAGCCGCCCTTGAGTAGCCTAACTTGTTATGCCTCTAAAAACTATCCAATCAGCAACCAGGGTGTTGGATGATCTTCTAAATGCTTCCGCATTGAACATGTTACTCAGTTTAAATACCTTGGTTTAACAATTGACAACAAACTAAACTGGAAAGAACACATTTCAAATTTGAAGAAATATTTGCGTTCCACTACCTATATTATGTTTCATTTGAGAAAGCTTTGCAGCAGGAAACTTTTGGAAACCATTTATTATGGATTGGTGCAATCTAAAATACAGTATGGTATAGTATTGTAATGTTTTTAGTCTTGGGTTCGAAAATAAAACTTATTTTCCTTTACTTTTCAATCACCACTACTATCTCTATAAATGAAACTCACTTTTATCTAAGTTCAAACTCTTTATTTATTTCTTTATCTTAGCACCACTAATTATTCACCATTTATTCGTTACCACGGTTAAAATGAAACTGTGTCCATTTCCGAATAAAATGTCCTATTTATACTTGGGATCAAAGTTTCCCGAACAGTCTAAGTCTCGAACCTTTCGGAATTGTCAAGATGCTTTGAAAGCTTTCAGAGCTTTCAAATTCAACATTGTTATTCAGCAGAATCATTCAGCAGAATTGTTCAGAATTTTACTGTAGTATAGACAAAAACCATATAGTAATATTTCTGTAGTAGAAACAAAAACCATTCATAAGACTGTAGTTGAGACAAACACTATTCATGTAACATTGCCCCCTTCTTAAGATTGTTCGTCCCGAACAAGTCTATCACTTCCCTGGCCATTGTAGCGGCATAGTCGGTCCCTGTGAACAACTTTCATTTTGCCTCTAACTCCTCTCTGAATGCGGTAAACAACATCATTGATTCTGGTGACAACTTTGTAAGGGCCTTCCCAATTTTGCTGGAGCTTCGGTGACAGTCCCTTTTTCCGATGGGGGTTGTATAACCACACAAGATCTTCCACTTGAAACCCTGTCGTCGTTGCATGTTCATCATAACGTGTTTTCATGCGATCACTGGCATCCTTTATCTTTGTTCTGGTCCTTTCATGAATGTACATGAGTCTCTTTTTGAGATCCTCCACATATTCTTCTTGGCTTTGTGGCTCATTTGGAGGGCATCCAAATTTCACTTCACTTGGTAGTCGCATTGTTGAACCAAACAAGATTTCATAAGGAGTATGTCCTGTAGTGCTATGAACTGCGCTCCGATAGCCCATTAAAAACAGTGGAATGCATCGGTCCCAGTCTCGTTGACAGTCTTCCACTACTTTGGAAAGGTGTTCTTTGAGCGTTCTGTTAAACCGTTCTACCATTCCATCTGATTGTGGATGCAGCGGTGTTGTCCTTGTCTTATGAATGCCAAGGAGTGAGCAAACCTGTTGGAAGATATTTGACTCGAAGTTCCTCCCTTGGTCAGAATGGAGTTCTTTAGGTACACCAAATCTACTTATCCAATTGAAGACAATCTGATCCACAACCGTTTTTGCTTCTTGGTTTGGAATGGCAAACGCTTCAGGCCACTTGCTGAAGTAATCCATGATCACGAGAATATATCGGTTTCCATCGTTGGTTTCAGGAAAAGGACCTGCAATATCCATTGCAATTCTTTCGAAGGGTGCTCCAACGTTGTACTGCTGCATCACACTTTGAATTTTTCTGCCTGGTCCTTTTGTAGCAGAACAAGTGTCACATTTCCTGCACCATCTTTCGACGTCTTCTTTTGCATGAAGCCAGTAGAAACGATCTCGGATCTTTTTCAGCGTTTTGTTGATTCCTAAATGGCCTCCAGAAGTGCCATCATGCATCTCACGGAGAACTTCATTGACTTTGGACCGAGGCACAACTACCTGCATCACATAGGACTTGCCATCTGCGGACTCCCACTTCCGTTTGAGTACACCTTCTTGTACATGGAGAGAGTTCCATTGAGCCCAATAGGCTTTTAACACCGGGCTTCTATCGGAAATGTCAACCCATTGTGGTTTCTCCTCGTGCTCTTTCCATGCAAGGATGGGTTCAATGTCAGAATCTTCTTGTTGAGCATTCCTAATTTCCTCGTTACTCCAGCCGGCAATGGGCTCGACTCTCACTCGTTGAGTGACTAGGGACTCCTTTTCTTCCTGACGTGAACAATGCTTGCAGTTTGATTTACATGGTCGTCGGGATAATGCATCTGCGTTGGAGTGTAGTTTTCCTTTTCGATGTTGAATCTCGTAGTGGTATGTCTGCAACCTCTCAATCCACCTTGCTACTTGTCCTTCGGGATTTTTAAAGTTCAAAAGCCACCTTAGTGCTCCATGGTCTGTTCTAAGGAGGAATTTCTGCCCATAGATGTACTTATGAAAATGTTTCGTAGCTAGTACCAGAGCTAGAAGTTCCCTCCTGGTCACGCAATAATTCCTTTCTGCCTTCGAGAGCACTTTGCTGTAATAGGCTACTACCTTTTCTTGGCCATCATGAACTTGCGACAAAACAGCCCCAATTCCAACATTGCTTGCGTCTGCATCGATGATGAACTGTTTCCCAGGAGTAGCATATGCCAGAACGGGAGCGTTACAGAGGCGTGTTTTTAGTTCCTGGAAGCTTTTCTCGCAATCACCTGACCATTTGAACTGTTTTCCTTTCTCTGTAAGTTGGTGCAGGCTTTTCGCAACTCCAGCAAAGTCTTTCACGAATCGCCGGTAATATGTGGCTAACCCAAGGAAACTTCTCAGCTGATGTTTATCTTGTGGAGTTGGCCAGTTCTTCACAGCTTCCACTTTCTCTGGATCGGTTTGTACCCCTTGAGACGAGACAATATGCCCTAAATATTTCACTTCAGTCTTGAAAAAAGGTGCATTTGTCTGGGTTCAACCTAAGATGAGCTTCTCGAAGCCTCCGGAAAACTTCTCTCAAGTTCCTGCAGTGTTCGTCAAATGTTTTCCCAAAAACGATGACATCATCCAAATAAACCAGGCATGTCTTCCAAGTAAGCCCTTGTAAAACGCATTCCATCAAACGCTCAAATGTTGCCGGAGCGTTGCACAGGCCAAAGGGCATAACTTTGAATTGCCACAGACCATTACCTGTCGAAAATGCGGTTTTCTCTCGATCTTCTGGGTGAATTTCCACCTGCCAGTACCCACTTTTCAGGTCCAAAGTTGAAAACCATTGAGCTCCTGCCATTGCATCCAGAGTGTCGCTGATCCTGGGCAGAGGGTAGCTGTCTTTCTTTGTGACATCGTTCAGCCTTCGGTAATCCACGCAGAACCGGGTGCTTCCATCCTTCTTTTTGACTAGGACCACTGGTGATGCCCAAGGGCTTTTGGAATTCTCGATCAAACCTTCTTTCTGCATCGTCGAGATCATATCCGTAACCTCCGCCTGTTTGGCTAGTGGAAGGCGCCTTGCAGGTTGACGGATTGGCCTTGCATCACCAGTATCGATGCGATGTTGCACCAATTGTGTTCTTCCGTATGGTTTATCCTTTGAAGCGAAAATATCAGCAAACTCATTAATAAGGCTTCCAGCAACCTGTTGTTGTTGTTGACTTAGCTTGCAGGATTTTAGAATTTTGGACCTTAAAAAGTTGACTTCTACAGGATTTCGTACTTCTTCATCGGTGATTCTTGTTATTGCTGCCACTGGACCACATTGTCCAATAACTTCTCCTGCTTTAAGGTTGACTTCATAAGGTTTGATGTTCACTATTCTTACAGGCACCATGTTGTTCTTAGGTGCGGCAAGCGTTTTTCCCACGATGTAGTTTTGGGAACGTTGTTCAGAGTCCGGTTCTACAAAAAGGTATCGATGGTTCCCTGAATCGCCTTTTATGTTTGTCCAAACAAAGACTTCTGAAGAGGGAGGCAGGCGTAGGTCTTCTTTGACGACAGTTCTCAGGGTTGACGAGTTTTCGTTACCATAGATCATCGGAATCTCGACATTTCTATATTTCAGAACCTGGTTACCGATATCCAGAATTACTCCATGTGCTTTCATGAAGTCAATTCCGATAATGCACTCATCGCAAATATCTGCCACTAGGAATTTATGTGAAAACTCCAGTTCTGCCAATCGGATCACTAGTTGTACTTCCCCATATACTGTAGCTGACTCACCTGTTGCCGTCTTCAGACAGTAGCTATTGGTGTTGTGTAGCCATGTCATCTTCACCACGTCTCTTCTTACAATGGAGGCGGTGGCACCGGTATCGATAGTTGCCACATATTTCTTGTCGTTTATAGCTGCTTCCATTGTCAGACTTTTATTGTCTCGTTTAGTCTGCGAGACCTGGATCGTAGTTCTGGGGCCATCGATACCCGGAACCAGCTTCTGCCCCGTGAAGTTGGTTCTTACTCGTTTCCCGGGTGGGAAACAGTTGCAGCAGGGGTCTTATGAGTCTCTTCTTGGCTGTTCTTTCTACTGCCACAATGTTAGCAAACTCCTCTCCTTAACGGCATACGACACTGGCGCTGGAGATGTCCTGTTACAGTTCCAGCATCGGAGAGGTCCATCACGGTGGTGGCTCTGGAATGTCGTTCTCTGGCAAGCGCACTCCTCTACAGTTACTTCTCTTACCCGATGAATGCTTTGAGAAGCCTGTTCTGCTGCTTCCATGGTGAGGGCAAACGCCAATGCTTCAGGAAGCGTTTGTTTTCCGGCTGTTCGTACTGCTCGCTGGAGGTTGATGTCAGCTAAGCCACGGACAAATGCTTCAGCAGCAAATTGGTTAATAATTTCCTCACCCGCCGTTGGATATGCCAGGTGAGCCAGGCGTTCGATGTCTGCTTGGAGCTGTTGAAGAGTCTCACCTCTTTTCTGAACCCTGGTGTTAAGTTGGACCCGGAAAACTTCTTGCATATGGCCATCTCCAAAGCGTTTTTCAATCGACTGAGTAAGAGCTTTGAAGTTGCCATGTAACTCTGCTGGTATTGTTTGTAGTAGTTCTGCAGCAGGTCCTCTGAGAGCAAGTGTCAGTGCAACAAACTTTTCTTCGTCGTCCCAGCCGTTTGTTGTCGCAGCTGCTTCAAATTGTCTTTTGTAGATCGTCCAAGAAGTTTGTCCATCAAAAGTTGGCGGATGCATTTCCTTTCTTCGGATGCAGTCACCAGAACTTTCTCTTATTTTAATTTTCCTTACCTTGTCCAACTCCTTTGCATATTTTTCGAATTTGTCTTCAACTTTCTCGAATCTTTCATCTACAGTCAAAATTTGTTTTTCGATGCTTTCGAGACGCTCGTCAGCAGCAACAAACTTGCTTTCAATGTCAGAGAACTTTCCTTCAAGGAGGTTTTTCTGGTCTTCAAGATTATTCTCTTGTGTTTTAAAACGTTCTAGAAGTTTCGCTTGTTCATTCTTTTGTTCGTTTCTTTGCTCTTCTAGAAGATTCTTCTGTTCTTGAAAACGTTCGAGAAGGAAAGCCGTCATATTAGACATGTCGGAGCTTGTACTTACTTGCTCTTGTTCGTCTTGTATTTCAACATCCAGAAGAAATGTTTCTGGATTTTCATTTTGCTGAGTCATATTTTCCTGCAGTCTAATAATGAGGTCATTTTTGGTTCCAGCAGTAGGAAGACCCCGATTCTTTAACACTGCTCTAAGTTCAATCAAGTTAAGGGCATTTACAAGTTTACCCATAGTCACTTTATCACTTTTCACTTTTATTGGTCCAAATGAATTATGCACTTAAGTTTTATTTCACTTCTGACACCACTGTAATGTTTTTAGTCTTGGGTTCGAAAATAAAACTTATTTTCCTTTACTTTTCAATCACCACTACTATCTCTATAAATGAAACTCACTTTTATCTAAGTTCAAACTCTTTATTTATTTCTTTATCTTAGCACCACTAATTATTCACCATTTATTCGTTACCACGGTTAAAATGAAACTGTGTCCATTTCCGAATAAAATGTCCTATTTATACTTGGGATCAAAGTTTCCCGAACAGTCTAAGTCTCGAACCTTTCGGAATTGTCAAGATGCTTTGAAAGCTTTCAGAGCTTTCAAATTCAACATTGTTATTCAGCAGAATCATTCAGCAGAATTGTTCAGAATTTTACTGTAGTATAGACAAAAACCATATAGTAATATTTCTGTAGTAGAAACAAAAACCATTCATAAGACTGTAGTTGAGACAAACACTATTCATGTAACAGTATGTTGGGGTGGAACATTTAAAAACTATTTACAGCCTATATTAGTTATTCAAAAGCAAATTCTAAGGACTATTTGGAAAAAAAGACGTCTAGATCATAGTTTTCCATTGTTTTTCAGTTCAGGTATACTCCCTCTCAAACATCTGTACTTCTATAAAGTCTTGAAAATCTTTTTTTTAAGAAATGGATATCTTTTGAGCCACAGTACATCTGCTTTATACATTGCGCAGTTATAATAGTAATCTTGCAAGCCCACAATAGTCAACTCTTTCTTAATTTTTACACGTCAGTAGCACCTAGACTATTTAACGCTTTACCTTTTGAAATGCGAAGCATTCGCTCTTCCTTTAAATTCACTAGGGAAATTAAAAAATGGCTTTTCAATTTTGATTTTAACGATGTCAATAATTTAATCAGAATCGTAGTTTAACTTTATTCTTATTTTTTCTTTTTTTTTGTTACATACTCTTCTGATTTACTAATATTATTTTTTTTTTTTTTATATATATATTTTTTTTTTTCATGACACTAACCCCACATTGTGTTAAATTTTGTATAATACGAATGAGTTCATACCATGGTACTTTCGCCACTTGTCATAAGACATCAGATTGTATCCTTCTTCTACTTAAAAGATTTGAAAAACGCTTCAAGAGTAATTATAGATACTTCCCATTTTTAGTTATCTATTGTTATTTTATTTTTATACAGAGTTATTTATAATTATTTCTTAAGATCAACATTGTACTTTTGTAACTGATTTTTAGTAGAAGAAAATAAATTAATTGAATTGAAATTGAATTGAAATACACACTTATGAGTTACGACTCATGAGCAGCGAGCCGGAGTGAAGGAATACGCATACACAAAACACATTATGTATATGCGCAACTGTGACAAAGAGAAGGAGAAGAATGACAAATATCGTCATTCGGAAAAAAAACAAAAGCGGTCTTTCGAAAGAAAGAAAATTTAAAAAAAAAAAAAAAACAAACACAACAACAACAATATCTATACACTAATAATATCAACATATTTACATTTTAAATAACATTTATTTAAAGCAAAAAAAGGATGAGCTGAAATATAGTCCTAAAACAGGACAAATTATTTTTTATTGTTAAGAAGTGCAAATATTTGATTGTGTGAATGGTGGTGGTTTTTTGGATTATTTTGCAACGGAGCAGGTTTCTTTTTTTTCTCTTCTTTATCTTTTCCCGTTGCAATGAATGTGTTCCGATGCATGTGTGCAGTGTCTATCAGCGATTTTGTTCTGTTTTCGTTAAATGCAAATGCGAATCAGGGAATGAGCAATGATAGCTAGTGTGAGGGGGCAGGGGGCGATCTGAGTTTATTTGTGTTCTTATGGAGAATGAGAATTTTTGAGATGAGTGAAGTGCGCAGGGTGTTCTGATTCCTCTTTTGGTGCATCTGTGATATATTGTTACATGAATAGTGTTTGTCTCAACTACAGTTTTATGAATGGTTTTTGTTTCTACTACAGAAATATTACTATATGGTTTTGGTCTCTACTACAGTAAAATGTTGAATAATTCTGCTGAATGATTCTGCTGAAATAACAATGGGGAATTTGAAAGCTCTGAAAGCTTTCAAAACATCTTGACAATTCCGAATGGTTCGAGACTTACACTGTTCGGGAAAGTTGGATCCCAATATAAATAGGACATTTTATTCGGAAATGGACACAGTTTCATTTTAACCGTGGTAGCGAATAAATGGTGAATAATTAGTGGTGCTAAGATAAAGAAATAAATAAAGAGTTTGAACTTAGATTAAAGTGAGTTTTATTTGTAGAGATAGTAGTGATAATTTAAAAGTACAAGAAAATAAGTTTTATTTTCGAACCCAAGTCTAAAAACATAACAATATTTATATACCTTTTAATATCCATTTTTTATGAATAAGATATTTTTTTTTCAATATTACCTAGATAAATTACGGTGATGTTGCTGCTTTTTTGTTTGGTAGGGATCAAACATTTTTTTTTTTTTTGTAGGTGTTAAGTTTTTTTTGTGTGTCACTTTTTTTTCTCTTGACAAGCTTTGTTGCTCGAGATATAGCAGGGGCAAGTGGAACTCAAAGCACATTTGTGCGAGTTACCAAATATGAGAGAGAAATAATTGTGAAGGGCTCGAAATATAGCAGGGGCAACTCAAAGCACATATATGTGCGAGTTACCAAACATGAGAGAGCAGGTTTGAAGGAATTTGAGTGCAATTCCACCAGTTGCCATGAACAAATTATTATTAAAAAAAAAAGGACACATAGCTAGGCAGGAAAAAACTCAAAGCACGACGGTGCTAGTTTTTAGAGAAGCAAAGCTTGCAAGCGGCAGGAATAAAATATTTTAAAAAAGAATTAATATTTTTAAAGCAGAAATATGAACCACAAAAGAATTTCTCTTCTCGATGCAACATAACTTTTCTTATAATAAACAAACTATATTGGTAACAACAAAAGCAGCAACAACTAGCAGATTTTTATTTATTATATCTATTATTTATTTTATTTGCATACTGGGAATTTCAGTACTTACTGCAAACTATTATTTATTATATTTTATTTGCACACTGGGAATTTTAGTAATTACTCCAAAATATTATTTATTTATTTGCATATTGGTAAACTGAAGTACCTACTGCAACCGATTATCTCTTTTATTTTCAGGGTAGAGCATTATCGAGACATGATTTCTAATGCAATACGTTTTTTACATATTTATAGAAAAGAGCAGTGAAATCAAACGAGATGAACAACAGCAGGAACAAAATTAATAATATTGTCGGAGAGCATAATGCTTTCCTTCGTGGAGTCTCCAGCCTTTGGAACTTGCGCGATGGAAGCAGCGCAGGTCAGGCTTGAAGCCTTGCAGGATGCCTGGTCGCAGATCAGGTTGAGCGAGAGCAGGATTGCGTTGGCCGACGATATGTTGGTCAACGTGGAGATACAACGCAGGATTGCTGGAACGGAAAAAATTAATTTGCTGCCTAGGCAGTATTGCAGGAAAAGCTAAAAAAATGGCTCCAAGAACAAGCATAGCAGGCATACCAGGTAGAGCAGAACAGGCATTGCATTGAGCGGAGCGATGGCAGGAAATTTGAGCAGCCGTTGTCACAACTTCAGGCGCATCCGAATTTGAGCAGGTATGAGGACATGCGAGCAGCAGACAGTAATGCCCGAAGAGCAAGAGCACTAGGTGACAAGAGGCTGTTGCCTTGCCACTCGTGCAAATTTCTGAATCATCCAATGTGACGTTGTCCAGAGTTTGCAGTACTGAGCATTCGTGCTAAGCAGGATCTCGTGAAGGAAAAGGCATTTTGCCCCAATTGTCTTAAGACGTGCCATGCCCCAAAGGACTGCTTCCAAGGGCCGTGCTGTCGATGCCCCGGGAAGCGAATGCACAATAGTGCTACGAAAGAGATTGGGAAGGGTGCAGAAACTGTTCTATATGCGCAGGAAAAGTGAAAGAAGAGAAGGAGGCAGATTGACTAATTGTGCCTCCCAGGAAACGCACTCGGTTGGAGAAGGGAAGAAGTAGCAGGAACAGCAGGAAGAAAGAAAGCAGGAAGTGATTTGGAAGAGGTGATGTCCTGGGGGGATCTTAAGAGAGCAAGGCGTTTGCCTTCTAAAAACAAAAATAAATGTATGACTAAAATTTATTTCGTCTTTTTATGTCTTTTAATTATAATGAGCAAGAGCAGGAGAGAGTTACTTTGATGCCTACGGCACAAGTAAAAATCGAGATGGATAGCAGGAAGTATGGGCCGCTAAGAGCACTTTTAGATACGGGCGCACAGCCCAATCTGGTTTTAATAGAGCAGGTTTCTTGGATTCTTCCTAAGCAGGTTAATTGGCATCCAGTAGTGCCAACACACAACTTGAAATCGCCACGGATGAGCATTGCTACAGCATCCCTTGCTGATCCACATTATTGGAAAGCAGGTCCTGAAGATTTATTGCAGGTTCATAGCAGAAGCATTTACTTCTGTCTTAGAGCATCGACGAGGTGGTGTCCTTGAGATGGAAACTGTTTTCGGCAGAATAATATTGGGAGAGTATGGTAATGAGAATGATAGCATGAACAATGAGCAGGTATCGCAGGCAGTGTGCATGGATAATAACGAATAGACTTTTTTCAATGATGTCTAACATGTTACCAGGATGTTATGCTGTGTGTAGGTCTGAGTAGGCATGGTACAGCTCACACGCTGTATATCACTCACTCATATACATTTTGATTTACACAGAATTTATTCAACTCTATTGTTCGTTCTTATTCAGTATAGTAGAGTCAATTTTTACAAAAAATAAAAATGGAAATCACTGTCACTTATAAAAGATAAAAATTAAAAATATATTTTGTAGTGCATCGTTAATCTCGTTCAACTTCATAAATCACTTTAGCGTTTTTGGTATAAATGGTTTGAATGACATAGAAATGTCGTTGAGCAAGTCAAAAGAGCAGGAGGAGCAGGTGGAGCAAAATTTCATCAAAACAAATTCACGTGATGATTTTGGCAGGTTTGTTGTGATGATTCCTTCGAAGGAAGCAGTGAAAGAGCTTGGAAGTTCAGGGCTTACAGCTAAGCATAGGTTCTTTGCTTTGGAGAGAAGGTTGTCAGGAGATCCTGAGTTGAAACAAAAGTACCAGGAGCTTTTGAGATAATATGAAGAAGCAGGACCTATGACACCAATGACTGGCACAGTGCATGGCAAAACCATATACCACATCATTGCGTCACCAAAAAGTTAAGGGTCGTATTTGATGCGAGCTGCAGGAAAAATAAAGGTACTTCATTAAATGAAGTGCAACTGCTTGGAGAAGGATCTGCACGAAATTTTAATGCGCTTCCGCAGGCATCGTGTCGCTTTTAGTGCGGACTTTAAAATTATGTTCAGAATGGTGAAGGTGGCGAAGAAACAATGGGATTTGCAGCATATATTCTGGAGAGAAAACCCGCAGGACAATTTGAGAGAATATTGGCTGACAGTATTCATCTATGGTATGACCTCATCAGCTTATAATGTTGTACAATGTGCAAGGGAGGCATAGCAGGAGTTTCCAGAAGCTGCAAAGACAATTAAGCAGGAATTTTATATGGATGACTGCACCACAGGTGCTGATTCTGAAGAGAAGGCGATCAAGTTATCAAACGATATCGATCATGTTTTAAAAGGGGCGGGTTTTGAGCTAAGAAATGGAAATCCAATTATAAAGCTCTTGTGAAGGACATGAACTATGAAGAGCAGGAGTCAAAAATGTTCCAGGATGATGAGAAAACGGCAGTTTTGGGCTTTAAGAGGCTGCTTGAGAAGGATTAGTTCACGTTTGTGGTAAAAACACCAGAGACTCAGAAGGCAATAACAAAGAGAAGCGTAGTGAGCTGTGTTGACTCCCTAGAGAGATATATGAGAGATGGAGAGATTTCTGGTAGAAAATAACATATTTAGAGAACGTGAACGTGAAGATTTGGAGATGGATAGGTACTTCAGAAGAAGTACGAAAAGAGCTACATGGATGCTCGGATGCTTCTGGGAGGGCATATGGAGCAGGGATTTATCTGAGAACGATACGTACGGCAGGATTACAGCAGATCTCATCGCAGCAAGAACACGGGTTGCACCTCTTACAACGATAGCAATACAGCGCTTAGAGCTAGCAGCAGCGGAGCTATTGGGACGGCTAACTGTAAACGTCATTAAAACAAGGGAATGGGAAGGTATCGAGTATGATCTTTGGACAGATTCACTCGTAACGCTGCATTGGATATATAAATTACCATGCGATTTAAAAACGCTTGTAGCGAATAGAGTCTCGTCTACACAAACAAACACCTAAGTTAAAATGTGGAGACATGTTGGAACGAAGGATAACCCGGCTGATATTCTAAGTAGAGGAATAAAGCCATCAGCATTGGTTGCTAACAAGTTGTGGTTTCATGGGCCGGAATGGTTGAAAAAACGTCGGTCGAGCTGAGCATCTGAAAAGTTTGTGCCAAATATTTCAGATGGGGGGAGGGATGAGATGAAGGTTTTTGTGATAACACAATTTACAGAACCCTTATCTATTTATTTGAAGTGCTGGAGAAGGAGTATTCCATTGAGTGAATACACGTCTACATTAGAGAAGGCGAATAATGTAATCAGCTATGTAATAAAAAGCAAAAATAAAGCAACGAAAAGAAGATGAAGAGATAGATGGAAAGAAATGGAGACGTTCTGCACGTCAAGTGAAAAGAAGGAATAGAGCAGGTGAGAGTGCAGGAGATACAGCAGTACTTGGGCAACCATCTGAAGAGAGGATGAAATCAATCGGTCACCTGATGGCAAAAGAGCAGGAAAAGTATTTTGCGAAGGAAATCATTTGTATAGAGAAGGACAGCTGTTTGCCAGAAAAGAGCAGGATAGAATCCTT
This sequence comes from Platycheirus albimanus, assembly GCA_916050605.2. Lineage (NCBI taxonomy): Eukaryota > Metazoa > Arthropoda > Insecta > Diptera > Syrphidae > Platycheirus > Platycheirus albimanus. The sequence goes on along the minus strand of OU696697.1, from coordinate 53,640,452 downwards.
AAAGTCAATCTTAAATGGTGAAAAGATTCTGAGAGTAGCAGGGAGATTGGAAAGAGCAGAGTTGGAATACGAGAGAAGGCATCGTGCCAAATGGTTCTCGATTGGCAGCAACGAATCATGGAGCAGTGCAGGTCATGATGCAGGACATTCGTCAGAGATTCTGAATTCCGAAGCTCCGAAGTCAGCTGAGGAATTACTTACATAAGTGTTTGGTTTGCGTGCGGTATAATCAACTTTTTGAGATGCAATTGATGGCTGATTTGCCATCAGAGAGAGTAACAGCAGGGAAGGCTTTTCTACTTGACTATGCAGGTCCATTCGAAATAAAGATGATCGACAGAGCAGGTGAGCAAATAATAAGACAGAAATGTTGGGTTTCCATATTTGTTAGCCTTAAAACTAGTGCAGTGCATATAGATTTGGTATCAAATCTGACGTCAGTGGCGTTCATTGCTTGTTTCGAAAGATTCATAGCAAGAAGGGGCAGGTGTGAAAGATTATATAGCGACAATGGTACAGCATTTGTCGGTGCAGCGAAGGAATTGCAGAAAGCCAAAGAGCGTTGGTTAGTGAAGGATACATTTGAACACTTAAGTTTGAAGGAGACGGAATGGAAGTTTATGACAAGTGCGGCACCACATCAAGGTGGGAAGCAGTGGTAAAGTCGATGAAATATCTTTTGACGAGAATTGTTGGAGCGAAGGTTTTGAAATATGAGCAGGTTTTGACATTAATTACTGTGATAGAAGCCATCTTGAATTCAAGACCGCTACATCCATTAAGCGATGATCCTGATGATTTGCAGTCATTGACGCCGAGACATTTTGGTTGGTGAACCACTTGTTTTACCGTTACCGTTTATAACCAATGAGATGCCAAATACCAAGGGCATACAATTGTGGAAGGAGCGCAAGACTATGCTTGCACACTTCTGGAGCAGATGGAAGGAAGAGTACTTATCTACTCTATACGAGAGGAAGAAATGGCGAAAGGAGAAATATGGCTTCACAGAAGGACAACTCTGCATAATCAGGAAAGAAAATTTCCCATCATCGGCGTGGGCGAGGGCGCGGATACCAAAACTAATACCATGCAGGGATGGACTAATAAGGAGCGTGGCTCTGCAAACAGCGAGCAATCAACTTACGACACCGGTATAGAAGATCGGCATCTTACCAATCAAGGAGCTGGAATGATTAATATATTAAAATAAATTTGTATTTAGCAGAGATATATGTAAAATAAAAGCGAAAGGGGTGGAAACCCGTAGGTTTTCGCCGGGACTGTATCGAATCGCATGAGTCCTGGCAACTCTGCATTCGATGGTCACATAAGTATAAGAAGATACAATTAAACGTAAATAAAACTTAACGTAAGAACTTAACGAATGAGAGTTAGTCTTAAGCAGGATTTTGAAGTGAGAAGAATAAAATGTGCTAAGTGGTTTTTTTACATAACATTTTTTCCACCGTAAATTATCGTGTTTTATTTCGTTTACATATTTATTAATTGATCTCGATCATACAGTCCATTGAGCTACGATACAAACAGTACTTGGCTTTCTTATCATTCGGGATTTTGACCATTCTGGATATTGATTTTTCTGGATTTTGATTTTTCGGGATTTTGAATCTTCGGGATTTTGATTTTTCAGGATTTTGAACGGATCCCAAGCTACATACCTTACCAGCTCTACAGCCGTAAGATTCTTGGCTTCTGTATAATATTATTTCGAATTGTCATAACGGTTTAAATTGCAAAGTTGGAGATTTAAGTTCTGAAGCAATATACCTAATTGGAGTGCCCACTTTCAAAACGATGCTTCATCAGTTTTGGGCGTAAGTATTGCTCGTTCACCGTTCTTGATGGTAACATTATTTTTCGATTTCTGCTTTCGCTGAATGCGACATTTTCTATATGGTGGTAAATAGCGCCATTTATGATGTTTTTGATGTAACTTCTATTCAGAACGACTAACTTATTTCTATTCATGTATATGTAGGTAAGTGTGGCGCTATTCTTATGATTGCCAGCGCCATTATGTAAGTGAGACGCTAACTTCCTTAAAATCTTTGAATTTTGCGTTAAGTTCATTGAATATCGTTCGATTGCAGCAATATAAAAAAACAATGAGAATTAAATATTTTCCTGCCTATATTTTAAGTTGGCGTACTACCAATAAATCTGCGAAAACCGCATTCAATTCCATACAGTAGTTTTTGCGTGATGCGTGTACAAAAATACAGACAGACAGACAGACAGATAAAAATTCTAAAAACGGTTGTTTTGGCTTCTATGGGTCTAATAGAGACTCCCCATATTAGTTTTGCATCTATGTCTTCAATGTACAGACATCGACCCGTTACAATTTTATTATATGTATAGATTTGTTTTTGTGCCCGAATCCAAAGCTTGCCTTATAGTAGGTACCTATAAATGAAAATATCTTTAAATTCCCATTGGACGCTGTAGTGTTCTTAACTACTCTGCTAATTTCGATGAAATTTTTGAAAGTATCTACAGGGCGGGCCATCTAGCGGTTTCTTTTTAAATCATGGGTTATACACTGAAGGCTGCACAAGATAATTATTTTGTTAAACCCCTTTATTATTTGTTCATTCTAGTTCTAATTCTGCACTGAATTTTGTTTAAAGTTTGCATTAATTTTCAAAATTGTTTGTAGTAAACTTCAACAATTGAAGACCTTTTGGCGGGATAAAAATTCAATTAGAATAAAATGCACGACTGAGTCGCACGTACTTGCTCTGTTGGTGCAATAGTACGATGAAAACAAACTTTTCGATCAATAAGAACAATTCATTTTTGAAAAATTTGGTAAAAACCAAAAAAATTTGGCTAAAACTGGAAAACTCGATATATGGGAGCTAACGTTCAGAAACCTTTAATATTTAAAATAAGACGTTATCTTTTGGGTGTTACAAATGATACAAATGTCCACTTATGGCCAAATTAATAATACTGTTAAAAGCAATTTCCGATATTATCATGTATAGCAAAAAACTAAAAATGCAGTTTTGTTTGAAGTATTCTATGTATGTTACATAAAAAGTTTCATAAAAATCAGGGTAGCCTTTTTTGAGTAAATTAGAAAAAATGAAAAAAATGGCCAAAATCTAGTGGCTCTTTGTATTGGAGCCACCATTTAAAAAAGAGAAAATGAAAAAAAATCAATGCCATCTGATAGGAAGCTGTAAGGAACTATACCAAACAAAGTTTGAGTGAATTCGATGCAACCGTTGACAACTTATAGCCATTTGAAAAAAAGCCGTTAATAGCAGATCTCCGTTATTTGCATTTTTAGCCAAAAACTTAAAACGCAGTTCTCTTCAAAACACTAAAATAATATAACACACAAAGTTTAATCAAAATCGTTAGAGCCATTTTCGAGAAAATTAGAAAAAACCAAAAAAAGTTGGCTTAAACTCAACGGCTCGTTGTATGGAAGCCACCGTTTAGAAAGGCTTCAGTGAAAAATTTACTAAACCATCCTATAGAACACTATGAAAAACTATGTCAAACGAAATTTGAGTCAATTCAATCAAGCCGTTGTGAACTTATGGCTATTTGAAAAAAAGCCGTTAAAACCTGATTTTCGTTACGACCATTTGAGGCAAAAACAAAAAACGCAGTTTTGTTAGAAATGCTTAAAGTAAGCTAAATTATAAATTTAATCAAAATCGTTAGAGCCGTTTTCGAGAAAATCCAAATTGAAAAAAACCGTTACTTGAAAGGTACCAGTTTGAGCCGGGCTAAAACAAAATAAAAAAACCTCAGCAACCGTTTTTTTTCAAACTGCTATATACCAAGTTTGAAGAAAATCCGTCAAGCCGTTTAGGCTGTAGCATGACGTGAAAAAGAGCACATCCGCACATCCGCACAGACGCACAGACAGACCGACGGACGGTATGGCGAAAACCACTTTTTTGGGCTTCTCTATCATCGTAATGTCATGTTTGATTAAAACCTCGATTTTTTTTTTCTGCACGAAACCAATACTTGCCCTATAGAGCAAGTAAAAAGAGAACTAGAAAAACGAATGGTTGAATCTATTGAGGGGTGCTATGGCAGAAGCAATGTTCGAAAGTAAAAAATCAAATGAAAATACAATATACGAAAACATCGGCATTTTATTTTATAACATTATGCTGAAACAATCCGTGTGAATTCTTCAATGTTTCTTATGCAACTAAAGCCAACATTTTAATAGATCCATTCAATCTATTGAAAATATGGAAGAGTTGGGTTGATTCAGTTGTTGAATTAGGTATTTTTTTGTTTGTTAATGAGATACAAATGTTGGTGGAAAAATGTTGTGGAGCATAAAGGAAAAAAGCTTTGGAAAAGTTGCAAATGCAACAATTTGAATGGTATAAAATTAACAACATTTTATTATGTTTGAAATGTAATGTTGACAGGTGTATATTGCAAGTTTTTTTTTTAATTCATTGATTAAGTAATGCAAAAGTTTGCTTTTTTTTCTTTTCCAAGTCGCTTGGCTTGTCAGAACACATACTTCTTTTTCAAATTTCAAATCCCCATTTCCATAAGAACTATATAATTTTTGCTTTACTGATACGCCGTATGAGGGTGACGTTGGAATGTTTTCATTCCATCAAAGTTGGTAGGGGCTCAACTGAAACCCTCGCGGCACCCCCAGAGAATTAAGACAAAGCTACCGACGCACTATCATGTAATTGTTTCAACATTATGCTTGAAAATGTAATGTCAGTACATAAGGCAGCTTTTTTAATAAATCGACACAAGTGCGAACTATACCTGCTGTACAGTCAAAAAGATTAGAATTCATTGAATAAGTTTGCTGGACCATGAAGAGCGAATGGACATCGTATAGTCTTGAACGCCAAACCAGAAGGATTCAAAAGCCAAGGTATACCACATCTTCGATGGAGCCACCAGCCACCAAGTGTTGGGAGATATCCGACTATTTGGAGTACGAAATCAGAGATGGCAGCCAAGAGATCGATTCTGCTGAAGATGCATATTATGGTGACCTAGGAACACCACACTTTGCTTGTGTGATTCTAATTAAAGTAAGTAGTTCAATTAGGACAAAGTAAGAGTAAAAATTATCTAGAGCTACATTCGACTAAATTTTAAATAAAATTAACAATCTCTATAGTCCGGTCAAAATAGACAAAAAAATAGTGCTAGGTTTGCAAAAATTCGCTTAAAGCTGAAAATTGGTACAGACGTTTTGAACACCATTTCAAATAAACTTAGCAACATCCCCATCGATCCGACTGGTGCGTTAGAAGTTATTCAAGGTCAAAAGGTCAAATAAACGGTTTTTACAATTTTTCTTGTAAACGGTAGGTTTTATCATAAAAATACATGAAACAATGTTGTAGACCATGAAATTATCTACAAAACTTGTAAATATCATTTTTTGTTAGAATAACCATTTCGGAGACATCGTGAGTCGTGACTTTAAAACTTGAAGGAGTCACGTTCTTAGTGATGGGCGCATTCGAATGATATAATCGATTATAATCGATTCAGACAATATCTCGAGATATCTCGATTCTTAAATTGAATCATTCGAATGATTTCCCATACTGATCCTACCTACTATTTACTGGGGTAAGCACGAAATACACATAATTGAGAACTCTAGACGTTGATTGTTTGTGTTGTGTTTTGTGTAGTCTATGTGTCTACGTGTATTCAACCCCTATTTTAATATATCCACAGCTTCTCTTCTTATCTTACACCAAAGCCGAAGAGAAATCCATATAAATAACAAACACACATAAATGCTGTTTTACTGGTGTCATTTCTTAATTTCTACTACTGTGTTTTCAAACGATATTTCTTAGAAACTATTAAACAGCACAAATCGTAGTAAGAAAATCTCGTCATACAAGCTGAATTTTTTGTAATTTTTTTTTAGCAAATTCTGAAAAATTACCTGTTTTTCGAAGAGCTATATCTCGGTAAAGAATAAGCATACAACAATTTTGGTACCAACAAAACTGTAGGAAATTTAACGTTCTACTACAAAATGGAAATGTTTTTGCTATAGAACGTAAGGAAAAAAAGTTACTGAGGAAAAACCGTTGCAAGGTCGAAAATTTTGCAGTTCCCCCTCAACCTCCCCCTTTCCTTTTTCCATAGGGCCCTCGAGGTCCAAAACTTGGTAAAATATTTATTAACTATCCTTCAACAATATCTGATAGTTTCATTAGCTTCCGTCCTTTTTCCACCTTTCACCCACTTTTTCCAACCTGTCGACTGGACTTAATGTATGCATGTGGCATATATGTGCATTAGGGTGGAGCGATTTTTAAATTTTTTTACAATTGCTTTGGAATACCTGTAAAAAGTTGCTCTCCTAACCCACAAATATACACCTACAATTTAAGTTGGCGCATGATATATTTAGAGGTGCCCCCAACATCATTAAGTTTGGTGAAATTCATGAATTTGGTCAAAAAAATCACAAATGTCGTATGAACGCCAAATGAAATTTTCAGTGTTAGCCTGTTAGTATAATATCAAAAAATATTGATCTTGAACCTTATGCATTAAATTGGGGGTGGGTAGTGCGGTAAGGGAAATGGAGGTAATTTCAAAACTCTCTTTAAACTTTGTTCGAACGAAATTTAGTCAACTCGCGAGTTAACTATTCATGTTGAGGGTACAACTTTTAATTTAATGTCTTGCATTTATAAACTGAATCAATTCTATTAAAAATAAATATTATGTTTGCTTCATACTTTACTTGCTACAAATCTACTTGTTTAAAAAAACTAGTTTGCATTGGAATTTTGAATTTGACTTTGACATTGACATGTTTTGATTTTAAATTATTATTATTAGTTTTGAATTTGTGAAATAAACATTAACTGTCTTTTTGAATTTTGAGTTTTCACTTCGAACAATTTCCAGATATTTTTCTATTTTATCTTTTGATCCGAACAATTCTTTTGTGAAACACTTTGTATTTTACGGCTAGTATCAAGAATTTACCCTCATGTAAGAAGTATATTTTCAATTTTCTCTTCCAACTCTAAACTATTGTACCTAATATTTTAGCACATTGTGCATATCATATAGAACGTGACTCCTTCAAGTTTTAAAGTCACGATGTCTCCGAAATGGTTATTCTAACAAAAAAATGATATTAACAAGTTTTATAGATAATTTCATGGTCTACAACATTGTCTCATGTATTTTTATGATAGAACCTACCGTTTACAAGAAAAATTGTAAAAACCGTTTATTTGACCTTTTGACCTTGAATAACTTCTAACGCACCAGTCGGATCGATGGGGATGTTGCTTAGTTTATTTGAAATGGTGTTCCCAACGTCTGTACCAATTTTCAGCTTTATGCGAATTTTTGCAAACCGAAATGTCTATTTTGACCGGACTACTATCTCTTTAAAAAAAAACATATTTAGACAGAATTACATGTAGAGGGACTATACCGATTATATATATGAAATTATCAAGCTTTATGTTTTCTTTTTGCAGAAATCAAGATCAATAAACATTTGCTACTTTGTATATACAACCACCTAACAATAGTGGATTCAAATACGAACATAGCCAAAATCACAGTTTAGTTAAAAATCTCTTATATGTATGTGTATCTAAATTTTAATAACAAAATTCCAAAATTTGCATATTGACCGAATTTTGTTCACTGGCTCATGTCAGTTGATGATTTCAAATGAGATTTTAAAAATATAAACGTTTGTTGGACTTATGACCGTGTTAAGCTTGATAATGATGCTCAGGTTCAGCTCAAGGATAGTTATATAACTTATACATTATGTAATCACACATTTTTTTGAGCACGTTTTTCGAGAAACCATAATATTATTAAAAAATATTTTAATAAGAAACAAAAATATAAAAAAAGAACGGCTGCATTTGCAATGCTTTGTTACAGCTGAGACGTTGTTTGCTTTCCGAAAAAAAAAATTAAAATATTTCGTTAAGTGCATTGATACAAAAATTATGTAGTTGGCATCTAGGGAAAGGTATTGAACATTAATGTTTTGCCAAAATATTCAAAAAACTACAATCATTTTTTTTTATTTATAAAAATTCTAGCCAATTTTTTGAAATACACAATTTATTGAATTATTAGAGTCTTCCTTAATACAACATTTTATCAAATGAAAAATGGTCGAATTAAAAGAACCGAAAGTACATGAAGTACCGCAACAAGGTAAGGTTAGGTAAGGTTCAAGTAGCTGTCCAGTAGAGATGTAATAGCTGACAAACTTAGCCCAAAAGAATTGTCATATCCTCTTCCTCGTTCATACAGCTTCTGCAAGACAGTGTCCTCTGATGACACCTATAACGGAGCTAATGTGCTGTCTGCCTAAAAAGATCAAATCCCTAGAGCGTTTTGGATCCAGCTTTGGCCAAATCCGCTTTGTCGCTATCCGAGAAATGTTGATCCTTCAGGGAGGAAACATAACGCTTTCTTTAACTCAGGATGAAACCTCCTTTATCGACGTTAATTCTACATCAAACACGTTTCGAGTGTGGGAGACGAAAGGAAAGACTTAGGTTAAGCCAGTTAGAATAAATGCCACCCCCAGTCCGCCACCCCATGATTTGTTTTTGAAATATCACTTAAAAAACTGCATTTTATCTTTAGTTTCATCTTCCAAGAAGGAATTATTCTCCCATAATGATTATTTGGAAGTTTTTGTCAAAATGTAATAGGGGCGTGGACTAGTCTATGTTAATTTGTGTGATACGGATACTATTCAGTATGTTATATACGGAGAGCTGGCTACATAAAAAAAAGTGATTATCAGCTACACGAACAGTTCCTTTTGAAAAATGATTTTTGCAGAATAATCTCAGATTTCTTGCTTATGGCTCATCTGATTATGATGAAATTTTAACCATTGATGATTCTATAGTTAATTTTTACTTGTGATTATAGGTACTATAAGGCAAGTTATGGATTCGTGCAGAAAAAAAAATTTGAGATAACAATCACACATGACATTACGATGATGGAGAAGTCGAAAAAAGTGGGTCTGGGAATTCCGTCCGTCTGTCTGTCTGTCTGTCTGTCTGTCTGTCTGTCTGTATGTCTGTTCGCGCCTCTGGAGGCTGAACGGGTGGGCCGATTTGCTTCAAATTTGGTATTTAGGATTTATTTGGCCGTCTCTCGGAACAAATTTTTTATTTTTGCTCTAGGTCCAAAAATAACGGCACCTGCCATACAATCTTGAAGACAAAAATTGATTTTCTCAAAAACGGCTCTAACGATTTTGATAAAACTTTCAGAATGCTATTTTTGCAAGAAAATCTATCTTTTGGTTTGAAATTTTTTTTCAAAATTTGTCTCATAACGGTAGCTCTCATAGAACCAATATTTTCAAATCAAATTTTCTCGTAAACTATAAATTCGATTTCAATAAAATTTTGGCCACAGGAAGTCATTCATAATTTTATTAATATGGCATTTCAAAATTTTCAAAAACTTTTTTTTTTGATTTTTTATAATTTTTTCAAAAAAATTTTTGGTTTTCGAAATATGTTGGAAACGGGTATATTGATTTTTTTAAAAATTATTTTTCAAATGTAAACTACAGATTGCCATATATTTGCATACTCAAATAAATTTCAAAATATTTTTTGAAAAAGTTTTTCAAAAATAACCTTTTAAAAAAAAAACTGGTCCAACGATTTTCAATATTTTTTTTTCCTAGATTGACGTATAGCTTTGAAATTTTATTGCATTCTAAGTTTTTCCGAGAAAACTCTTAAACTAATTTAAAAAATAAAAGAATTTTCGAAATTATTTAATTTTTTTTTTAATATCCATATATGCAGCCACTACGCAATTGCTTATCATAAGAGCAAGTTCGTGCGACCCAGTCGTGCATTTTATTACATAAGGTTTTTGTTTCAAAATTTTACAAAAGTTAATTTTTTGAAAATCCTTTTTTTAGAGACTTGATTGATCAGACGATACAACAACTCAGAGTGAATTCTAAAAAATTATAATTTGAAAAGTTATACCTTTAACAAATGAATCATTTTAATAAATAAATATTCATTAAAATAAAATGCTCGACCGGGTCGCACGAACTTGCTCTAATGCGTGACAGTGGTCTAGGTGCTTGAGGTTTTGATAAAAATAAACTACCGTTACAAGACTACCGCGTTCCACGACTTTTCCTGAAAAATTAATTTCAATCAAAACATAAAGTTTACTCAAAAAACACGATTCGACGTTTTTGAGATAAACGACTTTTTCATAAAAAATCATATGGCAGTTACAGACCGACCCGTGTGTGCCACGCCATTCCATTTAATCGATCTTCTTACAAAATGTGAACAAAATTGTTTCAAATGTTTAATTGAATTTCTTAAGCTTAACAAAAAAAAAACACACTAGTTAGCTTAGGTATAGATATAATCCGAAATTTAATCTAAATCCTGAGTGGTGACTAATCTCAAAATTCATATAACCTAACTATCTTTTCATCAAGGAAAATGGTCATGCTCGAAATATATGTACATAATATTTTTGTCACAGAAATATTCCCCGCTACCTTTATTTCACTGTTTCAGCTTTCTGATTTGGTTTGGTGACCCTTCCGATATTAAATATTAAAAAGGTTTTTGTCTCCAGTTGAATTTTTCATCTTTTCATTTCATTCACATACACACTGCTAAAATATTTGTAGATTATAACTTTTCTTTTTTTTTCAAATTATTTGGTACAATGCCATAACAAATTTTGGTGCAGCATTTAACCGCAGTTTGACCAATATTAACTTTGTCAACAGCAGATTAGGTACGTATACTTCGTTAAGGTTTCCACCCATGTCGACCGTGTCCTTAATGTGCTCGTTAGCACCACGCAATTATTGTCACATGCATTTTTTAATCCAATAAATTTTGAAGCAGCACAGTAGACAGTAAACGAGCAAACAACACCCTTTGACACGGGTTAATTAACCCTCCTCTAATCGTCAACAATTTAGTAGGATATATTATTTAAACCGAGATAAATGTAGTGCATTCCGTTTCAATTTTGTTTGAAATGTATATTTCTTGAGGGAAATGAAAATCTTCTCCAGCCACCAACGTTAACCGTTCGAAATAAGCAGAGCAGTCGCCTTCCGGTTAGCTCCGCTCCGGGTGGGGATTTTGGGTGCAGAAAAAAATATTGCTGGGTTACATGAACCAAATTTTCCCCCTTGGATATGGAAGGTGGTTTTTGTTTCATTTTCTAATGCCAAAAATGTGAAAGCAAAAATAAAAGAGATGAAAAATTTATGTTAGGATAAGAGAAGCAAATGTTGTGCGGTGGCAGAAGAAGAGTGTATTGAAATTTTCACTCGTGGCAATGAAATTCAATGAAGGAACAGCAGCAAAGGTTGAATAAATTTGACTCCCGGAAGCCAGGCAGCCGGAACACTTGAGAAGATTTTACCTTGTTATATTTGTATGGCTTCTTTAAAATGTGAAATAGCTTTAAATTTTTTGATAAGACTCATTATAAAGTGAAACTAACAATTAAGTGAACTAAATTGTATTATTTTGAAAGAATGGTAATGACCAGAGATGTACCTCTAAATTTCAAGATTTATTGTTGCGGGATTAATTAATTAGCGGGAGGAGACAACACAATGGGTTTCAATGTTAGAATTTCTATAAATGAAAGTTTTTTCTGTGCATCATATTTATGCATTTCGATAATAAAAAAAAAACCCATCGATTAAAATCCCCTAAAGTTATAATCCAACTAGCTAATATCCCCAAAAACATAATACACATGGATGAAATCCACACCCAAACAATATTTTTTGCCAAAATCCCCAAATCTCCAGTATCCGTGTACATCTAAATATGTGCATTTAGTTTTCAGAAAAATCTCATGAAATTATTTTATTGTGAATCTAACTAATAAAGTTATTACCAACCCGTAATGCTTACATGTTAGATAAGGAAAGTTAAGGTGGCTATCAGCTTGCTTTAAAAGTATAAGCTGACACACTAAGTCAAAATCCAAAAGGGGATCGTTGTAGTTTGGAGTGGTATTTACTATAAACTTACACACCTATAACCAATTTGAGCTTCTTACAAGGCGAACAAGAGAGTTGATGTCCATCATTTCACTGTCATTAGAAAAGGATTTTCCTAAAGAGATTTTCGGTCTAAGCAAGTGTATGTCATATACACAGGAGACGGAAAAGTGCCTTCTCCTCTTCTTCGTTTATACAGGTTTTGCAGCTTTTGCAGTCTTTAGTGAGTACACCAAGTCTTGCAAATCGTCTTCTTATGAGGCAGTTTCCTGTAATGGCACCTATAATGGAGGTTATTTTCCGTTTAAAGTCTTTGAGCGTCTTTCATGTGGAGCGTTTATTGTTTTTTAGTGTTAAAAATTAGATTATTTTTCTCAAATATTACCTGTTTAAAATAAAAGTTCAAATTAAAAATATATTATTTGTTTCACTTTTACATAAATAAAAACAGAAAAGAACATCCTCGAAGTTACATTTTTAGTTTAAACATTAAATCTTATCAAACACTATCACTGGAAAACAGTTTCCTCAATTAACTGCATTAAAAATTTTAAACGACAACTAAAGTTAGTGCAGAAATGATAAGCTTCGAAACGCAATTAATTGGTTCACAGTCCATGTTAATTTGCAGAAGCTACATTATACAGTAAATTTCGATTCAAAGTATCAATGTTGTGTCTGCTAACTACTACCAATATATTCGTTTCAGACTTTATGAGCGATGCCCACCAGCATTTCCTTCGTTAAAAAGGGAATCGCATCCATGAAAAAATATAGAGTTCAAAAAATTGTGGATGATGGGACAAATTAATCTTTTGCTTGTAGGTATGCATGTGCGTGCTTTTTAATTTGTGAATCACAACGACTATATTTAAGTATTTTTGAGTGTCATTATAACATGAAATTTTTCTTAATTTTTCGCATGGCATTCAATTCAACGTTAGTCATATCTACGTTTTTTGTGGAAACTAATAATAAAAAAAAAATCTTGTACCCACAACAAGACCCGAAACTCTTCACCACCCAGTGCGGTGGTTTGTATACCCTATATTCCATAGAATGGGTATATTGTATTTGGTGTGGAGTTTGTAACATAGAGAAATAATACCGTTAGGTATAGAAAAGTATATATATTCTGACTCAGAATCAAAACCCTAGTCGATTTAGCCATGTCCGTCCGTCCGTCCATAACGCTAAAATTTTGCACACGTAAGCTTTAGGTAAACTTCCTTTCCATCAAATAAAAATATTTGAGTTTGGGCGTGGCTTACGCCCATTTTTCATACAAAACCATCAATATTGTTTTTATAAAATAACAATTGTTATATTAAAGAGAAAAACATTAAACTTTGTGTGTATTACTTGCACATAAACATCTTGTGTATGAAATCAAAAAAAATTATTTTAAGGCGGGGCAGACGCCCACTTTTCACTAGAAACTATAAAAAAATTATTTTTGCAAATAAACGGTATTTATAATGAATCAGCAAGCCAAAATTTGGCGTCTCTTAATAGAAACTAAAAAGTTTGTGTATGAAAAGAAATTTTTGAATTTTGGGTGTGGCTTACGCCCACTTTTCATGAAAGAACGTAAAATGTAGTCTCAAAAATTTAAGGTAATTAAAATACTCAATTTAAACCTTTTTCCTTCCGTTCATTATATGAGAAATATATCTCTACATTTTCTTGTGTATATTTTTCGATACACGCACACTTTTAAAGGCGTGATTTGCCTTTTTTTATTGTGACAGCACTAATTGAACATCACACCACACAAGATTTATGTTATTGAATTTTGTTCTGTCTGCTAAAGAAGAATTTTGTTTCTGAAACTGAAACAGACGCATACATATACAAAAATATAGGGAATAGGGTATCCAACAGTTCATTGCAAACGTACTGTAGCTCTCGCTTATGTAAATTTTTGTAATGCATTTTATTACCGCATTATTCTCCAAATTCACCCCTTCGAATGTCAGGACTCAGGACAAGAGTGCAGTTAATTCCTAACCAGATCCTCTCTTTTTCATTCCCTCATTATGCTTATCTGGAAAGCAGGGAAATATTTTCCAAATGAAAAAATTAAACTCAACGACGCGTTTCTCGACGAGTGTTTTTATTATAATTTATTTCTTTTCTTGTGCCAAAGTCAAATGGCAAGCATTTCTATAAATTTTCTTTTGCCTTTTAATACGACTTAAATAAAATATAATATCTGCCATACCGTTTAATAAACGACAATTTTTAAGATAATGTTGTGTCCAATTTAATTTAATTACCTACTCTAACCCTTTTATTTTTTTATTGTTATTTTATTATTTTTATTGGATTGCCATTTGAAATTTAAGATTCCCGAAATTGATGTTGAACTTTAAGAGTGGGTCTTGTATCTTGTTATTTACATCAAAAATTTAAGAAAATTAAATATTAAAAATTAAAGATTTTGAATGGAGTAAACGGAGCAGGAGACAGATTACTGGATAACGAATATCCAAACAGAGCAACATATAAGTGACACTGTCATACACTTCAACGTGACAATGGTAACATAAATCAAAATGCAAAATACAGGCCAACTGTTTTGACATTAAGTGAAACCCAAATAAGTGAAAATTATGATCCGTTACAATTTAACCTCCACGGGTACAACTTCATGCTATTATCCTTCTCTTACCACGGTCTAGCCGTATACGCCAGAAATGATGTAGCTTACTAGCTTCTACTACAATATGGTCAGTGTTCAAACATGGACTTTAATTGAATGTGGTTTAAATTCAAAGTTCAAAAGCACATCATCCATTTATGTTTCATGTATATAGAAGCCCGAGTCGATGCGCTGCCTGACTCCATACAAAGAACTGTTTCCCATTATCCTCGCACTGAAATCATTGTTACGGGGGATTTCAATGTATACAATTCTACGTGGCTTCGATATTCTGGCCAGACAACACCCGAAGGAAGGTATGCTGAGATTTTCGCTAAGGTCAACAACACCCGAAGGAAGGTATGCTGAGATTTTCGCTAAGGTCAACAACTTGACTTAGCTTGTTGACAACCTAACAAGAATCCCTGATACTGCAGGTCACACGCCAAACACCCTTCACTTGTTTCTAACATCTCATCCCGATAAATACACTATTGATATATTATCGCCTCTAGGTACATCGGACCATTGTATTATTGCAGCCAATTTTTCGTACTTAAGCATTCCAGTTAAAGAAAAAATACCAAGAAGAACCGCATGGCAAGTGGCAATACGAGAAAACCAACTGGGACGGTCTCAATAATTTCTTCGGAAACTTTAACGGATCACTATGTTTCCTCGATAGTGACGTAGACTCCAGCGCTGATATGATAACAAACATTATTCTCTGCGGAATGAAAAATTTTGTTCGGAATAGGAGAAACAGTATAAAACCAGTAAAAACAGTATAAAACCAAAAGAGAACTCATGGTTCGACTTGAGCTTTAAAGAGGCTATCGAGGTGAGAGAAGTAAGTTTCCTATGTTATAAAGCCAACCCTTTTGAGGAAAACCGGAATAAGTTCAAACAAGCTAGATAGTCCTGCAATGCTCATATTCAAAGAACCAAATTTTTACATGAGCAAAAATTAAGGCAAAAATTACTACAATGTCCCAAAGGTACTTAGAATTTTTGGTCATTTGTAAAAAACGTTCGCAACTCCACTACGTCCTTGGTTCCAACGCTCGTCAACAGTGACACTCCTGTAGTAAGCTCTCAAGCGAAAGCAAACTTACTCGCAGCATAGTTTGCTGCCAATTTGACACTACCACAGAGTGACATTACTCCGCCTGTTCTTAAGAGCGTAAATGGTCTTATGGGATAAATCTCCTTTTGCACTCGATCAGTTGCAATTGTTCTAAAATATCTCGACATACACAAATCCACTGGAACGGATAGTATTTCCCCCATAATTCTTTTCTTTTCCATCTGTCCTACACTACGGGTCTCTTTCCGAGTGGATGGAAAATAGCATTTTTCCAGCCCGTTCCAAAAAAAAGGCGTATCTTCATCTCTCTCAAACTACCGATCAATTGCACTTACTTCCCTTCTTTCCACGGTCATGGAAACTCTGATAAGCTTTCAGATCAAGAAATATCTTGAGAAACGAAAACTTCTTAATGACCTGCAGTATGATTTTCGTAGCAATAGGTCCACAGGTGATATGACCGCGTGGAATTTAATGCTTCTAAAACTCACTGCTGTCTTCTGTCTTTAAAGCATAACCTACCCCCTATGCCACGGTCCATGAGTGGCACTTTTTTTTTTTTTTTTTTTTTATGTTGGCGCCACTGGAGCGTGGTACTCCAAGGCCTTGCTGAGAATGCCCCTCCAGCCGGCTCGATCTCTAGCCTGCTGTCTCCAATTTCGTACTCCAAGTTGACGGATGTCTCCCTCTACCTGGTCACTCCATCGAAGATGAGGTCTACCTTGGCTTCTGACTCCCTCGGGTTTGGCGTTGAAGACTTTACGAGCTGGAGCGTCGATGTCCATTCGCTCTACATGGCCCAGCCATCTTAGTCTTTGGATTCGAATTTTTCTGGCTAGGCTTATGTCGCTGTACAGCTCGTACAGTTCATTGTTATATCTTCTTCTCCAAACGTTGTTTTCGCGATTTACGCAGACAGGACCATAGATCGTACACAGAACTTTTCTCTCGAAGACTCCAAGTGAATTTTCATCCGATTGGGATAGGGTCCATGCTTCTGCACCATATAGCAGGACCGGGGTGATGAGTGTTTTGTACAGTGTCACCTTGGTTCTTCTCGATAGGGCTTTACTTCTCAATTGCTTACTCAGCCCAAAGAAACAGCGATTAGCAAGAGTTAGTCTGCGTTTGATTTCAGCGCTGATGTTGTTGCCTGTGTTTACAGCAGTGCCCAGGTAGACAAATTCACTGACTACCTCGAAGTTATACCTATCAATGGTTACGTTCTGACCAAGTCGGTGGTGGGATTGGACTTTTGTTGATGAAAGCATATACTTCGTCTTGTCCTCGTTTATTTTCAGCCCCATTCTGCTGCTGCTGATTCCATAGTAGTGAAAGCACCGGTTACTGCTCGCTTTGTTCTTCCTATCACGTCTATGTCGTCAGCAAACCCAAGTAATTGTGTCGATCTATTGAAAATGGTGCCTGATGTACTGGCATGGGTGCTCCGTATTACATTTTCAAGCACAATATTAAAACAGCTGCACGACAGTGCGTCACCTTGTCTTAGCACTCTGGTGGTTTCGAAGGTTTCAGTAGAGTCTCTACCAACTTGGACGGAACAACGAGCATTCTCCAACGTCATCCTGATAAGGCGGATCAGTTTAGCAGGGATTCTAAAGTTAGACATGGCACGATACAGTTCAACTCTATTAACACTGTCTTAGGCGGCTTTAAAATCGACGAACAGGTGGTGGGTGTCGATGTTATACTCTTGGGTTTTCTCCAGGATCTGGCGTAATGTGAATATTTGGTCGGTGGTAGATTTTCCAGGTCTGAAGCCGCATTGGTAAGGAACTATCTGGTCGTCAGCAAACGGCTTGAGACGTTCACATAAAACGCTGGACAGGATCTTATAGGCGATGTTTAAAAGGCTTATGCCTCTATAGTTGGAGCAGAGGAGGCGGTCTCCTTTTTTGTGAATCGGGCAGAAAGTACTGAGATTCCACTCATCGGGCATACTTTCCTCCGACCATATTTTGCAGATGAGTTGGTGTATGCTCCTGACCAGGTCATCTCCAGCGTGTTTAAAAAGCTCCGCTTGAAGGCCATCACATCCAGCTGCCTTATTCATCTTTATTCTGGTGATGGCTACTTTGATTTCATTTTGGTCGGGCGGGTGTAGTTCGTGGTCGTCATCTAGATTAACTGGAACAAGTTGATCTTGGGCGGGATCTTGGCTGTCATCGCCATTTAGCAACCGGTTAAAGTAGTCTCTCCAGATGGCTAACATCGCCTGCGTTTCCACTATGGTATTTCCATCCTGATCTTTGCAGGGCCCAGGGCGGCTTGTGAAACCGGATGTAGACTGTTTCACCTTTTTATAGAAGTTTCGTACCTCTTTTCTGCAAAAACATCTCTGCATCTCCTCGACTTCGCGTTGCTGGTGTTCTTTTTTCTTTCTCCTGAGTAGACGTTTCTCAACTTTCCTTCGCTCAACATAGAGATTTCTGGATGCTCTAGTATCTCTCTGGAGCCACGACTTGTATGCCTCCGTTTTGGCTTTGGCCATGAGTGGCACTTGCATTAAGGAAACCGATCAGCTTTGGGTTCTAGGTATGAGTATCACAAATCATCTTCCTTGGAACAATCACACATTTGACGTCACTAAAAATGCTGCAAAATGTTTAGGTTTCCTAAATCAATGTAAAAAAAATATTTGTCCCCTTCTCATTATCTTAGGCATACATTTTCCAGAAGCTTAGAGTACAATTCTCATATCTATGCAGAATCCAAAAAAAGCCTTACAATCTTACAATCGATAGGTGAAAGAACCATTACCGAAACATTTGTTTCACTTGAACATCGCCGTAATGTTTCTTGTCTTACCTTGTCTTATCGCTATTTTCATAAACAGTGCTCCAGCGAAATAGCCAGATACATTCCTCCCCTGGAACAATTTCCCGTAACACTCGCACACTTGGTGAGCAGAGACGACTGCAATGTGACGTAAAACATTTGTATGTTCCCTACGATTTCGTATAATTACTGAGCTTGGGCATTTGGCAAGAGGTCTTTACGATTGTATCAATAAGGACATGGGCTGGGCAATAATTTAAATTTGCTTTTGTAATCTTTTAAGTTTATTTATGTTGAAAAAATTCATTGAGATACCTGATTATATTAAAAAGTAATTTTTTTCAGACAAACTATACAATCTGTATTCTAAAATCCATCGAGTATCATGGAGATGACCAGGTCATCTCCAGCGTGTTTAAAAAGCTCCGCTTGAAGGCCATCACATCCAGCTGCCTTATTCATCTTTATTCTGGTGATGGCTACTTTGATTTCATTTTGGTCGGGCGGGTGTAGTTCGTGGTCGTCATCTAGATTAACTGGAACAAGTTGATCTTGGGCGGGATCTTGGCTGTCATCGCCATTTAGCAACCGGTTAAAGTAGTCTCTCCAGATGGCTAACATCGCCTGCATTTCCACTATGGTATTTCTATCCTGATCTTTGCAGGGCCCAGGGCGGCTTGTGAAACCGGATGTAGACTGTTTCACCTTTTTATAGAAGTTTCGTACCTCTTTTCTGCAAAAACATCTCTGCATCTCCTCGACTTCGCGTTGCTGGTGTTCTTTTTTCTTTCTCCTGAGTAGACGTTTCTCAACTTTCCTTCGCTCAACATAGAGATTTCTGGATGCTCTAGTATCTCTCTGGAGCCACGACTTGTATGCCTCCGTTTTGGCTTTGGCCATGAGTGGCACTTGCATTAAGGAAACCGATCAGCTTTGGGTTCTAGGTATGAGTATCACAAATCATCTTCCTTGGAACAATCACACATTTGACGTCACTAAAAATGCTGCAAAATGTTTAGGTTTCCTAAATCAATGTAAAAAAAATATTTGTCCCCTTCTCATTATCTTAGGCATACATTTTCCAGAAGCTTAGAGTACAATTCTCATATCTATGCAGAATCCAAAAAAAGCCTTACAATCGATAGGGGAAAGAACCATTACCGAAACATTTGTTTCACTTGAACATCGCCGTAATGTTTCTTGTCTTACCTTGTCTTATCGCTATTTTCATAAACAGTGCTCCAGCGAAATAGCCAGATACATTCCTCCCCTGGAACAATTTCCCGTAACACTCGCACACTTGGTGAGCAGAGACGACTGCAATGTGACGTAAAACATTTGTATGTTCCCTACGATTTCGTATAATTACTGAGCTTGGGCATTTGGCAAGAGGTCTTTACGATTGTATCAATAAGGACATGGGCTGGGCAATAATTTAAATTTGCTTTTGTAATCTTTTAAGTTTATTTATGTTGAAAAAATTCATTGAGATACCTGATTATATTAAAAAGTAATTTTTTTCAGACAAACTATACAATCTGTATTCTAAAATCCATCGAGTATCATTGATCAACTCTTCATTACCGGATTTGGTTCAAAAGCATGGAAAGGACTGAAGGACATACAAAAAGATATTATCATATCCCAGCAAACGTTTCATTGAAATTTTTTGTTGTACTTAGACAGAAAATCGATATAACACCATTAAAATCTAATACACTCTTAATTTTTAAACTTGTTTGTATACAAATAAAAGCAATTTGAATATACCCAGGACTATCCAGGGCTATGATTATTTCTACTTCATCTACATCTATATATATCCCTTTTCCCAAAACATTTGTCATTCAAATAAGGTTATAATGATACCAAGCAAATATAGATAAATAAAAAATAACTATCCGTTATCCGATGTTAATATCGGCTTACCTATTCTATGTTTTATACTGGATATATATAGATTCAGCAATATAAGGACTATCCAACATAGCAAATCTATGTTAAGCTCTGATGATAAATTGTTTGCTCAACATACGGAATAAGGCGCTTAAAACCATTCCTCGTAGTGTCAGTGGGTTTTATGGTTTGCAAGTAGAGTGATGCTTCCATCTACATTTATTTACAATCGTAATATTTTCTAAATTCGAGAATATCATACAAATTCCAATTCCAAGTTGAATATATTATTTGGAGTGATAGATACTCGTATCCCTTTTGGTTATGGCTATCCTTGACAGTTAAATTATCTAAGCTCCAGAGAGAAACATGAAATTTTTAAGTTGTAGGGAATATTTCTTCTCATATCGTACAAGAACGTGATGTGGGCATTAATAAATCTGGTAATTATTAATTAGACAAGCGTTTGCAACTTATTCTCATATTATGTTTGCCAAGTTTTGGTTTTTTTAAATTTGGATAGTTCTTTTAATGATGAAAGTCACAGCGCGAGCGATAGGAAATTAGGGGGGGAGGAAAAGAAGGTGTCGAAGAACATTGGTCTTTAATGTTTGATAATCAAAATGACAAGGGAAAATTGTACCAGGCAATTTAATCCACATTCCTGTTGTACGGCTGAAGAAGGAATCCCTATATTTCACGGTACGGCTGAAATTGGGCTCAAGTGTAAAATAATGAGCGTTCCTAGCAAGACGAGTATTACGGGGAAATGTTTAAGGGGTGGAACGCAGCTGGCTAACTCGAGTTAGCATATTTTGTAGAAGAACCGGTAAAATAAGGAAAGACATGGTGTCGAAAGAACAACTCCATACTCGATAAGGAGTTAGCTTTTTAATGAAAATTAATTTATAAGCTTAGTAAAAAGCAGTGTTCCTTCTAAAAATTAGGCCTTACTTTGATAATAATCAACTTGGAGCTAGTGGGTTATCTTTCATAATCTTTAACTTCAAAAGCGTGATTTTTAAATTTCATAGCACTCTCATCCTGCTTGAGTTCTCTGTAGTTTCTATTGAATCTGCTCGAATGTCTAGCAGCTAACAACCGTCGCCAAAGGTTCTCAAAAATTAAATTATCTGATATTTTCTTTTCGAAAAGAATGACATAAACACCACACTGTTTACCAGCGCATGCATATTATTCAGCGCGTTGAAAGAAAGTTGTGTTTCATCCTCTTCTGAAAAAAAGGAAAGGACAGCTACAATCGGGATAATCTCCGGTCGTTAAGTTTTCTTCAGAGTAGAGTAAAGTATTCGAAAAAGTATTAAAATACAGCTCTAATAAATTGGGCAGAGGGCACAAATATTATTCAGGGCATACTCAATTTATCTTTAAGGAAGGGCATAACACTTCATGCCGCGTCTAAGCAAGTCTCTGATGTCCAATGGAATTAAGCCAAGCATCATTGGAAGGGTGCAACTTTGGTTGATTCGGAAAATGTCTTCGATAGATAGATAGATAAAATATTTTCAATAATAATTTTAACATGTCTTCGATACCGTTTGGTTACAAGGGCTTCATCTGAAACTGACCAGGCTTGCCTGAACCATTATGTTATCATTACGTGCTTAATGGCAGGAAGTTTCGTTTCAAACTTGACAATGTAACTTCGGCCACAAAAAGGAACTGTGAACTCGCCGATCCTGTTTAGTATTAACACTAGCGACCTGATAGGTAGTATTACTTATGCGATTTCGTATGCCAACCCGAAAGCGTTCACGAGTAGTCCAAAAATTGAGGTCATTAGTATTCTCTTACAGCGTGACTTCGACAAGCTTCGACAATATGGCAAAAACTGAAAATCAACTTCCACAAATGCGGATTGTGGAACTATCCTGTTTGGAACCCCATTGTCTAGCTCTTCTAGGGATACAAGAAAGAACTGGAGAATTCTAGTCATTTTTGGACCAAGTGGATTGGCGAGTAAAAGTGTAGAGTGTATTAAAGTACCTTGGTATCTGGCTGGATCAGTATCTGTATTTCAACTGTGTTATAAATATATGCTGCTCTGTTCAAAGCTAGGAGAGCCTTTGCTCTGACAAAACTTCTGTTCGTCTTGAAAGCAGCGTAAAGGGGTTGATTCTTTCGAAGTAGTTTTAGATTACTTTTTAAAAGATTCGGTGGGTATCTCGGGTATAAGTTGGCGGATATTGCTCTACTCTACAGTGTTAAACTTGTAGAATTTGTGAATCTTAAAAAAAACTCTGACGCCGCACTGACGCGACGGCGCGGCGCGGCGTTAAATGAAACGGTCATGGTTGCCAATTCGCATCACCAGAACATGAAATAATGCTTCCTCTGCGTCCTCTGCATTTTTGACGCACAAGATTTATAGTTGCACGTCGGTCGTGTGCGGGCGTGTGGCTAGTCACCTTCATGCTGAAATCACATACTTTCCAAATCATATGTATTACCCCATTTCCAATACACCCAATTTTTTTTTTTAATTTTGATTCACTGCCACCTGAGTTCTATTAGACGGAACTGTCCTTGAGCGCAACTACGTTTCAATTCAACTGCACGTATTCTTTTTATGAGATTTAATCAACTAAATCCCACTTCGGTGCAGCGGAACTGAACCGTAATCTTTGGGTGTTAATTGTACATGAAACATGAACTATTTTTATCAAAACCTAATTTTTTATTTTAAACCAAACACACTCTGAACATCAAAAATCCACTGTTTCATTAATATTGAATTCATAAATACAATGTGGCTACTTTCACACCATTTTGTGAATATACATAATATTCAAAACATGTTTGGTTTGTGCTTCACCCATATCATCAAAAATAAGAGATTTTATTCTCAGAGCTTTTGAAATGTTCATGAAATTATTCACACACTACGATACACGAAGAAGTAACAAATCTGACTTGTAATGGTTTAGGACACCTTATATTTTCGAAATTACTTTAGGTATTAGAGTCACCTGGTGGCTAGAACGTGTATTCAGAATATATTCTTCTTAAATCTAATAAACATTTTGATAAATTACTTGTGGTTGGCACCATAGGGGAGATCTTGTGGTTATGTAAGAACCACAAAAAGCTAATTCCTTCTTCATTTTTCTTTCTCTTTTGCATGACTCAAATGTTTTTATTATTATTTCTCAGAGGGAAACTTATGCTTTTTATATAAGTAGAACAGTTACGAGTACAGTTCTCCTTTGCGTCTAGCTAATGGAATTAGAAAGGAAGAATAGTAAATTGTTGTTCTTTCCTTAAAGCAGTCATTAATTTCTGAATTCTGTGTTCTTACCAATTGTATATACAGTTTTCTATTTTCAACTATGCAATTTGCTTTTTACTAACTTTTAACTTTTTTCAAAAGTATGTTTTAAGGTTTTGCACTCCTGGACCGCAAAAGACGGCTCTTTTTGTGCTTGCTTCAAAACATACTGTCGTACAATTATTTATATTAAGTTGTTGGAATTTTCATCCACCCTGAACAAAACCAAATGATTTTGTTCTTTACACTACAGCTACAGCTTTTTAAAAGCATAGACGTATTATCTTGACAAAGTCTTAAAAGATGTTTATAGGACTTCGCCTTCTGTATTTAGTTGAGGCTTTTAACAATTAATAATCATTTTATAGTGTAAGACCCAAGGCCTTTAAAATAAAAATTGCAAGGCACTTGTTATAAGGGATAGAAAGATAGGAAAGAATGAGATTTTACGTGGTATTTATCTTACGAGAATTCCAGATGCCACTCAGTTAAGCTGGAGGAATATAGAAAAATTTAATTGCAGACTGCGGCTCGAAGCCACATATCAAGGTTAGCAATAAAGCATAACATCCAGTGTGCCATAGCACTAAATGTTCCAATCGCCTGGCCTCCGAAATTCAGAATTACAGAATCACAGGAACAGTGTTTTGTTAGAGGTATAGAAATTTAAGGTAGCTGCGCTGGTTTCATTGACATCAGCCATATTGTAATCTGCCATGTTACTTTTGATCGTAATTTTTGTTTGATATTGCACCATGAATCGACTGACGCGATGATTATACAACGTATGCAAATTGTGCAGATTTTTTTCGAAAAAAACTGGTTCTGTTCGTAAAGCGCATCACACACAACGTCAACACAATCATCCTGTTGATACTTTAAAGCTGTTGTTTTACATCCAGAAAACCTGACAGTTTGGTGTGCTTTATGGGCTGAATCGGCTGATGGAATCATTGGTCAATTGATTTCTCTAAAGAACGATGCAGGGCAGAGGTTACACTAAATGGAGACCGTTATAGAATTATGATCAATGACTTTTTTGTTCCTGAGTTGAATCGCTTGGATGTGAGGGAGCTGTGGTTTCATCAAGTTTGATTTGTTGAAGCATCATTTTGTCAAAGCATACTTTCACCTTTTGGGACCCTTGAGTTGGCCTCTAAGATCGTGCTATTTAACACCGTTAGATTATTTTCTGCGGGGGTATGTGAAGTCGATAGTCTACAGTCTACACCGATAAGACAGAGACAATTGACGACAAAATGCTGCAAAGAGTGATCAATTTTCAAGCCCAAGATTAGACTACATCTGAGCCATCATTAGCGGCCATATGCTGGAAATCATGTTTAAATAAAAGTGCAATTAATACAAATTAACATATCTGTGTTTTATTTCATTTAATTCATAATAATTATATACCTCTAAGAAACACCCTTTTTATTAGCAAAGGTTTGCTAAAAATCCATTAGGCCAGCTGAGACTTGTGTAAATTACTGCTATTTTTACAATTTTTACTTGCGATTATAGGTAGGTACTATAAGGCAAGTTATGCATTCGTAAAAAAAAATGTTTGGACAATCAAACATAACATTAGGGTGATAGAGAAGCCTAAAAAAGTGGGTCCGACAATTCTGTATGTCTGTCTGTCTGTCTGTCTGTCCGTCTGTCTGTATCGGCACCTACAGCCTAAACGGCTGGACCGATTTGCTTCAAAATAAGTACATAGTATTATTATGACGTCCTACAGAGGGGTTTTTGGAATTAGCGTTCTAGCTCTAGCTAGATTTTTCAGGAAAAGTTTTATAACGGTACCTACCTCCCATAGGACCGGTTTTTTTAAATCAGATTTTCTCATAAGCCACTTCACGGATTTCGATGAAAATTATAATATAAAAGCTCTGTCGTAAACGAAATAATATAAATTCTTTAATTTTCAAAAAAAAAATTTAAGTTTTTTGAAAAAAAGTTAAATTTTTTTTTGGCTTTTGGTTTTTTCAAAAACGGTTTGTTCGAGATTTTTAAAATTTTTGTTTTCTGATAAGAACTTTAAACCGCTAGATTTTGACATACTCAAAATAAATTTGGAATATGTTTCCGAAAAGATTAAAAAAAAACCATTTTTTGAAAAAACGGCTACAACGATTTTGAAAAAAAAAATTCCTTAAAATTCAAAAAAGTAAAAGAAATCTAATGGCTTACTTCATTTTCTCCAAAAAACGATTTTACGTTGATTTTTAAATGATTAATAAAATTTCATATGATTTTTGTATTGCTTTGTTTCCAAAATCTCAAGCCCCAAGACCACTGTAACACATTAGAGCAAGTTTGTACGACCCAGTCGTGCGCTTTGTTTTTTATGTTAGAATTTTCATTTTCCTTGATTTGTGAAAAAATAATACACATTTCAAATCTGAACTCGATGGCCGTATTCTAAGAATCTTAAGTTTAATTGCTAGCCCCAATGGCAAACTTTATAACTTTAATCAAAGTTATTGCTTTTCCCCGTAATCAAACAATTCTAAAACAGTGACTTATACATTTCTCCCCATTTACCGGATCAATGAATATATACTCTGCCTTGGGAATGGGCGTTGTGGAGATCCGTATTATAACCACCATAGACTAATTAAATACAAATTCAAGGTCACCTTTAACGACGCCTTTATTTTCTATTGATTTTAAAAATAAGTCAGGCCGAAGCATTTAAAAAGTACAAACAAGGTATTAAAAACTATCAGACATAGGGTGAAATTAAAATGAATTTAATTTATGTATGTGTAGTGTATTTGCGTTAGTGTGTATAAAGTCAACTTTTTAGTGATCCGGAATAAACTTCACATTATAATTCATACAAATATTTAACAACCAAAACTTTTGCATAGGAAATACCCAGAGAAATTTGAATTGCGCATAAATTAAAAGATTTTCTTGGTAAAGTGAGTAAACACAAAATGTTTTGTTTTGAAGAGTTATAGTGAGCTAAAATCAGCGATATATGACGACGAATAAACCTAAAAGGATACAAGTTTTATTCATACAATAAGCACTTTATATTGCACTTTGGTGGGTTAACTTATATTGCTTTTCCGCTTATATTAAACAAAAATAATTGAGTAAATTTATAATTGTTCCTTTAATCCTTTTAGATTTTCAAATTATCCTTAAAAACAATTTAAACCTATTTATGTTTGCTGTAATCCATGTATGTATACATAAAGTGGATTTTTGTGTTTGTATAATATGTTACCTATTTACCCCGAAATGGCTGGACCAACTTTGATGAAATTTGTATGCTCTCTTCAGGTATTTTAGCGAGGTATCATGTTCGGTACCGATGAAATGATTAATTATTGTTGGTAACTATGCAAGTGCGTTAAATATACTGTATATCATATGGGTCAAGCATATTTAAAGATATTTCAGGTAAACTTTGGTACCTCTTTCCGAGGAGGGCAAAACAACGTTTGCCTAACCACCAAGTGTTTTATAAAGGTTTTGAATTCGGTGTGCAACAGTGCTGCAGCGGGAGATTTCATTATCATCATGGCCGACTATAAGATCAGTAAAATTGGATCGGCAAATGTAGACATCGAACGGGATATGGCAAAGCTTGATTATTAACTTCTGCAACTCTCGTGAAGTTGTGATTCTTCTTCTTGTTTTGGGGAAAATGCTTTTGGCAGCAACACTTTAACTTCTCCTTGAACATAGGGCGCCATATTCAGTCGGTTGAGTTTTCTTCATGAAAGTTGATCTCCATGTTTGTTTTGGTCTTCCAACTCCCCTTGCACTTTTAGGGATACCATTGAAAGTATACTGATTTGCTATGTTGTCATGAACTTGTGATTGGGAATTCTTTATTTCCGCTGGTTCGTTCTTCGGAACGAGCATGGTGGTTCGCATAATAAATTATACAGCTTAGCGGTGAAAAAGACCTGTGATTCAAGCAAACCAGTCAAGAAAAATCTAAATGGGTCAATTCACCACTTCTACAAAGCCCATAATAAACGAAAAAATCGAGTTGCCTATATGGTCAATATCTTTGGGCTTCTCTAAGCGCACTTCACAACTGAACTCTGAGATTTAGAGGTTAGTTGCGTGTGAATAATGTATATCTTTTAATGTTAATGGCGAAGAAAATTTCATAATTTGTAGCAATCCCTTAGTATTTAGTTCGATTCGAACAACTTATTTCGTACCTACAGTTTAACTTACGAGTATATATTTAAACAATTTAAATTTCATATTCTTAAAATCTATTTCTATCGATTGATACTGATTGGGCTTAATCCAAATCCAATTAGTTATCTATATATAAGCGTTTAAAATTGTGCATCAATTCATCAGTATGTGTTAGTCGTTCTTATGGGAACAATCTATTAGGAACACTCAATATAATAACTGTTAAGTTTTGTCTAACTGAATAATACACAACCGATTTGCAGACGCCATCAAAGCAACATGGCCTCCAAAGTCTGTCAAGCACAAATCGTTTCTTTTGGTTAACTACTCTTAATAATGTTTGATGAGCGTTCAAGAGTTCTTATTTGTTCATGATATTTCCAATCATATTTTTAGGTACGTATTCGTACGTTTCTGTGAATGATTACCGGTCTTCAAATGGCATGTTTGGAGGTGGAACCATCAATTAAATCGACGATGACTCGTTCCCATTTATAAAAACATGCACTAAACAATTTCCGATTCACTTCAGTAGGAAACTATTAATTTCAATTTTCTAATCACGTCACCTCATCTAAATTAGCCAAATGACCCATAAATAATGCACCCTAATTGCATTTATATATTTTGATGGAAATTCCTCTCCAGTTAGGGGGTTTGAAGCTCACCCCCAGGACAGTCTCTGGCACTTGTTTTGGCAAGGTGCAATGACTGAGTAATATGTAATTATTTTAAATAAATTATTGTAGGTGGATGAAAATGAATAAATTAGTGCCTTACATCGTCTTGCTTTGAAATAAATGGATACGACTGAATACACAGAAGGTCATAGCTAATTAAGTAAAGCATTTGGGGACTAGAAGAATACGATATACGAAGAATAATCTACAGGGTGATTGGTGTTTATTCTTTTTAATAAATTTTTGAGAGTACAAGAAATGCACAATTGCGCGATAGGGTTGCATGAATTTGATCTTATAGCAGACAGGGACTTAGCAAAAAAACATGTGAAAGTGACATGAAATCATACTTAAAAATTAAAATAAATTACAGTCTGGTAAAAGATAAAGTTTATCATTACGCTCACTGAATTATTGAAAAAAAAAATAAAAATCACTCAACTAGATGGTAAGGAATTTTCTTCAAATTCAATTATGTTGAAATTTTCATCATAATCGCTTGGGCCATATTAGAAGCATTGTATTTAAGGAAAAGGGATAATCAGCTAAATACATTTATATATTAATAAAACCGTTTGAGAACTTCTTCTAAGAGAACAAATAGGTATTGTTGAAAAGTACAGTCAGATCTTAAGCTAAAAAACAATGTTCTCCATACGGAATACTCCAAAAATTAAGCATACTACATTTGAATTTGAAGCAAATAGAGAGGCAATGCTCTCGGCCCCGACGAGATATACGATGAATAAAACTGACAATTCAACTGACCAATCTTTTGTACCTGAAATTTTGTATTTAAAAAATTAGACCAAGTCTAGTGATGTTTTTTATTTTATAAAAAGAATGTATTAAAGTATATTTCCACGGTATCAAGAAGAAATAAAATATACTACTGGGTCGCACGCACTTTGTCTGTGGGCGCAGAAGCACAATTGTTTTTTTTTTTTTTTTTTTGAAAATAAATATAAAAGTAATTGAGTTTTACAAGATGTATTTTTGTACAGCATTTTTGAACTAATTGCAATTTTTATAAGTGAAGTTAAATTTTATTTCTGTTTACAGACAAATCATTCCAGTAATTTTTTTGGGAAATTTATGAATACATGGTATCTGGCTTTAATTGCCTTTATAAATAAAGCCAGATTCCATGTTTTCATAACGTGCGCGAAGAGAATTTAAAAAAAAGCCTTGACTTGAATGTACGGCTCGTTGTATGCGTTTAACTTTTAAAAAGCGTAAACATACAAAAGTACAACCGCCCATGGACAAGATTCTCGTTTTAAGTATAAGCACAATTTACTTCCTTGTGATTTTATGGTCATCAGTTTATTAAACTCCAACTAGTCTTGTATATCATTGTGTTCTTTGTCCAAAACTAAAAATTCAGTCTACTTGTGAACTCCGAACACGAAACACACGAAGTTTAAACAAAATCGTTAAAACCATTTTTGAGGAAATATATACAAAAATTAAATATTTGGAGTCTTATGGAAGCCACCATAAGGAACATTTTGATCTAGAAAATTGCAACTCCCTCTTGTTGGAAATTCTTAGATGTCCTTTTCAACTTATGGCCTGGTAAATATAACCAGTAAAACCAGATTTCGGTTATTTTTAGCTCTAGTAAAATATATGTAATTTAAAACACAAAAAGTTTCATCAAAATAGTCTTAGCAGTTTTTGAGCAAATCAAAACAAAAAAACATTGGGCTCCTACCGAACGTCTTGCTGTATGGGAGCCAACGTTTAAAAGGGAATAACTGACAAATAGACACGATCATCTTATAACAACTAGAAAGAACTGTGTCAATTTTCAAACAAAGTCTGAGTGAATTCGACCAAGCCCTTGCCAACTTATGGTCATTTGAAAAATGTAGTTAAAACCTGATTTTCGTTTTGACGATTTAAACCAAAAACAAAAATACAGTTTCATTAAACTCCTTAGATCCATTTTGGAAAAACGAAATGCACCATTACTCTAAAGATACCAGTTCGAACAGGATTTAAACGAAATAAAAAACCTCGACAACAAGAAGAAAGAAAAAGTTTAAACTGTTATATGAAGTTTGAGAAAATCAGTCAAGCCGTTTAGGCTATAAACGTAAACGTCTATTTGTGTTCCACTATAACTCTCAAAATAATATCAGTGAAGAGATCAGACGAGGAATCACTTTTGCCAATAGCTTTTTCTTCGGGCCTAGAAGGCATTTTAGTAGCAAAGCAAAGGGCAAAGAAGCACAGGCAGACTGACGGACAGCACGGCGAAACCCATTTTTTGGGAGTCTCCATCATCGTAATAATGTTTGATTGAAACCGCGATTTTTGTTTTCTGCACGAATCCACTACTTTTCCTACAGAGCAAGTAAAAAATGCTATTAAAATCCATTCAGGTCAGATAATAATAAAGTATACCTGAATGCTAGACTTGGTCACATGGATTTTGTTTGTATGCTAGATATTAGCATACGCAGTCAATCTGGTTAAGTATCCTAATTTAGTTTCCAACTAAAAGGTATTTCAAGTTAGCACTTTCAAATAAATATAAAAACAAAAGCATTTATAAAATTCTCGTTCTGACCCTAACGTTGTGTGGTTTGCTATCACAAAACACAAGTGCTTAGAAAAGAAACCATATTTATCCGCACGTTTGTCACCAATCTTGATAAGCCAATAGCGTTTAATAGAAATAAGCAGATTCGCAGTAATTATAAATGTATTTTATATCCATTCAAGTTCTACCAAAACATAACTGAAAACCTCATGCTATCCTAAGTCAACCTCAACATTAACAATAACAGCCCAAATATTCCTTTTGAAGCTAGATACAAAATGAAAAAGCTTTTGGAAGGACAACCAATTCTGCGCATGAATGTTTTTATACGATTTAAAATTTGTTTCAGCAACATTGTAGCTTAAGCTTAAGGAAAATACAAACTTGAGAAGTTTTGTTGACACAAACTAGACAGAGTATATAATCTAAGCCGTTGACGTTTAGGGAGACATTGAAACAATAAAATTATACACATTTGTGTACCGGCTTCGGCATGTGTCGTTGTTTTCTTCGCAAATAGTAAAAAAAGAATATATCTATATATATTGGATCCTTAATTTAAATACGTAGGTACAAAAAAAAAACTTTGTATTAAAATAATTAAAATAATAGAAAACTTAGCAAATTTTCTTTTTCATACACATGCCACCAAATTTGAAATTTTTGTATGTTATACAGATACTAAACCAAATTCAATTTTTTACTGATTGCTTTTTTTGCCGTTTAGAACATTAAAATTTGAAACTTAACTTGTTTCTTTTACACATCGAACTTTTCAGCTCCTGCCTTTAGGCGACGAAAATCCCACTAATTTTGGGTACTCACCCGGAACATTACATAAAATAAGAAAGGCAAATACCACCTTATGTGCTAACGAGGCGTGCATCGGGAGAAAATCATTTGAGCCGCGATATAGGTTTGTGGGATACATTTAACTTTCTTTAATAAATTATTTTGTTCCCTTGCTTAAGAATACCAGTTAAAGAGGTCGAACTTCAATTCAAAAATCAAATCCGCAAACGACCGATGATAAGCACTTGTCGAGTATCGATCGAGAGCATCTATGTCCAAACTTAAGCTGAGCAGGCTTCAACTGTCACTGTTGATTGGTATCCTAACGGGTCACAATTCAATTCATCTCACTTATGTAGATGGTGTCAGGACGATGAGCACGAAGACTCATTTCACTTTCCTATGCAAATGCCCAAGCTTGGCACAAACTAGAAAGGTAGGCTTTGGGGAATATTTCTTCAACGAATCAGGCAATATCTCGAAAAAGCCACTAAAGAACAACCAGGGGTGGAATCGGCTAAGGTGATTTGTGATAAGTGATAGTCACAATCAACAAATTTCGTCTGGCTAAGGTGATTGTCACATGTGACAATCACATTTTTGTGACTGTTTCTTGTGACACATAAATAGCTGTCACAAGGAAAAGTCACAAAAAAGTGATTGTCACATGTGACATCACATTAGCCAGACGAAATTTGTTGATTGTGACTATCACTGATCACAAATCACCCTAGCTGATTCCACCCCAGGATTTCATCTAGAACTCCGATTGGCTTAGCAAAGGCCCATATGTACGTAACACCGAGTGAGGTGATGTGGTTTTACCAAACAACCACCCTTTATTACCTGAACTAACTTAAGTCATGTTAATGCACCTTTATGAAGCCCAATCAAAAACAAAAATTATTTTCAGCACTGTTTCAACAAAGTGCATATTTACTAAATTTAAGGAATATCTTAATTTATAGAACAAAAACAAAAGTCCACTGAATCAAAAAAGAATTAAAACATTTGTTTGGAGATTCGTTTATTTATATAAATTGATATTGTACCTATTTTTATACTGAGTTGAACGACACTGACGAAAACTATGCACATAGTGGGTACAAATAACGAACGACATATTTAATTACCGAAAAACCGATAATCAAAGGAGATGGCCCATTTTCCTAGGGAACCTGGGCCCAGTGCGTCCACTAATGAATCTAGTATCAAATGAAAGGTGATATTAAGCACATTATGTGGGTGAAATATTTTTAAAATCGTTCGTGGGGTTTTTGAGATATTTGAGCTTGAAGTTGACTAATTCAGAAGCAGAATTTCACTTATTTTTCCGTCAAAACTGCTTATATTTTCCGATGTAAGATACATAGGGAAATAAATCTGGTATCAAATGAAAGGTATTTTGTCCACCTTTTCATCGTAATAAAAATTATTTTTTTACATATCCTATATTCTCCAATATTTCGTTTTAAGTTATTAGAAATCAAGTTTTTTGTACTAACTTTTTAAACGTCAATACCTTAAAAAAATCAGCAGTGATTCCTAATTTTTTAACATCATTTTAAAGACTATTTATTTACCTTTAATTTGATATATAATTTAGTGCCTTTTATTAAATACAAACTTAGTTTAGAATTAAATTACACTAAAAAGCATATTTACATACACTATGTGCTATGCACTTTTTCGTTTAGCGTTATTTTTTATAATTTCTTAACCAAAATTAGCAAAACATGTATTATTTATTACCTACTTTAAGCCCGATAAACAACATTTATATTGATGACAATCTAGGTGATGTTATAAGAAAACATGCATCATGCTATACTTCGAAAATATAGTCCATGTAAAAAACTTACCGTTTTCTTTTTATTTTCATAAGAAGCTTATAAAAGACACATAATTATGTAGATGTAATAACTTATAGTCTTTATTTTTTCAATATTGATATGTACAAAAAGATTTAAAACTAAATGATTTTTATTAATATGAGACATATCTTTTAACTTATATTAAATGCGAAATGGAGTTATTGCATTGAAATAATAGATTTTTATAACTCATTTTGGTTTAATTACACACATAATAACCTACGTCCTACATTAATTATAATATTAAGTATTATTTCAGATTTATTCACCTTCAACTTCATTGTCTATTAAAATAGTATTTAAAAATAAAGCTGGAGCTATGTTCATATTTTGTTGGTGACGAGCAAATCCTAAGTACCACAAAATACTCATAACATGAGCGCAGCAACCAACAGTTCTCATTCCTACAAGACAATTGCAATAGTACGCTTCTATTGCGTTGCAACTATTTGCTACATCAGATTCATTACTGACAAGGATGTATGTAAATTATATTTTCCCACTGATGTGTCGAGATTTAATGCGACCTCTAAGTAAATAATTGTTTCCAACCAGGCTTTGATGTGTAGAATTGATTCTTATTACATTTTCACAAACTTCTATTATATAACTTCTTTTGCTTTTAAGATGTTCCCCACAATAAGAGCGAGCTTGTTTGATTTGATAATTTCCCAATGATATTTTACGAATCTCTGTCAAATCAAGCAAAGGAAAGTTATTTAAGCTTGGAATGTGTCCGTTAATTCTACGATACACTGCCCTAGTTCTATTTAAGTTATTTCCTTAACAAAATCGCCTAAATGGTTAGGAGCATTTAATCTACTCAAAGCCAACTCCAGTAAAACGCTGGCATCTGTATTGTCTTCTAACAGAGGATGGAACTTATTAAGGATTGCAGCTGCAATTTTTAAATCATCCATTAAGTGACGAGTAGTTAAATTAAAAAAGTTTTGGCGGAATAGTTTAAAATCTCTCTTAAAGCGTCCATTGACAACTTCCACAACCCATCTTACCATCTTGTCTTGTTAGTTTGAGCTGTTGTCACCTGATTATTCCCTTCCAAAACAGTTTCAGGCATGTGAGCTTTGTACCCGTAGGATTCTAGGCTTGAAATAGCATCCCTGAAACCTCTGTCTAGGATAAAACATCATTTTCTTTAACAAAACGCCTCATGTTCCCATATTCATCTCTAAAATTTTTTTTAATAATTGTTGCATCAGAATCAATTGCTGCATAAGGTCCGTATACGTCTATTATATAGCCGTCACAGCATGTCATCATAAAGGGTTTAACTAAATTCTGTAACTTATGCAGACTATATGTTGCTTTTTGGAAACTATAATTTGAACTTTTTGGAGGTAAACATAAGTTCCGTCACATATGATTATGGCTGGTTGGTCATTTTCATTTAACTGTGTGTTGCCAAAAAGTCCATTTGTAAGTTAATGCAAAACTAAGTTTGTATTTAATAAAAGGCACTAAATTATATATCAAATTAAAGGTAAATAAATAGTCTTTAAAATGATGTTAAAAAATTAGGAATTACTGCCGATCTTTTTAAGGTATTGACGTTTAAAAAGTTAGTACAAAAAACTTGATTTCTAATAACTTAAAACGAAATATTGGAGAATATAGGATATGTAAAAAAATAATTTTTATTACGATGAAAAGGTGGACAAAATACCTTTCATTTGATACCAGATTTATTTCCCTATGTATCTTACATCGGAAAATATAAGCAGTTTTGACGGAAAAATAAGTGAAATTCTGCTTCTGAATTAGTCAACTTCAAGCTCAAATATCTCAAAAACCCCACGAATGATTTTAAAAATATTTCACCCACATAATGTGCTTAATATCACCTTTCATTTGATACTAGATTCATTAGTGGACGCACTGGGCCCAAAAATGGGCCATCTCCTTTATTGAGTGAGAGAGCTCAACTTTGTGCATTAAATAAAAAAATTGTAGATAGCGTATGTTTCCATCAGTAGTGGGTCTATATACCTACTTACTATTCTTTAGATTCCGATGCTAAAACCTGAACCTTATTTGAGCCACTGTTTTGCATTTGTATTTTTAAAATTACAGCCATATTTGGGATTCCAACTTCCAAGTCAAATAAAGTCCACACTGTCGGAAACAACGAACAACACGAGTAAAGATAAAAGTTTCTCAAAACAAAATATATATTCAAACAGGATGCAACTGATATCCAGTTATCTTTAAAATAGATAGAAAGAAAAAAATTTATTTCTTGTCCTGCACAGATATTTTGCAAAAACTTTCATCGCTGTCATTTCCTCCTTTCTGTCTGCTAAAAACTATCCAAGTGACAAGATGGCTTTTTAGTGTTCTTCTTGTCCAAACAATTTTCTTAGAGCTCTTGCCGGAACATTGACCTGGTTTTCCATATGTCGCATGTTTCTTGCTGCTTTGTTTTTGTCTTTCTTCAAGTAGTTTTTCTCAAGGATATGGCTATTTTTAACCAGCTTGAAGATCTTTACAGGATTGAATGTCTTTAAGTTTGTTCACACTAATCGCATTGGTGAACGTTATTTTCAAAGTTTGATTACAAGATATATGTAAACAAATATTTTTCTTAAGGATCAAACAAGAACTTTATTTTTAAAATATCCTTAGATTTCGCCAATCCATTGATAGCTCATTGTGTTTTCAGCGCAGTTAATTTGGAAAAATATTTTTAGAACTTTTTGTTAAGAAAAAGTTTATACTTTTATCCAAAACGTGTTGCTTATTTGTGTGTATGTTTTTTAAAAATATGAAATACTAGCGGTACCCGGCGCGCGTTGCTACGCCCAAAAAAACACTTATGTGTATTTAATGTGAAATTAAATTTATTTATATATTTTATCTCAATGCTAGCGGATAAGCAATATTTTTGGTCGGTTTGGTTGGTGTATAAATATACAAATTTTTTGGCATACACACAAAGTGCAGTTAATTTGATTGTTAAACTGAACATGATAACATTGATAAATTGTGGCTTGAATATTTTGCTGCATTTGACAAAAATTTGGGAAAATAAAATGTCATTTGTTGTGCGATTCAATTCCTTTTCCGATGTTCAAAAGTTGTTTGGAAAATGTTTGGAAAATGTTTGGATGGACGATTCTTGCACCAAATGGACACGCACATTCGTTGAGAGTTTGATTTTTTCGACTCAGTTCCATAAATATGATGCTTTTATTCAACGAAAGGAAAACATTTTTATAAAAAAGTTGAAAAAAAAACTTTGCCAAAAGCCCGCATTTTTCTGTCTTCCACCCGGGCATTCCGCTTAAAAATTTATGAAAAAAACCAAAGAAGAATTAAAAAAAACACTGAACCAAAATTGTTAAAAGCATGCATTGTTTTTCCTTCCACCCGATCGGCACGAAACCTTCACAGGAACCATCCCTGGACTAAACTATATTTACCCCGAAAATTTCATAAAGATCCATTGGGTAGTTTACGCGTCCATACGCAACATACATATATACACACATCCATTTTTATATATACATTACATATATAGCCTTTACCCGCGGCTTCGCTCGCGTTTCAGCTGATCAAGAATTAGACTGTACCTTGAGGAGTATAGTCTATCGCTTCTTCTTCTTTTATAGCTTTATAATTTAACACCTATATTAAACCGTGGTAAAAAGAAACCTATAAGATAAACCAGATTATAATCTAGCAATATTTTTGGTCGTTTTGGTGTATAAATATACAAATATTTTGGCATACACACAAAGTGCAGTTAATTTGATTGTTAAACTGAACATGATAACATTGATAAATTGTGGCTTGAATATTTTGCTGCATTTGACAGAAATTTGGGAAAACAAAATGTCATTTGTTGTGCAATTCAACTCCTTTTCCGATGTTCAAAAGTTGTTTGGAAAATGTTTGGGTGGACGATTCTTGCACCAAATGGACACGCACGTTCGTTGAGAGTTTGATTTTTTCGACTTAGTTCCATAAATATGATGCTTTTATTCAACGAAAGGAAAACATTTTTATAAAAAAGTTGAAAAAAAAACTTTGCCAAAAGCCCGCATTTTTCTGTCTTCCACCCGGGCATTCCGCTTAAAAATTTATGAAAAAAACCAAAAAAGAATTAAAAAAAAAAACTGAACCAAAATTGTTAAAAGCATGCATTTTTTTCCTTCCACCCGATCGGCACCAAACCTTCACAGGAACCATCCCTATACTATACTCATAAAGATCCATTGGGTGGTTTAGGAGTCCATACGCAACATACATACATACACACATCCATTTTTATATATACACTAGCGGTACCCGGCGCGCGTTGCTACGCCCAAAAAAACACTTATGTACATTTTTATAAAAAAGTTGAAAAAAAACTTTGCCAAAAGCCTGCATTTTTTTGTCTTCTACCCGGCCATTCCGGAATTTTCGCCGATGTTGAAACCGCTTAAAAATTTATGAGAATAACCAAAAAAACTATACAAAAAAAAAAATTGAACCAGTGCTCAAACCATGCATTTATTCTTTCCACCCGATCGGCACGAAACCTTCAGAGGAACCATCCCTGAACTTTACTTTATTTACCCTGAAAATTTCATAAAGATCCATTGGGCGGTTTAGGAGTCCATACGCAACATACATACATACATACAAACATATATACATGCATACATACACACCCAACCCACATCCATTTTTATATATAATAGCGGTACCCAGCGCGCGTTGCTACGCTAAAAAAAACACTTATTTAATGTGAAATTAAATTTATTTATTTTTACTTGCTCTATAGGGCAAGTATTGGTTTCGCGCAGAAAAAAAAATCGAGGTTTTAATCAAACATGACATTACGATGATAGAGAAGCCCAAAAAAGTGGTTTTCGCCATACCGTCCGTCGGTCTGTCTGTGCGTCTGTGCGTCTGTGCGGATGTGCGCTTTTTCACGTCATGCTACAGCCTAAACGGCTTGACGGATTTTCTTCAAACTTGATATATAGCAGTTTCAAGAAAAACGGTTGTCGAGATTTTTTTTATTTCGTCTTAGCCCGGCTCAAACTTGTATCTTTCAAGTAACGGTTTTTTTCAATTTGGATTTTCTCGAAAACGGCTCTAACGATTTTGATTAAACTTAAAATTTAGCTAACTTTAAGCATTTCGAACAAAACGTTTTTGGCTCAAATGGTCGTAACGAAAATCAGGTTTAAACGGCTTTTTTTCAAATATGGCCATAAGTTCGCAACGGCTCGATTGATTTGACTCAAACTTCGTTTGGCATAGTTCTTTATAGTCTTCTATATGATGGTTTTATACATTTTTCAGTGAAGCCTGTCTAAATGGTAGCTCCCATGGTGCCGTGCCATTTGGCCATATGCCATATGGCCATATTTCAAAATATGGCCATATGACACTTTTGAATTGTGTCATATGACCATATTTTGATATATATGGCTATTTGTCGCTTTGGTAATGTGTCATTTGACCATTATGGCCAAATGGCACTTTGAAACTTGTTCTTAAACTGCAAAAACAAAAACGAAAATACAATATATTTATGAAAATATGGTATGTAACTGAACTCAAAAACATAAAAGAGGTTGGTTCAAGTTTAAATAAATTGGCATCAATGTATTGGAACAAATGAGTGTATGCTTGTTCGGTTTTTTTACTCATCATCAGTACATAAAAGGATAAACCTGGAAAAGCAGCATCGATTAATTAATTCATTTAAAAATTCCTAATTTGTAGTTAGGTTATCTTGCTATGAAATGTTCATATGTTGAGATTTTCTTAAACATTATCAGTTTTCGAATCCAAGATTTTTAATTGGATATCTGTAGAGTGTATACAAGTACACAAACATCATACATCATATATACATAATGTACATTCATACTTCAGGGTTCAGGTACAATAATTGGTAGCGAGCGAAGCGAGCGGAAAAAAATTTGCCCAAAAGAGAATCAATTTGGAGTGTGAAAATAAAAAAATTCGCGCGAATTTTTTTATTTTCACACTCCAAATTGATTCTCTTTTGGGCAAATTTTTTTCCGCTCGCTTCGCTCGCTACCAATTATTGTACCTGAACCCTGAAGTATTAATGTACATAATGTATATATATGCAACAAATAAACCAAATATGTGTATATATATACATATAAACACATAATATAAAATAAATATACTTTATAATTTTATAAATTATTGTTTTTATCATATAAATGTGTTATGATATTGGGAACTAAATAATAAAAATCGAAATGGTAGCATATTAGCAAATTGGCAACCATGGATTGACTTTTGCACAATTTTAGCAACGGTAAAACTATAGGCACTTACAAGAAAAGTATTGAATATTTTAACATGTATACGCAGACGATCTTGAAAAAAATCAAGCATAATGGCCTTGAACTGATAAATTCATAAAAAAATATACCTACATACTGTTTTGTGTTTAATCTATGCCAAATATGGTCAAATGACGCTTTGAAAATGTGTCATATGACCATATTCCAATATATGGTCATTTGTCGCTTTTAGAAAGCGTCATTTGACCATATGGCTATATGACACAAGAAAATATGGTCAAATGACACATTACCAAAGCGTCAAATAGCCATATATTAAAATATGGTCATATGACACAATTCAAAAGTGTCATATGGCCATATTTTGAAATATGGCCATATGGCATATGGCCAAATGTCACGGCACCAGCTCCCATACAACGAGCCGTTCAGTTTTAGCCAACTTTTTTTGGTTTTTTCTAATTTGCTCAAAAATGGCTCTAACGATTTTGATTAAACTCTGTGTGTTATATTCTTTTAGTGTTCTTAAGAGAACTGCGTTCTTAGTTTTTGGCTAAAAATGCAAATAACGGAGATGTGCTCTTAACGGCTTTTTTTCAAATGGCCATAAGTTGTCAACGGTTGCATCGAATTCACTCAAACATTGTTTGGTATAGTTCCTTATAGCTTCCTACCAGTTGGCATTGTTTTTTTTACAGTTTCTCTTTTTTAAATGGTGGCTCCTATACAAAGAGCCACTAGATTTTGGCCAATTTTTTCGTTTTTTCAAATTTACTCAAAAACGGCTTCCCCGATTTTTATGAAACTTTGTATGTAACATAAATAGAATATTTCAAAGAAAACTGCATTTTTAGTTCTTGGCTACACATGATAATAGCGGAAATTGCTTTTAACAGTATTATTAATTTCGCCATAAGTGGACATTTGTATCATTTATAACACTCAAAAGATAACGTCTTATTTTAAATATTAAAGGTTTCTTAATGTTAGCTCCCGTATATCGAGTTTTCCAGTTTTAGCCAAATTTATTTGGTTTTTACCAAATTTTTCAAAAATGAATTGTTCCTATTGATCGAAAAGTTTGTTTTCATCGTACTATTGCACCAACAGAGCAAGTACGTGCGACCCAGTCGTGCATTTTATTTTCATATCAATGCTAGCGGATAAACAATATTTTTGGTTAAATCCTGCATTTTTTTTGTCTTCGACCCGATCGGCCATTCCGAAATTTTCGCCGATGTTTCAAACAGCTAAAAAATGTATGAAAAAATTAAAAAAAAAAAAAATGATCCAAAAAATGTTGAAAGTCTGCATTTTATTTTTGTCTACCACCCGATCGGCCATTGCGCAGTTTTCGCTGATGTTTCAAACCACTAAAAAGTTTATAAAAAAAACCAACAAAAAAAAATTGACCAAAAAATGTTAAAAGCCTGCATTTTATGTTTGTCTTCCACCCGATCGGAACCAAACCTACACAGGAACCATCCCTGGACTTAACTATATTTGCCCTGAAAATTTCATAAAGATCCATTGGGCGGTTTAGGAGTCCATAGACAACATACATACAAACATACAAACATACAAACATACAAATATACACACATCCATTTTTATATATATAGATTACATATATAGCCTTTACCCGCGGCTTCGCTCGCGTTTCAGCTGATCAAGAATTAGACTGTACCTTGAGGAGTATAGTCTATCGCTTCTTCTTCTTTTATAGCTTTATAATTTAACACCTATATTAAACCGTGGTAAAAAGAAACCTATAAGATAAACCAGATTATAATCTAGCTCCGTGCTAAATTTCATTCAGATCCGTTCAGCCATTCTGGTGTGATTTCAAAAATTAAAACAAATCTATCCCACGGGAACCATACATTTTACAGGGATAGAAAGTAGCCAATATGCTATTCCAGACCATAATCTATCTCTGTGCTAAATTTCATACAGATCCGTTCAGCCATTCTGGTGTGATTTCAAAAATTAAAACAAATCTATCCCACGGGAACCATACATTTTACAGGGATAGAAAGTAGCCAATATGCTATTCCAGACAATAATCTATCTCTGTGCTAAGTTTCATTCAGATCCGTTAAGCCATTCTGGTGTGATTTCAAAAATTAAAACAAATCTATCCCACGGGAACCATACATTTTACCGGGATACAAAGTAGCCAATATGCTATTCCAGACTATAATCTATCTTTGTGCTAAATTTCATTCAGATGAGTTCAGCCATTCTGGTGTAATTTTAAAAATTAAAATAAATCTATCCCACGGGAACCATACATTTTACAGGGATAAAAAGTAGCCAATATGCTATTCCAGACTATAATCTATCTCTGTGCTAAATTTCATTCAGATGAGTTCAGCCATTCTTGTGTTATTTCAAAAACTAAAACAAATCTATCCCACGGGAACCATACATTTTACAGGGATAGAAAGTAGCTAATATGCTATTCCAGACTATAATCTATCTCTGTTCTAAATTTCATTCAGATGAGTTCAGCCAGACTTGTATTATTTCAAAAACTAAAACTAATCTATCCCACGGGAACCATACATTTTACCGGGATAAAAAGTAGCCAATATGTTATTCCAGAGTATAATCTATCTCTGTGCTAAATTTCATTCAGATGAGTTCAGCCATTCTGGTGTGATTTCAAAAATTAAAACAAATCTATCCCACGGGAACCATACATTTTACCGGGATACAAAGTAGCCAATATGCTATTCCACACTATAATCTATCTTTGTGCTAAATTTCATTCAGATGAGTTCAGCCATTCTGGTGTAATTTTAAAAATTAAAACAAATCTATCCCACGGGAACCATACATTTTACCGGGATAAAAAGTAGCCAATTTGCTATTCCAGTCTATAATCTATCTCTGTGCTAAATTTCATTCAGATCCGTTCATCCATTCTGGTGTAATTTCAAAAATTAAAACAAATCTATCCCACGGGAACCATACATTTTACCGGGATAAAAAATAGTCTATCTGCTATTCCAGACTATAAGCTATCTCTGTGCCAAATTTTATCCAGATCCGTTTAGCCGTTCTGGCGTGAGTTAGCAACAAACATCCAAACATCCAAACATCCAAACATCGTAACTTTCACATTTATAATATTAGTAAGATTAATCTATGAGATAAATCTTGTGACACAGGTTGAGTTCATCGATATTAAATGTACGATGGGCCAGTGAAAAAATATTCAGGCCCGTGCATACAATGTACGGGCCCCCTTATTTTAAAACAATTTTATAATCGTAGAGAAGACACGAACTTATTAAAAGGAAACTTTGTTTAAATCAGTTTAAGGGGCCAGTTATAGCTATACGGAAAACCAAACCGAAAAAATTTTCAAATGGAAAATTTTGTATGTCCTGATTCGATTTTTAAGACAAATGCTATACACTGGTCGATGGCAATCAATGCAGATAATGTTTTTTGTTCATAATAATTTTAATTGAAAAAATGCTTTTTGTTAAAAATGTAATTTTTTATTTTTCTTTTATACGTTTAACAGAAAAATGAATAAATACATTTTTAACAAAAAGTACAAGCTCAATTCAAATTTTTATTTGCAAAATAAATTCTCTGAGTTGGTTGCCATCGATCAGTGTAGCATTTGTGTTTTAAATCTGATTATAATATAACAAATTTTCCATCTGAAAATGTTTTCGGTTTGGTTTTCCGTATCGCTATAACTGGCCACTAACTCTTGTTTGGGCCAAACAGGAATGAGGATAATTTTTGATCCTTGCTATAACGCTAAAACATCGCTCAGCACTGAGATTGGTAATGTACAAAATATGTGCAGAACTTAACAAAAGTTTAAAAAAGGTGGCCAATTTATTTGATGTGGTGTCATTCAATTCAAAAGGAAGAAGAGAAGACATGCAGTTGGCTTTATAAATGTTTTTTAGCAAATAACTTCAATCGATATATCTTGAGTCACGTCCACATTATATTTTCTCCTGTGGCATTCATACTATTAAATTCTTTGATCTTTCGAAACATCCACAAAAATGATCGAATTTCCACACCACTTTTATCCGCGAAAAATTCCAGATTTCTTTGAATCGAATATCACTCAAAAAGCATATTTAATTTATAATTTATTCTTCAAGATTGTCTTTGTCTTCGATTTCGGGTATAGGTACAGCATTCACGTGTACTTTTTCCCGAATAGCAGGTTATGTTCTCGATGAATCTCCCATTTCATTTGCTACCAGAAGAAGGGTGGCGAGATTTTGTACTTTAATGTCAGTAGTAAAGC
Organism: Platycheirus albimanus; assembly: GCA_916050605.2. Classification (NCBI taxonomy): domain Eukaryota; kingdom Metazoa; phylum Arthropoda; class Insecta; order Diptera; family Syrphidae; genus Platycheirus; species Platycheirus albimanus. Next base: position 53,596,013 of record OU696697.1, on the reverse strand, counting down.
CTCTGGCCTGAAGTACAAGGACTCTATTATTGATTCCGTTGAGAATTTTGAAGCATTACGTAGAAGCAATGAACCACATTCAAATTTGCCCATGCATTTGACGCAGTCATTGGAAAACTACGGGCCCAGGGGTAATCGCCCGTTACCTACCCACACCCTCTCGACTGCCCTGAATGTACGGTTCTTATAATGAAGTCTGGTCAGCACCGGATCTAGGGGGGGGGGCAAAGGGGGGCACTTGCCCCGGGCGCCTGGCCTTAGGGGGCGCCAAATCGAAGATGAAGAGAGCAAATAAAAAAGGTATTCAACATTTGAACAGGGCGCCAAAGTAATGCAATGTTTATTTATTTCTTGTTCCAAATATGAAATATGTAATGAACCACTTTCGTCGCCCTTTAAACAAATTCGTTGCCCCTCATGGGGGTTCAAAATTGGAAGATGAAGAAAGAAACGAGAGTAAAAAAAGGTCTTCAAGTATATACTTTACAAGTAAGATTCCATTTCCAATATCTTATTTGCTGAAACAAGTTTCAAATATGAGGAAGCTTTCTTAAAATAATAATTTATTTCTGCATTACTTACTAAATGCTATTAAAGCATTGAATAATGGATAAATCATTTCAGTTTGAGTTGTTGATTGATATTTTTGACTCGTTTCAGCACCTGGATAGTTAAAAGTTATTTTTTTTTTGCTCAATGCCTTGATCTTCTGAAATAAGAGCGTTATTAAAAAAAAATAAGAATTTAATAACAAAAAGGTCAACTTCGATACAAATTCAGTAATCATAGAAGCGACACATTCTTGGGATGTTTATGTGGAATTCTTGAAATCTAAAACCATAGACCGTTTGTCAAGTTAAAAAAAAGTCAAATTCCATCGAAAGGATGGCTAGGATGTCGACGGATTCAGAAATTTCAAGTTTTTATGTTTCGTTTGGGAAAAGTGCGATTCTAGTGCTTTCGGGAGTCAGTTAAAACTAAATACTATATTCACGTCAAAATATAGTTTGTCCCCCGTCTGTCAAGCTACAAAAAGTCAAATTTTATCGAAAGATGGCTACGATGTTGATGGATTAAAAAACATCTAAAAATCTTTGGTATTGTTCCATCAGGTTTTCTGGAAGGTTTGGTTAAAGTTGATCATGTAGTTTAGCCACACGGTGAAGAAAGGTTCGACACGCCGAGTCCATCAAAATCTTCTATATTATTTGTTTGTTTACTAAGACTTAACTCAGAAACCACAAAGATTGAAAGGTTGTAATTTGCGCGTGGAATAGGTGATCAAATTTTTTGGCAAGACTAAGCTGTTAATAGGGTGCAATGGGCCAAAACCAAACAAGTGATATTAGACTTAGGGGCCAAGTTATAGCGATCAGAAAAACCAAACTAAAATATTTTCAAATGCAAATTATCTTGTGTTATGATTTGATTTAAAACTGCTGTTGATTTAGTATGAAAAAAGTTAACTAGCGAATGGATTGAACTTAAAAGAAAAATTTGTTGCAATTGCCCATTTCTCAACCTAAAAACAACACTAAAACAGTATTGTACACTCGGGCGTATAAGTACTTTTCTGAGTTTATTTAATTTTAAGAAAATCATCCATGTTCTAATATCTTAGACAAATTAAATGGACGGTATAAATATAATTAAGAAGTCAAACTTATCCCTCAATGGTCAACATTTTTCTATCTATCATGGTTTGTATCATCGCGCTATCTGATGCTCGTTAGGGCAGCACAACGTCTGTCGGAATAGCTAGTGAACTATAAAATTTCTAATGTACGAGTTTTTAAATGAATAACTAACCCAGGTTTCATATTAACTAATCAATTTACACATATACATATGTACATATTATTAAGATATCAATTCAAAAACTAACTTTAATATAAAAATATTATATGAGTGTCTGATAATGACATATACATAATTATACTGCCAATCAATTTGTAAAAGCAAAGCTTATAAACGAATAAATATATCTATCTATCTATCTATCTATGTACGAGTATTTAAAAGTGGTCATAATTTTTTTTATCAAAAGATAATAGTTAAATGTTTGAAATAAATAAAATGCACAACTGGGTCGCACGTACTTGCTCTGTGGGTGCAATAGTATGATGAACTTATGGCTATTTAAAAACGCCGTTTAAACCTGATTTTCGTTACGACCATTTAAGCCAAAAACGAAAAACGCTAGTTTGTTAGAAATATCTTAGGTAAGTTTAATCAAAATCGTTAGAGCCGTTTTCGAGCAAACTCAAAATGAAAAAAACAGTTACATGAAAGGTACCAGTTTGAGCCGGGCTAAAACAAAACAAAAAAAAACCTCGACAACCATTTTTCTTCAAACTGCTATATACCAAGTTTGAAGAAAATCTGTCAAGCCGTTTAGGCTGTAGCATGACGTGAAAAAGCACACTTTTTTGGGCTTCTTTATCATCGTAATGTCATGTTTGATTAAAACCTCGATTTTTTTTTCTGCACGAAACCAATACTTGCCCTATAGAGCAAGTAAAAAAGAAAAAGAATTTTTGTTGTGTACTACTAAGCTATTTCACTAAAGCTGTTCTATGGATTAGTTATGATTTTGTATATCGGTGAGTAAAAGTTAAACGTGCAAACAAAATATCGGACAGAATCACAAATAAGCATACAGCCTTTTAACTTTTTGTTAACTCGTTTGTTGAAAAAGAAAAATTATCAAATCAATCTGGATTATGGCACATACCCCAAAGGATTTTTTTTTTGCACATACGCCAAGATTGCATTTTGAGTAATCAGTAACATGAGAACCCTTAGCAATACCTTATTTTCTTAGGTTGGGTCACACAGACTTTTATGACATGTATCGTACATAAGGTATTGTCAACAGCATCAAGCATTAGAGCATAAAGATAAAAACAGGTTAACAAAACGAGTTCAAGTTTTGTATTTAAAAATGAAAAAAAAAATTGCTGGGGGGGGGGGGCGCAAAATTCAACTTTTGCCCCCCTTGAACAAATACTAGATCCGGCGCTGAGTCTGGTTGTCCTATTATTTAAATGCATCCGTGAAAATTATGATTATTGATATTGATCTGAGGAATTCACTTTTACTTACTTACAGAAATCGATTTCAATGAACAGCTGATTTTCGTTTCTGGTATTTGGAACACAATGGTTTCACTGTATATGTTCGATTCTATTTCGGTTCTTATTTGTTAATTTTTCTTTCTTTTATATCAACTCTAACCTCAGAACAGGTTTATGTATGAACGAGTGTCTTACTTGGTTTATAGTACAAGTATTGGTTTCATACAGCAAAAATAATAAATGTTTTAATAAAACATTATATAACGATTCTAGAGAAGCTCAAAAAAATCTGTCTGTGCGTAAGTGGGTTAGTACACGTACACTTTTTCACGTCAAGCTAAAGCCTAAACCGCTGGATAGATTTCCTTCAACTTTCATATATACTTATAGCAGTTTAAAGACTGCCGTTTTTCGAGGCTTTTTTATTTGGTTTTAACTCGGATCAAGCTGGTACCTTTCAAGTAACGGTTTTTTTTTCGTTTTTGATTTGCTCGAAAATGGCTCTAACGATTTTGATCGAACTCAAAATTTAACAAACCTAGGCCATTTTTGTTAATACTGCGTTTTTTATTTTTGGTTTAAATGGTCATACCGAAAATCAGGTGCAAACGTCTATTTTTCAAATGGCCATAACCTCACAACGACTTGATTGAATTCACTCAAATTTTGTTTGCCGTAGTTCGTTCTACATACTTTTGTATAGGATGGCATTGCAATTTTTCCAGTAAAACCTTTCTAAACGGTAGCTCCCAGCATATCTCGAGCCGACTTTTTTTAAGTTTTTTTTTCAAATTTCCTCAAAACCTGCTGAAATGCGTTTGATCAAACTTTGTTTGTAATATTATTTGAGTTTTCTTAAGGAAACCGCATTTTCAGTTTTTGTATGAAAATTCAAATAACGGAGATCGGGTTTTAACGGTTTTATTAAACTTGCCATAAGTGAAACGACATTAACGAAATGGTTTATACTTGCTAAGGTTTATATATTTCATAGCACCTAAGAAGATCGCTACACATTTTAAGTGTTAAAGGTTTCTTTACGGTAGCTCCCGTATATTGGCTTTTCCAATTATTAGCCCACATTTTTTTAGTTTTTACTAAATATTTCAAAAATTAGTTGAAAATTTTTGATTTACTTTCTGCGGAGGATTCCCTCCGGTGAAACATAACATATACAGGCTATGATTGCTGGATATTGCTTATGTCGTCGGTAAATCACTTCATCTTAAACTATCAACCAAATTGCTACCCGATAAGTTGGTCTAATATATCAAATGTTTATAACCAGTGGTTGATGTTTGAATATATGTCCCATTTGTTCCAATTTATTTTAAACAGGAAAAGAGAGCCACCGTGGCTGTTGTTAAATTTTTCCCTAATTTTGGATTTTCAGTTAAGCTTTTTAGCTAGAATAAGGATCGCATATTTTGCTCCACTTAAGAGAGTTAGAGAAGTTCCTTTAAGCTTTAGTTGTGGAATTTTGTATTTCATTGTGAAAATAATAAGTCCAGTTTTATGGTGGCTAACACTCAGCCCATTTTTTTGTTATGCTCTCCCGACTATCTATCGTCACTTTGAAACCCTCTTCTTACGGTCTACTAGGAGTTCATAGACAATAGGACTGGTGTTCCTCTGCTGACAGATCTTCTTAAACAAAAGAGTCTCCTCAAGTTGAATTGGTGATGCTACCTTTTAACATAAAATAGTCTGATATTAATAAACATGGCTTTTCGCAGCTGCTAAGTGCGCCTTCAAAACTGTAATTAACAATATTTTATATCCGTCAGTTTAATCAAATTAAGTTGAAAATTACAAAGAACATGTTTTTCGAATCACCACCAAAGATTGAATACCTCATTTTAAAAACTTTAATTATTGTTGTTTGCGTTCCTCCAAACTTCACTTTTAGTTTGTGCTCTTATTAACTTTACAAAGTTATTTTACAAAGTTAAAAAAAAAAAACTAAATGAATAATGGGCGTTATTACGAGCACCAAACGTGGTTTACTATTATGAGTTTTCATTATACTTGGGAATGCAATTTATGAAAGTGCATCAGAATTAACTCCTCATTCACATCCATGTTTCATTTTCTACCAAGGGCCACGGTACTGTATCGAAAAGTTCAACGCATGATATTAATATTACTATCCTTGCATCCTGTGGCCTTCTGAAAATTTTCATATTTTTGCTTCTGATGTTGCAGCTTTTTTTTTGAGAAATGACACAAACAAGAAATAAAGGAATTAAATTTTCACCGCAGGTAAGTTTCTGTTGATGTAAGAAATGAAGTTTAATTTATTTTGTATCTTTTTATATTTATCGATGATTTTCTTTTATCGCATGCTGTAGCACTTGGGTGAATTTAAATAATTTCTGCTGAAATTGCATTCGTAATTTTAATACCGATGCATTTTAAGTTGACTTGCAAAGGACGTCTTAATTATTTTATCAGTTCTTGGTTGACTGAATGATATTTTGCTGAATCCTGTATTTGAATGCTGTAAATTAAATTTAAAACGGAAACTAGGCTTGAATTGATATTTATATAAATCAATATTTTGTATGGTATTTTCAACATCAGCCCAAAGACTGAGTAGAACTTGCAATTTGAAAAGTTTGAGCTTGGCTGATATTTTGATCAACGCTTTAACCACTTTCATTCAACTGGACTTAAATATATAATCGTGAATTCAAAGTCCTATCAATATTGTTGCAGTCATTAATATTATATTTAAACTCAGTAATATATTCAAAAACGGACAATCTTGACTTTTTGGTTATGTAGATACCTTTCCGAAGATAAAATGTCTCTTTACCAACATTTTTGATCTTCCCTATTCGCCTTCTATTATATGTCTACAATACATTTACATATTTAGAACATGCGGTTAATAAGAACATCTACTACTGCTTAATGTATGAAAAGGAAAAGCATCCAAAAGAACTCTTGATAGCTTTGTGAATAGAAAGGGAAACCCTCAACGGTTTTGAGGTTCACATTTCACAAGCGATCAGAGAATTCAAATCGAATTTCTGAATTATGTGTTTTTGAAAATAATAGGTAAATTATACTTTGCACATTAGATGCAGATAATTTTACAAAAATTTATTTAAAGGATCTTAAACTTGCCAACAATCACTCAAGCGCGGAGGGTAATGAAAATATGGGCGTTAACAAGCAAAGTGACAGACAGATTGAAGGAAGAAACAAACTTAATGTAAGAGAAATTATTCTTAATCTATTGTGGGGTGAACATTGTAGATATTAACGTAGAAAGACAATAATTAGTTAAGAGCAATAATTTAAACAAGTTGAAATACAAAAAGAAAGAAGAAGAAAAACAAGTTGAAGTACAAAGAAAGAATGAAAAGAACTGATTAGTCTTAAGAAATTCACAAGCGTAAGAATGCATTTTAAATGAAACAATGTAGTTTAGCAAAGATTCGATGTGTTAAAATTAAGGAGCCAAGGCTTAAAAGATTTTAAGAACAGTGGTAGACTTCTTATGTTTCGTATATCGCTTGGGAGTCTATTAAATAGTTTGAGAGAAACGATCGTGTATGAGTTTCTAAAAAGTGTGGTCGGCATGTGAAATGTGATGTTGATATTTTCAAAACGATTTTATAAGAGTCGACAGGTTGATCAGTCGGTATTCTCCAATACAAAGGTAACCTAACACTACAAAATCTCCATGGGGAACGGCGCCCAAATGACGAAATCCAATCCCGAATAACCTCCTACATATTTGTTTAAGGTATTAGTTGATGCAGTTGAATTACAGTTAAAAATTATTTTACTTACCATAATTATGTGCACAGACTTCAGTCCATCCTAGTTTCTTATAGTAAAATGGATGCTGTTATTTCCATTAAATTAAACAAATTATTATGAACTATGTGAACTTTTGTATTTATTACATAAAATAAGGGAAAAACACATTAAATACAAAAAATAATTTCAATAAATAAGGAAGCTTAAGAATTTACCAATAAGAAAGAAAGAAGAAATGTCTTTTAACTTCCCAAAACAATGATGCGCAAATATTCAGTGAAGCGATTAAATCGCCAGCGCGATTTTATTGCTTGATTCACTACTTGCGAGCTCATCACCGTTTTGGGAGTTTCTCTTAGGAATTTCTTTTAAGATATTTTCTCTTAGGGATTTTATCTTTGCTTAGGTTTCTCCTGGGTATTTATTATATTAATAAAGATTGTTCCTTTCACTTCAAAGTTTTTAATGTACAGACATCGACCCGTTTGAATTTAACTATGTACCCACTTTATTCTTTTTGAAAGCTTTTCCAATGATTTCAAATATTTATGTTAAATCATATTTAGGGCCCAGTTATAGCGACACGGAAAACCAAACCGGAAAAATTTTCAGATGGAAAATTTTGTATGTTATAAATCGATTTCAAACACAAATGCTACACTGATCGATGCTAAATAACTCGGAGAACTTTTTTTGCTAATGAAAGTTTCAATCGAACTAATATTTTTTGTTAAAAATGTATTTATTCATTTTTATGACAATTCCACCAATATGGAACAAATAGTATTTCCTGTTTCAATCCAATTGTTTTCGGTTTCCACTGGAAGGTGAGCTGTCAAAATATTTTTTTCGTTGTAAATTCTGCCATGAAAAGTTTTTCGTTGCATTTTTTCAACAAAATATCAAAAGTCAGACTGAGACAGAGGCACTGACCACTGACTTCTGTTTGACATTTATCAAGGAAGTTGTTTATTCACACGCACCGAGCCACCAGTGTCGCCAGCAACGCAGTGTCGTAATGATTTGTAATGTGATTTTTTTGGTAAATGCAGATTTGTGGAAAAAGAATTCTATCAAATTAATTTTGGATTCATAAATAAATATTTTATTTTTATTTATTTAGGAGAAACATACAAACATAATTTAATTAATTTAATTTAATTAATGAATTCATTAATGCATTTTTGCGCGAGTGAACAAATAAATGTGAATTAAAATCATTATACAATGTATGTACATAATATTTTTAATTATCTTATTTTTTTTTGTAGTTAATAAATTAAGAACGACAAAAGAAATACAAATAACACAATAAGAAAAACAGATCAAATTTGTTGTATGTGATTTTTTCTTGGAAATATAGATTTGATCTGATTTCACTTTAAAGAAATTGAAACAGATTTGGTCTGTTTTTTTAATTGTGTTATTTGTGTTTCTTTTGACGTTCTTAATACATAAATTATAAAAATATAAGAAAACTAATGATTTTAATTCACATTTATTTGTTCAGTTGCGCAAAAATACATTAATCAATTCATTACACTCCTTGAACCGTCTGTATTTATTTAAAAACATTAATCACTTCTACAAACAAAATTTTTCCACAATGAATTTCACAAAATTTAAAAAAAAAAAACAGAATTGAAGTTTGAGAAAAGTCAAATTTATTGAAGTATGTGTGCAAATGTGTGTTAAATTTGATCTGAAGTCCAATCTGGGGTCAAAAAATTATCCGACGCACGCGCCAACAAAAATCACATAAGAATCGATTCGCACTATAATTTGATTTAAAATCCTTTTTCTTGCTCACTCTCACTCACGCGACTTCGTTTCTCCCCGAAATAATTTTTTAATAGTTTTTTTTCGTCTTTATTGAAAATTTTATTTTTACACAATGCAGGAAATTAATACACTGCGGGCGTGTAGATAAACGCCTGTTTTGTGAAATGTCAGAGTGAAATATTTTTTCTGGCATCGTTTTCTCGATCGCTATAAACGCTAAAACCGAAAAAAATATTATTTTCATCCCGTTCCACCTTTTTCGGTTTGGTTTTCCGAATCGCTATAACTGGCCCCTTAGGCAGATTTTAAAATTTTTTGTTTAAATTGTTGAATTTGAATTTGTATATATGTTATATGAAAATACACACATCATAAACTTAAAGTCCATATTTTTCAATTCTTTATTTATATAAACCGTTATTAAAAAAACCTTAGAACAATATGCCACTCAAATGGCGAGGTATGACTTTCAATTTGCTTTAAAAAGTTGAGTTGAAAAGTTTGAAGTATTGAATGCATCTCATAAGTACTCGAACATAGAAAATCAATATCAAATAAAAGCATACAAAAATACCAATCATTTTGAATCCCTGTGTCCCTGAGCTCTCAAAAGTATACAAGGTTTCTCGCAATAAATAACCGATGCACGTTGCAATGTTAAAGTTTTCCTTATGTCCTCTTGGGTACGCTACAAAAATAAAAAAATAAACTGAACATTGCGCGAATTTATTACTTTTAATCACCCACTATAAATTATTATAGTTAAAATGTCAGACATGTTGGGAAATGTATACCAGCTTTTGAACATGTTTGTAGGCATGTCTTTTATGGTGCTTGATTGTAAACCATGGAAAGTATTGTTTTAATATTTGTGCTGTGTTTTTATTTAAAAAACATTTTGCTTAATTTTTAAATGCAGGTGCAATGCTCCATATTAATGGTATCATTCAGAATAAGTTGGCTCATTTCATTTATGATATGTTGATCTATACTTGATGTATTAAAATATAAACAAGAATTTTTTTAATCAGTTTGTGTTAAGCTGATGAAACCTCATGTTCTGCTATGCTAATAATTTTTATGTATCGAACCCGATGCGTTCTTTCAATTATATATATAACCCCGGAGAACCATATTGACTTCTGCATCATTTATCTTTATATCTATATTATATATGTATATATACAGGGTGATTCACCAGCGTTGTGCCAAAAAGCTAGAGCGTGTAGGTTAAGTTGAGACAAGAAAAAAATCGTATGGGAGGGGGGTCTATTCCCCTCCGTTTAGCCGGGCGGGGCAATTTTCTGAAAAATTGACTTATTTTGTAAAAAAAAATATTAAAAATCAACGGCTTCGTTTACAACACCGTGTTATACCTTTTTGGAAAGCCAAAAACTTTTTCTTTCATTGTGTTTTGAAATTAAATTGTTTTAACGAATAGTTTAAAAAATATAAATTTTCAAATTCAAAATTTTGAAAAAAAATTTGAAAAAATAATTTTAAAACTAATTTTTTTCAAAATTTTACGTAATTAAGTATAATTTTTGTTCTCATAATTCATTGCTCCCATTAATCTTTAATCCAACACTGAAAACCGTATGGCTCTACGGCTTTTTGTTGCCAAGGTATTCAAAAATAACCGAACATACTTCTTCACAAAAACAAAACAATTGGCTAAATGATCACTTGTGCCCTCCCGTAAGGCTAGATTTTCTTGTTTTTGTGAAGAAGTATATTCGGTTATTTTTGAATACCTTGGCAACAAAAAGCCGTAGAGCCATACGGTTTCAGTGTTGGATTAAAGATTAATGGGAGCAATGAATTCTGAGAACAAAAATTATACTTAATTACGTAAAATTTTGAAAAAAATTAGTTTTAAAATTATTTTTTCAAATTTTTTTTCAAAATTTTGAATTTGAAAATTTATATTTTTTAAACTATTCGTTAAAACAATTTAATTTAAAAATACAATGAAAGAAAAAGTTTTTGGCTTTCCAAAAAGGTATAACACGGTGTTGTAAACGAAGCCGTTGATTTTTAATATTTTTTTTTACAAAATAAGTCAATTTTTCAGAAAATTGCCCCTCCCGGCTAAACGGAGGGGAATAGACCCCCCCCTCCCATACGATTTTTTTCTTGTCTCAACTTAACCTACACGCTCTAGCTTTTTGGCACAACGCTGGTGAATCACCCTGTATATATAAATGGATTATTAAATTAGTTCGACCACTTAAAACTTGAAAACGACTCGACAGAATTGGATGCTTCCTTCTTTGGGTTTGTTCGTAATTGCTACATGAAGGTTTAGGAAAAAAGAAAGTTTAACAATTTTGAGCAGGTGGCGCTGCAGGCGTGAATTTCGTTTTTCAGTTCATATTCAATGATGTTTTGAGTGAAATAGTTTACATTTACGAAATATGTCATTGCGAATGCATTCCGTTTGACAGCTAAGCATATTGGCCCTGGTCACTTTTGGATAATTTGTTACATTACATAAGAGTTTTAAGTGCCTGGAAGCGATTATAAGTTAATATAGTGTTTTTATCATTGCGAGAGGTAAAAAACATGTCTTGAGTGATTGCGGAGTGACTTACAAGGTCTTGGCATGGCATACTTTCCTTCAAGTGTAGCTCGGCTATAGAAAAGCAGAGAATGTATGCATTGTAATCATCCGTAACAACGATTTCATTTTAAGGATATTAAGAAACAATTCCTTAGAAAAAGTCAGACAGCGCATCAAGTTCGTACGAAATGTCAAATAACTGTCTATATTTAGACTTCTTAAAATAAAATATTATATTCCACATACATTTAAAGGCGTTAGGTCTTATGGAACAAAACCTTAACGCCCAAATTAAAAATGTCACAACGGCCAAATCTTTGTTTGATAAGATTCACCGAAATTTGGGCGAATTGAAATTGGTATTGGGCATTTTGACATTACTTAAAATTATTTCAAATCCGAGAAAGCCCAATTCTTATAATGTTGTGCCCAAAAATATTCTTGTGTTTTAATTTGGGCACTATGTGGTACTATTTGGGGGTTATGGCGTTTTTAGTGAAATAAAACTCAAAGAAAGTTTTAATGGGAAGCATTTTAACAACAAATGTTATTTCTTTCAAAAATAACATTTTCTATGGAAAAGACTGCGATGCACGCGTAGAGATCTCATCCGCTGGCGTTTGCTCAAAATCTCATAATTCAGCTCATATAAACCATAGTGAATATTCAAAATGAAAAATCAAATTGAAAACAATTTGAAAAAAAAAACAACAAGAGTTGTTGCATTTAATTTCAATTGCATTAACTAATTTGAAATAAAAAATAAAAAAGTACTAACTGATAAGCCCACGGTTCAAGCTTGGATGAAACGCGCACAAATTACATTTTTAATTTTTATTTCAAAAAATGTAAGTTTAATCGAAATCATCAGAGCCACTTCTGAGCAAATCCAAAAATTAGAACCGTTAGTTAAGAGTTTTCAGTTCGAGGACGTAAACACATAAATAAATAAAAATCTGTTAACGTACGGTGTTTTTTTCCTTAATATTTAGTATTTACGGAGTTCGAAAAAATCTTTTAAACCGATTAGGTTTATGGCGAAAACTTGTTTGGTCGTCCCTATCATCGTAGTGTCTGATTATTTGATTTTCTGCATGAATGTATATATGTATATATTTTTTGTATTTTTAAAAGCTGGCATTCAATTACTTTATGATGAATAAAGTGGTTCCAATATTTCGAAAGGGACACTCCCCGAATACGTCAGTGTCAATCACTTTGAGGGAAACATTTTTGGCGAAAAGACAATTTCATTTAAAATATTTTCCAAATGATTAAAGAGACCATAAAAAAAATTAATAAGTGACCAGAAAATACATTTTAATTATGAAAATTGTGAAAATTCAATACATATCGTATTTTTTGCCAGATAATTCAACATTTTCCTCAAAGTGTCAGTTAAAATTTAGAAAGAGATAGCTTGGTAGAAAGCCCTATAGACATGATTGCTCTAATATTGAAGACGTAGTTACTCAGTTTTATGAGAACTACAATAGCTGCTTTATTAATTAAATGCCTTTCAAGAAATAAATGCCTCTCTAAAAATATTAACACCGGTCACCATTGGTCCACAAAAGAAGTTACATCTCTACGTAACAAACGGGATAAGGCCTGGAAGTCTTACATCAAAAGTCTCTCAGTTTATGATCAAAATGTGTATCTTACACTTTTTGAAGAATTTAATTTACTTTGCAAAAACCAATTCGCAGTGTATGTATATGTATGTAGGAAATGGGAATATTGTTGAAGCTTGACCCGAAGAGATTCTGGAAGATTGTTAATTCGTTTACAAAGATTCCCCTTTAATCAGCTCACTTAAGATATGCAATGCGTTTGCAAAGCGATTCAGCAAGTCTTTTATTGAAATTCCAATCAATAAAGAAGAAGATTTCTTTCAATAGCTACTCCCATGATTTCTTAAAAAACACTTTAAACTATATTTCAATTGATAACTACAAAGTGTTGTGAGATCTTTTAGAATTTTCATATATCAAATTTTGTTACAGATTTTTTATGTCGTTTTTAAATTCGTTGTCGTATACTTAGTAGAGTTCAGAAATTCGCTGTCTAAGCCTTTCACTCGAAAATCAGGAATCCCACAAGGCAGCCATTTGGGTTCGATACTTTTATACTGCACTATCAATGACGTCACATTGCGCAAACATTCTAGTGAGATGATTGTTGTTGCGGATGCCAGTAGGGTGTCGTTGGTTAAGTTGAAGCATTTAACATTTATTGTACCCTCTCTAAAAACGGCGTACAGAAATGTATCATTTGCAACAAGATAAAAACCATGTATGTCCTCCACTGTAAGTTCCTTAGAGGTCCATTTATTTGACGAAACATCATAGCATTGGAAACGTCCGTAATAAAAGTCAACCACACATAAAATTTCCTAATGTCCAACTATTCGGCTACAATCAGTTGGCCCATATATTGGTTCTGTATACTTCCACTCACATGTTAAAAAAATTATAAATTACTATGGAATTGACAAAATGTTGATCATAACCACCAAAAACACACAAATTTCCATTTAAATTTGCCAGCAGACTATTGTGTCGAGATCTATGCATTGAAGGCAAGGGAGTCCATCTTAATGTTTTCCATTTCAAGCATTCAACTCTGTTTGTGGATGTGGTACTAGTTTTCCCTCCAACTAAAACTAGCTTATCTTCAATAACAATCATAGAAAAATCACTTGAGTTAAAACACCGATGAAGTGTTCGAATATTAACCTCCCAGGAATCGGTTTTCTGATTGTAAAACGAAAATTCGATGTTATTATGTGTCCATTCTATAGAAACAAGTTGACTCACCATTCTTGGAGTGATTGCACATCTATTCTGAGCGATAAGTTGAGATTCTGGCAACAAATGCATTTTAACCAAAGTAAAATCAAATCAGTTTCACACACCCGTCCATAAACCTCCCGCATAATAAATTTGTAGCAGTTCTAGTTAAATAGGTTTGCGTTTGTCTTCGTCATATTCAACCCAAGCTACAACACTCAAAAAGATATCCCCTTCGAAGTCACCATGAGGATTATTGGTAAACTGCAAATCCTTCAACTCCATCTCGTTGAGAAGAATAAAATTTTCTTCTTTTGATTATTTAAAAGTTTCTCTTTAAATCCAGCTACATAGCTATTTTAAGTTCTTTAGCGATGCGTATCCAATTCAAACAGTTGCTGGTAGAGAAATGCTTTTCATTAAACTCGCAACATCCAGCGATTAGGGTCTCAACCTTTAGAAATGCTGCAACTACAAATGGTTCCTTCTGGCCGAGCTTGCTTCACGGCTCACGGGAGGAATGGATGCTGAAAAATAAGATAAACTAATAAGGATGGAAGGAATACAGAAAAGATTTACTTACGAGGATGTTTAGCATAGAGATTTTTGTTTTAGGAGCTCATTTTTATTTTTTTTTTGTTTTTTTATTTTAAGTTGTGACATCTCTTGGTAATGTGGTTGGTGTGAATGTAAACTTGGAATGATTTTGTTTTGGGAAATTGAAATGTCAAATGTCAAGTTGGCGGAACGAAATGATGATGGAATGGAAGTTTTGTGTAGGTAAGGTAGTGCAAATAATTATAGCTACTTTAATCAAGAGAGATAATAGGGTGTTTAAAATGTTTCCCAACAAGTTTTCGTTTATAGCACCGGTTTGAAAACCGATAAAGGGTTTTAAACTTGGGAATGTTGGGGTAAGATACATGATGACAACAGAGGTCTACTTCTAGGTGTCGTAGATGCAGAATCCAATCTGAACCAGAGAAAGAGGTAAGATTTCGAAGATTAAGTTGTTGCTGGGAAATTACGGAAAAAATGATGAAAAAGCTGTAGAGTGGCGGTGTATGGGTGGAGATGATGAAGATGGGAAGCTGTGGATGACTGCTCGGGATTATGCACTCGCAAATCAAAAATAGCAGCCAAAGAGGTTGGTGCAATAGGTCAAGTGGTGAAGCATAAAGCCCTAGAGATAATAGGCAGTGCGCGATTTTTTTTTTGTATAAAAGTAAAAAAAAAATAAAAAATCTGTAACCGAAGTGTATACCTATAAAGGAAAATCGTCCAGCATAGAAGGAAGGCTGTAATAAATAATAAGAAGTTGGCAAACTACCCCAAGGGTGAGTGATTATAGTTCTGGGAGGGTAGTAAGAATTTCCAGTCATTGTCTTTTTTTTTAAATATATTTAGGGAGTAACCGAAGCGGAAACTTTTGTTTTTACACAAGCGGTCACTGACGGAAACATTTTTACGTCAGGACCGCAACTTTTGCGGATGATTTAAAATTTTTAATAGACACGAAAATTACAAAGTCCGATAAAAATTGGAGCAAGCTCATTGTGTTAAACAAAGAAATAAGAGGTCTTAACGACGGGCGGTTGACTATCCGCTAGTTTATGAAGAGTGACCTTCCAATGCCCTTGATAGTGCGCTTCACCTTTTGCCACTACCCATTTGGGGTTGCTCCCAATTTTCAAGGATTGATCCTGGTGCTTTTTGGAGGCTGCTGATATTTTACTGTCCTTATTGTTAGATTTTAAGATAGTTATAAATTTATTTATTTTTTTTTTTTGGCGTGATTAATTTTTTTATCTACTTACCTTGATATTTCTTAGTGTTATTTAGTAAAAAAAAAAAAAGAAACCAACTTCATATCCCGCTAGGGAGAGGCTTACCTTATCCCCCTCCGGTATCCCGTGAAACGCGTTAACGCGGTACTTGGTACTGTATACTGTACAAAAAAGATTTCGGTACTCCTAAAACGAGCTCGATTTAGGTAGGGTCCATCACGTTTTGTTTTAATATCTTATTTAAGCGCTAGAAAGACGCGCCATAAAAAAAAAGGAGATTTTTTTTTTATAGAAGTGATACGGGGGTGGAAGTGAGGCGAGACTTGCTTCATAGTAGGTTTTTTGGAGTCTCTGCGGCTCAAGACTTGGTTTTTTTTTGTTGTGTAAAGGTTATTATAAGTTTTTTTGTCGTTTTCATAAAATATTGTTTCCTATAGTATATTTATCTTGAATTTTAAATTTTTGTGCTTAATATATATATATGTTTATACTTTGGTCTTTGGACTTTGCTTATTTATTTTTTTTTTATTTTTAATTCTGTTATTAGATTTTTTTGTTATATATTTATCTATCTATTTAGGTCAGCTATTAGAACAAATAAGTAGGAAGTATATTTTTTTTTTATTCCGTTTATTCAAAGCCTTTGTTTTAAGTTTTTTTCTTTAGGGAAACAGTTTTATAAGATATTTTTTTTGTAAGTGTAATTTTAGTTGCTGATATTTTTTTCGTTTTTGTTTTTTTTTTTGCTTTTTATTAATTACTTTTATGTAGTTTTAATTTCAATAAATAATTAATATGCTTTTTGTGCATCACGCCAACCATCCCTCTTTTAATTGAACTGAGTATTAGCTTGATGGAGTTCTAGAAGAATTTTCAGGGGGTGAAGAGAGATGGCTAAGTACCTTCGGTGAGGAGATGATCTGAAGAGCAGCTCCTGATGCTAACGTTCGGGGAGTCCGAGAAATCCCGCCACGGACTCAAGGTTGGGAGGGCAAGGCAATCCTGCTTAACATCTGCAGGATCCAAGTGTGGTAGGTTTAAGATGGTGGTGATTTTGTTTGTTCATTAGGTGGAGGTTTTTTTTTGTGTGTGAAGTTATATTTACGGCACGATTTTTGTTTTGCTTGTTGGTCTTCGTCTGATAGAGGAACAAGATCCTCCCCTTTTCCGGCGAGCTGAGCCGTGCTTCGCTAGCGTGCCAAGTTCCTCTTTCAGATACCCCTTCCCTCCTCGTTCAGGTTTCCTTTCCGTCCCTTTTCTCTGTTTGTTTCGAGTGTCGACACTCGAAAAGTATTTGGATCATTTTTCTAGTTTATTGGTTTTTGAATCCCCCCTATCCTTCCGCAACTTTAGTAAAATATAACCCTCGTTTAGATACTTCCTTTTATTTCAGCATCCGGTTCCCATAAACGTCCATTTCCTTCCGTTGAATCCTTGACTTCCATTATTTTTGAATTTTGTTCACCATACCTTCCGTATACTCACCTGAACGCGTCCGTTTCCGGTCCATCAAACATCCTCCTTCCTGCCTGTCCTAAATTTCCAATTTTCAGATCCAATCCCTATCCCTAGTAAACGACCAGCAACAAATGGCGCCCAACGTATGTGTAGTCCTAGTCTTTCGTCCTTTAGGGTCAATTTACTTTTTCCCGATGTCAGCACCCTGCCATTCGTATGTCGTGTTCCGGATTGCTCTTGAGATTGCTGGAGCACTTGCGACGAATGGATTGGTGATGTCATTGAGAGGAAGTGAAATTGACGTGTTTAGTGTTAAGTTCCCATAGTCAGAAGAGTTTGTCCAACGCTTCATATGTCGTGATCAGGATCGCTCAAATGAATGCCTGATTACTTGCGATGAGGTCGGACTTGAAACTGAAAAATTTTAATGAAAAAAAAACTTAATGAATAATTGTTTTATTATCATCGCTGTCAAATGCAAAACTTCGGTATGTCTTCTCATGGGAAGTCAAATGTACCATAGAATCGCGACAGAAGTTCCAAATTTAACAGCGATGGTAACGTCCTAATATGTTCAGTGTTGGTGCAGCGGTGGGAGTCAGTACGATTCGTATGTCTTCTTCAGGATGGCTCTTTAGAACGCTTGAAGAATCGCGACGCGGAGTGCTGACACCAACGACTACATCAACTTTGAATTCGTAATGTATTTATGTCGTCTTTTTGTGTTCAGACCACCACACCTGGATATAAAAAAAAAAAAAATTAACAACAACGCTCAGGATATTGCCATGGGTCATTCTCAATCGTCAAAAAGCAGTACCACCGATAACAGCCGTCTCAATTTACCCCCGATTTTATATGAAAAGATACACACTCACAAAAAATAATAATTTTTAAATTTGATTTCAAAACTTAAAGAAAAGAAAAATAACGTCAATTACCCGATTTCTGTTTAAGATTTTCATTTATAATTTCATTAGTAATATATGATAACAAATTTGTTCTCTTTGCTTTAGGTTATCCATATAGGAAGTATTAGAGATAGATTTATAAGATAGATCAGGGATAGAAAATAAAATAAAAAAAAAAAAAAAAATTACATTTTCTAGGTCTGGTAATAGTAGATAGTAAGATAGTAATTATAAGTGTTGTTAAACGTATGTTTTTTTTTATGGTGTATTTTGTAGGCATTCGTTAGATTAGCTAGTAATAAAGTTTCTAAGTCCATTTATTTTGTAAAATCACGCCTACTTCGTTTAGTGTTATAATTTCTGTAAGGATTCTAAAACCTAGTAAAGTTTCTACAGTTTCAAATATAGTTTTGTAAGAATCGTTAAAACGTTTTCGTTCAAGCATTTGGGTTAAGATTCCAACTTAAATAGCGAAAAAAAATAGGTAGAGATAAGTAGTTTGTTAGTTTTATTTATTAATAGTTTATTCATCTTATATCTGAGGCCAGTTTTGTTTGGTGTTTTATTTTTATCTCTAAGTCTAGTAGTTACCTTACCATATCATTTTTTTTTTGTCTTCTTTCCGGTTGTCGTAGCATTCATAAATACTTTTATTAGTGTCTGTTGATCGAAACATTTTCAGGTTGATAGTAATTACAGTCAATTCGGCTTAAGTGCTCATACAAATCCTGTTATCCATATCGGGCTGCAAGGAATTATTAGCATTAGGTATTGTAGGAAAAACATAAGAACAACAACTATAACGTACCTTCGGTGGTCAAATTAGTATCTTCCGTCTTCATCCTTCGAATTCAAGTCACAGGGTAGTGTAAAATTTTCTAGTTGCTTGGATGAGACCGGTGGGAGAAAGAAAAATTAGTAAACGCTATCATACCACTAGGAACCGAGTGATTACTCGGTCAATAACAAACAAATTTTTGAATTTAGCCACTGAAATGGGTCCTATAAAACGCACGCCAGTGCCAAAGAAAAAACTTCCGCCGAGTCAAACCGCGAGTGGTAGCAACCCCTATCTTCTTCCTTCACTACCCGCCATGCAGCTTCCCAGAGCAGCTAGCAACGAATCGATCAGTGCACCCTCGTGGGGTACAAATAGTGATCTAGAGGAGACTACAGGGATAGGGCGTAACTTAGGCTCAGATACTATAGTGGGTGCAGGCGTAGGTTTTGATTTTGATGGGGCTAGGTTAGCCAGAGACTGGGGATTAGGCTTGGGAAACTCCAGTAATGACGTTCTTTTGATGGGTCTCACGTCTGCAGGAGGGAAGAGTGAGAAAACGAGTAAAGCAATCGCTACCGGGTCGGGGATCATTCCAAAGCCACAAAATCCAATACCGAATCTTAATGATTGGGGGTTGAATGCCGGAGCGCAGCAAGCCTTGGAAATAAATAAATCTTCTAGGCCAACCTCCAAACAAGGAGCTAACGTGGAAAAGCACAGGCAAGAAGTTCCAGGTATTACGTCCGAGTTGAGGTCGGCTATTAACTTGGCAGTTGCGGATGCGTATCACTCCTACAACAACTCGATGAGGGCAGAGATTTCCGAATCGTTAAAAGTGGAAATCAAGAGGAACTTCCTGGAATTCATGGAGGACATCAACCGAACTACTCGACCGGTGCCAACTCAGGAGGAAAAGCCTTCTCCCAAAGCAAACCCTACAGCTAGAGCGGTAAATGAAAAGCGAGGAACCGGGAGTAACCGGAGACCGCAAGCGAGTTCTGCAGTACATGCGCAGACAGATCAAAATTCGGGTCGGGCTACTCAATTTGGAAATCATTATGGAAATCCAAGTAGAGGGGCCAACTGGAACCGAGAGGAATCGAATGGGGGGTATCAGCCACCTATTCATACAGGATACGCTCAGTATGCAGAAAGTCCTCTCGGTGAGTGTTACCAGCAGCCCGTTTACCGCCCCCAAACGGGTTATCAAACGGCAATCAAAATCGACAAATGGGGTATAAAATTTGAAGGAACGCCTGGGACGCTGGCCGTTGAGGATTTTATCTTCCGAGTGGAAATGTTGCGGATTCAATATGGGTGCTCCTGGGTTGAGATTTTGAGAGATTTTCATCTGCTGCTTTCAGGGGCCGCGAATGAATGGTACTGGCGATTTCAACAAACAACATATAATCCGGATTGGCCAATGCTACGGGACGCATTAATGAGCCAATATCGTAACCCGAGGTCCGAGTGGGAAGTAATGCGGGACATTATGGACCGCCGCCAAGGGCCCTATGAGACCAGTGATGAATATTTTGTAGCCATTGGGAAGTTGAAATCTCAACTCAGGATGCCAATAACGGAGGTAGAGCTCGTGCGTCTGCTGAAGAAGAACTTGAATGAGCGGGTGGGAAGGCTGGTGTACCCCCAGCAGATTTTTACTCTGGATCATTTGCGAATGGCCTGCAGAGATGCTGAGACGATGTTTCCAAGTCGAGAGAGAGAGGGTCCAAGGCCGCAAAGACCGCCTGCGAGGTATATGGCTAACGAGTTGGAATATGAGGAAGGTGACCCAGGATTCCAGGTAGACTACCTAGCGGCAATTCAACCCTCAGGAAGTCGATCTAAGAAGGGCCAACACTATGAAGATCGAAGACCTTTGATCTGTTGGCATTGCAAAACTCAAGGCCATTCTTTTAGGGACTGTCCATTGCCACCGTCAGCAAACCACATATTTTGCTATCGATGCGGGAAGGAAGGAGTTATAGCTCCAAATTGCCGAAATTGCAACCCGGAAAACAGGCAGAGGAACGTGATGCAACCGGGGGAGTCACGTTCAACACAGACCCCCCAAGGGAACCAGCAGTAGAAGGGGAAGCTCAAGGGGAGAAACAAATTATAAAAATATTACCTAGAGAGAAGAATGATATAGTAAGTAAAAATAGTAAAATTCAGAAAATTAAACCTTTACATACCAGAATAAAAGAATACATTGAAGCGAGGAATAGAATTTTTGGTGGGACAGTTAGTACGGTAACAAATAGGATTTTGAAAACAAGAAGTCGATACCAAGAAAGGAGGGAAACTAGAAAAAACATAGTAGCAACAGTAATAGATACTAATACAGACCCCCGGCCAAGTTGAAATCTCAACTCAGGATGCCAATAACGGAGGTAGAGCTCGTGCGTCTGCTGAAGAAGAACTTGAATGAGCGGGTGGGAAGGCTGGTGTACCCCCAGCAGATTTTTACTCTGGATCATTTGCGAATGGCCTGCAGAGATGCTGAGACGATGTTTCCAAGTCGAGAGAGAGAGGGTCCAAGGCCGCAAAGACCGCCTGCGAGGTATATGGCTAACGAGTTGGAATATGAGGAAGGTGACCCAGGATTCCAGGTAGACTACCTAGCGGCAATTCAACCCTCAGGAAGTCGATCTAAGAAGGGCCAACACTATGAAGATCGAAGACCTTTGATCTGTTGGCATTGCAAAACTCAAGGCCATTCTTTTAGGGACTGTCCATTGCCACCGTCAGCAAACCACATATTTTGCTATCGATGCGGGAAGGAAGGAGTTATAGCTCCAAATTGCCGAAATTGCAACCCGGAAAACAGGCAGAGGAACGTGATGCAACCGGGGGAGTCACGTTCAACACAGACCCCCCAAGGGAACCAGCAGTAGAAGGGGAAGCTCAAGGGGAGAAACAAATTATAAAAATATTACCTAGAGAGAAGAATGATATAGTAAGTAAAAATAGTAAAATTCAGAAAATTAAACCTTTACATACCAGAATAAAAGAATACATTGAAGCGAGGAATAGAATTTTTGGTGGGACAGTTAGTACGGTAACAAATAGGATTTTGAAAACAAGAAGTCGATACCAAGAAAGGAGGGAAACTAGAAAAAACATAGTAGCAACAGTAATAGATACTAATACAGACCCCCGGCCATATGCTAGAATAGCAATCGGCAATAAAGAGGTCTTGGGTTTGCTAGACAGTGGGGCGAGTGTTAGTATTCTAGGAAGAAATTGTGAACAATTTATCGAATCAATACGAATAGCTATCCAACCCTATAAGTCAGATGTTAAAACTGCCGATGGAAAAAAACAATCCATTATTGGGAAAATAAAAGCGATGGTAACCTACAAAAAACAGACGCGTGAGATAACGTTTTACTTGGTACCAAATCTTGACCAAGAACTCTATCTCGGCGTCGACTTTTGGAAATCATTTGGCATAGCGCCAAATATCGTCAGCTCAGTTTCAATTCCAGAGGAACCAGGAGATTTGTCAAACGCCCACCAACTATCTTCAGAACAGCAATCCAAATTGGATGCAGTCAAGGTGAAGTTTCTGGACTATGATCGTCATGGTCTCGGAAAAACGTCTCTTATGGAGCATGTCATCGATACCGGAGATGCGATTCCAGTTAAGCAGCGTCACTACCCTGTTTCTCCAGCGGTACAAGCCCTTTTGTACCAAGAATTAGACCGAATGTTGGAGCTCGGCGTTATCGAAGAAAGCGAGAGTCCTTGGTGCTCACCGGTTGTCCTTATTAAGAAAACAGGGGAGGACGGTGCCACGAAACATCGTTTTTGTCTGGATTCTCGTAAGGTCAACGCGGTGAGTAAGAAGGACGCTAACCCGCTTCCTCATATCGACGGCCTCCTCAGTCGCCTACCAGATACATACTTTATTAGTAGTGTGGATTTGAAGGAAGCGTTCTGGCAAATACCGCTGGAGAAGGAGAGTAGGGAGAAGACTGCGTTTGCGGTACCGGGAAGACCCTTGTACCAGTTTACCGTCATGCCTTTCGGGTTGTGCAATGCAGCTCAAAGGTTATGTCGGTTAATGGACAAGGTAATTCCTGCACGATTACGGGATCGTGTATTCGTGTACCTGGATGACTTGCTCATAATTGCACCCGATTTCGAGACTCATGTCACTGTGCTGGAGGAGGTAGCCGAGTGTTTGAGGAAGGCCAATCTCACCATCAACGTCAAGAAATCCAAATTTTGCTTTAAGGAACTTAAGTACTTGGGTTTCATCGTTGGTGGTGGGAAAATGAAAACCGATCCGGCAAAAATTGAAGCGGTAAAGGATTTCCCAACACCGAAAAATCCAAGACAAGTTCGTCGGCTACTTGGTCTAGCGGGGTGGTATAGGCGTTTCATAAAAGATTTCTCCACCTTGACAGCACCCTTGACGGATACGCTGAAGAAGAAAAATGTTAAGTTTCAGATGACTGAAGAGGCATTAGTGGCATTTGAACAACTAAAGAAAGCGTTGACAACGGCGCCGGTGCTTACACACCCCGATTTCAAAAAGAAATTTTATATCCAATGTGACGCTTCAGAATCTGGAATCGGCGCCGTGCTTTTCCAAAAAAATGAGCAGGATGAAGAATTTCCTATCTCATATTTCTCTCAAAAACTCAACTCCTGTCAAAGAAACTACAGCGTGACCGAGAAAGAGTGTATGGCAGCCGTCATGGCTGTAAAAAAGTTTAGACCCTATGTCGAAGGGATGGATTTCACCGTCATAACCGATCATTCAAGCCTTAAATGGTTGATGGGGATGAAAGACCTTAACGGTAGACTAGCTCGGTGGAGTCTTGATCTTCAAGCCTTCAATTTCGACATAGAACATCGAAAAGGTTCGCTAAACGTCGTGCCAGACACCCTTTCTCGAGCACACTTAGAGAGTTTAGAGATGGAAGAGGTAGCTCCTTTGGTCGATCTGCAGTCCGAAGAGTTTCAATCCGAGGAATATAAAGCTCTGATAACTACAATTCAGAGTCACACTGAAGAGCTACCAGACTTGAAAATTCTCGACGGTTTCGTATATAAACGGTTACTTCCCAACAGAGAGAATGAGATGCTGGTAGAAAATACTTGGCGTTTGTGGATTCCGTCAGGGCTTACAGATAACATCATCAGACAAGCTCACGAACCTCCTCAAACAGCTCATGGGGGTATCGCTAAGACACTGTATCGCATAAGGCAATATTTTTATTGGCCAAATATGACGGTACAGATTCGTCAATATATAACACAGTGTGAGATTTGTAAGCAGTGCAAAGCTTCCAACCAAATACTGCGACCACCTATAAGCAATAGTTTCTGTACCGATCGCCCCTTTCAAAAACTCTATATTGATTTTTTAGGACCCTATCCAAGGTCGAAAACTGGAAATTCGTTCGTGTTTATAGTGCTCGATCACTTGACAAAATATGTCTTTCTTAAGCCGTTGCATTCAGCAAACACTAGCTTGGTCGTAAAATTTTTAAAAAACGAAATCTTTAATGCCTTTGGAGTACCCCAGGTAATCCATTCCGATAATGGCAAGCAATTCGCATCAAAGGATTTCCAACATTTACTGGAAAGATACGGAATTCGTCACTTTAAAACTGCAAACTATTCACCGCAATCGAACGCCTCGGAAAGGGTTAATAGAACGCTATTAGCCGCGATACGTTCATATCTTAAGGACGACCAGCGCGATTGGGACGTTAACTTAAGTGACATCGCGTGTGCATTGAGAAGCTCCGTACACTCTTCCACCGGTGTATCACCATACTTCTCGCTTTTTGGAGTGAACATGATGACACACGGCCAGAGTTACGAACTGGTCGAGAGGCTGAACGCGGTTGAGGATGGAGAACTGTTGACTCTTCCCAGGCAAAGTCGGCTTCAATGTATCAGGGGTAGAATAAAGGAGTGCATTCAGAAAGCAAATGAGAAAAGTGCCAAAACGTACAATGTACGAAGCCGAAATGTTCGCTATCTGCCAGGCCAAGAGGTTTATCGACGAAATTTCGTCTTAAGTGACTCGTCGAAGTACCTCTCGTCAAAACTATGCCCAAAGTTCGTAAGATGTCGAATAGTGAAGACGATCGGTAAAAACATGTACGAACTAGAAAACCTAAACGGAAAAAAAATAGGCGTTTTCCATGCAAAAGATCTTAAGCAATAAAAACGGTGATAACACTACTAGTACCTGCGTTTCATCTCGAAACAGGAAAAATAGTACATGCCTCTGCAATATAAACGGAGAAACAACACCTGGTGCATTCGACAACCAATACCCCTCTGATAGGCAATACTCTGTCCGGAGCAAGAAAAAGCTTATAATCCAAAAACATCTCCTAAAACCGAGATATAGCCACTGTCTACTAAACGATACATCCCTACCCTTCGAAAATAAATTTTCATCTCCCTCATCTCTATTCTGTGTAATATCACACCCCCGTTACAAGCAGGCAGAAACCCATCCATATACCATCTGGGATACCAAAATTGGGTGACCAACATCGTAGTGCAATATTAGGTAATAGTAATAGTGCAATACGAGTGGGTATACTCCCAAAGGATGGATGTGCAATAACTTCAAATGTAAACAAACAACCCTGAAATTCCCAGATCATTTAACAAAACACGCACTGTGAAGAGGTACTATACTGGTTTGTATCGTCTTTCGCGTCGTGTTAACAAAATCTGTCCACATCTCAGAACTGACCTACACCAATGCGTAAAGGGACAAAATTAAGTTTTGACCCACAAAGCCAAACAAATGACCGAGATCACTGAAGTCAAGTTTTTGCTGTATCATATGAAATAGTTCCATCTGATATCCGTCCGCAAGATTAAATATAAAAAAAAAAAAAAAAAACCGAAATAGAATAACTTCCTACCTAGCAAAGCAAAACCCCACTTTCAAAAATCCCAATTCCATCTTCCTCATATACCTGTTCTGTGTATTATGCTATCATCAGCACAAACAGAAATGACTAGTCTCAACGCAATCTATGTAATAATCTGTGATCCCATCTATTGGGCAACCAACACCGTAGTGCAATATTAGTAAAAAAAATAGTGCAATACGAGTAGGTATACTCACTCAAAACGATGTGGATGCGAAATTAAGATGAAAATGTCCAAAGTGACCCTGTCATTCTCAGATTGTTAAATACCACACGAACTGTACATACATATACATGGATGGTATCTATTTCTGTATATATACTTTTTTTTGTACGACTCGTTTCATGTTTTCCCCTCTTTCATCCGTCCGCATTATAAAATCAAGAATAAAATAGGTCAAATGAGATTGGGAAAGTGAACAGAGGTGGAAGAAGAAGGTATCCATGAACTATGATGCACCCGAAGGACAGGGAGGCGAAAGAGCAAAACCAAAACAAACCAAAATTGTAAATTTCCTACCTCTCACATGGTACCAACTCCAACTTAAGAGGAAATTTAGTACCTACGTACAAAGGGCAATAGGAAGAGAAAAGAAAAAAAATAAGAACCCAAGGCGAAAACACAAATAATGCGATTCCACACAAAACATTTTTATTTTCCGACGTCCGAACCATAGCGGTCCTCGAAGGGTAAAAACCAAATGTATATACACACATGCAATATCTTAAAACTATTCATATTCGAAAAATAGGTACAACTTACACATCATTAGGTCCAGGTAGGGATATATGTACGGGGACTGCGCAAGGGTGATGAAGTAGGTAGCCGATTCAAGGTAGTGTATGGGATGTAGATTCTCGAGCGACAACTGGGAAGGAACAGATATTACCGGTCGGAAATTGTAATAAGAAATAATATAATACCTTATGACAGGCAGGAACATCCAAACAGACAGGAACTAGCCAACTGACCCATACATATATGCCCGGCTTGTTGTTGTGGGTGGTCTTCCCCACTGGGAGAACTAAAAGGGCATTCCGTCCACCGTTTCTGGATCTCCATGTCGCTCCAGACAAGGTGTTTTGTTGCGGATGCCAGTAGGGTGTCGTTGGTTAAGTTGAAGCATTTAACATTTATTGTACCCTCTCTAAAAACGGCGTACAGAAATGTATCATTTGCAACAAGATAAAAACCATGTATGTCCTCCACTGTAAGTTCCTTAGAGGTCCATTTATTTGACGAAACATCATAGCATTGGAAACGTCCGTAATAAAAGTCAACCACACATAAAATTTCCTAATGTCCAACTATTCGGCTACAATCAGTTGGCCCATATATTGGTTCTGTATACTTCCACTCACATGTTAAAAAAATTATAAATTACTATGGAATTGACAAAATGTTGATCATAACCACCAAAAACACACAAATTTCCATTTAAATTTGCCAGCAGACTATTGTGTCGAGATCTATGCATTGAAGGCAAGGGAGTCCATCTTAATGTTTTCCATTTCAAGCATTCAACTCTGTTTGTGGATGTGGTACTAGTTTTCCCTCCAACTAAAACTAGCTTATCTTCAATAACAATCATAGAAAAATCACTTGAGTTAAAACACCGATGAAGTGTTCGAATATTAACCTCCCAGGAATCGGTTTTCTGATTGTAAAACGAAAATTCGATGTTATTATGTGTCCATTCTATAGAAACAAGTTGACTCACCATTCTTGGAGTGATTGCACATCTATTCTGAGCGATAAGTTGAGATTCTGGCAACAAATGCATTTTAACCAAAGTAAAATCAAATCAGTTTCACACACCCGTCCATAAACCTCCCGCATAATAAATTTGTAGCAGTTCTAGTTAAATAGGTTTGCGTTTGTCTTCGTCATATTCAACCCAAGCTACAACACTCAAAAAGATATCCCCTTCGAAGTCACCATGAGGATTATTGTTAAACTGCAAATCCTTCAACTCCATCTCGTTGAGAAGAATAAAATTTTCTTCTTTTGATTATTTAAAAGTTTCTCTTTAAATCCAGCTACATAGCTATTTTAAGTTCTTTAGCGATGCGTATCCAATTCAAACAGTTGCTGGTAGAGAAATGCTTTTCATTAAACTCGCAACATCCAGCGATTAGGGTCTCAACCTTTAGAAATGCTGCAACTACAAATGGTTCCTTCTGGCCGAGCTTGCTTCACGGCTCACGGGAGGAATGGATGCTGAAAAATAAGATAAACTAATAAGGATGGAAGGAATACAGAAAAGATTTACTTACGAGGATGTTTAGCATAGAGATTTTTGTTTTAGGAGCTCATTTTTATTTTTTTTTTGTTTTTTTATTTTAAGTTGTGACATCTCTTGGTAATGTGGTTGGTGTGAATGTAAACTTGGAATGATTCATTGTATTTATATTTTATAGTAATTTCATGGAACATTTTATTTTAGTTCTGAACGTCGTCAATGGCGGCACTAGTTGTCTTGTCTACTTTACATCGAATTTCTTCTATTGTTGTTTTTGCTTTCCATGGCAGTTTAGACAAAAACCACTCAAATTTCTTTCGAAGTCAAGCTTGTGAACGTCGTCGCTAGATGCCGCACAAAACGTTCCTCTCCATGGGAATACTATAGAATATAAATACAATGAATGATTTTGTTTTGGGAAATTGAAATGTCAAATGTCAAGTTGGCGGAACGAAATGATGATGGAATGGAAGTTTTGTGTAGGTAAGGTAGTGCAAATAATTATAGCTACTTTAATCAAGAGAGATAATAGGGTGTTTAAAATGTTTCCCAACAAGTTTTCGTTTATAGCACCGGTTTGAAAACCGATAAAGGGTTTTAAACTTGGGAATGTTGGGGTAAGATACATGATGACAACAGAGGTCTACTTCTAGGTGTCGTAGATGCAGAATCCAATCTGAACCAGAGAAAGAGGTAAGATTTCGAAGATTAAGTTGTTGCTGGGAAATTACGGAAAAAATGATGAAAAAGCTGTAGAGTGGCGGTGTATGGGTGGAGATGATGAAGATGGGAAGCTGTGGATGACTGCTCGGGATTATGCACTCGCAAATCAAAAATAGCAGCCAAAGAGGTTGGTGCAATAGGTCAAGTGGTGAAGCATAAAGCCCTAGAGATAATAGGCAGTGCGCGATTTTTTTTTTGTATAAAAGTAAAAAAAAAATAAAAAATCTGTAACCGAAGTGTATACCTATAAAGGAAAATCGTCCAGCATAGAAGGAAGGCTGTAATAAATAATAAGAAGTTGGCAAACTACCCCAAGGGTGAGTGATTATAGTTCTGGGAGGGTAGTAAGAATTTCCAGTCATTGTCTTTTTTTTTAAATATATTTAGGGAGTAACCGAAGCGGAAACTTTTGTTTTTACACAAGCGGTCACTGACGGAAACATTTTTACGTCAGGACCGCAACTTTTGCGGATGATTTAAAATTTTTAATAGACACGAAAATTACAAAGTCCGATAAAAATTGGAGCAAGCTCATTGTGTTAAACAAAGAAATAAGAGGTCTTAACGACGGGCGGTTGACTATCCGCTAGTTTATGAAGAGTGACCTTCCAATGCCCTTGATAGTGCGCTTCACCTTTTGCCACTACCCATTTGGGGTTGCTCCCAATTTTCAAGGATTGATCCTGGTGCTTTTTGGAGGCTGCTGATATTTTACTGTCCTTATTGTTAGATTTTAAGATAGTTATAAATTTATTTATTTTTTTTTTTGGCGTGATTAATTTTTTTATCTACTTACCTTGATATTTCTTAGTGTTATTTAGTAAAAAAAAAAAAAAGAAACCAACTTCATATCCCGCTAGGGAGAGGCTTACCTTATCCCCCTCCGGTATCCCGTGAAACGCGTTAACGCGGTACTTGGTACTGTATACTGTACAAAAAAGATTTCGGTACTCCTAAAACGAGCTCGATTTAGGTAGGGTCCATCACGTTTTGTTTTAATATCTTATTTAAGCGCTAGAAAGACGCGCCATAAAAAAAAAAGGAGATTTTTTTTTTATAGAAGTGATACGGGGGTGGAAGTGAGGCGAGACTTGCTTCATAGTAGGTTTTTTGGAGTCTCTGCGGCTCAAGACTTGGTTTTTTTTTTTGTTGTGTAAAGGTTATTATAAGTTTTTTTGTCGTTTTCATAAAATATTGTTTCCTATAGTATATTTATCTTGAATTTTAAATTTTTGTGCTTAATATATATATATGTTTATACTTTGGTCTTTGGACTTTGCTTATTTATTTTTTTTTTATTTTTAATTCTGTTATTAGATTTTTTTGTTATATATTTATCTATCTATTTAGGTCAGCTATTAGAACAAATAAGTAGGAAGTATATTTTTTTTTTATTCCGTTTATTCAAAGCCTTTGTTTTAAGTTTTTTTCTTTAGGGAAACAGTTTTATAAGATATTTTTTTTGTAAGTGTAATTTTAGTTGCTGATATTTTTTTCGTATTTGTTTTTTTTTTTGCTTTTTATTAATTACTTTTATGTAGTTTTAATTTCAATAAATAATTAATATGCTTTTTGTGCATCACGCCAACCATCCCTCTTTTAATTGAACTGAGTATTAGCTTGATGGAGTTCTAGAAGAATTTTCAGGGGGTGAAGAGAGATGGCTAAGTACCTTCGGTGAGGAGATGATCTGAAGAGCAGCTCCTGATGCTAACGTTCGGGGAGTCCGAGAAATCCCGCCACGGACTCAAGGTTGGGAGGGCAAGGCAATCCTGCTTAACATCTGCAGGATCCAAGTGTGGTAGGTTTAAGGTGGTGGTGATTTTGTTTGTTCATTAGGTGGAGGTTTTTTTTTGTGTGTGAAGTTATATTTACGGCACGATTTTTGTTTTGCTTGTTGGTCTTCGTCTGATAGAGGAACAAGATCCTCCCCTTTTCCGGCGAGCTGAGCCGTGCTTCGCTAGCGTGCCAAGTTCCTCTTTCAGATACCCCTTCCCTCCTCGTTCAGGTTTCCTTTCCGTCCCTTTTCTCTGTTTGTTTCGAGTGTCGACACTCGAAAAGTATTTGGATCATTTTTCTAGTTTATTGGTTTTTGAATCCCCCCTATCCTTCCGCAACTTTAGTAAAATATAACCCTCGTTTAGATACTTCCTTTTATTTCAGCATCCGGTTCCCATAAACGTCCATTTCCTTCCGTTGAATCCTTGACTTCCATTATTTTTGAATTTTGTTCACCATACCTTCCGTATACTCACCTGAACGCGTCCGTTTCCGGTCCATCAAACATCCTCCTTCCTGCCTGTCCTAAATTTCCAATTTTCAGATCCAATCCCTATCCCTAGTAAACGACCAGCAACATTGTGTTTGCTGACGATCCATATGTAACCCTAGCTTTATTTAACTGTCTTGTTCGGTCCCATCTAGAATATGCATCACAGCTATAGTCTCCTTTCATGCGATGTTCATAATTCCATAGAATAAAGGCAAGTTCAGCACAATTTTATTCGATTTGCTTTAAAGGGTCTCTTCTGGATCGATCCTTAGAACCTCTTACCTTACGAAGAACGGATTCAACTTCTACAGATTCAAACTTTGTTCAAAATAATATTATTTTTACTCATCAACTTTTAACGGGATTTCTAGGCGCACCCGATATACTATCTTCTATTGGTTTAAAATATCGCGGCGGGGCTCATCACCTTTGTAGCTTAGAGCTATTACATTGTCTCAAACACCATACTAATTATATGGCATGAATGGACCTTTAACCATTCGCAATTTTTTAACTTTAATAAAAGTATTGTTGATTTTAATTTAAGTAAAACTTGTCTGAAAAAAGTATGTATGTAAAACCAGTGTTCCACGCTCGTAGTTTATGCCTATTTTCTTCTTGCATGCCTTAGTTATGTTTGTATTTATTTTGTTTTATTATTTTTTTTTTATTAGTATATTGTTTGTGCTTGTGTTTTGCAATTGTTCTTACTTACAACCAACGCCTGCATCAAATGATGAGCTATAGTGAGAACATAAATATTGTGTAAGCTGAATCTTAGAACGTTAGTTACGCTTTAAGCCTCTTACTTTAAGATCTGCAAAAATTGACGTGTTTAATTTTTTTTTTTTTTTTCAAAAATGTTTTCATACAAAAATCAATGTAAAAAAGTCAAGAAAAAAAGAAATACAGTAAAAGTGGGGTTTGCTACGTAGTTGCGTACAATATAAAGAATTAAGCAGAGTATTAATTTCAATGATGCGTGATAACATCTCCTGCAACTTCTCGGGTTTTCATTCAACAATGCGTCTCAGATATGAAAAATTTGTTTTCCTATCAGGCTGTGTGAAGTTGGCACCCCACTTGTGAAATTTTTTATCGAAATTTATGCAGTTCGTTTGCCCATCGTTAGCCCACGTTTGCCCACCAAAAATTTTCGTTTGCCCACCCTTAGTTTCGGAAATAATCAAAATTTAAAATTTTGGTTGAAAGACAAAAAAAAAAAAAAGATGTAAAAATCGATTTTTTTTAATGCAGTTCGTTTGCCCATCGTTAGCCCACGTTTGCCCACCAAAAATTTTCGTTTGCCCACCTTCCATTTTGAAAATATTGACAAAATAAAATTTTAAATTTATTGAAGCTGGCACCCCACTTGTGAAATTTTTTATCGAAATTGATGCAGTTCGTTTGCCCATCGTTAGCCCACGTTTGCCCACCAAAAATTTTCGTTTGCCCACCCTTCAAAAAATAAAATAAAAAATAAAATAGTTTTTTTTTTTGGTTGAAAGAGATTGAATTAAAAAAAATTCAAAACGTCAAACTGCTACAATTTTTGATGTAGTTCGTTTGCCCATCGTTAGCCCACGTTTGCCCACCAAAAATTTTCGTTTGCCCACCCTTCAAAAAAAAAAATAAAAAATAAAATAGTTTTTTTTTGGTTGAAAGAGATTGAATTAAAAAAAATTCAAAACGTCAAACTGCTACAATTTTTGATGTAGTTCGTTTGCCCATCGTTAGCCCACGTTTGCCCACGTTTGCCCACCAAAAATTTTCGTTTGCACACCCTTGGTATCAGAAATAATCAAAATTTAAAATTTTGGTTGAAAGACAAAAAAAAAAAAAAAAGATTTAAAAATCGATTTTTTTTAATGCAGTTCGTTTGCCCATCGTTAGCCCACGTTTGCCCACCAAAAATTTTCGTTTGCCCACCTTCCATTTTGAAAATATTGACAAAATAAAATTTTAAATTTATTGAAGCTGGCACCCCACTTGTGAAATTTTTTATCGAAATTGATGCAGTTCGTTTGCCCATCGTTAGCCCACGTTTGCCCACCAAAAATTTTCGTTTGCCCACCCTTCAAAAAAAAAATAAAAAAAAATAGTTTTTTTTTGGTTGAAAGAGATTGAATTAAAAAAAATTCAAAACGTCAAACTGCTACAATTTTTGATGTAGTTCGTTTGCCCATCGTTAGCCCACGTTTGCCCACCAAAAATTTTCGTTTGCCCACCCTTGGTTTCGGAAATAATCAAAATTTTAAATTTTGGTTGAAAGACAAAAAAAATTTTAAATACACAAGAACACGTTGACAATCAAAAATTATAGTTTGCCTGTATCACCACTCTCCATCTAGAAAATATTGAGAAAATTAAATTTTGAATTTTGTTAAGGTTGCTCCTTATTGTGAAAGTCTTGAGTCAAACTAAATAATATACCTATACTTATGATATGCATCCTAAGAAAAAAAAAAATTAATTGAAATTATTAAATTCCTAAATTTTTTGAAGTACCTACCACATTGCACATCTATATCTAATATAAGGTACCTAGACCTACATCCAATTTGTTTTTGTAGACCTCTGTTTTCCCATACGAAAATTATGTCTTATTATGCTTATGTCTTTCTAATAATATAATGTAATTACATAGCATACAATATAATTAGGTACCTATGCCAAAATCACGGAATATATATATAAATAAAAAAAACCGATAGGTACCTACCTACATACAAAATTTAAAAATAATATTTTAATTTTCATTTCAATTCATTTATTCATTCCATCTTAGGCTTAATAATTACAATTATTATAAATAAATATCATTACATTATAAACTAATTTTTGGTGGGCAAACGTGGGCTAACGATGGGCAAACGAACTACATCAAAAATTGTAGCAGTTTGAAGTTTTGAATTTTTTTTAATTCAATCTCTTTCAACCAAAAAAAAACTATTTTATTTTTTATTTTTTTTTTTTGAAGGGTGGGCAAACGAAAATTTTTGGTGGGCAAACGTGGGCTAACGATGGGCAAACGAACTGCATCAATTTCGATAAAAAATTTCACAAGTGGGGTGCCAGCTTCAATAAATTTAAAATTTTATTTTGTCAATATTTTCAAAATGGAAGGTGGGCAAACGAAAATTTTTGGTGGGCAAACGTGGGCTAACGATGGGCAAACGAACTGCATTAAAAAAAATCGATTTTTACATCTTTTTTTTTTTTGTTTGTCTTTCAACCAAAATTTTAAATTTTGATTATTTCCGAAACCAAGGGTGGGCAAACGAAAATTTTTGGTGGGCAAACGTGGGCTAACGATGGGCAAACGAACTACATCAAAAATTGTAGCAGTTTGACGTTTTGAATTTTTTTTAATTCAATCTCTTTCAACCAAAAAAAAACTATTTTATTTTTTATTTTTTTTTGAAGGGTGGGCAAACGAAAATTTTTGGTGGGCAAACGTGGGCTAACGATGGGCAAACGAACTACATCAAAAATTGTAGCAGTTTGACGTTTTGAATTTTTTTTAATTCAATCTCTTTCAACCAAAAAAAAACTATTTTATTTTTTATTTTTTTTTTTGAAGGGTTGGCAAACGAAAATTTTTGGTGGGCAAACGAACTGCATCAATTTCGATAAAAAATTTCACAAGTGGGGTGCCAGCTTCAATAAATTTAAAATTTTATTTTGTCAATATTTTCAAAATGGAAGGTGGGCAAACGAAAATTTTTGGTGGGCAAACGTGGGCTAACGATGGGCAAACGAACTGCATTAAAAAAAATCGATTTTTACATCTTTTTTTTTTTTTTTTGTCTTTCAACCAAAATTTTAAATTTTGATTATTTCCGAAACTAAGGGTGGGCAAACGAAAATTTTTGGTGGGCAAACGTGGGCTAACGATGGGCAAACGAACTGCATAAATTTCGATAAAAAATTTCACAAGTGGGGTGCCAACTTCACACAGCCTTCCTATCAACACCATAATCCAAAAACCTTCCATTTATTTCTTTTCAAGGGCA
This sequence comes from Platycheirus albimanus, assembly GCA_916050605.2. Classification (NCBI taxonomy): domain Eukaryota; kingdom Metazoa; phylum Arthropoda; class Insecta; order Diptera; family Syrphidae; genus Platycheirus; species Platycheirus albimanus. Next base: position 53,560,914 of record OU696697.1, on the reverse strand, counting down.
TATTTCAATCCTCATGACTGATATAAGAAAAACCTTTTACCGAACAAAAAATTATCCAGGTCAAGACTATACATCTCCCAAACCTCAGATAAGTTGGAAAAAGAGTTCTTAAGACTTATGTATGCAACAGAGACAAAACATTAAACTTGTTTTAAGTTTCAGTGATAAACAAAAACCTTAAGTCTCTACCACAATTTTCCGCAGATTCCGTTGAATAATATTTCAGCAAAACCGAAAATAAAAAATCGCATGTTTCTGAACAATAACAACAAGTTAACAGAGTCCTCAGGTCAGAGAAAAATGGGTTGCCATAACTTTACAAATTACACAAAGGCATCGTTGAGCATCCTTTTATTTTAATTTTTTTTTTCGCAAATAAAATATGAAATAATCTGACGGAAGTTTTCATCTGCCTTCCCACGTCCCACCAACCACGATACTGTATAGTGATTGTACTTTTTTGTTTTCCCCATTTTTTCATCGAATACTTTTGTTGGCTCTGCCTCATAACAAAGCTGCAACTGCATCTCCATTTATTAGTCAAGCGTAACTTTTTTAAGTGGCATCAACTACCGGCTATTATGGATGGGTGAATGCTTATAAAGTTTTTCCACGAAACCTAATGAAAGCCAAAAATCGTTCTTTATAAAGTCTAATAAGTTGTAAGCAAAATAAAAACAACTGTACTTTTTCTTTTATATTTTTTTCCCTTAATTTCTTTCCTTCGTCCAGGACTAACAAAATACAGCTTTGTTAAATTTCTTGCCTTAAATAAAATCGATAAGTATGTGAATTGATTTTAAGAGCATACGATGTAAGAAACTTGGATTTAGATTTTATAAGATAACTAGTTTTGCCCGCTACTTCGCACGCGTGGATTTTAAAATCAAGTACATTTTAAACACTATCAGATAATGAAAGTAAGCGGCTTAAAGCCAGCGGAACTTACGACCGAAAGTTCAGCTTCCACAATATAATGTGCTAACTGGCTCATCATTTAGTACAGATGTTAGTTATTAGTAAGCAAAATAGCATAACACAAGCACAAACAAAATACTAATACAAATAATAAAACAAAATACATAAGTACAAACTATAATAAAGACATGCAAGAAGAAAATAAACATAAACTACGGGCGTGGAGCACTGGTTTTAAATGGTTTTTTGAGGCAAGTTTTACTAAACTTAAAATCGAACATAAGCGAGAGCCACAGATGTTCAATAACTGCTGGCGCAACAAAAAAAAGGCGTGTGCCACGCCCAAAGTTGAGACTTGTTATTGCCAGGGCAATTACTATGAGCTCAATGAGATTCAATTTTAAGCTTGCAGATCGATTTGAACAAAACAAGACAAAATTTTAATTTTTAATGATTTAAGAATTCTTGATCCACACTGCTACGTAACCAAGGAATACAAACCGAAGTGTTCATCTGCTTACTTTAAAACTGCGACCGATAGTTAAAAAACATTACAAAATTGATGCTTGATGCACATAAACGATTCTTAAAAGTGGGCACTAACTGAGCTTTGATCATTAGTCAATTTTTAGGCATATGTATAATACTACAGCTGAACCGAGTAGTTCTTACCTGAATAAAAGTATTTTTTAAAAATTACGCCCTTAAAGTGGGCGCATTGAAAAAAGTTGCACAAGAAAATGTAGAGATGTATTTTTCATATAACGAACGGAAAAAAAGTTAAAATTAAATATTGGTAGGTTAGGTACCTTAAATTTTTAAAACTACGTTTTTCGTTCTTTCATGAAAAGTGGGCGTAAGCCAAACCCAAAATTCAAACATTTCTTTTCATACACAAGCTTTTTAGAGACGCATACATTTGGACTTGGGGATTCATTATAAATATTGTTTATTTGAAAAAACAATTGTATAGTTCACAAGATGTTTATGTACAAGAAGTTATACCCACAAAGTTTAATGTTTATCGCTCTAATATTCATAAGATTTGTTATTTTATAAAAACAATATTGATGGTTTTGTATGAAAAGTGGGAGTCAAACATAATTTAATTTTGCAAAATTGAGGTTGTTGAACAAAAATGGCGATTGTGGGCGGATTTTACCGTTTCGATAACTTAGCCTCAATCTTGAACCAAAAATCATATATACCAAATTTCAGCTTTCTAGCTCAAAAATTGAGACCTCTAGACTCTAGAGAGGAAGGATGGACGGACGGACATGGCTAAATCGACTAGGCTTTTGATTCTAAGTCAGAATACAATATACTTTTCTATACCTAACGGTAATATTTCTCTATGTTACAAAACTGCACACCAAATATAATATCCATTTTATAGAATAGGGTATAGGGTATAGCAATACTTTTATTAGAGTTAAAAAGCTTGCACATGCGGGTTAAGTGTTTGTTCATGTCATACTAAGTACGATGTTGGGGACAATGTAATAGCTCTAAGCTCCAAAGGTGGTGAGCCCCGCCGCGATAGTTTAAATCAATACAAGATGGTGAGTTTAGAAATCCTTTTAAAAGTTGGTGAATAAAAATAATATTATTGTTAATACGTCTTTCTGACAAAGTTTGAATTTGTAGAAGTTGAATCCGGTGTTCGTAAGGTGGGAGGTTGTAATTGCTTGTCCAGGGAGAGACCCTTCAAAGCAAAACGAATGAAATTATGCTGAACTACCTCAATCCTAGACTTATGAGCATCGGTCTCCTATACCTGTGATTCATATTCTAGATGGGGGCAAAGAAGACAGTAATATAAAGCTAGGTTTACAAATTACTTCGACCATCTTTTAACAAATCCACATCCAAAATCACGGAACACATAACAAAAGTTGTCAGAAAGTCAATTGACTGCAGTCATTTTACTTTTAGTCGATTGACTGCTTCTTAAGCCTTATAAGTGGTAGTTTTTCTTATTCCTAAATAGATTGATAGATTAAAATCAGTCAATTGACTTACAGTAAAATTACTGCAGTCAATTGACTAACTGACTGCTAAGTATAACTGGAAGAAGACTTATACCTGACTAAATGTAAACATTAATCTTCTAAAAAATGTTTTACAACTGCGTAGAGCCCAATTAAATCTTAACTGGACTAAATTCCCATTTGAGTTCTGCCAAGTTTACTCAACGGTAGAAAGCATTTCCACTTACCACCTCTTAGTTATAAGCAGCATAAATGTTCACTTTTTGTTGATTAAATACTGCCTTTTGGAAAACTGACAGAGAGTCTTTTAAAGCTTTATAAATCGCAACTGAATACTTTCTAAATTTTTACCAACAATAATATTCGGACGAGACTCAGAGATTGTACTATCCAAAACTAGGTGGTCAAGTTGGGGAACCCTACAACTGAATCACTAGTATGAAGCAGTGGCAAAAATCGAAAAAGAAAAATATTTCCAAGAAGAGCCTTAAGGATGTTAAAATATACAGAACATTTATATGTGAAATGCTAATTTTTGTATTGCACTATTATCTATGCTAAAACGTACAATATTTAAATACCAAAAAATAAGTGATATTCAGATCAAACCAAAAACACTGCCTATTAATTGCTATATAATGTATGTATGTATGTATTAAAATGTTGTGCTTCTAAACACAGAATCGCTGCTAGCAAGGTCGACACAACTCAGGCAAATTAAAAGTAATTGGCTTATAAGATCCAGACCACTGAAACAGTTGACCTAATTTTCCAAGACAACTTTCATCATCCTGCTAGCCTCATTATCATTATATTTATCCTTCAAACAAATATCCTTGTAGGCATACATTTGTTGTCATTATGATGACTTATCTTTTATGTTGCTATTATCGCAATAGCTTCTTTGTCGTGTCCTTTTTTCTTGCAATCTCCAATTGCAAGATGCAACGGCACAAATACTTGAAAGTGCTAGGTATAGGAACTTTATACTAAAAGCTATCCTTAAAACAATATTTTAAGTACTTTTTTGTTTACAGCTGTCAAGGATATTTTTACTTGCGATTATAGGTACTATAAGGCAAGTTATGCATTCGTAAAAAAAAAAAAAAATTCTAACAATCAAACATGACATTACAATGATAGAGAAGTCGAAAAAAGTGGGTCCGACAATTCTGTCTGTCTGTCTGTCTGTCTGTCTGTCCGTGTGTCTGTCTGTCTGTATAGTAACCTACAGCCTAAACGGCTGGACCGATTTGCTTCAAACTTGGTCCATAGTATTATTATGACGTCCTACAGAGGGGTTTTTGGAATTAGCATTCTAGCTCTAAAACTAACGGTACCTGCCATACGATTTTTTGTGAAAAATTAATTTTTCTCAAAAACGGCTATTACGATTTTGATAAAACTTTCTGAATTGTGTTTTCTGTGCAAACTATATGTTTTGGTTGGAATAGATTTTTCGGGAAAAGTCTTATAACGGTACCTCCCATAGGACCGTGATAAAACTTTCTAAATAGTGTCTTATGTGCACACTCTATGTTTTGGTTGGAATAGATTTTTCAGGAAAAGTCTTATAACGGTACCTCCCATAGGACCGGTTTTTTGAAATCCGATTTTCTCGTAAGCCACTTGACGGATTTCGATGAAATTTTTAATGTAGAAGCCCTTTTATAAAGGAAATAATATGAACTCTTAATTTTTCCAAAAAATGTTTTTTTGAGTTTTTAAAAAAAGTTTCAAAATTTTTTTTTAACTTTTGTTTTTTCCAAAAACGGTTTAATCTATATTTTTTTTAATTTTATTTTTCTGATAAAAACTACAAAGTGCTAAAAGTTGGCATACTCAAAAAAAATTTGGAATATATTTTCGAAAAGTTTTTCAAAAAAAACTGTTTTTTGAAAAAAACTGGTCCAACGATTTTGAAAAAAATGTTCGTCAAAATTCAAAAACGTAAAAGAAACCTGATGGCTTACTTCATTTTCTCCAAAAAACGTTTTAGGTATTGATTTTAAAGTGATTTATAAAATTTAATATGATTTTTTCAACGCTTTTTTCCCAAAATCTCAAGCACCCAAAATCATTTTAACACATTAGAGCAAGTTCGTACGACCCAGTCGTGCACTTTATTTTTATTTTTCTGATAAAAACTACAAAGTGCTAGAAGTTGGCATACTGAAAAAAAATTTGGATTATATTTTCGAAAAGTTTTTTTCAAAAAAAACTGTTTTTTGAAAAAACTGGCTGATGACTTACTTCATTTTCTCCAAAAAACGTTTTAGGTATTGATTTTTAAGTGATTTATAAAATTTCATATGATTTTTTCCCAAAATCTCAAGCACCCAAGACCATTTTAACACATTAGAGCAAGTTCGTACGACCCCGTCGTGCACTTTATTTCTTCAGTAGTTTAAAGCCATATAATATTCGATGTCTCAAAAACTTACAGGTCAAACATTTTACCATGGGCCCATCGAGTTGGGCTTACATCCTGTATTCAGACAATTAAGTCATAGTAAGTAAGTAAGTAAGTAAGTAAGTAAGTAAGTAATTGTTTATTCAAAAAAATTCTATTAAACAATAAAATTCGGAAATTAAAAAAATTAAAAATTAAAAAAATTAAAAATTAAAAATTTAGATGTGTATGAAAATGTATAAATTCTGATTAATATATTTCATTCATTTTAACATTAAACATTTTTTTTTTTGCATCAATGGCTCTGTTGAGTCGTCTGTGGCAATGAAGTATCCTGATCCTCTTTTAAGTAGTTCCTTATGTTAATCTTAGTACTGGTGCATTTGTGGTTGTTGATGTTGTTGTTTGTTGATTTGTTGTTGTTGTTGTTGTTGTTGCTGCTATTGCGTGTGTTGTTGTTGTTGTCCTTGCTGCTATTGCGTGTGTTGTTGTTGTTGTTGTTCCCGCTGCTATTGCTTGTGTTGTTGTTGTTGTTCTTGCTGCTATTGCGTGTGTCGTTGTTGTTGTCCTTGCTGCTATTGCGTGTGTTGTTGTTGTTGTTGTTCACGCTGCTATTGCTTGTGTTGTTGTTGTTGTCCTTGCTGCTATTGCGTGTGTTGTTGTTGTTGTCCTTGCTGCTATTGCGTGTGTTGTTGTTGTTGTTCCCGCTGCTTTTGCTTGTTTTGTTGTTGTTGTCCTTGCTGCTATTGCGTGTGTTGTTGTTGTTGTCCTTGCTGCTATTGCGTGTGTTGTTTGTGTAGTTGGCGTTGGTACTATTGGTTTTGTTGATGTTGATGTTGATGTAATTGTAGCTGTGTTGTTGTTTTATCCATTAAATTCTCTTATGAGTTCGGAGCGATATTTTATAGCTAGAGATAGGTATTTTACCAATGAGATCCAGTGCCCGTCGCCATTAAGGATGTTCACCATGTTTTCCGTACTCAGTGCTCTTAACCCAAAATATATCAGACGTAGTTCCTTGAAAACTGGGCATATTCCAAAAAAGTGGATAAATGTTGCGTCTTCTCTCAGGTTACACAAGGTGCACTGACTACTTCTGTTGCTCGTTGAAAATGTACCATTCAAAAACAGAAGTCCTCCTCTTGCTTTAAAAATCCATCCTATTTCAGATGAGCTCCTCTCTTCCTGAAGGTATCTATTTCCGTCAGTGTAGTTGCAGGAACATAGTCGCAGGGAACAAACACAGGCGAAAAGCGTGTCGTTTGTGAGCTTATGGGTTGGGTGGTTTAAAACACAAGTCGATAAGCATACAGGGTGTCGCAAAAGTAATTATTCAAACGTATACTTGTTTCAGCTTATGAACTCCTAGAACATGGTAACTTATCATCATCTTTTAAAGTTGGTAAAGCAACGCCATAAAATTCATAAACGCTGTAAAGTGCACTCTTCCTAATAACAATTGCACACAACCGAACTGAATTGATTCAACAGTATGGATAATTATACTTTTACCGAAACGATGCATTGCGTTCATTGCTGACCTGACCTAAATATAATTATTTGAGTTAAATGTTCTTTGAATGTTCAACAGACTTCCACGCCACACGCCACTGTCCACCCACTCATCAATTTTACAACGCCTTCTTCCAATTTAAAAGCCATAAAAGATCCATATCAATATTCTATAGCTTCTTAGCTCCACATCCACATGCTCGTGCGAATTCCTTCAAACTGCACTTTAAGTTCGAACTTGAAATCTTGAGGACGGACATAAAATAATAATGTTCCCATTCACAAAACTAACAACTCCGTACGACTTTAAACAAGAAGCAAAGGCTCTTTAGAACATTCACTACGACTGCCTTCAAAATAGGGGAGTTTCTCCTCTCTTTTTTAATTTTTTTTTGTATACAGATGTAATTTTCAGCATCTGGTATTCATAATTCATACACGCTGAATGTTTAAAATAACGGATTTTTAATTGTTGGCACAACTAAGTTGCTAGCACAGTCATTTCTTTGATTTTAAAAACAATAATAATAATTTTAGTTATGTACCTGTAAGACCCAAGGTCTTTTTGAATGCAACCTGCACGGCATTTTGAAATAATAGGATAGAAGGAATTCGTTGGCACAATTGATTGAGAAATAGGTGATATTTATCTCACGAAAATCCCACGGGTGGCATCCAGTTGAAGTTGGGGGAATATTGAGAAATTGTTGCTCAGGCTGGGGCTCGAACCAGCAACTCTTAGGTTAGCAACCAAGCATAGCTAAGGGCAAGGAGCTATGTTTTTAAAAAGAAATTAAATATTCAAGGAAAATATTTAGTAAGCTTAAGAGTTTTCTCGGAAAAACAAAGTATACAATAAAATTTTAAATCGAAATTTCCATCTAAGAAATAAAATTACTGAAAATCTTTGACCCAGTCTTATAAAGGTTTTTTTTTATGAAAAACTGATCAAAAAACATTTTAAAATTTTGTAAGTACATACCAAGAAATCTCTAGCCTTTATCTGAAATTGTTTATACAATCTTACAGCCACTTGTTTCCAAGATACTTAAGGAATATAAACAAAAAATGTTTAAATAATTTTTAAAAATTGAAAAACAAAGTTTTCTGAAAATTTTTAAGTGTAATATTAGTTAAAATTTAGAGTTCTTTCTTTGTACAAAATTGCGTTATAACCAAGAGACACGTTGTTCTAACAAAAATTTAAAATCATTGCAGCAGTTTTGAGACAATTAAACTTCTTCTTCATGGTTGTATGGCAGCAGCACTTTCCGAGGGATGTGCAAATAAATACAAGATACCAACATTGAAGTAAATCAGTCCATCCGTTCAGGCCGTAGAAGTACGAAAGAAATTTCCAGACCCACTTTTTCCAACTTCCTTATCATCTTGATGTGTTTGATTGTTATCTCGTAAAAAAATTTAATTTTATGCATGATTGACGCAATTCCTGTATGAGTATTGGTTTTAATAAAATGTTGTACAGTTTTTTGTTCCCTCTTTTTTTATTTTTTCTTATAATTTTTAGTCTAAAAATGTAAAAGGTAACTTCCCCATTGTTGATCGGTATGAACTTGAACGTGATGCTTATATTGTCTTCTTCTCCCACAATCGTGCCACGGCATTTTTCTGTCACCTGGAGCACCAAAAGACTGTTAATAATATTGTCTTGCAGTAACCACAGTCGATGCTTGTGTAACACGTTCAAATGAAAACCTAGCTGCACAAGTATGTCTATGTTCTATCAGCTAACCATCCACTTCCACAACACCAACACCGAGTAATGGCAAGAAGAGTGCACATCAGAATTCCAGCGGAAAGGTGATCGATAGGTGAACAATTGGAAATGTTACAAGCGTTCGACATTGGCCGATATAATGCTGCTACGGTGCACATTACACGGTACGCGATACAGTGTGACCAGTTTACCTTTTTTTTAAAATCTTAATATCCGTATAGATGACTTTGTGTATGTTGCTTCATTTTTACCCAGAACGCTTGTGTATTTTTATTTTCACTTGCGATTATAGATACTATAAATCAAGTTATGCATTTAAAGTTTTGAGAACAATCAAACAACATTACGATGATAGTGACGACGAAAAAAATTAAATCAGTTTAAGTATATTTATTTAAGGATTTCGAAAAATTTATTTTTTTCAAAACCTCAAGCCTCAAGACCACTGTCACACATTAGAGCAAGGTCGTGTACCCCAGTCGTGGGCTTTATATATTTTTGTAAAGGTTTTTCATAAAAGGAGTTTTATTTTGAATAGCACGCTATTTCGGCATTTGTCACATTTGTAGCTGTAATTTTTTGACATTTGACAAGTAGAACCTACGCCATTAATAAATTGAACGATTCACGCTTCAACGATGCATTGAAATTATTAAAATTCACTTTAAAAATGGTGAACAATTTGGCAGAGATGGTTCGTAAAACTAAAACATTTTTTGGCCGTCGTGAAGAACCTTGTCGAACCGCAATTCAGAAATTAGTGGACAAATTTGAGCTGTTGGGACAAGTTAGCGATGTGAAGAATAAAACCCGTGCACGTCGTTCAAGAACAACTGAGAATATTGCTGCTGTAGCGCAAAGTGTTGAAGAAAACCCAGGTTTGTCCATTCCTCGTCGCTCTTTGGAATTGGGCATTCCACAAACGTCAATACACCCTATTTTGCATAAACACTTGGTTCTTAGAGCTTATAAAGTTCAGTTAACACAAGAACTGAAGCCGGCCGATCAACGTCTTTGCTGATTGGGTTCTTGAAATGCATGAAAATGATCCGGAATTTCATCGAAAAATCACCTTGACTGGTGAAGCCCATTTCCACCTCGGTGGCTTACGGGAAAAGTTTCCGGACCGTGTTATCTTTTGGAGAGGTGATCACAATTATTGGCCACCGAGGTCTTGTGATTTAACACCTTGCGACTTCTTCCTTTGGTACCGTAATACGACTTTTCATGAAAATCCCAAACCACAACATAAAGATCCCACAAAAGAACATTATTCAGACAGTTCTATCGAAATCCTTAATGCAAGTCAAGAAAACTCTAATTCTAATCACTAATTCAAAAAGCGTCATGATAACTCAACTGGTTCCGTCATGACAGTTGACCTCCATGTTTTTTTTTTTTTACGGTTAACAAAAGCTTATAATGTGCTATATATGCTGGCAGAGCCCTCATTTTGCAGGCATTAATTTAATAAAGGAAAATGCGGAGCCTCAGCCCTTCATAATTTTAAATAAAGTATCTACAAAGAAGTGTGTTTGTAGTTAAATGTTGCTGGTCTTACTTCCAGTGTAGAAGATATAACTTGACAATACTGGCCGCCAGCTCAACTTCAAGCAAAACATGTAAATACTTACAGCATCTGGTCACACTTATGGCACTATTGAATCCCGTTTCCATAGCTAGATATCATGGAGCACACACTGGATGACGTGCAAGGCTCAGTTTTTTTCAGCTTATATGTGTAGTGTATGTTGATTGCGCATAATGTGGCAATCAATTTTAGTCGTAGACATATTGCGGCCAGAGAATGGCATTGAGAACATCCAAGAAAATGAAAAGAAGAACTTTTTCGAACCGTTGTTACCAACAAAAAATGTTCCTGAGCGAAAACAGGTTGCCCTCTTCCAGTGCGTTAAATTGGTTGTTAGAGTAAGGAAGCTGGAGAAATATGTGTCAATCCAGGTCTGGTTACAAATGCGGTGTATGACTGACCGGTTTTACACTATACCAGATTACCAGTACCCTAGCTCTTACACAACTTAAATGAGATTTGAGCTCTTGGGGTTTGTTTTGTAATCGATTATTATAATTTATGATTCAAAAAATGCGAAAACCGTTAAAATAGTAATAACTGGTTGCGAAAACGATTTATTTACAAGGATATTTTATAGTAAATTGCGTAGAGCGAATTGAATACGAAGATTAGATCGTTGATAATGACATGGCATATATACGAGTTAACGGTGTATGTGATTTGAACATTGTTTTATGATATATAGCTGGATTGCAATTGTTTGCATCAAATATTAGACTTTTTCTGACAAAATAGCAGTTTCGACTATAGAAGGCAGGCAACTGAGCATAACATGCTTTAGATACCACGCCAAAAAAAAAAAAAAAAAAAAAAACAGTGTCTGATTTGCAGAGGCTACAATAAAGGATGAACATGAATATAAACCACACCCTTGTCCATTGCCCAAGCCTTTGTCGAATGCTCGGAATACACTATCTCAAGACCACTGAGTAGTTATCACAGAGGCTAATAAGAAATCTTTACAGAAAGCAAAAATGAGTATAGTCGGATGTAAGCCCTCAGATGTGTATCCGGAATGGGTCTACTTACAATTAGACCTATAAGTGTAATGGAGTGAAAATGGTTTCCTTCCACTAGCCCTTTACCTCAGGCTTTGTTTGATAGTGATTGTTTAGCTTAATACTTCTTTCTTAAAATCTATTTTTATTTATTAACTAGCTGACCCGGCGAAATTCTTTCCACCAAAATTCATTAATATATTGAAAATCATAATTCTTTCATATATGCATTTAGTAAAAATCTGATATTTTAAAAATACAAACAGAAACTTCATTTTTATTAATGTGTATAGGTTGGTATCAAATAATTCAACTAGTATAGTGCATATTGAGTACACTTTGCTAGAACTTCTGAGTGAACCAAGCAGTAAATTAACGTATACCCAGGGTTTACATCATGGTCCTCAGAAAAATATAAGCTAAGCTAAGCTTTTAAAGAATTTAATATTTAATAATGTTTCTTTCTGTAATTTTATTTTGTTTTAAGCTCTGCTGATCTCCAAGATGGTCTTGTTCTCCCAATCCGACACTGAAAATCTACGTTCTCTTTCCTTTTATCCCAAGGTTTGCCATTAAGTTTTAAAAATGATTTCGGGCGGATGCGGATGGCTCGAATAAATTCCAGCCGAGAAGCCCAATATTCGACCACTTTTTGCAACAATTGGGCCCGTATGTCAGCAATAACGCGCTGAATATTTGCTTCCAAGGCGTCAATCGTCTCGGGCTTATCTGCGTAGACAAGCGACTTCACATAACCAGCGGTGTTAGATCGCACGATCTTGGAACCAACGCCACATAGAGTATATCAAACAATGACTTTTTGAGGATGTTACGGTGTCTCAACAATGGATTGTGGATTATAATCACTTCAAATACGACAATTTTGCTTATTAACGTACCCATTCAACCAAAAGTGAGCTTCATCACTGAACAAAATTTTCTTGTAAAAATAGCGATCAACATAGCGTAAGTAAGGATAAGTTTAATCATTATGAAATGGCAAACCAAACTGAGCATAAATCAAGTGACAGCTATCAAAAAGACCAACTCCGAAGAAAGTATTGCCAGATTGAAAAATACAAGTCTAAAAAAATCACCCTTTATCACTCGGTGGCAGAAAACTCGTTATGCATTCAAAATCTGACAAAATGAAGAGCAGGTTTAAAGCTTTTGTTAACAGTTGTCCGATGAAAATTTTTTGACCGCAACAGCCGCAACAAACAAAAATAGATACTTACATCTGAGGTGTGCAAGAAAACAAAATTCTGTATATTTGCAGTTTAATAAAAAAACGTCAAGGATATTCAGGGAAAATAAAATTCCTTATGTTTATTTAAATGTAACTAATTTGACAGGACGTCTTAAGGGATTCATCTCATACCAAAAGTTCTCCACATTCAAGAACACGACAGAATTTCTAAGGCAATTCACAAGGTTTTAGCGTAATCGAATCATGAATGAACACATAACACAACTTAATTCCGCTTGGTGCTTCTTGGGTGTGGTCTCGATCTTATAATGGGAATGATACCTTCTGTTCGTTTCGGAAATTCTAGCAAAATGGTTGAAACCAAATCTTGATTATAATTCCAGGCTTTCATTCTCCCTTGAGTTTAGTTTTCCAAAAAAGTCTTAACAATTGGCAACAAAATACAAGCTCTTAAGCTAAAATCTGCTTTTTGTAGGAACCCGATTCATATTTCTCCACTTTTCAGGGGGTCAATATCCTTTGCTTTGGAAGTACATACATAAGTACGGCAGTTTGGTATTCTATTCATACCAAAAAATCTCTGTGTGATTAGTACAATGCATCTCTTTTTTTTCTTTTTGCAGTGTCTTCTACTTCCTCTCATCTCGTGTCCAATCAATCCGAAACTTTTCAGAACCTTTTAAGGCAGACATGTGACTCTAACTTTTAAGTCGCAATTAATCATCTATGTATTTCAAATCCTATCGTTGACTTTTTATCAATGTTCAATACTTTTACAAACACCCACAAAACAATTGTTATCATATCTTAGAACAACATAACATAATCCAATCCAATTAATAGCTCACTATTAATTCAACATGGTGTTGAACAAAATCACAGCAATCGCAATTCCATGACAATATCAATGTATCATACTGTGATGTCCCTAATTACTTTGAAGATACGAACCCGCAAGAGATGATCAGTTTGATACTAAAAACACGGAGTGGAATGCTTAATTTAAATGCAAGAGCTCACTAAGCTTTGATAGAGTTAACTTTTTTAACCTGACAGGCAACTTATGCAAGTTATTGTCAGTAGATTAATTTAAATACCAGCAAACATTTTTTTGTAAAATTGTTTTGAAAATAAAATTATTTATCTATCTATCTAATCCAATCCATTCCCAATCATTAAAACGAATTAATCCTCTAGGTCTAGGTGACTTCTAATTGAAATGAACAACAAAAATTCAGCCAAAGATGCCTCAAATTATATACATACCTCTTGGACCTTCAATTCCATCGCACTAGGTCTCTGTGTCACATTTTATATCATTCTGCAATCAGAGCTCATCAAGAGTTCTAAATTTGCTGAGCGCACGATATGATAATATCTGCTTATGTTCTATCTTCTATTTGATCACGTTGGATTCTTGGATCTAATTTGTTGTTCTTTTCAAAGATATTTTTCTCGTCACTTGCTAGTGCTTTCTGCTTTCAGGTGAGTTGAAGTATCTGTTACGGGATAAGGACGTATATTATACTGGGACTGGGACTGTTATTCTTTGCTGTTCTCCATTCATTGGGTTGCATTTTATTTTTTCTTAGATTTTGTTGCTATCCCGCTTTTAAGTTTTAGCAATTTTATTTCTTCTGTGTCCGATTGGCGTCGCTTCTTGACTTTAGATTTCTGGTTCTTTGTCATGTTGCGTTGGATTTCTGGAAAAAAAGAGAGAGGAACTCTTCTTCTTCTACTATCCCGGTTCTAAGTCCAGAGAATGTTGGTGACCAACTCACTCGTGTGTATTCCTTCTTGTGGATCGAATGTCATTGGGATTATGTTTATATTTTGATCAGTTTATCTGTTAAGTGGACGATAAAAGGTGTTTATTTCTTGGCGGGAAACAAAATATTCCAATTGAATTTCGGTTAGAAGTGTTAAAAGTGAAAATAAAAATGAATAATATCTAAAAGATCTCTCATTCATTTGAATGATTTATTAGAAAAAAAGTGTTAACAGTGCTCTTGTGTAAGGATAAGTCAACCTGATAAATAAGTCTTGGGTAAGTCATAGAGTATAAGCAATGTTTACTGTGGCGTATACGTACTTTTTATGATGTTTGCAGTATGAAATAAGTCACCCTAAAAAAAGTGGAATCATGTTGATTTGTATCTCAATATTGTACTGACATTGATATTGAAACCTTTAATTGCCACTTTATAGTGTTATTGACAATTTGAAAAACCATTGAATCATATAAAATTTGTTTTTTAAGCGGGGATATAGATTATAGACATAGATATAGTCCGTTAAGATGAAATTTTATTTTAGTTTAAATGAACTATAATGTTTTTATTATCTCACAATATTATTGTGTATAGCAACAGTTTACAATTAAAATAATCATTGATTCAATATTTCCGAAGTTCCTAAAAACTTTATTTTAAATAGAACTACGATTTTTAGTATGTTCAGAGGCACGCAGACAAGGCAAAGTTGGCTTACTCTAATGACTGGTTGAGAGTGCTTGGATCCTCTTATTTGGAATTGATAGAAAATTCTTTAAATAATAATATCAGTTTGCGTAGTGATTTGTGATAGTCAAAACATATACAATTTGTTTGAATAAGGTGACTATCACATCTGGTAGTCACGTTTTCGTGACTATGTCTGGTGACAACTTAACAGCTATTACAAGAAATAATCACAAAATTGTGATTGTCAAATTTGAAAACAATTTTTAAAGACAACTTTTTTACGCTGGACTATCACTTATCACTTATCCCCAAATCATTTTTGCCGATCATTATTTCTTCAAAACTTAACTTTTTGAAAGTTAGTTGTAGCAAAGCGAAAGAACTTCATACCCAACTCTCGTTTCCTTCTAAAATGGTAAGTATTAAATATAGTGAGAGCTAATCACGCGTGTAAATAAAACTATTCTTTTCCCCATTTGATCTGCTTAAGCCAGATAACTTAACATATCGAAAAGAAGTTTAAATTGCATACAATTTACAAATAAACAGCAACCAATAAATAAATCTTACTTCTTACATATCCTTATACTATTTATGTAGGTTTTCCATGGAACAATATATTGTATTTGTGCAATATCTCGTTTGTTGCGCTAGTAATCCAATATCTCCAAAAGGCAAAAATAAAATGCTTCTGCAACTTCTCACTAGATGACCGTTCGTTCAGCAACTCAATATTGTAGAAATATAAATATGCAATGGCCATCCTTAAGTAGTGACCCCAATTCGTTATGCATCCCAAAATGATCATGAACTTTGGAGAGTTGAGACATTTAATAGAATTATGGACGATGGCTTCATTGTGTCATAGGTTAACAGTGGCTCCATCAGTTATACATACGTATACCATAAATACAAATTTGTGTTTGTTGGAGAGGGATATTCAATAAGAGCGGGTAGATGTTGAAACGAACACTCATTTTGATAATAAAGTTTGGAAGTGCGGGTCAGTCGTGTAAGTTGCCATAGTGAAACAACATATTTGACAGATGTCACCAGTAGGTACAAGATGACCGGCTCAAGGCGCAAATATCTACATTTGCCCGGACCAATCAAAAATCACAAAAGAATTGAAAATCCTTACACTTTAGAAAAAAAAGACCAGAATGACCAAAACTTGTTGGTGTTTGTACAGACGAGGCATCTTCGAGTTCAAACTATCCAAAGTCTTAGGCAATGCAATTATTACCAATTAAAATTTTCTGATCCTGAGTGCCTCATAGAGGTTCATTGCTTCTTCTGAATTGCGATTGGATTAATTTTTTTTTTTTTTCGTTGGCAATTTTGTATAATTTTCGTAACAATTCAATAAACATAATATATATGCTCTAATGAGTGACAGTGGTTTAGGGGCTTGAGATTTTGATAAAAATAAAATTTTCAAAATTCTTAAATAAATACTTAAACTAATTTGAGCTGAAAAAAAAAGTACGCCATTTTATTTCTTGGATAAATTTGAATTTATGAGAATAAATTTATAAAAATCTGTGGATCGGTTTTTGAGAAAAAAAGTTTTTTTTGAAAAACTTTTTGAAAAAAAATTTCAAACAAAATTCAAAAAAGCCAGTTCATAGGTATTCAGCAAATACATTTATTTAAAATTTTTAGAAAAAAATTTAATAAGCAGTGTTCAAAATATTAATTTAAATTTTTTTTTTTAAATGCTTTTAAAAATACAAAAAAAATAGTTTTCAAAAATATTGGTATGCAATACAAATTGAGCTACCTACAGCTATATGTGTGTGAAATTTCGAAAGAATCGGTTGAGTCGTTTTCGAGATAGTCGAAAGCAAAAGAAAACGGTCCTATGGAAAGTACCGTTCTTAGCCATTTTTTAAAACATTTTTTTCAGCCATATGATTAGTCTTACCTAAGAAGCAACACTGATTTTTTTAATTCGAAATCGTTGGAGCCGTTTTTGAGAAAAATAAGCTTTAACGTAACGGTTGTATGGCAGGTACCGTTATTTTTTGAGCTAAAAAAAAAATTTCTATTTAACCTTTGTATAATACCTAAAAAAGTCTATATACCAAGTTTGAAGCAATTCGGCCCACCCGTTTGGGCTGTAGGTGTCTATACATACAGACAGACAGACAGACATACAGACGGACAGAATTTTTAGACCATCTTTTTTCGTCTTCGCTATCATCGTAATGTCATGTTTGATTGTTATCTCAAAACTTTTTTTTCGACGAATGCAAAAGCTTTTTACATAAACGATGTTAAGACTTTTTTATACCCGCATTTAGTGATCTGTTTTTTACTTCCTGAGAGAATCATACAAGAAACGTATTTTTGCTTAAACTGACAAAGCGAACTAAGTTAAGTTTCCCTACATTGCATTAGGTTCAATGTTATATTAGATTTCAATATCTTAACATTATTACAGATCCATATATTTATTTAATAAATACAAAATGATTCCTTTCATTTTTCCTAGCTCAAAGCTTTCCAAATATCTTTTCCATTTAAAGTTTGAACATTTTTTTTTTTCGTTTGCCATACAAAGTGAACAACAACTGTCCAAACAAAAGAAAACTATTACATAAAGACGGCATTCCTCTTAACCAAACTAGGCCTGTTGCTGTCCTAATGCGTTCTTCTCTTGATATTATCATTATTATGGTGTGCTCCAGCACGAACATTTCGAGCATCCAAACAATCCGGTTTTGCAATAGATTTTAAAGTTTGCACAAATATCTGGTTATTATGTTAGAATGATGGCCCAAATTACCTGCATTGAGTGCCGGTCCCATGGCCCCATCGAAAACCAAACTACTGACCCAAATCTTTTTACAAGTTTTATCCTCCTTTTGGCTGGACTGAAAAAGAAAACAGATCACCCTGACTCATCTCCCCAAAGCAAATAAATTAAAATGAATTGAATCTCGAGCAAGTGATCTCCTTTCGGATGCAACTGAAGATGCAATTAATCTTTCCCATCCCAAGGTAATATGGAACAGGAGTAGCAAAACAGACTCGGGTAAACACCAAGAAGGAAGGCAGCTTGAAAGAAGAAGAAAACAGTTTACCAGACTGTGCCCTAATTTTTGCTGCATGCACTCAACCTTCAGCACTTCTTTTATATAGTTGCTGATGCTCCCGAGATCTCAACTCTAGAGTCGGTTAGCAGAACCAAAAATCATTATCTGATAGAACCATATACGATGACTGCGACGACATCGGCAACGAACGTCTTAGAAACGAAGAAAAGGAGATGTAAAGACAGTATTAAAAGTCGGCAATAAAAAGCTAGAACCCGACATCTTTTGACAGGAGAGCACAATAAGAAAAAGGCAGAGAAGTTAATCTGAGTATAATGTAGAAGAAGCAATTCCTTGCCTTTATTTTCAGCTGTAGGCTACGGTTCCTATGCTCATCTGCTGAGGTGGCTGGATGTTGGCTAAGTTTTGGCAAGTAGTATATTTGTAGTTGTCTCTGTGTCCCCCTAGGTGCCAATAGCACGGCAGCTACAACTTTGTCATAATTCGTCGCCGAGCAGGGGAAAGGAATAAAATAATTCAAAATAAATTATTGAAAAATCGTGTTGTGGAATGACAAGGAGCACCGTGTGTGTCATGCAGACAGCGAAATGTGTTCATATTCATCGGAAACGCAATTGAATTTATTTGTATTGCACTGAGATAATTCATAGAAATAGAATGCGAACAAATTGACAAGAAATAGTACCTATGTATGTATCTATCTATGGCATACAAAATCTGAAATATGGATATGGATCATGATACAACTAATAAAGATATGGCGTTGCGCATGGTGCCAAACAAAACGTCAAAATATGGTCAAACTCCCCGTGTTCTTACGGGGTTCTTATGACGTAGAGCGCATAGAGTAGAGCGAAACAAAAGTTAAACGTGAAGGCGAAAACGCGAAGGCAGGGGATTCTTATGACGAGATGCGCAGAACAAATCAAAAATGAAACTAGGAAGGCGTTATCTCTAGTAGTTGTATCATGGATATGGATACAGAATATAATTGTTTGAATTTAATAATTAATAATAAAGCATTATATTTTTTTAATTTTTTCTTTAATCGGCTGCGAATGTGTGATATTATTTATGTTTTTAACTTTTAACGTGAAGGTGGTTAACATGGTACAACAATAAAAACGACTTTTACGTTTGATTTTAGTTTAAGATCAGTATTTTATACACATAAATAAAAATGAAGTGTCTAAATTCGCTTGCATTGGAATGGAAAATCAGTTGGAATAATCGAATTTCGTGGGATAAGGCCTTCATGTTCGTAGTCAATTTCAACTTCTTGTCTCGAATCACTTAAAAATCTTTTCATCGTTCGGTCAATTGCCTCAAAGCTCGTTTATACGCTATTGTGCATTTATCCCAGATGATGATTTTGCATTCTCGCATCAATTTTGCTTCCGCCGAATTCTTGGTCTTGCACGTGGGCACAATGAATATGAGAATATTCATAGACAGCTTCAAAGCGGAATGTACAGTTCGTCCGCCTTCGAGCAAGGTGGCACAATGCCAGATGATGAAACAGCCAACGCCATTTGAGTTCTTGGCCGAATTGTTACCAGAGAAAGTGAATAAAAAAGGTTGTTTCATCCATGGATAAGCAAACTGAAAAGTGGATTTGATTTATCCTAGAAATTTCATAGTTTTCTAGAGAGTTCACTTGTTGCATAATGTAATTGAATATATTAGCCTTTCGGGGCCCCCGTCTCGAAAGAGGCCCTGGGCACGGGCCCTGTGTGCCCTTATGGTAAAGACGGCATTGCATGGCTGACCTTTACTTTGTATACAAAACCATCAATATTATTTTTTATGAAACAACAATGCTTGCGAGCAAGAAAACTCAAATTTTGTGGGTATTAGTTAAACGTAAACATCTTGTGTATGAAAACAAAAAGTTATTTTGGGTATGGCTGACGACCTTTTTTCATTGTAGAATATAGAAATCTAATTTTTGCAAATAAACGGTACTCATAATAATTCCAGAAGTAGACATTTGTGCGTCTCTTAGTCGGAACTAAAAAGGTATAACGCCCACTTTTCACGAAAGAACAAAAAACAGTTTTAAAAATTTGAGGTACAATATTCAATTTTTACCATTTTTTCCTACGTTATATGGAAAATATATCTGTTAATTTCTTTTTGTGTACAATTTTTCAAAACGTCCACTTTTAAGGGAGTGATTTTTATAAAATACTTTATTTTTCCTGTAACCTCTTTAAAAATCTACTCGATTTAGCTGTAGTTTTACACATATGCCTAAAAATTGACTAACGATCAAAGCTCATGAGCTGCAGTAAGTGATTTAATTTTTGTTTTACAAACTTTTAGAACACGTCCACTTTGAAGGGGTGTTTCCGTTAAAAGTTTTAATTATGCATATTAATGTTTTAATGTTTTCTAACTATCGGTCACAGTTTTGAAGAAAGAAGGTGAGCATTACGGTTTGTATTCTTTGGTTACATAGCAGGTTGTGGTTTGAGAATTGCTAAATGCACCCATAATCGCTATTTTCATTCAAAATCTAGTATTTGAAAATTCAAATTAGGTAGGTATGTCTTGTTTTGTCACAAAAAGTGCCTTTGCAATATAAAGTCTCAACTTTGGACGTGGCGCACCCCTTTTTGTATTGCGCTAGAAGTTATTGAACATTGGTCACACAAAGTTAATTACATTGTATTTTTTCCTGTCTGCTAAAGAAGAATTTTGTTTCTCGAACTAGACAGCGGCTGGCTGCGGAGGCGAACGCATACATTTAAAAAAATAGAGAATAGGGTATCCAACAATTCGCTGCAAACTTGTAGCTCTCGCTTATGTTTTAATTCGAAAATGCTGAAACTGCATGAAATGCTGCGGCTGGACACACTTTTTTTATGAAATTTCAATTAGACTGGTTCATGATTGCTGTTAACATTTAATACTAAATTTTCATTGGGCCAAATGACTCATTTCCCATACAAAATAAAATTTCGAAATTATCTCATTTCCACCTAATTTGGATGAAATTACGAAATTAGGTTTAGTGAAAATTAACAATTTGGAAACAGAATCCAAGGCATCGGCAGAAGTAAACAAAACAAAATAACCATTTTGAAATAAAATCCAAGGCAATGGCAGTAGTAAACAAAACAAAATAAAACAAGAAAACAAAATGAAAAGGAATTGTCAAACGAAATGAGCAAACTCAAGTGAAAACACTTTTTCTTCTTGTTTCGAAATGAGCTAAATTCGGCCAATGAAAACGTAGTACCTACAACAGGAATAAAATGCAGTTTTTTTTTCTTTTTCAAATTTTCCAGATGACTTTTTCCGAACGCTTTAACTGGCCCATATAAGTTGGACACCGGAAGTAAATGCAACTTCCCCATTGTATATGAAATCTATAGTAGTCTGGGGAACGAGTATGAGATAACGGGGTTTGGAGACACATAGATGTCACTGTTAATTATCACATATTTAAACCTTTCCACCTACATATTCTCTCCAAAAAGAGAAATTTGGAAAAAAAAGGTTTGGAGGCTCACGGTGTCGCCACAGTCGATCCTTCTATCCATATTACTATAGATTTCATATACAATGACTTCCCACAGTTTGAAAATGACAAAAATTTAGTGAACAATGTCTTATGAACGCATCCTTATGACAATCGAACAGCATTGTGAATAGTATAAATTTAGAAACCACTGTGAATCAATCTTGTTTGTTTATATTTTCGCTGAGAACTTGAACCGGAATTTACCTAATTTTCACCGCAAGTTATCTATCTATAGAAATCCCATTTCCCAACCATAAACAAGTCGGCGCGGCACAACACAAGCGTAGTTCATGACCTATCTTAAACGTAAGGGTATTTATAGATTAACATTCAAATATTATCATCATACAATTATTCTTATCGCAAATTGCTATACGTCATAATTGGTGTTTGTCGTTTTTCAAACTCGTCGACACAAAAAAGTTCCCTCGAGCTCGATCTCGAATAAAATATAAAATGACAAGCTAAACGTCAACCAGCAGTAGTTTGCTTTTTTTCTCATTGCTGTGCTGGTCTGGTCACTGTCACTGCTTGCTGCTTCACCTTCGTTTCTGCTTCTGGTTCACTGCTTTTATTAAATTAAATTTGTGTCTTATTTTAATTTTAAATAATTAAGTTCATCAATAAACTTATCGAAGAAACAATAAAAATGCCAAGTGAATACGCGTTTGTGTGGTATTTTATTTTAATTTGCCTAAGTGCGTGCTGCCAATCCATAACTGCTGCCTATCTGCCACCACAAAGTCTAGAGAATTCTTCGAGTTCTTTAACTACATCTGTCGCAATCGCTGAAACCAAAGAGACTTCAGCTATAAATGACGACTTTCATTCAAGAAGAAGACGTGCCCTCTCCGATTGGCTAATTGCACCAAACACGCGATGGTGCGGTCGTGGGAATACAGCTGGCAGCTATAATCACCTGGGTGGCGCATCGAGTGCGGACAAGTGCTGTCGTCGACATGATCATTGCCAACTAAACATTCCCGGGATGGCCACAAAATATGATCTCTTCAATTATCGTCCCTTCACACTCAGTCACTGCAGCTGTGATCGTCGCTTCCATACGTGCCTTAAAATGGCTAGCAATTCTGATGCTAACATGGTTGGAAAGTTGTTCTTTAATATTGTACAGACACAATGCTTCATCTTAAAACCAGAAAAAGTCTGTCTACACCGTTCGCCAGAGGGTGTCTGTGAAAAGGAAGAAATTAAACACAAGGCCTATCTCAAGGACAACTTAGATTTCTAGATGTAATTATAATAAATTTGAAGGATGCAACTTGTTCATCTCATACTTCGTATCAATTAAGTATCAAAGTTTGTACTTAATAGAAGGTATTCTTATTTATACCTTGGTATTCGTAGTTTTATCTTAGTACAAATCAACGAGCTATTAAAACTAATGTTAAATTTAACTACTTGTTATAATGGATTTGTTTAAATATTCATTTTTAAATAGCTGTATCTTTAAAAAAAAAAAACCATTTTTGTACTTAAAACTTTATTTAAATTGATATGGAAACACAAATCCAGAATCTTGTAAGCTCTCACGTTTAAGCTATACTTAAAAAAAAAAAAAAAAAAGAAGCAATTATAATCAAAATCGTAGGTCATAAGTTAATCCTAAGTAGTTATGTAGAAAGTTCTGGCCTTCGGCTGGTGCTAATGTGATTTTTTCCTCTATTTATAGAAACACATAAACGAAAAATATACTCTTAAAAATAAAATGCCAAAAAAATCTACTTATGTATACAATACAAGCAATGTTGTTTTTGTTTATCTCGTTTGTCTTATTGAATAACGAAGATGATATTTTTTGTCTGTCGTCAATCAACTCTGGGAATGAAGTACAAAGGCCAGAAAAAAATAAATTATGACATGAAAAATAAATTCTGATTTTTGAACTGTCGCGAAAAGATAAGATTTGAATTTTAATTCACACGCAAATTTAATTATTTTCATGCTCTCTTCATTGTTTCTAGGAAAGATTTGTTAAAAAAAAAAGCAATTGATTTTGATGAACTTCAATTTCGCTAATGATGCCTCAGAGACTTCCGAATGGTCGAGTTTTGTTTGTGTATTGCCTCAGTTTTGATCAAGAATTTTAAATGGTACATATATACCCATGTATTGCCAAAATTAAGAATTCATATGTCTCGAAGTATGTTGAACTTGAGAGTTGTTAAAAACTGCAGTCAATTGATACTGCAGTCAGATGAGTTAAAGTTAATTGGCTAACATATCTCAACGATAGTTGAGACTTTGGCTTCCAGAAAATCAAGTCATATAGTCAGTTGTAAGTATGTTGCTTCTTTTTAGTGATTTCTAACAGTTGGGCATTTTATATAGCGTTGCGTTAGGTCAATTCAAAATTATGGCTTGTATATAAAAAAGTGTTATGTAAGTGTTAGTGCATATCACTTAACAGTTGATTATATTATATATGTGTGATGTATCTTTTTCCAAACCGAGTAAATTGAGGTTGTAGAGTAGACTAGTTGCTTAGATACAATATTACAGCAACCGACTGATGGTTATTTATCACACTTTTGTGAAATTTGTAGGTACCAAAAGTATCAGTTACTAATAAAAACTCTTTAAAGGATGAAATGCTTGCTGTTGATTTGTTTTATTTGATAAATATTTTTTATGAAATTCGTAAGCCCAATTTCAATGTGGAATAAGCATCAAATAAAGATTAAGGCATTTAAAAGAAGATCCAATATATAAACCAACGTTGAATAGAATTGGTAGCCTTAAATTATAGTTTAGGACTTTAACCCAATAATGCTCGTTAAATTCGACTCTCGACTACCTTTAAAACCCTTTTATATGATACAGACCAGCAAAAGCCGGTTTTTTTTTTTTAATATTTATTTGAACACTTTTTTTCAAACCAATCTACTACCTACCTACCTACATTTTTAAATATTAAAAAATATTTATATACGTGTATGTATGTAAGTTTAAGAGCAATCCTGGTTTTCAATGTTTGATTCTAATTGATAAGATTATTAGATACCTCCTGTTAAAATAGAAAATCCTTATTTGAAACGAATAATTTCAAAAAAAAAATATTGAGTCTGATTTCAATCGGATTGGCACAACAGTTTTTTTGCATTATTGAGTTTGAAGTTCAGTACAACTAATTAAAAAGAACAATTAATGTCGCATTATTAGTACATGTGGCCCTTAAAATTTAACAAACTAAACTTAAAAAGTTAACGCAAGGAGAAATATTTTCGGTTTAGTTTTTAAATCTTATATATGTACCTACTTTTTTAAAAAATGCCAACTCACCAAAACAAACTCCAGGTAGGTATACCTATAACCATCTGCATTTTTCAAGTTGTGAGGTTTTTCCCATTATAATAGATTATTTGGGTGGATTGATGTTAACCATTTTCAGTTGAATAAATACGCAAATAAAATTCTTATCAATATTTTTAAAGCATTTATGATACTTTTTTTTGTCAAAATGTAGACTTTAGTTTAGCTTATAAATCGCTTCAAGTTCAAGGAATTCTGAACTTTTGTGTTGACGTTCGGCAATTATAGCGATTCGCGACTTGCGATGTTGATAAAGCTTTACTGCATTCGCTTTTTTCTTTTTAACGTTCACAACTATTTGATGAATATTTTGGAAGAATATAAATCTCTGCTTCAGCATTACCCTATAAAAACCCTATAACCATCATCATTGTATATTAAAACTATATACTATATAGTAATATCACTTGGAGTTTTTAGTATTGCCTTGTTTTGCCGCTTAGGAGCGCTACTAATGCAGCTAGTGCGTACAAACAAAATCCATTTTATTTTTTTCCTCCCTCCAATACTTGTCACTTTTTTAAATCGTATAATGTAGCGCACTCGTTTCAGCATTATTTTGAATGATGACAATAAATTCTCAGCATCTCTTCCTTCTTCACCAATAATCTGAAAAGAGTTAATGTCTTGTTTTACCGTCCGTGGCTAATGAGCAAAACTCCCAAGTAATATAGTACTATAGGTTCTTTATACAATGCCCTCAATTTCAGTCATATAATCCAATCATGTAATCTAATCTCTCTGGTGAGCCTTTCCAGCTCGCTTTTACTTAATATATATATATATATATATATATATATATATTGCCGCTAAGGACGCTGCTAATGCGGCAATTGTGTAGCTGGCAGGAATAAGCAAAAAGGTTACGAGACACATATTATATACACTGCCGCTCATCTGAATAGGTTCAATTTTTCTGCCCCCTACTGTTAGCCTTTCTTCAAATATATTGCATTGATATATTTTTTTTTTATGTTTATATTTAAAGAGCATCAGCAAACGCTTAGTTATAGAGCAAAAACTTAGTCTGAGA
Organism: Platycheirus albimanus; assembly: GCA_916050605.2. Lineage (NCBI taxonomy): Eukaryota > Metazoa > Arthropoda > Insecta > Diptera > Syrphidae > Platycheirus > Platycheirus albimanus. Next base: position 53,535,124 of record OU696697.1, on the reverse strand, counting down.
ACTTACCGTTATTCTATCATGTAAGCTAAACCAATTTCTCTCATAAAAACAACCATTATATATGGCTCATCTGAATAGGTTCAACGAATAAAACGCAATGAAATAATAAAATTGATTGTAATTGAATGATTTATTTTACACTTTTGTGTTGGTAGGAATATAATAACAATAACAAAAATTAGTAATGAGTATTCCCCCCTTTTTTTCAAAATAGTTTCATAAATTCGATTTGGAATAGAATTATATAAATTTTCAACGTATTGAAGCGAAATTTCGGACCAAGCTTTTTTAATGCCTTCTATTAATGACTTTTTGTCTTCGAATTGTCTCCCTGACTCGTACACTTTACGTGAAAGAAGTCCCCATACATTCTCTATAATATTTAGGTCAGGGGAGTATGGAGGCCACCCCAACAGCTTCACATTTTGGCACTCGATCCACTGTTTTACCACCCTCGCTGTATGAATAGGGGCATTGTCGTGTTGGAACGTCCACTGTATTGGTCCAAACAAGTCGGACATTAGCGGGAAAGCCTTTTCTAGCACACCTTTGTAAGAATTTGCATTCATTCGTGGTGTAAGAAATTGGAGCTCAAAGGTCCCGTAGAATGAAATAGCTCCCCACACCATCACACTCCCTTCGCAGCTATGAAAACGGCTCAAATAATGCTCCTCCTTTCGTAGGTCGTGAAAATAGTAATTAAAGCCATCTGGCCCCTCTAAATTAAACTTTTTTTCGTCTGAGAAGACTATCTGTTGCTATTCAGACTTCCACGACATGTAAGATTTGCAAAATTGGAGACGAATTTCTTTTCGAGAATCGTTTAGCGGTGGTTTCTTTTTTATTTTCATTCTTTTTAAATGTTTAGCACTTTTAATAACACGTTTTACCGTAGCCAAACTGCATTTTACACCGGTTTTTGACTTAATTTTTGAAGCGCAGTCATGCGAATTGGAAGCGGCTCGAATGATTGCACGTCTATCAGCTTTGGTAGTGGCTGTATAACTCCCCCCTTTCATGTTTTTTCCATACGTTTCAATGTTTCGCAAATAATGGCTCACCACGTTTTGACTTCATTTAATGTTTTTCGCGATACGCCTTTGATTTAAGCCCAGCTCTCTAAACGCTTTTATTTTCCCCTTTTCTTCCTCTGTTAAAGGTTTTCCGCGACCCATATTCAACGTAAACTGTAAAATATATCGTCAGACAAAATTTAAAGGACCGATGAATACCGATGTCCGATGCAACCAAACGCAAACTAAAGTTTTCGCTATTGAACCTATTCAGATGAGCCACCTATAATAGTTGTTTTTATGAGAGAAATTGGTTTAGCTTACATGATAGAATAACGGTAAGTTCTCAGACTAAGTTTTTGCTCTATAACTAAGCGTTTGCTGATGCTCTTTCAATATAAACATAAAAAAAAATATATCAATGCAATATATTTGAAGAAAGGCTAACAGTAGGGTGCAGAAAAATTGAACCTATTCAGACGAGCGGCAGTGTATATATATATACGCAGTGGCGGATCCACGGGGGGGGTTTTCGGGTCCGGACCCCCCCCATGGGATCATATACTTTCAAATTTTATGCTTTTATTGGGCATGTTGGTGAAGTTGAAACACAGTTATTAATAAAAATTCGTAATTTATTGAATGTTTTACACAAATTTTAATTTATTTTCGAATAATAAATGCAATAGAAGATAATTACGAAGAAGATAATTACGAAGATAGTCAATATGACCGATCAAGAAAAAATATATGATCCACAAACGGTTCTAGTCACTCTTCAATTTTCGAGGCTTTTCAAAAAACTTTCTGAGAATTTCGTCTTCAGTCAAAGTTATGCGATGATGAATGTTCAAAGATGCAAGACCATTGAGACGCTTTTGACCCATCGTGTTTCTCAGATAATCTTTCATTCTCCTCAAAGTCGAAAATGATCGTTCTGGAGTTGCTGTGGTCACGGGTATCACCGCCAAAACTCGTAGGATTTTGTTGACGTTTTTGAAAGTTCTGTCATTTATGATCTGCAAAAATTCCTTCTATTTAGATTTTCAATGGATATTATTTATTTTACTTTGTTCCAAATTGCACCAAAAAAATTTCTTACTCAATTAATTGTCAATAAGTCGTCTATTAGTGATTTTTCTCTGATTCTTTTAAATTGAAAAATTTTGTTTTGAAATTAAATAGAAAATAAATGATAATCTATTAGTATTATAATCAATCAGATTTTTTGGTACAATATATGAGAAACCTGGCATTATTTTTTAGCCAAAAATGATCTGAATTTGGGAGATACTCACTGCTAATGCATCAAGTGCATTTTCGATGTTTTGATTGCAGAATTCTTGTTTGAGGAATAGCTGTCCAAAACTTTGAAAAACTGTTTTGTGTTTTTCGAACCGACTCTGAAGATGAGAAATGTAGGTGTCGAGAAATGGGATGTAAAATGCGATTTTTTGTAATACTCTTCAACTGTTTTCGCTTCAACGTTGCAACGATTTTTTTGTCGACTGCATCGACGAGGCATTTTCATTTCAATCTCGTACTCCGAACAAATTTCAGAAACTTTTTGATAAACAATGTGGAAGCATGAATCCACGTTTTCACGCTTTTCCTTGAAGTCGTTCAAAGCATCATCAGCCAATTTCGTGGCCTCTCCCAGATCTTGACTTTTCAATTGCAATTCTCGACTCAATGGCAAAACGATGGAATTAATTGATTCCATAATATGACAGGAAATTTGGAACTCGATTGTGAAAATCGCTGTCAAAAGTTGAGATGCTGCCCGTGAAGTTTCTCGATCCTTCCACGTTTTTATTTCTTCCAACGCTTCAATAACAGCCCGTTAAAGTTCGACGTATCTTGATACAGCTTCATGAGACTGAGCCCATCTTGTAGGACAAATGGACTTCAATTTTTCTTTTCTTCGCTCACTTTTCTCTGTCATTTTTGAAATTTCGTTCTTCAAGATGCTTTGTCTCTTGGGCCAGTGAAAAAATGCTTGAATTGCTCCGATAGTTCCCAACGCGTTTTTGATACCAGATACTTCGCAAGCTGTATTGATGGTCAAACTGAAGCTGTGTGCGGCGCAATGCACATAAATTGCGAGAGGAAAATGAGACCTCAAATAAGCCTGTGCTCCATGAAATTCGCCACTCATTGCCGGAGCTCCGTCGTATCCTTGGCCGTACATGAATGAGCAATCCACGCCGATATCGGTCAGATAATTCCTGATGGAATTTGCCAGAGCTTGTCCAGAAACGTCAGTGACGGGAACGAATCCGAGGAAATCCTAACAAATATTTGTTTGTGAATCCAAGTATCGTGTGCAAATGGAAAATTGCTCTATGCTTGAAATGTCAGTCGATTCGTCGGCTAAAACTGAGAATCCTTTCGATTGATTTATTCGATCAACTATTTTTTTTCTGATCAATTCATGACAAGTTGCGATAATTTCATTCTGAATGGTTTTGCTCAAATATGTTGAATTTTTCGGAGCAGACAAAAGGTTTTTCTTGAGTGTTTCGTCACCTTCAGCTCGATACCGTAAAATTGCACGAAAGTTTCCTTCGTTCGAATATTTTCCATCAGTTTTATCATCCGCGTCAGGTTCCTCTTCATTATACAAACATCCATCGTCTCTATGGCCACGAAGTGCAATTCCTTGACGTCCACACAAAACTATTGCACTAACTATGGGTTTCAGTCGTTCGTAATTTTCTTCTTTAGTTTTTTCTTTCTGCTTATCGAGTTGTTCATCAATAGATTTAGTTTTGCCAAGCTGAATATCGCGTAAATGTTCAAAAGCAACGATGGATTTTGTATGGTAATCAAGTTTTTCGTGGTTCCGAAAAGTTTCTTTCGCGTGCTTCCAAGTGTTGAACGGCTTGCTGATGAGTTTCCCCAGACGTACGTCGCATATTCCACCGGTTTTCACGCCAAAAGCTATGCAGCACTTACAATATGCGCCATTTTCTTTCGCAGAATATGCCAACCAGTGAAATTCCTCAAGCCATTTTCTTTGAAAAGATAAATTTTTGGCAGTTGATGTCGGGAACAAAAAATTAGCTGGTGGCACCCACGAGTCGTCGATAATGTTCAGGATTTCACTCGCGTTTCTTGTATTTGAAGCATTAGACGTGGCTAGAGCGATGTCGTTTTTGAATGGAAGCAATTCTTGTTTGTTTTGAACTGACGTATCTTCGGAAGTCGATTGTCCTCCAGTCTCCGGTGGATTTTCTTCGAGGTTAAGCTTCTCTGCATTTTTAGTCTGTGTCAAAAAAATATGGTTAGCTAAAAACTAATGAGAATCTTCACTTTTTTTGAAATTATAAATTATATGAATACATTGTGCAAAAATAGTAGCTTTTCCGATATACTTATCATTTTTTTATTGCAATTTTTCTTACCTGTTTTTCCTTTTCCTTTGTTTCTGGTTCTGATTCTGAATCAAGGCGGGTGAAATAGGAAAACAATGTCCTCTTCATATTGTGAGGCGTGTTTTCTCAGTAAGAGAACTTGAAACACAGATTAGATTAAAAGGGAGATGGGAAACCGAGCTGTCTAACTGACAATGTCTACAAGCTGCGGTCAAAGTTTTCTAGTATTTTCGTGGTGAGTTTAAGAAAAACGAGTTTGCCAATTTGAAAATTCAATCTAGCAATCTACGCTAAATTTGAAATTGCGAAAACAAACAAAAGAGAACTGTAAAAATATAAAAATCCCACCTCATCTCTTTGTTTTTGTATTTTTCATGTACAAGGAAGAAAATAAAATGAAAGAAAATGAAAATTGCGGGATCTAGGGAGTGAAACGTAAGTCAGTTTCCGATCTCCTTTTGTCTCTGACTTAAAAAGAGATTTTTCTCACTTGAAATTATACTAACCACTTGTCAACTTCGGCATGTTTACACAATGCGTGTTGAAAGAAACAAAGAAATAATTAAAATACACTCAAACACGCTCATAGACGGTGCAAATATCAACAGAAAAACTTAAAGAAAAATCGCATGGCGCTGTCATCGCGACTAGGTTGGCGCGCAGTTTGAATTTGCGAACAAACTATATGCACTGCCATAACGACTGGACAGCACCAATGGCTTTTCTATAACACGGTAGTCCAGCCGTTATGGTGACCTGTATATACGTGGTAATTATGCATATATCTCAAGGAAAAAATGTCTACCCCCCCCCCTTAAAAAAATTTTGGACCCCCCCCTTATCAAAATCCTGGATCCGCCACTGTATATACGAGACACATATTATATATATATATATATATATATATATATATATATATATATAATATGTGTCTCGTAACCTTTTTGCTTATTCCTGCCAGCTACACAATTGCCGCATTAGCAGCGTCCTTAGCGGCAAAACAAGACATTAGTGTTGCAATCAGTTGCTACTAGGAAACACATCTAGCTTCAGATTGTATTGCATAATTAGCTATCATATCGCAAATTTGAGTCACTAGGCATAATAGTAAAGTACCGCCCCCCAGACTATTATAGATTTTACATACAATGTGCCCTAAAAGTCGAACATGGTATAATAACTGATTGCATCTGGGCTACGATAATAATTTCAGAGGTTTTCATGGAATTTCTTAATTTTGTTCCGATGTAACAATTTTGGAACGCGTAAAGGCCCAACCAATAAGCGAAAGAAAAAGGAAGCAAAAGTGTCAAAACCGAACGAAAAGTTTCCTTCCGATTTGTAAAGTAATCGGTCGCCCAAAATAGCCTTTAGAAAAAAGAAGAAAGAAGAAGAATTCCCTTTAGAAAAAAAAGAAATATCTGATTTTCGTACACGCTTTCAGTCGTACGGAAACGCAAGTGAACGAAACTTTCCGAAACTTATCAAAATGTCATTTCAGGTTGGGTATACAAATCACATATTACCTCTGTTCGCGTACATTTTGTGCCAAAAAATGAAAACTGTCAAAATTTCTCAAATGAGAGAAAAATCTCTCTCACTTACCGAAAAGTACACGAACGCTTTTTGTGTAAAAACTTGAAAAACGTCAAATTCGAATTTTTTGATTGGTTAGCTCTTCGCGGTAAGGGTCATCTGCAACAACAAATGTTTACGTCATTTGATTTTGACAGAGTTCAAGTTTTTACCAGATGAAATTTCAGTGGGCAAAAACTTGCAAATAAATGAACGAAAGAATAAAACAGCTGTTATTTTCTTTCGTTCATCTTTCGTTCATCTCTCAGTACGCGAACGCTTTTTGTGTTAATGTAAACGTATGAAATCGAATGCAAACTGTTTCATTTGGGTACGCGAACAGAGGTATTTTTCTACTGTTTCGTAAGACAACGTACGTTCACATTCTTCAATTATGGTTTGCCTTTAAGACATTGCATTATTGTTTTAGAGACCATGTAAACATTGCTTGCCGATTTCCCACCAAAAACAATTAATTTTGACGATTGTGCAGTTTAAAAAAAACACTTCTATTTTAAGTATCAACTAATTCCATCAATTATGTTTACTTAAATACTGTGGCTCCTATTAATTTTGATGACTAAATGATATCTGTTGACTCATTGATTGCCATTTGAATGATTGAAATGTTGGAATAAACAAGAACCTATCGTCTTATCTCTTCATTACAAATGTTTTTTTAAGCTAATTTGCTTAGTAAGATTTTAGAAAACGCGGAGACGTCATAATATGCGGTGCTGATAATGAATAATAATAATTACTATTAACAATGCGCAGCTACACACCCGTTTCAGCGTCACATATTGATGTTCACCAGAAACGAGGTACTTAGGTACATTGTACTACGTATTTTTTCACTTATTTTTATCTAAGAAAACGCTCTCATTTTTCTTGCTAATTAACTGAGTTATACTTTTGACGGAAAAGACTCATTGGGCTTTTTCCTTTAGAGAACCTAGGTATGATAGAATGAATAAAGAAATTCGATTCAGCGGAAACAATAATGTTTGTACAGAATTGTATGTGAGTGTGTATCTTTTGGTCAAGAACAAAATTCTAGAACACGATTTCCCATACGATTATTGCAGGTTATCTAAATACGCTGTTTACAAGTATCTAATTAGACAAACAATAACAACTTAAACGTGAACCTGAATAAATTTACTATATTATGACTGTTTAGTTTTTTGTCTTTGCCTGGAAGCTTCACTATATAATCAACTATCAATAATTAATCTGTTATTTAACGTGATCTTGTTCCGTTTAAAATTGTTTAACGGAAATGGAAGAGGTTTAAATATTTATAGTCTGGGTCAGTTTTTTTTCTTTATTATTATATCTTACATATTTATTAATAATTATTGTTAGATACCCATTTATAATCTTATTGTTAATGTGAGGATTTTGATAAAACTTAAGTTTAATGCATAACCGTACTAGGCGGAACTGCACTTGAGCAGAACTTCACTAGGCTGTTTACTATCACTGAAGTGCAGTTGCGCTGCAGAGTACAATCATAAAGTTTCATACAAAGAACATGTGCTACTTCTAATAGAAATAATTAGTATGCTGAGAGATCAATCGAAAAAAATTGCTATGCTACGTGGTAAAACAAATAAAAATTAAAATGGATAACGAACTATGGCTTCAAAGCTGGCCGCGTGGACACTCTTGTGTGGTTAGCTCTTGAACCACCCACCGTCTTAACATTAATTATGCAAACACGAACCGGGATAAATCGTTTTTAAATTTTGATCCGAAGATGAACCATACGATTGCATAACTGACCCTCAGGCTATGTGTCAATTGCGTTAAAATGCTGACTAAATTTGATCCCCCGGCTAAATTTTGACTTTTACATCGAAATGGACACAGTTTTAGCTTTTTGCTGTGTGGGTTGAATTGGATTAAAAGGGATATTTTTAATCCACTTTTCGCCTTTATTTCCCACTTGAACATCGAAATTTTCCTAAAGAAAACATTGTCTTGATGAATATATATTAGTTTTTTATACAAACAATTAACAATCAATTCGGTTTGCAAAATGAACAATAATTTGAGGAAGTGTCTTATAATTCTTTTAATTTTTTTTTTAATATCAACGTTGTATCAGAAATCATTCGATTAAAAAATGGAAAAGGAGACATCGTGAAGTAGGAGTAAGCGAAAGTAAAGAGAGAAGGTTCATATTTATCTCCATCTCTCTTACACCTTCATAAGCAAGGAAGACATCAAAATTTAACCCACTGGCTAAAATTTAACCTGCCCTGGCAGCAGGCTAAATAATGTCCCAATTTAAACTGTCGAAATTTAGTCATGGGATCAAATTTAGCCAGCATTTTAACGCAATTGACACTAAGATCCGCGTGAATTTTCAATTTGTTTCCTTTCATTTTTATTTTTTTACTTTGATCTCGATTTGTATACATTAATGTTTGTACTTACACAGACTACACACATGCCAGTTACTGGCAGGACAGTTGCAATACAGTCACATTTTCCAGTCACATAGACAAAGTACCAACACCAGGGCGACTCCAAAATACAGAGAATTTCTTCGTAAGGGCTTGTTTAGGTTTTGCAAAAAATGATTTGTGGCGTCTTCAGAGAGCAATAATAGAACCTATAGTAATATCAGTTGGGAGTTTTGCTCCTCGGACGGCTTAACAAGGCATTAACTCATTTTAGATTGTAGGTGAAAAATAACAGTTGTTAGAAAAGAACAGACAGGGAATATTTTCATCAATGAAAAAATAATGAAATGAGAGCTCTACATTATACGATTTCAAAAAGTGACAAGTATTCAAGTAAGGAAAAAATAAAATGAATTTTGTTCTTACACATTTGCTGCATACGCAGTGCTCTTAACGGCAAAACAAGACATTATTAAAAACCCCCAAGTTATATTACTATAGGTTCTATATATGCAATGAGAGGGCAAACAATAATGTCTTAACTGAAAGCTTTACTATATAAACCACAGACCAATACAGACTGCCAACTTGTACCCCTCTTGACTGAAACACCCTCGAAAATTGTTTTCCTGTCTGTGAATACGTGTATATCTCTGTCTGTGCATTTTGTTATGGCAACCATCCCAGGGTGTGCCATTTATTTTTGTGGTACGGGCCATTTAAAAAGTACGGGAGAGCATTACACTCTTGGAATAAATGGCACAGCAGCTGATTTTCAGCTTGTAGGCAAAAAGAGAAACCATAGAGTGAGTTGGCGGTCTGTATCTTATTGGTCCGTGAAACTATTGTACTATCTACTATGAATAAGAATTATAATAGCTTTGTTTGTTGAGCCCTTAAGTCACCCTGGGGTCGCCACAACTCGTTTTTTGAATTACCTCAACTCGCCCTCAAAAGAAAATTCTCTGTTTTTTGAAACCTGGGGTCGCCCTGAAGTCGATCTTGGTATTAAGCTGGGGTGATTTGAGGTAACGAATCAGCTGTTGAAGTGACTTTTGCTGTCAAGCATTTCTTGTGTATTTTTCTTCTGTATTTGATTTTTCATATCTTTTTTTTTTTTTGAATAAAAGTACCTAAAAGAAATGCAAGTGAATGCATTTATTTTGATGAAAATAAATACAAATCGAACAAATAAAGCAAAATGGAAACTTTTGATTTTGTGCGTTGTGAAAAATATACAATCAGCAGCCCCAACGCGTTTTTTGAAAACTGAAAAACCCAGGTTTTTTGACAACTCTTGAAGTTGTCAAGAAAACCTAGGGCGACCCTGGGTAAAGTTCAACAAACAAAGCTAATGACTGCATCGATCACTGGCTATTAGGCGCCGCTGCTATCTTTAGTTATATTTTATGTAGCTATTAGGAATAAAGTTTTGAGACACTAGAGGGCAACACAGTCAAACGCATCCTTCACACATGACTGAAAGCAATACTGAAAACCACGTTCTGAACTTGGATTCGAGACTTCTGTTCCTGAACACACCTAATTTCTTAGCCGCCAGCCAACTACATGACATCTGCCATTAAGACAAAATTGTCAAAACAAAATCTCCAAAAAAGATACATAAAATATTATAAATAAATATTTTTCTCTCTAATTTGCACTTAATTAGTTGTTTCTTAATTTATTTTTATAGTTTATAATAACTTTAAGTTAGAATTAAACTTTTAATTTTAAAATGTCTTCGTCACCTTCTCCATCTGAAGCAAAACAGACACAACCATCCAAAATTACTCCTGAACGAACTACATCAACATCTCTATCTTCAGCCCTAATCGATGACCCTGGTTCCCAAGTAGACGCTCGTTACGAATGCCCTATTTGCATTCATTGGCTAAATGAACCTGTGCTGACATCGTGTGGACACAGATTCTGTAAAGCATGTATTCACTCCTGGCTACAAAAAGAAAACCAATGCTGTCCTGTTGACAATAAGAAACTTTCCACTGAACATGATGTTTTCCCAGATAACTTTACGCGCCGAGAAATCGACCAAATCAAGTGGAAGTGCCCAAATAGCCCTCTTGGTTGTGATTGGATATCTTCTCCAATTGAAGTGGATAAGCATCTGAAGGAGTGCTCCTACCAGTTGCCGTCTCCTGTGCAAAAAAGATGTCCGTTTGTTTCTCTGCATTGCCCTTTCATGCCTTCAGACGATGGTATGAGTGTAAGTGAGCATTTACGCGTAGATTTGGAACAACATTTGAATCTACTTTTGGAAGAAATGCAAAGACATTCCCTAGCACAATGGAATCCGCCGCAGAAACACTTCAATAATGGTCACTTGGCGTCAGCACTGCCACCTCCCCCTGCTCAATACGCAAACGAGGCCGATGAAAATTTAATAACTGCTATGTACCAGAGGATCGTAGTTCTAGAGCAGCGATGTCGTGAGCAAGACTTTAAAATCGAAAATCTCACCAAACAAATGGTGGCACGAGAAAAATGCGATCGCTCAGTGGATCCCCGATACAGTAACGGAGTGATTGTCTGGGAAATTTGTAATTTTACCAGTCTCGTAGACCAAATGCGAACAAATGTCAATATGCGATTCTATAGTGGTGAATGCTATACATCACCACATGGCTATAAGTTTTGTGCGCGTATAAATGCACACAAAAGAGAACATCTGAGCTTGCACGTTCATCTTATGCATTCTGAGAATGATTATCATCTCGATTGGCCATTTAATGGACGTCTCAAATTCTGTATTGTTCATCCGAAGGACCAAAAACTATCCCAACACGACACCATAATGTCAAAGTCTGACTTTCTGGCATTCCATCAGCCAAAAGAGCGTATCAGCCCACGTGGCTTTGGATTTCTAGAGTACGCTCATATCACGGAAATCCTCCGTAAGGGATTCGTTGAGAACGACAAGTTAGTCATAAAGATTCAACTAAATATTGTCTAAACATAAACAAGCTGTATTAAGTTGTTGTGAGTCCGATAAAAAAAAGCGAAGCAGGTATTTAAAAAAAAAAAATATTTATTGTATTCCCAAAATTTTAAATTCTAAAAAGCAATTAGTCGGTAATTTTTTGCAAAACAAAATCTAGGGCAGTTGGAGGTAGATCTTCTAATAGTTAGTTAGCTATCCACGTCTTCAAACTATAAAATGATGCAATTCAATATGAAAAACCCTGAGAGATTTTCATCTCAATTTTAATACGAAAGATTTGAGCAAGATTTTAACAGATAAATTAGATTTCTTAACATGATACATACTTAGAATTATTCCCGTTTTAGATCGTGCCGCTTCTCAATTTAATGCTTTTGAAACACTTTCATATCGATACTGTTGGCGTCGAAATGTCAAAATTTTAATTTTTAAATTAAAAACGGTTTAGCATTCTGATAATGCACCCCTGAAAAATTAATATAAATACTGTTTGCACCCACTTATAGATATAAGCAATAATATCTGCAAAATTCTTTTGTGTATGTCCATGTCAATGCAAAGCTTTTGGAGAATGATCGGCGTCATCATCGCTTTGAGTGTTTGGCGCCAATTCGCAGAATTATCCGAAGCTATCCTGAACTGATTCGATTTAATCTTACCAACAGTATGAGAACAAGCTTTACGTGGACACCTAGCAATTAATGCGAGCCTACTCGCATAAAGAGTCAAATTGGGCTTAGACCAGAGCCCTAAGACCTACCCTAAGGTAGATATCTTCGTACCAATTTTATAAAACATGTTGAGGCATGTCCACACTCCTTGGTGAGGCGGGAGGTCTATCTAACACCTCTTGAATCGGATACCATTATGTTACCGTATTCGGTTAACCACAACCACCATCATACTCCCACAAGGGGGCCTACCTCATAGATAGTTCCCAGGTGACGAAGCCTATATCCCGTGGTACCAGAATAAAGCTTCCGGTGGAGCTTCGCAACCAATAGGTCACTTCGAAATGAGCACCATCAGTACTCAAGCCTTAAGATACTCGTATGAGCGTTCAACCACTTGCCGTTGTTAGAAGCAAATGACCAAATGCGCACACCAACCCTTCCTCTCTTTGCCGCATACAAGATATACTTGCATACGTTTCCAACTCAGGAATCAATACTGCCATTAATATTGCTCCAAAGAGACTACTAGGAGGTGGAGGATAGGGCCGTCTATGCTCTCTTAAGTTCCAACTACTATCTCAGAGCCACCTTCTATCAATACAAAGACTCGAAATTATGGTTGAATAATAGCCAGTTACAAAAGCATTGACTAGGCTAAGCTACAGACAAAAGAAATATACAGATGTAGAATATGAGCTACGTCGAGTTTAGTTCACTTCTTTAGTGTAGATGGCACCAGTTACACTATTTTTCGTTGGTGGTATGATCACACAAGTTTAATAAGATCTTCAAACTTAATTTTTCTAACGTAGCAACCAGCCGCAGTCCGCAGGAAAGCTAGCTTACCTCATACTCAAAAATGTCCGAGAAATTGACATCCTTCGAAAAAATTAAACATACCATTACCATACCATACCTCCATACCAAAAAACCATTTCCTAGTCCTACGAATACGAACCACGGCACGGTGGAGGGTGGAGTGGTGGAACTGGAACCACGATCAAGGAAACACAAAAACACAACTCAACTACTGTTTGAGCTTGAGGATTTGAGGGTTGATTGAAATTTGTTCGTGGTTCGGACATAAATTATATGTGAGTTCAATTGCTGCAGAGTACCAATGCACCCACTGTAATTATTGTCCCTGGAGCGGTCGTGCAGCAATATTTGTGTACGCCCACCAACGCAAGTAAATCAGCAGCTGTAAGGTATTCATACAATAATAAGCTCGGTGTTGAGGACAAAGCGAAATCTTTAAACTACGAAGATAGTGGGCTTCGAGACGATAGTTAAGTTCAATATGTAGAAGATCGGGTGCATCGCTCCGGTTTCGTTTTCCGATTCATATGCTGTGCATCATTTACTGCAGCTGCTTTAATTGATGACACTAAAACTAAAGCAGCGTCATAGACCTTCAAATCAAATGACCTCTCGAACTTGGGTATAGGTTTGACTCATTATCTACTTGAATAAATATAGTTATAGGGTTTTTAGCCATATGGAACATTGTGAACTATTCGGAAAATCTCGAACTTTTAAAAGCTTTAACTTTAAACGATCATATCTATGTCTATGCCATCCTCGGATCATATCTTCTTTTCGAATCTTTAAGGGTCTCTACCTTCGCATGCATTTTTAACTGTATTTTAATCATTCACTCTACCTTAGTTCAATTAAAAACGAAGACATTGGGCCCTATCATGGTAACTGGTAAAACTGCACAGCGCAGCTGTATTTTTAGGGGATGAAATACATAACACAAGCAGAAAGCCTAAAACAAAGGAAAAAGAATAAAAAAAAAAAACAAATACACAAGAAATTAAATAGTTTGTATTTTTTTATTACCATCCGACAAAGGTCCGCAAGTAATTTGCTGCCGGAGACAATCGAGAGAAATACAAATATAAAAAAGCCATGCATCGCATGAATTCGCTGTGCGTCATTGTCATTTTGACATTTTCAACGCATGCTTTATTATTTTTCGGATGTGTGTCCGATTTATCAATCGGAGAGGTACCATGATACAAAATTCGTACATTTCGCCCGAATTAGAGACAATTTTTCTCCGATCGGTTACCATGATAGGGCCCATCCAAAATCTTGACTGTATAAGGAAACTTCTGTAAGATCTTATTATTATCATGAAAGTATCTTGAATAATTGGAACCAAAGACGTCAGGATTCATTACCTACTGCTTGCCTGTAAGAAAACGCAAATTAAGGCAGTGGGCGTGATATTTAACGTTGAGAACAGACTTTCCATTCCTGCAGAATATCAACGCACACACAGGAATGATTGAGAGTGTAAGTCACAATCCCCGGCACCGCTTGGAGCTGTTGTGCCAACAATTTATTTATTTAACAGACTTTGATTTTGTATGTAAACATTCTAAATTAGACAGCCTAATACTAATTTCACCCATTTTGTAGACACCATTAATTACCAATTAAGAGTTAACCTCCATTGCCATATAAACGTAGGTACAGTGATACTTAAGACCATTCCAAGATGTTTCTTGTCTAGTAGATTATGTCAAAAAAAATAAAAATTGTAGAATATAAGAAAACTGAAAAAAGAACAATGTACATATTTTTCATAAAAAATGTGATCCCATTTTTTTAATAAATTTTTTTAACAAGCTTTAAAACTAGTTTTTTTTTTTTTTTTTTTTTTTATTAACAGTAATGGATTTTGGTTCTGCTAGTGACCCTTCATATGGGAATATAACCCGGCATTTTGTGCAAATGACTTGCCGCATATCTTACAAACGTACTGTTTCACGTCGCTGTGTAGTTTTTCATGTTGCAGCAGTGCTTTTTTCCTCTGAAAAGTCGCCCCACAAGTAAAACACTCAAAGGGTCTGTCATCTGTATGCATCACTTTGTGATCGTTCAAAAGTTTACGATCAAAGAATTTCTTGTGACAAAATTCACATTCGAATTTTTTGTCATTGAAATGCCTTCTTCGATGGCTGCACAAATGTCCAGAATTGGAAAACTTCCTTCCGCATAACTCACAAACAAAAGGCCGTTCGCCTGTATGTGATCTCATGTGAAGTTTAAGTTCAGTGCTTGAATGGAAACGTTTCTGGCAAACAGTGCACTCGTGTGGTTTTATTCCCTTGTGACGCTGCACATGTACATTCAAATTGGACTTATCTGAAAAGAATTGACCGCATATTTCACATGGGTATGGTTTGATACCCAAGTGTCGTAACATATGCTGTTGAAGCGTTGATGGGTTTCGGAATGTTTTAAAGCACTCTTCACAAGTAACATTGACCGGATTGTTATGGTGAGCATTTTGAATGTGTCGCTTTGCACCATTTTTGGTTAGAAAAACCCTTCTGCAATTTTGATACGTGCACTTAAATTTGTTACCTTTCTTTTCAAGGTCATTAGTGATGGAAAGATTATTTTGTTCTTCATTTTCATCTTCTTCTTGGTTTTCATTTGTATTTGTTTTTGTTAAACCTTGTTCGTCCTCAGGGCTGCTATTCATTGTACTTTCTCCATCGTTTTCACCATCGTCCTCATCAACGTCTTCGCCATCGTCTGCTTCTTCGTTCTCATTTTCTGGAGATTTTGGCTCACTGATCTCTATATTTTCGGGTTCATATTCGTTTTCACTAGGCTCTTCTAAAAATTCAATATGCAGAATGTCATCAAGGTTATTTGAGTCTAGCGTTGGTGAACGCCGCGATTGGGAAGGTTTATCATTTTCAGGTAAAAATTCAAATTCTTCTATATCATCCTTATAATCTAGATCATCTTCCTCGTCCTCGTCTTCATCTTCGGATTTTATACTGATATTGCTGGGAATCTTTTGAGAAACAAATTCCTCAAAGTGGTTACTAAAGTTGATTTTTTTGATCTGAAAATAGAAATTTTAGCATTAGTGTTCAGCGACATAAATCTAAGATGGCTGGGTCATGTAGAGCGAATGGACATTGACGCTCCAGGTCTTAAAGTCATCAATGCCAAACCAGAGGGAGTCAGAAGGTCTACCTCGACCTCATCTCCGATGGAGCGACCAGGTAGAGGGAGACCTCCGACAACTTGGAGTGCAAAATTAGAGACGGCAGGCTAGAGATTGAGCCAGCTGGATGGGCATACTTAGCAAGGCCTACGAGCATCAGGCTCTAGTGGAGCCCACATAAGAAGTAAGAAGACATTCCAGAACCAAATGACTACAAATCGGTTCAGTACAATTGTGAAAATGGGTCAACCCGAAGAAGGTTAGGAATCAGGCTTGTCTTCTTTAACGACGGATTGCAAGCAACAATTGTTTATACTTCAATATAATACACATGAGGGGCTTAGCGGTTCCTTCATCACCATGTCGGTGGTAAATTGTAGGTCCCTTCCATTCCTGCAGAATATCAACAGTAATGGTTGAGAGTGTAAGTCACAGGCCCCGCTTCCAGATGTTGGGCCAAATATTTTTTTTTTAAGAAGGAAATTCGTACGAGCTTTCAGTGGAGTATTCGCAAATATTGAGGTGGAGAATGGGATGGGTCTCGTTGTTTATGAGGACAAGACATTATGTATGTTTCCGTCAGGAGCAGAAGGTCTTCACGGCAGGCTTGGAAAAAACGTGTCAAAGTGAAAGACTTTGTTTGATTGCCGACTCTTCGGTTTTAGCAGACATCGTGGGTAAATTTTAGCAACGAACTTTAAGGGTTATATACAGCGACGTAGACCTGGTCAACATGATGCAAATTAAAGAGTTTAGATGGTTGCTTCATGTGGAAAGTATGGACGAACACGTACCCGACCGCCGAGTCTTCAATCCCAACCTGGAGTGTCATCCAAGGATTCGTAGACCCCATCTAAGGTGACGGGACGAACCGAAGACTACCGCAACCAACTTTTGGCGCGTAGCTGAAGGCAACTCGCTAAGCACCTGACTAGCTGGCTGTGTAAAGTGCAAAGAAGAAATCAATCCAATTTAGTATTTCATGTCAGACCATTTAAATCAAGAGCAAAATAGAAGTATAAACGTCCTTAAATGTACGGTCGAAGTTGAGATTAAGGCTTAATTGATATCCATTTCCTATATTGCTAGTATGAATAGATATTTGGCTGGGTTATTGCTATAAAAGAAACAATAACAGGGTTCTCGTTGTGGCCTTTTCACCAGAAATTATAAAAACTCTGTTCTAAAGTCAATCTAGAAGCGAGAATTGTACTCTAGCATTGGATCAAAGTATGATTTATAAATGAAAGCCGGATTTTTATATCACCGAGGAATAAGTAGGTACCTTATGTCAAATTGCATGGTTTCTCATTGACACTGGAACAGAAAATTTTGTAATGTAACCAAGCGTCACGCGAAAAGCATGGCATTCATTATTCATATTTAATATCGTCGGTTGATTATAATGGAATGGCGGGTTAAATGGCTATTTATCTCTTGTCAGTAATCATTTGCTTTTTCGCGGATATAATAAAAAATAAATTATTTTTTAACGCTGCGTTGTGACAGAAACTGGAGCTTAAAATGTATTGTTTTTGGGGGCATGAAACACACGTATTTAGATTTAGGACCAGGTGTGATTCATAATTAAGATGAAAGACAAGGTTTGCAGGCTTCTTCTTTCAAATAAACAAAAATAACGCTTTAAATTGTTTAGTATGCTTACTTTCTTGGCGTCTTCAATGATATTAACATCACCAAATCCCTTTATGTCTTCTGATGATTTTTTTTTATTAATGATAAGCTCCGGCATAAAATCGTCGTCCTCGTCAAATTGATACTCATCAAGATAATTTAAGTGGTCATAAAGAACATGTCGAAAGAATTCTTGGACTTTATCGCAATTTTTTTGACAAAATGTGCACGAAAAACAGAACTTTGTGTTGTTTGAAAATATTATGTCTCCGCACTTTATATCATTATCATCACCCAAGGAAGTTTGCTTTTGTTTTTTTAATGCTTTTGACATAATTGATGAAAATATGAAATTATTTTGAAACAAAAAATAAATTATTAAAAATCAAGCGTTGAATAATTTTATTTTTTGAAAATATACAACAGAAACAAGCGACTGAAACGCGAGAACGAATTTTATTTTTCCTTGGAGGCTTGACTTTTCGCTGACATCTGCTGTCAAACAATGTGAAAGGTAGTAGTAGTAAAGTAGTAGTAAATTTTTATTGAGGTTTTCTTTTCATTACAATTGTATCATAATTCACATTTCACTTTTAATTTTTATATTAAATTATCTTAGGAACTATTTATTTAAGTTGCCGACTTAGAATTGGTCAGGCTATATTATAACAGAATTTAATTTTGCTTTGTTTTTAATGGCAAACTGATAATAAAATTAAAGTAACTTCAGACGCACGAATAAAATAAATATAAGTCCACTCCAGTGATGTTACATGCAAACGAAATAATTCCCTACAATAAACTCGAAAAATCCCTACTTTATGAATTTTATCCCTACACCTATAAAATCCACAAAATAAATACAATACAAATAAAATTTTGATTTAATTTTTGTTAATTGATGGATTTGTGCATGGTGATCATATAAATTTTGAGTAGACATTTTTCCAATGTCTTTGTCTTTTGAATATTCAGTGATGTTACATGCAAACGAAATAATTCCCTACAATAAACTCGAAAAATCCCTACTTTATGAATTTTATCCCTACACCTATAAAATCCACAAAATAAATACAATACAAATAAAATTTTGATTTAATTTTTGTTAATTGATGGATTTGTGCATGGTGATCATATAAATTTTGAGTAGACATTTTTCCAATGTCTTTGTCTTTTGAATATTACACAATTTAAATGTACATCAAAAAAATTCAATTGACGTATTGCATTAGGTACATGAAATATCGACTTTATCTTTAAACACGTTGTGTCTAAACTAGACGTGCTAGAGGCATCAAAGTCGACACCTTTAAACTTGACTTGCGGCTTAACTAAACGACTAACCGACTTCAAAAATGCATATTCGTGACATAGGAAGTGCCAGTTCTCAAAAATCAAAAAAAAAAAGTTGATGAAAAAAGTTAAAAAAAAGAACAAAATTTAGTTTGAGCTGCGTACTACCCTTAAAAGTGCAGAAAATATTTAAATGTGATGACTGATGAGGTTAAAAATAAAACAAACTTTTTTAAATTAAGTTTCGAAAAATCCCTACGTTTTCATACAAAATTCTCATACTTCAAAAATCTGTACTTTTTTCCCTAGGGGGGTTTTTCAAGACCAAAATCCCTACGTGTAGGGATTTTTCCCTACATGTAACATCACTGTGAATATTACACAATTTAAATGTACATCAAAAAAATTCAATTGACGTATTGCATTAGGTACATGAAATATCGACTTTATCTTTAAACACGTTGTGTCTAAACTAGACGTGCTAGAGGCATCAAAGTCGACACCTTTAAACTTGACTTGCGGCTTAACTAAACGACTAACCGACTTCAAAAATGCATATTCGTGACATAGGAAGTGCCAGTTCTCAAAAATCAAAAAAAAAAAGTTGATGAAAAAAGTTAAAAAAAAGAACAAAATTTAGTTTGAGCTGCGTACTACCCTTAAAAGTGCAGAAAATATTTAAATGTGATGACTGATGAGGTTAAAAATAAAACAAACTTTTTTAAATTAAGTTTCGAAAAATCCCTACGTTTTCATACAAAATTCTCATACTTCAAAAATCTGTACTTTTTTCCCTAGGGGGGTTTTTCAAGACCAAAATCCCTACGTGTAGGGATTTTTCCCTACATGTAACATCACTGGTCCACTCAACAAGACCATATCATAAAACTAACCTAAGAATAAAAGGTGGATAGAAAGAGAGGAAGGTTATAACAATTTTAGATTAAAATGTGTGACAGATACAACATGGTTGCAACTATCAAAGAAACACTCATCCATCTCTATGAGTGTGGAGTGTGCGTTAGAGTAGGATAAGGCTCAAATCTTCTTCACAACAATATGAGAAAGCCATATTATTACTATAACTTAAACTTATACATTTATACACCAACCCACACAGCCGCTTCTGTTTTATTTCTCTTTTTGCTTTTTCATTTATTATTGTTTTTATTCCATTTCATTTCAACTTATCTGTGTGGTGTTGTGTCTTAGATTATTTTGCTTACATTAGATACATTTCGTATTTACATTTTTGTTTTGTCTTAAGTTTCTTAGTCTTATTTGTTCCGGTTTGTACTTTAAAATTAATGTTTTATTCTAAACTTACACATTTATTCACAGCCAAATATAAGGCATTTTAATGTTACTTATTGTAATAATAGCTAGAGTAAGAATAAATATCAGGTTTATTTGTACAGGTAGTTCGTTTTGTAATTATATTTTTTTTTTTTTTTTTTGTATATACATATCACATTATAAGTTAGTTGGTACTGTTTTTTTTTTTCCTTTTTTAGGTTTGGACATTTTTTTTATTATTATTTGTCAATTGTAAGATTGGAAAATTGGAAAATTGCCTCCCTAGCCCCTATAATTGCTTAAAGAGCGTTTTTTATAAAAAGGAGCAAGAAAAACACTGTCGTCGTCTTCGATTTCAAAAAGCTGACTTGAGCCCTCGCTGAGTATGTTGATCGGTGACAAGTAGTAACGTTCCTGGATGGGATAATCAATGTTCTCCCTAAAAATGTCTCTAAGGATAAAATTTTCGTGTGATTGGAGTGCCCAAATTCTTCTTTTGGCTAGAGAGGTGAGATATTCCATTAAAGGTTTTATTCCTGACTCATTATACAGTGTTTTGTTAGGGTACCATTTGCCAGATGGTCTGCGCCTTTTTGAAATGCAGTTCCTTATGATTCTTCTTTCAAATCTCTGCAGCTCAATCGCTACATTAGGCGTAATTTGAAACCAAATTAGGAACCCATAAGAGACCAAAGGGCGAATTAAAGTTTTGTATATAAGTAATTTTGTTTTTTTCTCTACATTGTTGGAATTTATTAGTAATTTCAGTTTAGCCGCAGCCGCCCTACCAAGATTAAGAGCCTTACGTACATGCGGGTTCATTTTGAGCCGTTCATGAAGCCGGACACCCAGATATTTTAAAGATTGTTTTAATGGGATTACGTTACCCTCAATTCGGAGTTCTAGTTGGCGACTTTCACGGACTGCAAGGTGATGTCCCTTACCAGAAGCATTACGGAAACAAATGAGTTCACATTTATTGAAATTTAGTTCAATCCCCCACTTTTTGTAATAGGGAATCACCAAGTTAAGATGACATTTAACTTCCTCGAGGGCCTCGTGTGGTCTTTCATTAGAACTGAATAAAATGGTATCATCGGCATAAAGTAATGCTTCAGAGTTGTTGTTTAGAATGGGAAAATCTGATAAGTATAGATTGAAGAGGAAAGGTCCCAGGATAGATCCTTGGGGAACCCCCGAGAAGATTGGGATCGAAGAAGAATATTCGTTTTCAAAGAAAACGGAGAGACTACGGTTCTGCAGAAAGCTTTGGATTATTTTAATAAAATTATCGGGAAAGTTGAGTTGATGTAGTTTGAAAAATAGTCCAGAATGCCAAACCGAGTCAAAGGCCTTTGTAAGGTCGAGGGCGCAGGCGACCGTACACCGTTTGTTACGTAGGTTTTTCAAAATTTTGTCATGTAGTGCTAGGAGAGCATGCTCAGTAGAGTGCCGGTGTTTAAAACCGAACTGTTGAGGTTGTGTAAGCTCAACGTTGTCAAAATAATTTTGAATTTTTACAAGAATGACTTTTTCTAGGATTTTGCCAAGGTTAGATAGGAGGGAAATAGGACGAAAATTAGCTATGTTATTTGAATTGTTATTCTTTTTTATTGGAATCAGTTTGGCTCTTTTCCAAGAGGCCGGAAAGTATGAATTATTAATACAGTTGTTAACTAGAGGAGTTAAGTGAATGGCTATTGTGGATTTTACTTTTCTGAGGATAAAGTTGGGGATGGTGTCAGGTCCAGCTGACTTTTTATTGTTAAAGGAAAAAATTATGGATTCTATAGTGCTAGCAGATACAAAGTTATCATTGGACGGACTATCCGACTTATTAGTAGGAGAAAAACTAGTGATGCGTAAGTCCGAGTTCCAGATTGAAAAAGCGCTGTTAAAAGTGCTGACTTCTAAAGTGTTTGTAGCGTCCTCCGAAGGGGTTTTTAGCGAGTAAAGTTCAGCGTAATAAGCACTAAAGGCTTCAACTTTTTCAGTCGGTGTTCTGAGCACTCTGTCACAGTGAGTAAGTTCTTGAGAGGAGTTATCAGAGATCTTTTTGCGGCCAGTGACCTGATTTATAACTTTAAAAACATTGGACGATGGTTTAAGGCTGCTGAGCTTGTGTCTAAATTGCTCGTTCACCTCGATCCTCACTTTATCTTTAATAATTTTACTCAGGCAGCTAATACGAGTAGATAGACACTTATACTCTGAGTTCGTTCTGTCGCCAAAGTGATGAAAAATTCTTTTCAACTTCGCCTTCCATATCTTCCTTATCTTAAAAAGTTCAAGTGTAGCCTCCGATATTCTGAAGTGGTTGGGGTGCAATATTTTTTTTTTACTATGATTTTCTATACAGTTAGCTAAAGTATTTGTGAAAGAGTCTATGTAACGGTCAACTTCATCATTAGAAAGGTTTCTTTCTGTAGGCAGAGCTATGCTATTCAGTTGGCGATTAAGTGACCTATCAAAGTTGGGCCAATTAGTATCTTTAAAACAAGTATATGACAGAGGAGAAGTGGGGAAGGGGCAATCATGCCTAAGTTTGATGCTGAGGAGGACAGAAAAATGATCAGAGATCAGATCCAATGTCACACAGGCCAGATTGTTATCGGACCGGAGATTGGAAGAGATAATAAAAAAATCTATGTGAGAACCGGAACTAGGTCTGGTAGGGCCAGGGGGTGCCACAATGTCAAAATTCATAAAATGATTTGTGAGAAACCAGTGCGCTAAATGAACCCCATTGAAGTTCACTTTTGAATCCCCCCATAGATAGTTACGGGAGTTGAAATCACCTCCTAGTATGATAAAGTCAAAGTTTGTTAGGTTTGATAGAAGATCGTCCAGAGCAGAGCATAAACTAGGGCCAATATTACACGGTACATAGACAGAGACTAGAGCTAAAAATTTGGTTGAGTTCTGCGACTGTAAGGGAATCGACGCAACTGTTGCCGAGATCACTGAATTGGAAAAAAATTTTTGGGTGCACTGAATTGAATTTTTAATTAGAATACCGGTTCCACGACCATCATTATTAGTTATAAGAACATATTTTACATTAAAATGACTCACAGATTGATTTTTCTTAAAACAGGTTTCTTGAATTAGAATAGCAGATGGAAGAGTATCTTTTAATAGCTGATCCATTTCGATTTTCTTGTCGTTTGATAAGAGGGAGTTGATATTGGCAGAAATGAGGTTTAAGTTCATGGCTGGGGGGAAAGAGAGGCAATAAAACCAAGATAAGCACCTGGTTTTTGGTTTTCATTAAGTTTGACATAGTTAGGCCAAAACTCTCTAATTTTTAGTATTAACTGGTTAATAGGCAGACCAAAAAGACGGTTTGACTCCTCTAGGAAGTCAGCTATATCCCCCTTTGGAATACCAGAGGAAGGAGCAGAAAATTTTACTTGTGGAATGTGGAATCCACGAAGTGAGTCGGCATAGGAAAATGAATCTTGGGGTACCTTATTAACCCTATTTACCACGGAGTTCATTACTCTAGCTTTACTATTTTTAATTGAGGAGAATACCTCTTCCTTTTTCTTTAGGTACTCTACCCTTTTGGGACAGCCTTGATAGCTGGCAGGGTGGCCCGTTAATCCACAATTAACACATGCTACCGCTGAGTTCTCAGATAAAGGCTCGACCTCACATTTACCTGCCTCATGGTCTTTAAGGCATTTGACACATCTAACTGCGTACGTGCAGTAGGCGGCGACGTGGCCATAGCGTTGGCACCTGTAGCATCGGGGTTCACCCGATCGTTTTTTGTTGTTGTCCCATTTGATACGATGTCTGAGGAGGGAATTAAAGGACTTTATTTTGAGGACACTGTCCCAATCATCCAACACACATAAAAAGATGTCCAGAGGGAATTCATTATCCCTGGACCACTTTGTTTCAAATCTTTTGACAACCAGTTTCAGCGAGGGCTCGAGCCTCATGAATTCATCTTGAATGTCAGATGGGGAGAAGTCCCCTGAAATACCTTTTAGAAGTATACTGTATTTTTTAAGATGCTTGGGTGTATAAGAATAAGCTTGCACCTTTTTATTCCTAAACATTTCTAGAAAGAAGCTATGGAGGGCAATATCCTTAACAAAGATTTTCAATTTTCTAAATCCATTATACACAAACTTTATTTCATGAGACTTAAATAAAGACTTACTCATAAACTCGATGATAGATTTAGAAGAGATTCCCGTGGTAAAAATAGGAGGGCACCAGTTCTTTTCTTCAATGGTCTGTTGATTGTCCTTCTCGTTGATGTTGCGGCTGTTCGCTTCTGCTATATGGTTGTTGTTCGAGCAGCTGTTGTTTCCGCCATTTTCACGGCCGCTTTCATTGTTGTTGTTGTTCTGGATGGCTTGTGCATTTTCATCATCCTCCGTGTCAAGGAGGGCGAATCGATTCACATTATTGGCGGGTTCCACCACCGCTTTTTTTAGTCCTCTCGCTGAAGTAAATTGACGACTTCTCTGGGCTTTTTCCATAATGGTAGTATAATTACCAATCTCGTTGTCAAGGATGCTGCCTAGCAGATCCACAGCTGCTGTTTGAGCGTTAAACTGTCCAGCGACGGTTGCATTGTTGGCGTCTGTAGTACCAATAATAACACAGTTGTTCTTAGGAATTTGTTCTGGAATACTCAGTGTATTCGATATATTCACACCGCTTGAAGATGCATTGGATTCGTAATCCATCTCACTCTGTTTTTCACTCATTCGTAGTTTTTTTTTGTCTGAGTGCGCGACGGCGTCGTATTTCCACCAATAGAGATCATCCACTTTTTTTTCAATTTCCTTTTTTTCTAGGTCGTTCAGCAATTCAGACGGGCGAATATTCCTTTTATAATTGATTTTATCAGGGGGCACCGTCGGTAGCGATGGAGGAGATGAAGTATTATCATCGTTAACCTCCATGTTTAAAAATCAAAAAAAAAAACTTTATTTATTAACTTTAATCAAATCGAAAATTCAAGAGAGCACACACAAAAGACGTCTGGTCGCTACAAGATCACTCAGTCGAATCCAATGTGAAAGGTAGATGTGTGTACATCTGACAGTATTCTTAGGTATAAAGGCCATATCACACTAATGTGTTTTTTTTTTTTGGGTCGTTTGATCAAATCTTTTTCGTGTGAAATATGATCAAACATCAAAAAGTGTTTTTCTTTTGGGCAATGATCATATCTTTTTGTGGTGTTTGATCAAATCATACCTCCCAAATGAAATCTCATTTTAAATTGAGATTTAACACACATTTGCACGCACACTACAATAATTTGACATTTCTCAAACGTCAAATTTTGTTGTTTATTTTTTTAGCATTCTGTGAATTTCATTGTGGAAAAAGAATTCTTTTTAGATAAGTGATCAAAGTTTTAAAATAATAACAAATAAATACAAACGGTTGAAGTGAAAATTAATTGACAATTTAAAAATAAATAGGTATGAACTATGAACTTGCAAAATTAAAATGAACAGAGTGTATAATGAATTGAATCGCTTTGAAAAGGATGCAGTGATTGAGCCCGGATTTTATTCCTACTTCATAACATAGCTGTTCCATAAGTTGGCAACGGTTGTGTCGAATTCACTAAAGATTTGTTAGGTATAGTTTTTTATAGCTTTCTATTCGATGGCTTCTCATTTTTTCCGGGAACACTTCTCCCATACAACGAGTCATTTGTAAACTTTTGTTTATTACTCTGACAATGTTCATGACGAAGTGATTTTAATGCATCCTTTAACGAATCCTAGGTAGTTGTTATTTTATATATATGTAGACATATTTAAGGGTGTGGGAGGCCATTTAAATAAACTATCTACTTTGCGGCAGAACTAAAATTAAATAATGTCCACCCGAATCGAAATTCCGTTTACAAATTGTTTGCATTCCCTCGTGCTTATGTGTAAAAATCTGACATTTGCTTGGTTGGGTGTGTTCAGCCGCTGAACTTTATTTAATCAATATTAAATTATGACTCAACTGCGAACAAAACTTTCCGACTTACAAAACATTAAAAAGACATTGAAGTACATTTTAACTTATGAAATAATTAATTGCAGCTACATTATTATATAAATGTCGAAATATATTACACGAAAATCTAAAAAAAAATTGCTTAAAGATTATTCCAACGAAGATAACATGACAGAAAAATCAATCTCGTTAGACATTGTCGTATGGTTAAACACGCCTCAAATTAAGAACGTCAAAAGAAACACACACACAATAACAAAAACTTATCTTAGCTATCTGCCGTTTTATTGGACAGCAAATTTGATCAAATTTTTGATCAAATTTCCTTTTCCCAAAAAAAATCCACATAACAGTGATTTCACTGAAGACTGGCAGGCAGTGACGTCACGAAAACTGACGTGATTTTTACGCCAGTGAAGAAATTGCTCGTCAGTGGTCAGTTGAGAAAAAAAGGTTATCACACCTACTGGCAGGCATGTGCCAGTGTGTCCCAAAACACACTGACACCTCATGCTAGTCAGTGATATTTTCTCCGAGTCGGTCAGTGAACTGACGCCTGAAAAACTGACTATCACACTACACTGTGGCGTCAGTGAAATTTACTCGAAATCGGGTCAGTGAGCAGTTTTGCTATCACACTGACTGACTACCGACAGCCAGTGGCTGTCAGTTCCTTGTTTTTTTTTTTTATTTGTTTCAGGTGGAAAACTCTAGCTGCTGGTTTTTGGTTTGTTTGCTTACAAAAAATTATTTATAAAAAAATAATGTCAGAAAAAGAATTTTTGGAAATATAGTTGAAGTTGCCACGATGGCTTATTTGGCAGTGTGTGTGGTGGACAGCCTCAGCGATGATGATGAGGACAAGAGAACTTGTCGACGGCGCAGTGTTTGGCAAAAAAGTGGTTGAGGCGTAGAGAGAAGGAAGGGTTTCGCTGCGACTGCTATTCCAAATAGCTCAACCAACTATTTTTGTTATTATTTCAGAAGTCCTTGACGATATTTACAAGGTTCTTGTGGGTTGTTTTTTTAAGGTTATTTCTAATAATAGCTTTCTTCGTTGAGCCCTGAAGTCACTTTTGTTCTTCTAGCCTTTTAATATTCCACTTCTCTCTATCATCGTTATGTCATGTTTAATTGTTATATTTTTACTTGCGATTATAGGTACTATAAGCCAAGTTATGCATTACGATGATAGAGAAGCCGAAAAAAGTGGGTCCGACAATTCGGTCTGTCTGTCTGTCTATCTGTCAGTCTATCGACACTATCTGTATCGGCAAAAATGCATATTCGTGATCTAGGAAATGCCACCTTTCCATTGATGTATCGCATTATATGAAAAGTCGACTTTTATCTTTAAACACGATTTGCGGCTAAACTAGACGTGCTAGAGGCACGGTTGCCGTTTTGGTAGAATTCTACCAAATTTGGTAGATTTTAATTGCTCTGGTAGGTTGGTAGATTCATGTTTAATTTGGTAGATTTTAGTCCCTTCGACTTTCGAATGCAAATGTTTATGAAAATATTGACAAACCTGCCCTAAATTTACTTTTCAAATTAGATTATTTTAAACAATCAAATGTAAACGTGGTCTTAAATGTTATACAAATATTTTGTGATACCATTATACATAATGATAAATGAAAAGACTTATTTTTGTTATTTTAAGTAAATGAACAGACTTTATTTTAGTTTTGTTTTTCTTTTATTACTTATTTTTACGTGCTCAATAGGGCAAGTATTGGTTTCGTGGAGAAAAAAAAAATCGAGGTTTTAATCAAACGTGACATATCGATGATAGTGAAGCCCAAGAAAGTGGTTTTCGCCATACCGTCCGTCGGTCTGTCTGTGCGTCTGTGCGGATGTGCGGATGTGCGCTTTTTCACGTCATGCTACAGCCTAAACCGCTTGACGGATTTTCTTCAAACTTGATATATAGTAGTTTGAAGGAAAACGGTTGTCGATGTTTTTTTTATTTCGTTTTAGCCCGGCTCAAACTGGTACCTTTCAAGTAACGGTTTTTTTCAATTTGGATTTTCTCGAAAACG
The DNA here is from genome assembly GCA_916050605.2 of Platycheirus albimanus. Classification (NCBI taxonomy): domain Eukaryota; kingdom Metazoa; phylum Arthropoda; class Insecta; order Diptera; family Syrphidae; genus Platycheirus; species Platycheirus albimanus. The sequence continues at coordinate 53,506,870 of OU696697.1, read as the reverse complement.
GCTCTAACGATTTTGATTAAACTTTGTACGTTATATTCTTTTAGTGTTTTTAGGAGAACTGCGTTTTCAGTTTTTGGCTAAATATGCAAATAACGGAGATCTTCTCTTAACGGCTTTTTTTCAAATGGCCATAAGTTGTCAACGGTTGCATCGAATTCACTTAAACCTTGTTAGGTATAGTTTCTTTTAGCTTCCTATCAGATGGCATGGTTTTTTTTTCATTTTCTTTGTTTTAAATGGTGGCTCCTATACAAAGAGCCATTAGATTTTGGCCAAATTTTTCGTTTTTTTCTAATTTACTCAAAAAAGGCTCCCCCCATTTTTATGAAACTTTTTATATAACATATATAGAATACTTCAAAGTAAACTGCATTTTTAGTTTTTGGCTACACATGATAATAGCGGAAATTGGTAATATCAGTTTTATTAATTTGGCCATAAGCGGTTTTTTATATCATTTATATCACCCAAAAGACGACATCTAAATTTGATATACTAAAGGTTACTTAACGTTAGCTCCCGTATATCGAGTTTTCCAGTTTTAGCCAATTTTTTTTTAGTTTTTATCAAATTTTTCAAAAATGAGTTGTTCTTATTGATCGAAAAGTTTGTTTTCGTCGTACTTTTGCACCCACAGAGCCAGTACGTGCGACCCAGTCGTGCATTTTATTTTGTTACTATTATAATATTATTTAATGTAAATGAAGAGACTTAATTTTTATATTTTTAAGTACGCTTTTCGTTATTTATGAGATTAATTTATGTTTTTGGATTACATTTTTCGTTATTTAAATACAATTTTGATTTATGGTTGTTATTATTACTTTTATTATTATTATTATTAATGTTTTAAATATTATTATATGATTTATTGAAGAGATATTTTAATTGACATTTTTATTTTGTCTAAAATAAATGTGATGTTTTATAAAATTGAACTTTGGTAGATTTTTCTTTGAATTGGTAGATTTTGGAAAATTTTGTGGTAGAATTTTTTTTCGGAGAACGGCAACCGTGGCTAGAGGCATCAAAGTTGACATCTTTAAACTTGACTTGCGGCTAAACTAAGCGACCTAGCGACTTCAAAAATGCATATTCGTGATCTAGGAAATGCCACCTTTCCATTGATGTATCGCATTATATGAAAAATCGACTTTTATCTTTTAAACACGATTTTCGGCTAAATTAGACGTGCTAGAGGCATCAAAGTTGACATCTTTAAACTTGACTTGCGGCTAAACTAAGCGACCATATTCGTGATCTAGGAAATTACACCTTTCCATTGATGTATCGCATTATATGAAAAATCGACTTTTATCTTTAAACACGATTTGCGGCTAAACTAGACGTGCTAGAGGCATCAAAGTTGACATCTTTAAACTTAACTTGCGGCTTAAGCGACCTAGCGACTTCAAAAATGCATATTCGTGATCTAGAAAATGCCAGTTCTAAAAAATCAAAAAAAAGTTGGTAAAAAAAGTTTTTTTCAAAACTTCCCAAAAAATACGGTACTTGCAAATTTTCAAACAAAATATCAAAAAACAGGTCAGTTCACTGACGGGGTTTCTTCACTGGCACAACGAGAAATTTCGTGTGTTGCCAGTGATGGGACAGGGTCAGTACACTGACGCTCTTGTCATAAAAGTGTGTCAGTGGTCCTATGCGCCAGTGACTACTTATCACACTTGTCATTTTTCGAGTCAGTCACTGACGCGATTTGGGTTGGTCAGTGAACACGTCAGTGAACTGACACCTTCACTGGCGTCCCAAAACTGGCTATCACACTACGGATGACTTCACTGACGGCATTGTGACGCGATTTTGACGTCACTGCCTGCCAGTGGTCAGTGAATTCACTGTCAGTGTGATATAGCCTTAAGGCACATCACTGTTCTTAATAAAATTATCTACGAAAGTCTTCTTTGGTGAATTTTAAAGTTTTCTGCAGCAACATTATCTCTTCGGTACGCATATTTCTTTGTCTTGTTGATGGTTTTTAACCGAGAAAAGTAAAATTAGTGCGAAAACGACCAATAACTTTGTTTGCACTAGGCCGATTATGTTGACCGTAAAATGGATGAAGTGCTCTATGAACTTCGCGAACAGATTTATTTTTTTCAAATAAAATTTCAATTTTCACAATTTGGAAGCTTGGTTCCGGCGTTAAACCATTGTATAAAAAAACCAAAAAAGAATTTAAAAAAAAAATTAACCAAAATTGTTAAAAGCCTGCATTTTTTTCCTTCCACTAGATCGGCACAAAACCTTCACAGGAACCATCCCTGGACTAAACTATATTTACCCTGAAAATTTCATTAAGATCCATTGGGCCGTTTAAGAGTCCATAGACAACACACATACAAACATACACATCCATTTTTATATATATAGATGCCTATAGTAATATCGCTTGGGAGTATTGCTTCTCAGCCGCGTACGGCAAAACAAGGCATTAACTCATTTCAGATTCTCACCTACAAGAGATGGAAGGGAGAAAATGACATGCTGAGAATATAGTCATCATTGAAAATAATAATGAAACAAGAGCTCTACATCATACGGTTTCAAAAAGTGACAAGTATTCAAGGGAAGAAAAACAAAATTAATTTTGTTTCTACACATATGTATGCTGTTTCCTCAGCGCTCTTAACGGCAAAACAAGATAACAATTACTATAAACTCCCAAGTGATATTACTTAAGGTTCTATATACAAATGGTTAAACGATTCATTATAAATTGCCAAACCTTACTGAACAGAAATGTCAACGCAGTTTGACATTCTCAACTGTCAACCCATAGACAACAAACATCGAAACTTCCACTGATTACAACAGTATATAAGTACTTCCTTTTCATAGTACTATAATTTATAAATCGAAAGTGCAGTTCTATTAAATTCGAGTTCCTTCTAGTGCCGTCTTGCTCTTGACTACACGAATAATAAATATAACACACCCAAATCGAACAAAAAAGGCACACACTGTCATCATTGTATATGAAATCTATAGTAATATGGATAGCAAGATCGACTGTGGCGACACCGCCGTGAGCCTCCAAACCTTTTTTTTCAAAATTTCTCGTTTTGGAGAGAAAATGTAGGTGGCAAGGTTCAAATATGTGATAATTATCAGTGACATCTATGTGTCTCCAAGCCCGTTATCTCTTACTCGTTCCCCAGACTACTATAGATTTCATATACAATGCTATATTTTTATAGTAATTTCATGGAACATTTTATTTTAGTACTGAACGTCGTCAATGGTGGCGCTAGTTGTAGTATCCACTTTGCACCTGTTGTTGTTTTTGCTTCCCATGGGAGTTTAGACAAAAACCATTCAAATAACTCTCCAATAAGTGTTTGTGAACGTCGTCCATAGATGCCGCACAAAACGTTCCGCTCCTTGGGAATACTATAGATTTTAAATACAATGGCTTCATCAGTTTTGGGCGTAAGTATTGCTCGTTCACCGTTCTTTATGGTTACATAATTTTTCGATTTCTGCTTTCGCTTAATGAGACATTGTCTATATGGTGGTAAATAGCGCCATCTATGATGTTTTTGATGTAACTTCTATTCAGAACGACTAACTTATTTCTATTCAGATTTTTTTTTTAGATTAGATTAGATTTTATTTTCCTTATAAAATACTATTACATTTTGTTAAATACAATCTATATTGCATGGCATATAGATTTTCTATTCTATTCATGTATATAAAGGTAAGTGTGGTGCTATTTTATTATGTAAGTGAGACGCTAACTTCCTTAAAATCTTTTAATTTTTCGCTAAGTTCATTGAATAACGTTCGATTGCAGCAATATTAAAAAAACAACCAGAATTATATATTTCCCTGCGATAAAATATAGCCTATATTTTAAGTTGGCGTTCTACCAATATATCTGCGAAAACCGCATTCAATTCCATGCAGTAGTTTTTGCGGGATGCGCGTACAAACATACAGACAGACAGACAGACAAAAAATCTAAAAACGGTTGTTTTGGCTTCTGTGGGTCTAATAGAGACTCCCCATAGTAGTTTTGCATCTATATCTTCAATGTACAGACATCGACCCGTTACAATTTTATTATATGTATAGATAAAAGCTAAATGCCGACGGGGCTTGAAAAATATAAATATGTATGTTAGTTAGATATTTTTCAATTTAATAAACATGTAGTCATTGTATACCTAGTCATTTTTAATAATTAAAAAAATATTTGATTTTCGAAATATTTTGATACCTATTATATATTTTTGGCAATTTTCAATATTTTTACTTGCGATTATAGGTTTTATAAGGCAAGTTATGCATTCGTGGAAAAAAAAGTTTTTTTGTATCGTAGAGTTTTTTTAGACATTGTACTCGTAGGTACCTTATCTACCTACAGAGGGGAAATTAAATTTTTTTGTAAGACAAAAAATATCGGTACCTGCACTGGCGGACTAAGGTAGGGGCGGGGGGGGGGCGGTCTGCCCCGGGCCTCCGGTTGCCGGGGGCATTGTATATATAAACTATAGTACGATCACCTGAAGTGCGCCATCTATCGACGAAAAACTAAGCTCGAGAATAACATGGGAAGCAACAACAACAATTGCCGCCATTTTAATTGTTGTTGTTGCTTCCCATGTTGTTCTAGAGCTTAGTTAGATGGAGCACCTCAAGTGGGAATACTATAGTTTATATATGCAATGCCGGGGGCCTCCAAATCAACCTCCATCAAATTCTTTCATAACTTTTATTTTTTTAATAATAACACTAAAAAGGTATGCGTAAAACGTATGAAGGTTTATTATAAGAAAACTATGTACCTTTATCTACTCATAATAATATTAGTGTCATAATTTTGTATGTTTCTACCTACTCCTACATCACGCACGAAGCAAAATTTTATGGGGCCCCCAGCCCCAAAAATACTGTACCTATACAAAGGTTCGAAAAACAACGGCAGCATCAACAAAGTCATGCTACTATTAAGTTCTTAAGGAACTCAAGTAAAAAGAAAAAATATTCAATCCGGAATTTAGCTACACATTTGTTGATTTTCTGTTTTTTAGTAAATAGCTTTTGAAAATTGAACCCATTCTTGAACTCAAAAACTACCTTTCCCCAAAAATTCAGTCACATTGTTACGTACTAGTTTTTACTTGCAATTATAGGTACTATAAGGCAAGTAATGCATTCGTAAGAAAAAATTTTTTTTTAACAATCAAACATAACATTACGATGATAGAGAAGTCAACAATAATTCTGTCTGTCTGTCTGTCTGTCTGTCTGTCCGTCTGTCTGTATCGACACCTACAGCCTAAACGGCTGGACCGATTTGCTTCAAACTTGGTAGATTGTATTATTATGACGTCCTACATAGGGGTTTTTGGAATTAGCATTCTAGCTCTAAAACTAACGGTACCTGCCATACGATTTTTAGTGATAATTTAATTTTTTTCGAAAAAGGCTCCTACGATTTTGATAAAACTTCCTGGATAATGTTTTCTGTAAACTGAATGTTTTGGTTGGAATAGATTTTTCAGGAAAAGTCTTATAACCCTACCTCCCATACGACCGGTTTTTTTAAAACCAATTTTCTCGTAAGCCACCTCACGAATTTCGATGAAATTTTAAATGTAGGAGCCCTATTATAAACGAAAGAATAAAAATTCTTAAATTTTACAAAAAAAAGTTTTTTTGAGTTTTTTAAGAAAGTTTTAAATTTTTTTTTTATTTTTTGTTTTTTCCAAAAACCGTTTTATCAATTTTTTTTAAACTTTATTTTTCTGATAAAAACTACAAAGTTCTAGAAGTTGGCATACTCAAAAAAATTTGGAATATGTTTTCGAAAAGTTTTTTTTAAAAAACCGTTTTTTTTTAAACTGGTCGAACGATTTTGAAAACAAATTTCCTTAAATTTTAAAAAAGCAAAAGAAATCTGATGGCTTACTTCATTTTCTCCAAAAAACGTTTTAACTATTAATTTTTAAGTGATTAATAAAATTTCATGTGATTTTTTCAATGCTTTTTTCCGAAAATCTCAAGCCCCAGGACCATTTTAACACATTAGAGCAAGTTCGTATGACCCAGTCGTGCACTTTATTTTACTTGCGATTATAGGTACTATAAGGCAAGTTATGGATTCGTGCAGAAAAAAAAATTTGAGATAACAATCACACATGACATTACGATGATGGAGAAGTCGAAAAAAGTGGGTCTGGAAATTCCGTCCGTCTGTCTGTCTGTCTGTATGTCTGTTCGCGCCTCTGGAGGCTGAACGGGTGGGCCGCTTTGCTTCAAATTTGGTATTTAGGATTTATTTGGCCTTCCCTCGGAACAAATTTTTACTTGCGATTATAGGTACTATAAGGCAAGTTATGCATTCGTCGAAAAAAAAAGTTTTGAGATAACAATCAAACATGACATTACGATGATAGCGAAGACGAAAAAAGATGGTCTAAAAATTCTGTCCGTCTGTATGTCTGTCTGTCTGTCTGTCTGTCTGTATGTATAGACACCTACTGCCCAAACGGGTGGGTCGAATTGCTTCAAACTTGGTATATAGACTTTTTTTGGTATTGTACAGAGGGTAAATTGAAATTTTTTTTTTACGTTAAAGCTTTTTTTCTCAAAACCGGCTCTAACAATTTCGATTTAAAAAAATCAGTGTTGCTTTTTAGGTAAGACCAATCATATGGCTGAAAAAAAAGTTTTAAAAAATGGCTAAGAACGGTACTTTCCATAGGACCGTTTTTTTTTTGCTTTCGACTATCTCGAAAACGACTCAACCGATTCCTTCGAAATTGCACACACATATAGCTGTAGGCAGTTCAATTTGTATAGCATACCAATATTTTTGAAAAATATTTGTTTGTATTTTTAAAAGTAGATATTTAAAAAAAAATTAAAAAATTAATGCTTATTAAATTTTTTTTCTAAAAATTTTAAATAATTGTATTTGCTGAATACCTATGAACTGGCGTTTTTGAATTTTTTTGAAAAAATTTTTCTAAAAAAAATTTTTTTTCTCAAAAACCGCTCCACAGATTTTTATAAATTTATTCTCATAAATTCAAATTTATCCAAGAAATAAAATGGCTTACTTTTTTTTCAGCTCAAATTAGTTTAAGTATTTATTTAAGAATTTTGAAAATTTTATTTTTATCAAAATCTCAAGGTTCGAATTTTTTTTTCAAAATTTGTCTAATAACGGTACCTCTCATAGAACCAGTATTTTCAAATCAAATTTTCTCGTAAGCTATACATTCGATTTCAATAAAATTTTGACCACAGGAAGTCATTCATAATTTTATTAATATGGCATTCAAAATTTTCAAAAACATTTTTTTTTGATTTTTTATAAGTTTTTCTAAAAAGTTTTTGGTTTTCGAAATATGTTGGAAACGGGTACATTGATTTTTTTTTTTAATTATTTTTCAAATGTAAACTACAGATTGCCATATATTTGCATACTCAAATAAATTTCAAAATATTTTTTGAAAAAGTTTTTCAAAAATAACCTTTTTATAAAAAAACTGGTCCAACGATTTTCAAAATTTTTTTCAAAATTAATAAAAACTACTTCTGCTTGTTTATAGTTTTTTAAACCTCAAAGTACTTCAAACTGTGACACTAATACATGTTCAAATTTAAATAATGTTTCGAATTATTAACTTCAGTTATGGCTATGAAGGAAATAAACAACATTTTATAAATTGTTCAAGCAAAGTGTATGCTTGAAGCTTCTGATGACGCTTTGGCTATTGCTCTGGACAATCTGGTACAAATTTACGATGAGTTTAATAAAGAACAAGTGCTTTAAGAAATAAAGAGATATCGTAGACATCTTTGTGCAACCGATACGAGTGTAGACGTTGCTACAAAATGGGCAGCCCAAGAAAGCCTCAGTTCATTATTAATTGGGAATTCAGCGAATCATTGCCCTGCACATCACTTATTATCCAATATTTTTTGAACATTTGCGTCTCAGTCGCATCATGCGAAAATAGTTTTTCAAAATTAAAACTTATAAAAAGTTAACTTCGATCTACTATGAGTCAAGAACGTTTAGTCAATCTGTCCATTTTGTCAATTGAGTGAAAAGTTTCAAGGGAAATCGATTTCAACGATGTAATTGAGGAGTTCAGCAAATTGAAGGCACGCGAACATATAAAATAAAATACGGGCTATTTACCTAATTTGAAAAAAATATTTGGAAAATTCTTGTATTATTTCTTATTGGTTTTAAAGTTTATGTACAAAGCTATATAGGAATAAAATGCACGACTGGGTCGCACGAACTTGCTCTTATGATAAGCAATTGCGTAGTAGCTGCATATATGGATATTAAAAAAAATTAAATAATTTCGAAAATTCTTTTATTTTTTAAATTAGTTTAAGAGTTTTCTCGGAAAAAATAAGCATGCAATAAAATGTTAAAGCTATACGTCAATCTAGGAAAAAAAAAATTGAAAATCGTTGGACCAGTTTTTTTTTTTTAATTTTATTTTTGAAAAACTTTTTCAAAAAATATTTTTAAATTTATTTGAGTATGCAAATATATAGCAATCTGTAGCTTAAATTTGAAAAATAATTTTAAAAAAATCAATTTGAAGCAAAAATACCAAATTTGAAGCAAATCGGCCCACCCGTTTAGCCTCCAGAGGCGCGAACAGACAGACAGACAGACAGACAGACGGACGGAATTTCCAGACCCACTTTCGACTTCTCCATCATCGTAATGTCATGTGTGATTGTTATCTCAATTTTTTTTTTCTGCACGAATCCATAACTTGCCTTATAGTACCTATAATCGCAAGTAAAAACAAACATTAAAATACGTTCGATCAGTTTCTTTAAAAAAGACTTTTTGAACAACACTCCGAAAAAATATTTAAAAAGTTGTTTCAATACAAGAATACAGAGAAATCTTAAGTTTCTATCACTTCAATCTAAAAAAAACTTAATTATTTTAATTTTAAAAATCGAAAATTAAAGATATCAGAAATTTTGAAATGCAATATTAATTGAATTATAAATGACTTCCTTTTTCGAGAAAATCAAAATTCTTGTTAATGATTGTACAGTAGGTACATATGTATTACATACTTAGGTACTTATAATTGCAAGGAATAATTGAAAAAAAAACTACTGTTTTAATTGTAAGATTATAAGAAAATCGATGTTTCTATGTATGTTCCTCATGGGCAGCAATTTCTCTACATTCCCACAGTTTCAACTGGATGCCACCGCACCGATGGGATTAGTGAGATAAGTTACACCTCCACTGTACCAACTAAAAAACTTTTTTGCTATCTCTCTGTTCCCACTAACTAGTGCCGTGCAAAGAAATAAGGCATTGTATTTAAAATCTATAGTATTCCCAAGAAGCGGAACGTTATGTGCGGCATCTATGGACGACGTTCACAAGCTTTGATTGGAGAGTTATTTGCGTGGTTTTTGTCTAAACTCCATGGGAAGCAAAAACAACAATATATGTAAAGTAGATAATACAACTAGCGCCGCCATTGACGACGTTCAGAACTTAAATAAAATGTTCCATGAAATTACTATAAAAATATATATACAATGCCTAAGGTCTTACAGACGTGAAGTCAAAATTATTATTAAAACAAAGTGCACGACTGGGTCGTAAGAACTTGCTCTTATGTGTTACAGTGGTCTCGGGGCTTGAGATTTTGGAAAAAAAAGTAATGCAAAATCATATGCAATTTTATTAATCATTTTAAAATCAACATCTAAAACGTTTGAAGAAAATGAAGTAAGCCATCAGATTTCTTTTACTTTTTTGAATTTTACGGAATTTTTTTTTTAAATCGTTGGACCAGTATTTTTTTCAAAAAACGGTTTTTTTTAAACTTCTCGAAAACATTTTCCAAAATTTGTTTGAGTATGTCAACATCCTTACTTACTTACTTAAGGTGGCGCAGACAGTCCATTGTGGACCACGGCCTCAACCAACATTCCTCGCCAGCTAGGCCGGTCCCTAGCCAGAGGCCTCCAGTTGCGCACACCAAGTTGGTTGAGGTCGTTTACCACTTGATCGCGCCACCTTAGATGGGGTCTTCCAGAACTGCGTCGGCCCTCCGGGTTGGAATTGAAGACTCGTCGGGCAGGAGCGTTTTCGTCCATACGCTCCACATGACCCAGCCATCTAAGCCGCTGAATTTTCAGCTTCTTAACCAAGTCAATGTCGCTGTATAGCCCGTACAGTTCGTCATTGAATCTTCTCCTCCATACTCCATTGATACATACAGGCCCGAATATCACCCGAAGAATCTTTCTCTCAAAGCACCCCAGCCTGTATTCATCCGATTGTGTCAGTGTCCACGCTTCTGCCCCATACAGCAGGACTGGGATGATAAGGGTCTTGTATAGTGTCTCCTTGGTCCTTTGAGAGAGGGCTTTACTACTAAGATGCCTTCTTAGCCCGAAGAAACAGCGATTGGCAAGAGTGATTCTTCGACTGATCTCTTCACTGATGTTGTTCTGAGAGGTTATAGTGGAACCCAAATAGACAAAGTCTTTGACAACCTCAAAGTTATATCTGTCCATTATGACGTTTTGTCCGAGCCTACGGTGATGATCTACTTCACCCGAGGACAGCATATACTTTGTTTTATCTTCATTTACAGCCAGACCCATTCGAGCCGCTTCCACTTCAATACTTGCGAATGCTCCACTGACAGCGCGCTTCGTTCTTCCAATAATGTCAATATCATCAGCATAGCCAAGTAATTGAACGGATCTAAAAAAATCGTACCGCTGGTGTTGACATGCGAGTTGCGTACGATTGCCTCAAGAATGATGTTGAAGAGGTTACATGACAGCGCGTCACCCTGTCGTAAGCCTTTCTCGACATTAAATGAGTCGGTGGTGTTCTTACCAACCTTGACGGAGCAGCGAGAGTTCTCCATAGTCATCCTGCACAATCGAACGAGTTTGGCAGGGATGCCAAGAAGCGACATGGCTCCGTATAGCTCGTTCCTGTTTACGCTGTCATAGGCGACTTTAAAATCGATAAAGAGGTGGTGAGTATCGATCTGGAATTCTTGGGTCTTTTCCAAAATCTGCCGAAGTGTGAAAATTTGGTCGACGGTTGACTTACCGGGTCTGAAACCACACTGATAGGGGCCAATCAGTTCACGTGCGAAAGGGTTCAGACGTTCACACAGAATGGCCGACAAGATTTTATAGGCGACATTTAGGAGACTTATACCTCTGTAGTTGGCGCAGCTTAGAGTATCTCCTTTCTTGTGGATAGGGCACACAATGCTGAGGTTCCATTCGTCAGGCATACTTTCATCCGACCAGATTGTACAGATGAGTTGGTGTATGCTCCTCACCAAGTCATCTCCCGCTGCTTTGAAGAGTTCAGCCGTAAGGCCATCAGCTCCAGCAGCCTTGTTGGACTTTAGTTTAGATATTGCTATCCGAACTTCTTCTTGGTCGGGAGGACGGAAATTTTGTTCATCATCATCCAAATCAAATGGATCATTCTGCCTGACAGCGATAAGTTGGTTGTCCTCGCCGTTTAACAGTCTGCAGAAGTGTTCTTTCCAAATTCTCAGCACCGACTGTGCATCTACAACGACATTCCTACCCTCGTCTCTACATGCTTCCGCTCGGGCTTTGTAACCCTTGGACGAATGCTTTACCCTTTGGTAGAACTTTCGAACATTGCTTCTGCCGTAGCACCCCTCAATAGATTCAACCATTCGTTTTTCCAGTTCTCTTTTTTTTCTTCTGAAAAGCCGATGTTCCTCTTTCCTCTTTTGCCTGTATACCGCACGGAAAGCGCTCTTGGCAGCTCTAGTTCTGGCATTCAGAACTGCATGATAGGCTTCGTCTTTGGCCAAGTGTGCGAGCCTGCACTCATCATCGAACCAGGTGTTTCGTTGTGGTCGCCTAATGAAACCCAAAACATCCGTGGCAGCGGTTTTGATGGCCATTTTGCAATGTTGCCACTGGGCCTCTGGGTTTGGCGCAGGCGCCGGGCTTGTCAAGAGATAAGAGGAGACATGATTGGCAAAGGTTGTGGCGGTCTCTTGCGATTGCAACTTCGCAACATCAAACTTTCTCACAGTGGATGTTCGATTCTGCGGTCTGGTGGCGATCCGCATTCGCACTTTAGCTACAACAAGGTAGTGGTCCGAGTCTATGTTGGCCCCTCGGAAAGTGCGGACATCCATGACATTGGAGGCATGTCTGCTACCAATCGCAATGTGATCAATTTGGTTGACGGTATTTTGATCAGGAGACCGCCAGGTCCCCTTGTGTATATTGAGGTGTGGGAAGTATGTGCTAGCTAAGATGACATTTCGCCCCGCAGCAAAGTCGATTAGCCTGTGTCCGTTACCGGAAGTGTTGTCGTGCAGGCTATGCTTTCCGACTGTCGAGCCAAAGTTACCCTCCTTTCCGATTTTGGCGTTGAAGTCACCAAGAATAAACTTAGTGTCGTACTTCGGGCATTCATCATACGTCTTCTCGAGAAGATCGTAGAATTCTTCTTTGGTCGTGTCATCTTTTTCCTCTGTGGGGGCGTGGACGCAGATCAGCGAGATGTTGCTGAATTTGGATTTAATGCGGATTGTGACAATGCGTTCGCTTATGCCACGAAACCCCAAGACTTCTTGCCTAAGCCTTCCTCTTATCACAAATCCGCATCCAAATAGCCGCTGGTTTCTTGCCCTGTAGCACTTGCCGTAGTAGATGTCACAGTTTTTCATCCTCCTTGTGCCTTCACCATCCCATCGCACTTCTTGGATGGCTGTGATGTCGGCTTTGACACCATCTAGGGCTTCCACTAATTGTTCGGCTGCACGTGGTCTGTTAAGGGTCCGGACATTCCACGTGCAGAACCGAAATTCGTCAATGTCAACATCCAGTGTTTTAAAATTCTTATCAGAAAAAAAAATTTTGAGAATTTTGAACAAACCGTTTTTGAAAAAACCAAAAGTTAAAAAAATTCAAAAAAACTGTTTTTGAAAAATTAAAGAGTTATTATAATTTTGTTTATAAAAGAGCTTTTATATTAAAATGTTCATCGAAATCCATGAAGTAGTTTACGAGAAAATCTGATTTAAAAAAACCGGTCCAATCGGAGGTACCATTATAAGACTTTTCCTGAGAAATCTGTTCCCACCAAAACATAAAATTTGCTCAAAAAACACCATTTATGAAGTTTTATCAAAATCGTAGGAGCCGTTTTTGAGATAAATGAGTTTTTCATACAAATTCATATGGCAGGTACCGTTAGTTTTGGAGCTATAGATTGCTAATTTCAAAAATCCCTCTGCAGGACATCATAGTAATATGTACTATGTACCAAGCGAATCAGTCGAGCCGTTTAGGCTGTAGGTGCCGATACAGACAGACGGACAGACAGACAGACAGAATTGTCGGACCCACTTTTTTAGGCTTCTATAGGTTCAGCTATAGATCTGTTGATCTCATTAAATTGTTTGTTTGCCAACTCCGAATTTATTTTTATATTATGCCTTAGGTTGATGGCCATCGTATGAGTTTTATCAGACAATTTAATGAGTTCATCAATTTTCCACAGTTCATCAGAAATTCGGGAACACTTGCCACTTGTTTCGCTTATCGATGACGCAAGAGTTTCATTATTGCACTTTATTGCCAATAGTATGTGGGACAGTGATATCTCCCTACATTCGTCACAATAAAAAACAAACCGCGAAGATATATCATTAACGTAGGCCTGCACACGTTTGCTTATACCTGCACAAGTTGGGTGGTAAAGCTTGCCGCACAAACCACCACACACAATGCGGTCAACATTAACTGCGTTTTCACAAACACGGCAATTTGACATTTTTTTTTTTATTGTTTTGTTCGCGGCAAAAAAAATGTGTACTTTTATTTAAGTTTTTTTTTATGTATGTATTTTTTGGGCTTATTTTTTTTTTTTTGGGGTTTTACAGAGAAACAGGGCCAGACGGAGACGGTGAGGTAAGAAGGAAAAAAAGTAAACAGTCAAACACGGAGCGAAAATAAAATGCGACTGCACTCTTGAACGGTTCAAAGTGCTGTAGTGAAGTGCTTTGCTTGCTTGTTTTTTTTTTTATTCCAAGGGGCTGCCCGATAAAATCATTGAGTCAAGGGGACTCATAGGTCCAATGGACAGCCAAGGTCGGTAGAGAGGTGATTTTAGGGATCGAATTGGGTGGGTTGAGAGACCAGGGGGGATTATATAATACCTTTGATCCTCCCTCCCCTCAAGGTTAGACACATCTTCATCTACATTCAGCATATCATCGTGGCAGCTGAATGATCAGATGTTAGTAATACGCCATTGCAACCACGAAGACCTATGGTTTGCTTTTGTCGAAATACTTACGAGTCGCGTTTTGGTGGGATAGTAGGATAATTTCAATAGTGAAGTTCCTCTTTCAGTCTGCGATTATTCTCCATAGTCATTAAGAGGTGCGATCGTGAATCAACTTCTCTTGTCATTCACTTCTGTCAAATCTTTTCATTAGTTACCATGAGGCCCTTAAGCATTTAAACATTTTTATTCGAACTCGAACATCTTGGGTTCAACGGTCGGCAGAAAAAAAAGAGGTAACACCGCTTAAGTAGATCCCGGAGCAAGTGCCCACGGCCTGGCTGAGCTAGTCATGGCTAAGGTACTGCCGGCCACCGCAACGGTCGATCTCAACCACGGTTCTACGTTGTCGCATGCCATTCTCAATGATTGTTCTCAACAAACAGTTAACGAGATGGGGGGCATTGCCGGCATAGGATCGCTTCCGTCCTTTGACAGTAGGAGTAGGTAGCTATGACTAGATTAACAGATGCCTTCTGGAGTGGAGCCTCCGGAAATGAGTGTATCGAAATTTTAATAGAGCATCTTAGTTCTAGTCATGATTGTGGGATTTAGGTAGAGTCCATGGTTTTAGGTGTAGGCTAAGTGATAGTATAACTACAAGGAGAACATCTATTACTTGTAGCGGGTAGGCGCGAACATGTCAGCAGGTACCCTCTGGGCTGTTCTACGGTGTTTTGTAGTCAGTACCCATGGTAGGCTGTTGGATGGTTTGTGCTTCTGTGACAGGGATGGCTGGGAAATATGAAGAATGGAAGAGAAGTAGGAAGAGCAGGAGGTCGTGTTAGCTAAGTGTAAGTATGTCTAATATAGGGATGCTGGAAACACAGATACACGGACGGTGGACGATGGAGATGCTGTACCTTGGTATAGGTGTCAAGGATGCATGGGGTGCTTGTCTCTTCTTGCTTCCTCTTCGATTTGTTTTGTTGATGGGTATTGGTTCTGATCTTGGGTATCCATAGGATATCTAATGAGGGATGTTTAATGTCCATTGACAATTTCAAATTTTTATTATAATTCTTTATTTTATTTCCTTAAATAACGTTAAATTATACACTAAAGTGCAAGCCCCACAATATTACCTAAATCACCAAACATTATTATTTTGCTAGAAAAATGTATTTATTGGCAACCATGGCTTCCACATGAAATATGAACGTTTTCATACATTTCCTCTTCAAGGCCAACAAAATCCATCACATCAATTCAAAAAAATTCAAATTAAAGATGGCTGCCATACATTTCCACCAAAATCCTTCAAACCAAAAAAAAAAAATAGAATCCTACTAGCTTTGTTTGTTGAGCCCTGAAGTCACCCTGGGGTCGCCCTGGGGTCGCCACAGCGCGTTTTTTGAATTACCTCAACTCGCCCTCAATACAAAATTCTGTTTTTTTAAACCTGGGGTCGTCCTGAAGTCACCAGCTTTGTTTGTTGAACTTTACCCAGGGTCGCCCTGGGTTTTCTTGACAACTCCAAGAGTTGTCAAAAAAACCTGGGTTTTTCGGTTCTCAAAAAACGCATGACGGCTGCTGATTGTATATTTTTCACAACGCACAAAACCAAAAGTTTCCAGTTTGCTTTATTTGTTCGATTTGTATTTACTTTCATCAAAATAAATGCATTCACTTGCATTTCATTTAGTTTTATCGAAAAAAAGACATGAAAAATCAAATACAGAAGAAAAATACACAAGAAATGCTTGACAGCAAAAGTCACTTCAACAGCTGATTCGTTACCTCAACTCGCCCCAGCTAAATAGCAAGATCGACTTCAGGGTGACTTCAGGGCGACCCCAGGTTTCAAAACACAGAGAATTTTGTATTGAGGGCGAGTTGAGGTAATTCAAAAAACGCGCTGTGGCGACCCCAGGGTGACTTCAGGGCTCAACAAACAAAAGCTTTGTTTGTTGAACTTTACCCAGGGCCGCCCTGGGTTTTCTTGACAACTCCAAGAGTTGTCAAAAAACCTGGGTTTTTCGGTTCTCAAAAAACGCACGACGGCTGCTGATTGTATATTTTTCACAACGCACAAAATAAAAAGTCTCCATTTTGCTTTATTTGTTCGATTTGTATTTATTTTCATCAAAATAAATGCATTCACTTGCATTTCATTTAGTTTTATCGAAAAAAAATACATGAAAAATCAAATACAGAAGAAAAATACACAAGAAATGCTTGACAGCAAAAGTCACTTCAACAGCTGATTCGTTACCTCAACTCGCCCCAGCTAAATAGCGAGATCGACTTCAGGGTGACTTCAGGGCGACCCCAGGTTTCAAAAAACAGAGAATTTTGTATTGAGGGCGAGTTGAGGTAATTCAAAAAACGCGCTGTGGCGACCCCAGGGCGACCCCAGGGTGACTTCAGGGCTCAACAAACAAAGCTAAAGCTACCCTCAACTCGATCTTGCTATTTAGCTGGGGCGAGTTGAGGTAACGAATCAGCTGTTGAAGTGACTTTTGCTGTCAAGCATTTCTTGTGTATTTTTCTTCTGTATTTGATTTTTCATGTCTTTTTTTCGATAAAACTAAATGAAATGCAAGTGAATGCATTTATTTTGATGAAAGTAAATACAAATCGAACAAATAAAGCAAAATGGAAACTTTTAATTTTGTGTGTTGTGAAGAATATACAATCAGCAGCCGTCATGCGTTTTTGAGAACCGAAAAACCCAGGTTTTTTTGACAACTCTTGGAGTTGTCAAGAAAACCCAGGGCGACCCTGGGTAAAGTTCAACAAACAAAGCTACTAACACAAACCCACCCTCAAAAGCCAATTTCACTCAAAAAGAATTCATATGCACTCAGTTGTGATTTCTTCCATTTTGACCTCTTCTTTGCGACTTGAGTTGAGTCTCGTCATTCTTAAAGTCCACACCGTCCACACAAAGTCTGTTAATGAGTAAAATGTGTGGATTGAGCAAATTGTGTGGATGCGTGCGAGGCCGACACCGTCGATTCTGTACGTTCTACTACGAGTAAGAGATAACGGGGTTTGGAGACACATAGATGTCGCTGATAATTATCACATATTTAAACCTTTCCACCTACATTTTCTCTCCAAAACGAGAAATTTGGAAAAAAGGTTTGGAGGCTCACGGTGTCGCCACAGTCGATCCTTCTATCCATATTACTATAGATTTCATATACAATGATGACACCATTGTACATATATGAAATCTATAGTTTATATAGCAAAGGTTGTACCTACAGCAAGTCGGTGGTTAAAATTTAAATTGTGTTAAATTTTTCAAATTTTTTAATTTGGGTAATTTAAAATAGTTTTTTTCATTTCGTGAAACAGGTTAAGACTCTCTCTCTCTGTTGCACTCTAAGAAATCTTTTCAACCAAACTGTTCCGTGGCAAAAATTTTCGTTTGCCCATCCACTTATGGGACTGATGGATAGCTGTAGTACGTTCGTTTAATGGATTTGTGTAACAATTGTCAACAATGTTTTACTTTTGACGTTCGTAAATTCCAAAATTGTGACAAAGTGTAACATCCGCGTCGTTCGTTTATGCACAATAAAGTTACATTCTGTAACAATATCCAACTCATCTCCAAGACATGAGTTGAGAATGTTGATCTGTCAAAAGCGAGAAAAAAAAGAAAAAAAAAAGAAATTTTACATTTGACAAGAAGTGTGATCCACAAAAGATACTGAGAACGAGGACGACAACCAGGACGATGGGAGTTCGGATTCACAAAATTCAACCTCATCTCAAGTTGTAAGTAAATAATAATAACAATTATTTTCCAGCTTTATTTTCATATCATTGCTACGAACTTTCAGGTAATTCCTCCTCCCAAACCACCAACTCCAGTTGCAACCCCTCAATCGTCTCAGACGATGACGAGACCGAAAGCGAAGAGGAAAACGTTGCCGAAGCTAACTTGCCAAAAGACACTAATGATAAGAAAACAACTCCAGCCAATGAAGTGAAAAAAATGGATACTGATACCGAAGAGTTCAGCGTTGGAAAATCTCCAAAAAAAGGAATCCAAAGACGATAAATACGCTCACTATGGTTTCTCATTGCCTCCGGAGCCTAAAGGCAAACCAACCGTAGAATTGGTTGATAAGATACAACATCTGTACTATAAGATGGAAACAAGTAACATGGACATGAATCGGATAATCCAAGAGCGGAAAGACTTTCGAAATCCTAGCATTTATGAGAAACTCATTTCGTTCTGCGACATCAATGAATTCGGAACGAACTATCCGCCAGAAATGTACGATCCCTTGCAATGGGGTCAGGAAAGTTTCTACGAGGAACTGGCCAAAGCGCAGAAAGTTGAAATGACGAAGAGGCAGAAGGAGAAGAAGGATAGTGGTAAGATTGAACAAGCCACAGCAGCAGCTATTATCATTGGACAGCATGCTTTGATTGTTACATCAATACCTCGACCTGTTCTGTGATAAGACAGAAATAGAGCTCCTAAGCGGAATTGGAGATTACGTTTACGTCTAGTGCGAGTGCCCCAACACTTCCTTTCTTTCAACTAAATACAATACAAACTGAAGATAGCAGCTGCGCCTAGTACCCACTGATTGCAACAGTAATAACTTCCTATTCGTAGTACTAGTTTGTATAGATGAATCACCATAGTGGCCGTCAGCAAGTAGAGTCATATCTGAAGCCAATAACAATTGAAATTGTCAAAGGAATTAAGTCGGGCAGCGCCAATCTTCAAATAGCAATAGCAACATTCTATCTTAACGCTACCATATCACAGAAGCAATCTACAGCCAATGGCGATATGTGCCGCCTCATAACGGAGGGAATCATCGAGCTGCTCACCTGGTCTAATGACTTGGAAGCCTGCTATAGATCGATTCAAGAATAGTGTTAAATTAAATAAAAGATGACTTCGTTTGTGTTCTTTAACTCACTACAAAGTATTGTTTTTTCTTTTTTTATTTCTTACGGATTTACATTACATACAGTTAAGATATCAAAAATAAAGAGGATTCATAAAAGAAAAAAATTTGTAAATCTAGATAACAGAAGATAGCGTCCCCTCGACTAAGCTCTCATCGTCTTCGATCCTTGGCGCCAGGTAGTAGCGGATGTGTCCCAAATCGGGAATACGATATTCAACTACAAGGGGAACATCTGCTGACATCGACAGCTACACTTGGTTTGACAAAGGAGTCGCCTTTGTGAATGCGTTCAGGTAGCGGCAAGCAAATGTAAGCGTTACTGGTTCCTGCATTTCAATTGTGACGGCATCTTCTTCCTTGTCAACATTTGATGTTGGTGTCAACTTGACGTTAGCCGATCCAACATCGCCTGAAGCTGAGAATTTGACACCTTCTTTGGTGCAGCAGATGACCACAGATTCACCGAATTGCGCCAAATCTCTGCAAATGCGAGCAAATTCCATTGAAGGCATTCGCACCACACAACTGTATTCAGTTTCTGGAATTCCTAACTGCTCCTGATCTAGATTCATCATATTCATCTCATAGTCGGAAACTTTTTCTTGATTCTGTGATTCGCACATAAAAGTGACTGTGTCGGCGTTGTCCTAAGCCTTAACCGTTACGTTGTCCACATTGTTTCCACATTAAAGGATTTTAGCCATGCTGCCGAGATTCATTCCCATTGAGATGTTTCGGTCACAGCGATATTTGTCAAAACCATCTGAGCGATGACTAAGAGACACTAAGGAGACGTGGGAGTTGTCCATCGCTTGCAGCTGAAATGGTGGAAAACATTTTATTAAAAACACAATTAAAGGCAGTCATGAGCTTACTTGAATTCCAGAATCAGTGCATTCGAAAGTTCCTTCATTAAGGAGATCCTTGATGGCATCAAGGACTTTCTTCAGAAAGGAGGCGTGCTTCGAATATTTGTGTTGCATAAGTTACAAAATCAAAACTTGAGGACAGATATAAATAAAGGCACTTTATCTTTTTGAACATTTTGTTAATTAAAGTAAAATGTGGTTTATTAGCTAATAATTGTTTGAGATCAAGACAACTTTCTTGTTGAAAACTATTTCACAAAATTAATAAATGAAAACATCTCGAAAAACGTGAGCTCCATGTGATTTTGGTCGACTTTGACTTTGATTTTATTGAGACTATAATTTCGATTACAATATTTGTCTTAGTCTAACTTAGTTTATAAAATTGAATAAAAGTGGCTGTAACGTATGGCCTTCTTTTCTTTTATCTTAAAATGAATAGCCTCGTGGCTGTCAGTTTTCATATAATTTTATATAGCTGAACTGCTTTTGCTCATAAGCGTTGTATACTGTTGCGCATGACGTATTGTCACTTTTGGATATTTACATTTATATACAAATAAATACTTAATCTAGCCTACTATAAACCTAAAATAAATAACCAGAAAATATAAACTATATAGACTATATAGATTTGTTTCGTTTGATTGTAATTTTAAGAGCGAATACGCTCTATATCTTGTTGTATGTAAAAAGAAGTCACATTGAAAAATACATGAAATAAAAGAATTATCAAGTAAACAAAAATTATTTTTAGAGCAGGAACACTCTATAGAGTTACGGGAATTGAATAAATCACATTTGTAACATGAAATCACGAATTACGTTCACATAAAATATTTCCTTTAAGACGATTACTTTACTTTCTAAATTAACAATTACCGGTTAGAGTATAAAGAATATTTACAAACATTTTCTATGTGAATAGAATATTTTAAACACCAGGTTGCTGCATATTGACGTTGCTGCTGTTTGCAAATGTAGTGCCCCTTTTTTTTCATTTGGTGGGCTTTGGTTAAAACTCCAGACAATGTTCCTTGTGGAATTCTGTAGCCGATTAAAGATGAATTTACAGTTGCTGCTATAGAATCCGTTGTTTGCATTCGCCGCCAGTTTGCGGTGGATGAAAATTCCGAAAGTTTACCGCTCAGCCTGTTGCTTTAACTGTACACTCTCCCCAAAGTTACAGTTAATAACCGTGAAGAAACTTCTAGCGGTGCTGAAGGATACGGGACTTTCGGATCACGAGTTGCTGGGCACTGTTTGTGTCCTGGTTGTTTTTCGGTAAACCGATGACTTTTGTAAATTAAATTTACTCCGTTGCTTTTTTACTCACGATAAAAATGAAAATAGTTGCCAATGAAACGTTTACTTTTTTGCTTTAATAGATTAATGGACGGCAGTGCTTGGCACAGCACAACCGTCCTCTATCACGACCAGAGAGAAGATACTAATAGAGAGATGCAACTTCGACGATGGCTCTCTTTTAGCCTACAAGCTGCGATCAGTGCTGTCGGAGTGGCTACTATAGTAACATTTGGCTCCTTTGCTGAGGAAGCAGTTACTATGCTACCCATGTCCCGAAAATGCTCCCCAAATTTAAATTTAGAAAATTAAAAAAAAATAATCTTCAAATGTGTTTTTTTTTTGAAGAATGGTGTTTTTGTTATATATTTCTTTATCGAATACTATAGATATATAACAAGTAATGAATCGAATAAAAATTGATGACAAAGTTTTAATAGCAGTACAAGGTATCGACCCCAAAAATTTAGCACCAAGTTTAGTGCCTTTGATAACTCTTTTTTCCAAATTTAATAGAAGAGTCAGAGTTTGAAAAACTAGACGAGGAATGGCGGCTATTTCTTAACCAATCTTTTGTGTCAAATGACTTAGCGTTTGAAGATTTTTACCAAAATATATTAAAAGCCAGAAATGCATTAAATGAGACCATGTTTCGTCTAGTAAAATAGTTTGTCGGAACAATTATCGCTTTTCCACATAGTAGTGCAACTGCTGAAAGAAAATTTTCGGATGTTAGTCTAATAAAAGACAAAAAGCGAAACTGTCTGCAAATAGAAACAGTCAACGCTATTTTAACAGCAAAAGAGCTTTTGAGCAACAACTTCGCTGAAAAGTGGCAACCGTCTAAGACTTTAATTTCCAAAAGCAAAAAACAGGATTGTCACTAAGTCAGTTTATTGTTGTATTATATTTTCTTTACTAAATTATTTACATTCCGAATCATGCTAATAACTTATCAATTTATTAATGCCTTTAATGTTTTTTTATGAATACTTGTATTTTCTAAATTTTGGATTTTATTTCCTTTTGTGTAGTGTTTTTTTTATTCATTTAAGGGGGGCCAGTTATAACGATCTGAAAAACCAAACTGGAAAAATTTTCAGATGGAAAATGTTATGTTACGATTTTATTTGAAGAACAAATGCTAAGCCCATCGATGGCAACTAACTCAGAGAATTTATTTTGCAATTAAAAATTTAAATTGAACTTATACTTATTGTTAAAAGTGTTATAATAAATTTGTCTGTTATAATATTATAAGAGAAAAATAATTAAATACACTTTTAACAGAAAGTATTAGTTTAATTGAAATTTTTACTAGCAAAAATATTTCTCCGAGTTAGTTGCCATCGATGTGTAGCATTTGTGTTTTAAATCGAACCATAACATACACCAAATTTTCCATTTGAAAATTTTTTTTGGTTTGGTTTTTCTGATAGCACTTGATTTCTTTGAAACAGTAAAAAACCAATTGTTTTTGAGAACCTAGGAATCACTTATGTTCCTAAGTTCTCAAAAACAATTCGATTTTTACTGTTTTGAAGTAATCCAGTGTTTTTGTTTTGTTTTTGTTCTTACTTTTATATCACATAGTATTTTTCGTTAATATCTTAAATGAAAGTTTGAATGTTAAATTAAAAGAGTTTACGCAATTTTTTACTTGCGATTATAGGTACTATAAGGCAAGTTATGCATTCGTAAAAAAAAAAAATTTTTGGGCAATCAAACATAACATTACGATGATAGAGAAGCCTAAAAAAGTGGGTCCGACAATTCTGTCTGTCTGTCTGTCTGTCTGTCTGTCCGTCCGTCTGTATCGGCACCTACAGCCTAAACGGGTGGACCGATTTGCTTCAAACTTGGTAGATAATATTATTATGACGTCCTACAGAGGGATTTTTGGAATTAGCATTCTAGCTCTAAAACTAACGGTACCTGCCATACGATTTTTAGTGAAAAATTAATTTTTATCAAAAACGGCTCCTACGACTTTGAGAAAACTTTCTGAATAGTGTTTTATGTGCAAGCTTTATGTTTTGGTTAGAATAGATTTTTCAGGAAAAGTCTTATAACGGTACCTCCCATAGAACCGGTTTTTTGAAATCCGATTTTCTCGTAAGCCATTTGACGGATTTCGATGAAATTTTTAATGTAGAAGCCCTTTTATAAAAGTAATAATAAAAATTCTGAAATTTTTCAAAAAAAAGTTTTTTTGAGTTTTTTAAAAAAGTTTCAAAATTTTTTTTCAATTTTTGTTTTTTTTCAGAAATGGTTTAATCTATATTTTTTTAATTTTATTTTTCTGATAAAAACTACAAAGTGCTAGAAGTTGGCATACTCAAAAAAAAATTGGAACATATTTTCAAAAAGTTTTTCAAAAAAAAACTGTTTTTTGAAAAAACTGGTCGATCGATTTTAAAAATTTTTTTTGTAAAAATTCAAAAAAGTAGAAGAAACCTGATGGCTTATTTCATTTTCTATAAAAAACGTTTAAGGTATTGATTTTTAAGTGATTTATAAAATTTTATATGATTTTTTCAATGCTTTTTTCCCAAAATCTCAAGAACTCAAGATCATTTTAACACATTAGAGCAAGTTCGTGCGACCCAGTCGTACACTTTTTTTTTTAACCATTGAATTCATTTACATTCTTAACTCATGAAAGATTTATTTATTTTATTTTAAGTATATTTTTTGCTAATATAATATTGAAAGTATTACCTTACTATGTATATAAATTTTAAACAATAACCCACTGTGAATTTTTTAGTGTTTTAAGTTATCTGTTATGTTAAAAAAGAATAAAAATGCTTCTACAAATAAAAATGGTTTATTGTATTGTCCCTGGCGAATTCTATGCTTTTTTAGTGCATTTTTTTAAATATAAAATATGTGCAATTTTATAAGGGCTCCCCAAGTTCCGGAAATGCTCCCCAAAATCTGTAAAAAGTGCTACCCTTCAACTTTGCAAAACGACAGCACTGGCTGCGATTCTGCCAGCAACTTGCATCTGTATTAAACTCTATATAAAAAAAATGTGAGGACAACACAGATGCAAGTTGCTGTCCATAGACCTTTAAATAAGAGAGAAAGAGACACTTATTTTTTTTTTGATTTTGTTTGTTCTGGACAAGGATAAAACATGTATATACCGATAGGAATTCAACTCGTTATAAAAAATGTAAACAAAAATCTGTGTGGGGACGGAGGCGAGGAAAGTTGTCTCTCTCTATAGTATCTTCTCTCTGATCACGACCTCGACATTTCTCTCTGTGATTTTGGTCGAACTCAAGTGAGATGTGAGATGTTTTGCTTTTTTTATTATTAAATTTCATTTGACAGAACAACAGAAGTCGTTCTTAAATGAAATTGTTACAATCGTAACAATCTCTAACATGACACTTCAACACTTATTTTTGACATAACAACAATGTGGAGAAAACGAACGCACCACTGTGCTTCGTGGAAAAGGTGTAGGGGAGATTCAGCTCGGCTCCAGAAATTATTTTCACCGAGTTGTGGTGCCATAGGATCACCTGACGAAACGTCATCCGGCGAGGTCTGTTACCTTTAACAACGTAGCCTTTTTCTTAAACATTTGTTGATAATTTGTCTTTCTTTTTTAAATACAAGGTACCTATGTAGTTGTACAATCTAAAATCTTATGCATATTTTGCCTCAAACCGCATTCTATGTACTGACAGCTATCGAAGCTACATACAATAAACAAACAATTATTTATGGACTACAAGTGTCTCCAGATATGTTTTCAAGTCCTTGGTGAATTTAAGAACATATAAACCAACTTGTTCTGCTAATATTTAACACAAGTCTTCGAAACCTGGATGTTTAAGAGTTTTGAAAGCAGTATGTTCTTAAGATTCGCTTATCGCTAATTAATCCCAGTCAGGACTCAGGAACTGTAGTGTTGAACAAACCAAAAGGCGCTAAGTAGTGTATAGGTTCAAATACCAAAAACGATAAATAAGAGAGAAATAAAAAAGCGTCGTTTATTGGCGCAACATCTTTAAAGGACCAACAAAATATAGATAACTAGCAGATGGATACCATTGATGATTAAAAACATAACACGGAATGCAATTGATTCCGTGTTATGTTAAGCTTAAGTCATTTAAAAGTTTTGAGTTTGCCTGAAATTTAACTTTTTCAAACAAAACAAAGTGCAAAATCCATTTTATATATATGTAATAGAATATTTACTTTTTATTTATGTAGGCGTTGTAAGAAAGCCAGAGGCAATCTATAAACAAAATGATGCAAAAGTCTTATTCGATATGCCCTTTCTAGTATTTATCATCAAACTCGATTACACCTTCTCATCGAAGCCAAGACGATGTCGTCCGGAGATTTCGTATCAAAGCCAAAACGAGTGATTTTATGTTTTTCTACAAAACTATGATCAATCCAATTAGAAGGCTTTGGGTGTCTATATTTTAAGCAAGTTATTTTGCCAAATTTTGACGGAGCGCCAATGAATCGTCTGTGCACAAATTCTGAGACATCTGTTTGGCATTGTTCATTTGTCAATGGCAACCTTACCTCTTGGAGATCACAGTCAATAAATGGAATTTGAAAATCTATGGGTTTTGATGTGGCCAACGTCGTTTGTTTAGCTGGTGACGCAGACATTGTTGAACTTTGATTTAGAGCTGTGGTGAGGTCAATGACGTGGGGTTTTCCTTCTTCGCGTAAGCCTAAATCACTAATGCCTTTGTTAAGTGCATTTATTTTATTTTCACTAGCGTTTTTGTTATTTAAATGAAGCTTTTCAGCCAAGGTAAGAGAATGGCTATTACTTTGTGTTTGTAATTTCAAGACAGGGATCGCAAACGATCCGGAATTCGTTAGAGCTTTACTTTCAGTCAATTTTCCCAAAATAAAATGGTTTAACGTTGATGATGGAACTTTGTCGTTGCAATCCAATGGGTTAGAAGTCGGAGAAAATTGTGGAAATTTTAGGCTTGGGATACTAAATACTGGAGGACTAGTTCCTGAATGATTTTCATTGTTTTCGAATTTCTTTTGTATGGCCTTCAAAAGAATTGTTTGTTCGGCTGATTGTTGTTGATCAATTTGTATGTTTCTATTTGGTGGATTGTTCATTATGGTTAGATAATAAAATTTTTAAGATTTTGTACTTAAAGTAAATTTAAAAAATATATACATATACGTAAAATAAACAAAATTATCAAAATAAAACTAGAAAGATTTTTTGTGAGTCGCTGCGTAGTGTTATCAACTTTTTGACATTTAGAATTAGTATCATTTAAGCAACGACCACAATAAGAAATGATGTAAATCGTAGAAAGTTGTCAAATTAAAACAGCGCTACGGTGGCAAATAATTAAACTAAGAGTGTGTATTTCGGACAGATGGCAGCTTTACTATAAAAACGATACAAGCAAAGCATTTTTAATGATGTGATTTTATTTTGTTGGTAAATTCAAGTTTGATCTCAGATTTCTGCGGCGGAAAACCCAATGCAAATTAAAACAGATTTAATCTGTTCTTGCAACTCTGTGTGTGTATCTTTTGAAGTTTTTAAGTTATAAACTATGAGAAAAATAAGAACATTGAAGTCTTACACGGTGTCTCCATTGGACAGAAAACTTTCTCTGTTTCTGTTTTCCATTGTCAAAAATCTGTCCAAATTTTTAAGGTGGGCACATTTCTGTCATGACAGACCAATGACAATTGTAGGGAAAACTTTGTCACCGCAACACTGGTGTCACCTTGCGGCAATTTTAGGAAACTCAATTTATCCTTCCAACGGATGACATTTCCCTTTCTGAAAAATCAGAAAACTTCGAAAATTTTGAGAATGACATTAGTTGCCAATTTCAACACCAGGAAACGATATTCGATAAGGAGTTATCCTATATCAGAACCATTCTGTCATAATCTTCACTGAACTCCATCTAAAATGAAAAATCCGATGCGAGAAAATTTGAAGTGAGCTCAGACGCACTCTTTCTGGCACATTCTATGGCTACATGCCAGCGTGCAGAAGGATTATGGCTGCCGAACACTTCCGGCATTTTCGTTTCTGCTTTATGATTACTGTCCGTCCAATTAGACGCTTCGACTCTTTTCTTTTACGCTATCTTTCTGTTTCTCTTGGAAATCTGATTGGAACGAACTCCAAAATGCATGTCCAATGCTAAGATAGAAGCCCGTTCCGACCAAAAGTACAATTAAGGTCTGTTTGATGTAAACTAGTTGATTTAGATTTTTGACAGATCGTGACAGTTGACTGTTGCATTGCCTATATCCGTTATGTATATCATAGGAATCACGATTTATATGCACATTGCAACCGTCCAACGAAGAATTTCAGTCTATTTCAATAAATACATAGTTAGTACAGTCATCACACCTTGACTGACATTTTGATATAACTATAACTAATTATTTGTTCACTTAAAATGAGTTTAACGTCATCTACATGACATTATTTATGATTGAGAAGTGAATTTGTCAAATTAGAATCAATTTCAGTCCAAAATAAGTCAAATGTCAAAATTTGACATTTACAAAAATTCTCTCATACTGGAGAAAATATGACACAAATTCATTCTACTAACCTCCACGAACATTATGACATCAAAATAAAATGACAGGAATGGAATTAAATGTCAATAAAGTCAATTATTATACTTGCGCAATTGTTAGTGTGAAGTAGCTTTGCGTACTACGTAACACTAAACGCACTTCGTACTGTTAACTTTTCCGAACGCAAATCTATTGTTAACTAAAAGAACGCGAGAAAAGTCTCGTCCAGTCATTATTATTACTATTGGAAACCAGACAGAGGCGTGGCTTCAGAAATATTGTCTGTGCCAAGTCATTAAGTTTTCAACCCTCATTTTGGTAAGACGTTTTCCTAGTAAAGTTAAAGAGTAATATTTCTATGCAGCTGAAAATTAACATTTTTTTTGTAAAGAATTTTGGTTCGCGAGTGAATTAATTTATTCTAAATATATTACGTCCTTTTTTAAAAAGGAATCATCATTAGTTGCAGCAGCAATTATTAATTGTGTAGCCACAGAAAAATACCCTTTTATAGGTGAGTTTTTTTTTTGCCAGCATCATGGCGGACATTAAATTTTGTCGCCGATGCCTTGTCTTTGAATTTTCAAAGAAGCATCCAATATTTATATGACTAGGGATTTATAAAATTCTTTTTATATTCACTAGGGTTCATGTACAGGGCAGGAACTAGCCCGTAGAATATATTTTGATGTTTTTGTACATCCATGGAACAGCAGTCCATGGCAACGCGGGATTATTTTATCCACATGGAATCCTCATCATTTCGAAGCCCTATTGCTTGCTTCAACAACAAGTAAGACGCCGTCTTACGTTTCGCTGATTTATTCCTCCGATATACAGGAGCTACGAGGGAATCCACGTACGTTTTTTTTTTGTGAACCACATGGTTCTACAGACCACGTTAGTGATCCGCATGGCACTTGGTTTGTCCTACCGACCATGAGATACGCTACGGCATACGAAACATCGAATATCCTGCGATATATATAATAAAGTAAAGAATCATTTCGGTCATCTATTGACACAATACCAGGTAACATTTTTGTTATTTTTGTCCCTGAAATACATACCTTCGAGAGCCCTGGCTAAAATACTTACAAAGAGCATATATTTGGCGCGACACACAGAGTGTCCAAGTCATCCAAAGTTCCATATACAGAACAGCTTCCTGAGAGTGTGAACTCTCGATTCGTCGTCAGCAAACTCCACGGACGGTGGAACCATACATTTAGTGCACAGAAGAGCACCCCGAAATACTCATCGAGTGAGAACGTAATTCACTTTTTACTTACCTGCACATATATATATGTATATTATCATATATTATGGTTATTTTAATGAACTATTTCTATCTTTAACATATTTAAGAAAAAAGATTAACAATACATAGTGAAATTTTGAAAAAGAATATTTAAATTTTGAGAAAATTTGTGTTTTTGTGTATGTGAATATAGAGAAAGTTGAAATTTTACTTTTCTTGTTGAGATCCACTTTGGACTCACAAATACTTAACGTACTTCTTTTTTTTCTCCACTGCCTTCACGGCGCTTTTACTTTTTTTTTGTGTGACGCGATACATGTCCAGAACCCAGGATTGATTTCGAAAAGAACTTCCTGTCGGTTTCTATACGGGATCTTACGTGTGGATGGTGCTTCTGTACCAGTGTTTGGAACTCTGACGTTTCCTGTAGACAACCCACTACGTATTCCATCGGTTATAGCACCGAACTACTTCCTTCACTGTCCTTCTGGACCATTTCTCATCATCACTTTCTGTAAAAGCTATCCTGTCTTGTGTTAGTGTCTATACAACACCACTTCTTTTCATCTTTCAATTTTTTTTTGTTTTAGCACTTCTCTAGTGGACGTTTAAGCGCCCTAGATACTCATTCAATTTGGAACTTTAAGGTTCCCCACTTTTTATTACACACTTCTGCTTCAGCTCGGTAGGTTTATCCAGCTGGAAGTTCTTTGAAGCTAATTTGGAGTAATCCTCTAAGAATTTCTTCTTCCTTTACGGAAATCAGCGGTCAATTTACACTGACCTATCTCAATTAGTCATATTTCATTTTTCTTTTGTGTGTATCTATTGTACAATATCTGTTTGTATGTCGGATATTATCGAGGTTTGTAAACTACGTTTACAGTACAGTGACACTATACTGGTCACTTGGAAAGATAATACGCTTTTTGTGTGAAAGATATCTTTGATGAATATAAGATAGCTCATTAACGTTTTTCGAGCAAGGAAACGATACAGTACAAAGATATAGAGTAGTATCATTAGTATTGATGATCTTACATATGGTTATAGTAGAAACTTTTTTTTTTTGAATAATACTTTTCTAAAATTTCAGCGTCTGGTTCCAGAGAGCTCTCCCGATCCATCAACGTCTGTTTACTATATTGTTTAATATTATATTGATACATATTTTGATAAACCATATTTTAAATCATATTACTATATTATTACAATCTATCTCTCTTTCTATCTCCCTTGTCTCATTTCCAAAGCATAAACCCTTGGGCTAACGTCCCATGTTCTCTGGTTTACTTTTTGGGTTCGTTAGAATTTTCACATCCTTGCATACTTTTTCGTGTATAATATCTAAACGTTAAGTCAGTTTTTGTGTCGTTATAGTTTTTTTTTGTTTTTGAATACCATTTGACGTCGTTTAATGACGGATTACTTTTGAACCAATGAAAGTAAAATACATTTCAAAAGATTTTAAGGGATTTAACAGTTGACAAAGATCAACTAAAACTTTTTTTTTATATTACTCATAGAGAGTACAAGCGAGCTAAGATTAATGATACCATCGGTACATTTCTCTTCAGCGTATCTTTTTTTTTATATAAAGACAACCAAACATAATCTGTACGAAGCTAAAAGTTGCTTCGCGTACAGTTAAAGCGTACAGACATTTATATAACTGGTCGATTAAGAAAAACTTCAACTTAACTTTCTTTGTTTTAGCATCAAGTTAATATCTTGATGATGAGTATTTAGATTTTATATAATTAGTTTAGGATTTATAAGATTATCAGTTTAGTTTTTGAATAATTTAGACTTTGTTAAGGAATTCAATAGTTTTTAAGAAGAATTTAAATAAAATAATTCAGTTTATAACGTTTTGATAAAGAAAACTTTATAGTGTTTTTAATGCTGTCCAGTGGACAGTGGATTTGGATATCTAGCTGCTTAAGCTTTATTTCAGATATGGCGGTATTAGTGTAAGTACGTTGGGAGGGGTGGACATATCTCTCGTGCGGATGGAAAGGTGGATTAACATATCATGGAAGTGTAGTGTGGTTTATAGTGTTTAGGTTTTTGGGTTAACGAATAGGTCGTTATTGAGATTTAGTATAATGGTTTAGGCAAGTATTTCTGCTTGTCGTTTATCATGTATGGGGACCCTAAACATTTTTGTAGTGACAGGTTTTTCTGGTCACTTGGCACCATGGGTCAATGGTGGAAACCAGTTCGAGATGATGAACTGATTCCTCATGGGTGGGTATAGAAGCCAGAAGGGGGAAACTACAACATCTTCTCCTCCTTCCCAGTTTATAAGAGTGTGTGTGGGTGTTGACCTACTCCACTAGTCAGTTTCATTCTTTAATCATTTGCGCCAGATAAGCTGACTGAGCCATAGCGCATTATCTTCAAATATCTAAAGATACCTTTTGGTATAGCGGCTCACTATTAGTGCTGTTCTCTCTTGTGTCTTTTACATACATTTTCTGAAGTCGAGTCGGCCTTCCAGCTCGATTATACTTTCAAACTTGTTTATGTCTCAGCATTGGTTGATCAGGCCCTAGCAAAGAATATTTAAATTAGTTTTTCTGAGTTTTCAAACATCTAAAACTTCAGTAGGTTCGCACTGGTTAAAAAGCTGTAACAACGTTGTCGATCCCTGAGCAAGAATGCACGACCCTTGTGAGCTAGTTGAGGGCGTGCGTGCGAACCGGATGCGAAGGTCGATCACAACCCAAGTGTTACTTTGTCTCAGCTAAGAGGATCTGTGGTCTTAGAGAGAGTTCTCTAGGAGCAGTCTTGTAGTCTGAACTTAGTAACCACCTTTCCACTCGTGAATCCTTTAAGGAGTCTCATTGGAACTAGTGTCCAAGGCGACCGAACCAGTGAACATTCCTTGGAGAATTTGGTAATGTAGTGAGTTATTAGGTCTTGGTTTTGGGTTTTGTTGTTGGTATATTATGGAGGAGGCAAACTGCACCAGCTATAGTTTGCAACAGTGAGTTTTACTTGACGATCTGTAAAAAGTTTACGGAACAGATCGGAGAGAGTAATTTTCTGTGAGTGGAAAGGGGGAATAACAAGAATGTAGAGGAAAAAGAGGGATGCTTATGAGGAAATAGATCAGTTGTGTGTGTGAGTAAAAATGTCACAGGTCTCTGGCTGAAACCAGGGAGGGCATCATTTGATACTGTGGTAAGTTACACTCAGCACAAGAGGATATTGTCTATTGGAGACGGTATTTGGTTCCTCTCAGGTATATTCCCTTGTAAGCGTTGTAGGCGTCCACTGATAGAGGCCGTGGTCTCTCGTCAGCAGGTATGATGGTAAGGTATGGTTCTTTCCACATTTGCTTTATTCTTTGTATTCTAGGATTTAGGGTCATCGTCTGGCGTTACTTGATGGTGACATATACGAGATCACTATGAAGGGATCTTATAGTAGATTACCAGGAGTTTCGTTGCCTTTCCTTACTTCCTGTTTATTTCCAAATCATTATTTCATTTTTAGAAACATTTCTCGTTACAGAAATGAAATGGGATAATTCTTCGTTACAGAAATGGCGCCCAACGTGGGGCCTGAAGAATGTCTTGAGATAAGTTTTTGAAAGTCCAGAATTTGTATTGTATTAAGTTGATTCGAAAAATTTTTTTTTGGGAAATTGATTTTTCTTTTGGAAATTTTTCGTTATTGGAATTTGTTTTGAGGAAGTTTTTTTTTTAAGTAGTACTTTTCTTTTGCTAGAGGAACGTCATCGGAGTTTAGTAATGAAGACTATATGTCCGGGAAGTTGGTCGATAGATTCCTGACTTCTGTCTGTTGCGTTAGCTTCACTATTATTTCTCTACCTCTCGTGATAGGTATATTTGAGTCATTTGTCCGGACCGAAGAGTTGTATTCTTGGTTGACTGTTGCTAATGATCACTTTACTTAAAGCGATAGCATAGAAACGGCTTAGGAGGTGGTAGATAATTGAGTCTTTTGACCGGTGGTGGATGATTTTAGTCTCTACGCACGTCAGCTGCAAAAGCTACTTTATCGTCACTGAATAATCCATGTTTTCTACTTCATATAATACTTTTTCATGTTTACTTTTTTTTTGTAGAGAATTTTATGAAGATTTTTGACGGTTAGATTTGGTGTATGGTTGATAATTCATTTTATGAAGTGCTAACCGGTGGTGGGTGATCAATAGTCCCTACGCACGTCTGCAGTAGCATAATGAAATGAGGAGTCACTATCCATTGAATTTGGCAGATTTAGTTTTTGTGTTGAGCACGAATAGTTTAAAGACACACAAACTAAGTTTTTTTTTTGTTAGTTGATTGTCATGGTACAATCAAGCTAACGTCTTTTTTTTTTGATATGTTGTTTAATCCATTACGCGCGGGGGGAATGTCCACTCCCAAACGTGAATGAATCATTGTTGAGATTTAAAAATTAATTTTGAGTATAAAATAGATTTTGTAAGAAGTCATTACAGAATTTATAGAAAGTTTTGCAGTTTTCGATATTTTGAGTATAGTTTTGGAATTATTTTTCAGGGACGTAACTGAAAAAGGAATTCTGGTTTTAGTAAGGGATTTTTCTTTTAGAGACGTTAACTAAAAGGAAATCCTGAGTTTTTCGTGAGTTTGGAGTTTGTCTTAGAGACGTTAACTAAGATAAATTCTGGTAATTTTCGCGGTGTCGCGGTTTTTTTTTTTGAGAATTTTTAGTGGCAGTGTTGCCCAAGTTTTTTTTGAGATATTATTGCAGTGTTGCAATCAATTATAGTTTAGAATTTTTGGCGGTGTCGCCACCTAAACAATATTTACTTTATTTTTTTTTTTAAGTTCAATAACTTTCAGGATAGTTTCCTAGAAGTTAGTTTAGTTATTAGTACATACGTTTAGTTTTGATTTGAATCTGTAATTATTGAATTCAGATTACGATTCAAAAACAAGATAACAGTTAGTATATTGTTAAGTACTTTTTTTTGACTTTGAAGAAATTTTGAAATATTTTCTTTAGAAGTCAAACCTTTTTTTTTGTAGGATCTTTTTCTAGTCTACAAGGAGCCTTCTCTTTGTAGGACTATATTTTTGATTTGAATTACTAAGTGATCCGTTTCACTACACATACTTTTAATTTTAAGCACTGTTTAATTTTTTTTTTTTGTCACTTCGATTGTGTTTCGTTAGTTTTGCGTTTATACAAGAGTTTTACTAGCACAGTTGAATGAGTAGTGGGAATAGGAGACTAATCCGTCCGAGCACTTATAATTCAAGGTTTTTAGACGTTATAATTATGGCTGACCCACAAGCTGCAAGTAACGGTGAAGATCAGAGAAGAGGTGATATGAGAATTGAAGATGAATCTAGTCCTTTAGGGATTAATGATGGTACTATGCCTCTTGGTAATGTCAATGGTCGTGTCGTCAACGATAGTTTTGACAATAGACGCAATGTAACCGAAGATTCTCTTACTCTTCAAGAGATGATTACAGCGACAGTTGACTTACACAGGGAAGAGGATAGGCGAGTCATGAAAGAGGAAATAAGACTAAGTCAAGCTCAACTTCTCGAGCAATTGACTAATCTATTTCAAACAATACCTCCTTCTTCAAGCAATCAACCCTCTACTTCTCAAAATCTCGCATCTAGACAAGCAGTTAGTCAAGCGACAAATAGAGTCAGAATAACTGACGCGCCTAACAGATCAAATACAGGCAATCCTACAGAACAGATACGTAATCTATCTAGAAATTTGGAAAATTATCCAACCCCAAACAATGAACCAGGTCTTACTCGGAATGCTCCTTCAGGACCTCCAGTAGATATGGCTAACGGTTCTAATTTAGACGATTTTCTTACGCAAATGAATGCGATTAATTTAGACAATTCTCCAGAAGCTTCATCACCCAGGAGACAAGTACCTTCTAACGCCACGTCATACAGTAAATTTCCACAATACCATAAGTGGGGAATTAGATTTGACGGTCGCAATATGTCAATTGACGACTTTCTATTTCGATTAGAACGCGTTAGGTACAGTTATGGTGTTCCATGGGATGAGCTGACGGTGAATTTCCATCATTTTGTGTCAGGACAAGCGGAGTCATGGTACTGGATGTACTTGAAGAGTAATCCACACACTTCTTGGAGTTCGCTTCAGTCCGGGTTAATCGAGCAATTTCGAAGTCTCGAAACAGACTCCGAATTGTCTCGAAAGCTTTCAGACCGAAAGCAGCAGTCCTGTGAATCATTCAATGATTTCTACGACGCTTTAATGTTGATTAATTCGAGGATGCGTGTTCCGAAGTCTGAGAGAGAACTGATAGAAATTATTAAGACGAATGTAAAGAGACGTATGGGTGAGTTGCTTATTACTTTTAGTACTCACAGTCTTAGACAGATGGCATATATATGCCGAACTATCGAAAAGTTTCTCGATCGACAGGAGAGCACGCGATCTTCTTTTGTGCCGAACACGCACCGAATTCCGACAAAACGTTTCGTAAACGAAGTTGTGGAAGAATCAGATGATTTAACTGTAGCTTTAACTTCTAGTGTAGAAGCAGTACATAACGTACACAGAGATAAGAACACTTGGAAGTGTTGGAATTGCTTAAGTGTAGGGCATGGGTTCAGGGAATGCAATAAACCTGTTGATAGAAAGTTTTGTTTCCGCTGTGGATTGGAAAACGTTATTTTTCCTACTTGTCCAAAATGTCAGGGAAACTTAAGGAGGAACAACCCAATATCCGGGGGGGTTCGCTCCGAACAAATGAGCCCGGAGTTTTAAGTGCTGAAGAATCTTCTACTCTCAAAACTCCTGTTACTATTTTAAAACCAGTTAATAAACTTGTTGTTAATGCAACAACACCAAATAATTCGAATATTAATATTAAGAAAAATGAATTTATAAGGAAGCCATTTCATGAAAGGCTTAGAAATTATTATGAAGTCCGTAAGCGAATAATGAATTATCCTGAATTGTCTAATCGTATTAGACGAACTCGAATCAGATTTAAGGAAAAAAGATTGTTATATAAGGATATAGCTTCAACGACATTAGAAAGAGAATCTGGAGATCCTCGCCCTTATGTCAACGTTGAAATTTTTGGAGACAAGATATTGGGTCTATTAGACTCTGGCGCAAGTATCAGTTGCCTTGGCGCTGATGTATTAACTTACTTGTCCAACAAAAATATTAAAATTAAAAAGGTTAATTCAAGTGTTTCAACCGCTGACGGGCAGAAACAACAAATTTGTGGATTAGTCACAACTGACGTTAAGTATAAAGGTGCTACTCACAGCATGAGTTTTTATGTCGTTCCGACATTAGCCCAACGATTATACTTAGGTGTCGATTTTTGGTCCAAATTTCAAATTGCGCCAAATGTAATTTCCAGTTTGTCATTTCAACATGATGTTGAAGTTAAAGAAAAGTTAGTCAATAAGTGTAAGTTGACGAATGTAGAGAATGCTAAACTCGAAGATGTGATACGAAGTTTTCCGTCATTCACACTAAAGGGTTTAGGCAAAACAGATTGGGTAAAACACGGTATTGATACGGGGGATGCGCCTCCAATCAAGCAAAGGTATTATCCGGTCTCCCCAGTGGTGCAGTCTCTGATGTACGCAGAAGTAGACCGCATGCTTTCACTAGGGGTTATTGAGGAAAGCAATAGTCCATGGTCCTCTCCTGTTGTGCTTGTACGCAAGCCTGGCAAGGATCGACTTTGCTTGGACTTCAGAAAAGTCAATATGGTTACTAAGAAGGATGCGCGTCCTATTGCGCACATCGAGGGACTGCTGTCACGACTTTCAGAGACACGTTTCATATCAAGCGTGGATTTGAAAGATGCGTACTGGCAGATTCCACTGGAGGAGAGCGCGAAGGAGAAGACAGCCTTTACGGTTCCAGGAAGGCCGTTGTATCAATTCAACGTGATGCCTTTCGGTCTTTGCAACGCCGCTCAAAGTTTAACTTATTTGATGAATTTAGTTGTTCCACGCGAGTTACAGGACCGAGTCTTTGTCTATTTAGATGACCTTTTGGTGGTGACGAAAACTTTCGAGGAACATATAGCAGTTTTGAAGATCATTAGTAGAGAGTTAGATAGAGCAGGACTCACTATTAATGTTGAGAAATCAAAATTTTGTTTCGAAGAATTACAGTACTTAGGATACAAAGTGGGACAAGGATGTTTGAAAGCAGATCCTGATAAGGTTGCTGCTATCATCAACTTCCCTATGCCGACAACCACTCGCCAAGTTAGGCGTTTCTTAGGAATGGCTGGTTGGTATCGGAGGTTCGTGGAAAATTTTTCAACCTTGGCTGCCCCACTCACTGATACTCTTAAGAAAGGTAAGGCTTTCGATTTCAATTCCGAAGCTCAGACAGCATTCGAAAATATTAAGAAAGCACTTACAAGTACACCTGTTCTGATAAATCCTGATTTCGAGAAGGAGTTTATTATTTTATGCGATGCATCTGCGTCCGGTATCGGATGTGTACTCTGCCAGCGAGATGAGAACGGAGCTGAACGCCCCATATACTATTTCTCTCAGAAATTGAATGCTGCGCAAAGGAACTACACCGTTACCGAACGCGAATGCCTCGCTGCGTTTTTAGGAATTCAGAAATTCCGTTCATATATCGAAGGATATAGATTCAAGGTAATTACTGATCACTCAAGCCTTAAATGGTTGATGAACATGAAGGACCCTACCGGTCGTCTGGCCAGGTGGAGTATGAGACTTCAAGGGTTCGATTTCGTGGTTGAACACAGGAAAGGAACACTTAACGTGGTACCCGACGCTCTTTCAAGAGTGTACGAAGCCGATGCTTTAACGGCAGAGAGCTATATATCCAGTGTTGCACAAGTCGAAACCGAGAAGGTGCTCCACATTGACCTTGACGATCCGGGATTCAAGTCCGATGAATACTTACAACTTATCAGTTATATCAGTAAAGAGCAAGATCGATTACCAGACTTGAAGGTATCCGAAGGATACATTTATAAAAGAACAAAACATGCAATTGGGAATCCTCTATTGGATGATCTGGCATGGAAGTTATGGTTACCGTCTAGTATGACAGAATCTGTAATTTCCATGGCGCATAATCCGCCCAGAGCTTCTCATGGTGGTGTCGTTAAGACTTTGTATAGGTTAAGGGAAAGGTTATATTGGCCTGGTATGTTTTCACAGGTAAAACAATATGTTGATCGTTGTGAAACATGCAAGACAACCAAAGCTTCCAACCAGACTTTACGAGCTGAAATGGGAGAGAGTTTTAAAGTTGAAAGGCCCTTCCAACATTTATATGTGGATTTCCTTGGTCCTTATCCAAGATCTAGGAATGGGAATGCTTTCATCGTTATCGCTTTAGACCAACTCACAAAGTTTGTATTTATTAAACCCCTTAAGCGAGCCACAGCTGCCGCAGTTATCAAATTTTTACGCGAAGATATTTTTCTTTTATACGGTGTACCCGAAAGTATCTTATCCGATAATGGAACGCAATTTATTTCTAAGGATTTTAAAGAAATGTTGAAAATGTTTGGTGTCAAACATTATAAAACGGCGATTTATGCACCTCAAGCTAATGCCAGCGAGAGGGTTAATAGGTCTATTTTAGCTGCAGTAAGATCCTATGTAGATCCAAAACAAACTAATTGGGATGTGCATTTGTCATCCATTAGTAGTGCTTTACGCACAACTGTCCATTCAGCTTTGGCAATGTCGCCATATGAGGCTTTATTCGGTCAAAGGATGATTGAACATGGAGCGGACTACAAGCTATTACGCGAGTTGGGAGGACTTAATAATTCCGAGATCGATTGGTTGCCCAAGGTGGCAAAGATGAATATTCTTCATACCTATTTGAAGACAGCGTTAGAAAAGACACACGATGCTTATGAGAAAGTGTATAATCTCAGAAGTCGTGCAGTTGATTTCAAGGTGGGAGATGTCATCTATAAAAGAAACATAGTTTTGAGTGATGCCAATAAACATTTTAGCGCTAAGCTATCGCCAAAGTTTATTAAGGTAACAGTTGTTAAGACACGAGGTAACAACTTATACGATGTAGAAGACGAGAAAGGGTATGTGACCACTTCTCATACCAAGGATTTAAAGAAATAAATCATACTGTGATAAAAAAAAAATAGTTTTATTTTTCTCATGCCCGGCTACTCAGCTGTGCACGAGACTCTTGTGTAATTTTTTTTTGTTGTGTGTATAATTGTTTCATGTTATTTCACTTTTATAAAAGGTAGTATAGCATAACAATGAGGTAGATAGAAAAAGAAGTTGAGAGAGTCAATAGTTGCGACAAGTAATTTGTAGCTTCAATTTTTTTTTTTGGTAGTCAGAAAGGAGATTGATTAGAGTGGTAGAGATACAGGTAGACACAAGTTGTCCTTTTTCACAAGTACCTAGTCAAGTTGACACTTGTCTCGATCCTTGAGATTTGTAGGGAAAACTTTGTCACCGCAACACTGGTGTCACCTTGCGGCAATTTTAGGAAACTCAATTTATCCTTCCAACGGATGACATTTCCCTTTCTGAAAAATCAGAAAACTTCGAAAATTTTGAGAATGACATTAGTTGCCAATTTCAACACCAGGAAACGATATTCGATAAGGAGTTATCCTATATCAGAACCATTCTGTCATAATCTTCACTGAACTCCATCTAAAATGAAAAATCCGATGCGAGAAAATTTGAAGTGAGCTCAGACGCACTCTTTCTGGCACATTCTATGGCTACATGCCAGCGTGCAGAAGGATTATGGCTGCCGAACACTTCCGGCATTTTCGTTTCTGCTTTATGATTACTGTCCGTCCAATTAGACGCTTCGACTCTTTTCTTTTACGCTATCTTTCTGTTTCTCTTGGAAATCTGATTGGAACGAACTCCAAAATGCATGTCCAATGCTAAGATAGAAGCCCGTTCCGACCAAAAGTACAATTAAGGTCTGTTTGATGTAAACTAGTTGATTTAGATTTTTGACAGATCGTGACAGTTGACTGTTGCATTGCCTATATCCGTTATGTATATCATAGGAATCACGATTTATATGCACATTGCAACCGTCCAACGAAGAATTTCAGTCTATTTCAATAAATACATAGTTAGTACAGTCATCACACCTTGACTGACATTTTGATATAACTATAACTAATTATTTGTTCACTTAAAATGAGTTTAACGTCATCTACATGACATTATTTATGATTGAGAAGTGAATTTGTCAAATTAGAATCAATTTCAGTCCAAAATAAGTCAAATGTCAAAATTTGACATTTACAAAAATTCTCTCATACTGGAGAAAATATGACACAAATTCATTCTACTAACCTCCACGAACATTATGACATCAAAATAAAATGACAGGAATGGAATTAAATGTCAATAAAGTCAATTATTATACTTGCGCAATTGTTAGTGTGAAGTAGCTTTGCGTACTACGTAACACTAAACGCACTTCGTACTGTTAACTTTTCCGAACGCAAATCTATTGTTAACTAAAAGAACGCGAGAAAAGTCTCGTCCAGTCATTATTATTACTATTGGAAACCAGACAGAGGCGTGGCTTCAGAAATATTGTCTGTGCCAAGTCATTAAGTTTTCAACCCTCATTTTGGTAAGACGTTTTCCTAGTAAAGTTAAAGAGTAATATTTCTATGCAGCTGAAAATTAACATTTTTTTTGTAAAGAATTTTGGTTCGCGAGTGAATTAATTTATTCTAAATATATTACGTCCTTTTTTAAAAAGGAATCATCATTAGTTGCAGCAGCAATTATTAATTGTGTAGCCACAGAAAAATACCCTTTTATAGGTGAGTTTTTTTTTTGCCAGCATCATGGCGGACATTAAATTTTGTCGCCGATGCCTTGTCTTTGAATTTTCAAAGAAGCATCCAATATTTATATGACTAGGGATTTATAAAATTCTTTTTATATTCACTAGGGTTCATGTACAGGGCAGGAACTAGCCCGTAGAATATATTTTGATGTTTTTGTACATCCATGGAACAGCAGTCCATGGCAACGCGGGATTATTTTATCCACATGGAATCCTCATCATTTCGAAGCCCTATTGCTTGCTTCAACAACAAGTAAGACGCCGTCTTACGTTTCGCTGATTTATTCCTCCGATATACAGGAGCTACGAGGGAATCCACGTACGTTTTTTTTTTGTGAACCACATGGTTCTACAGACCACGTTAGTGATCCGCATGGCACTTGGTTTGTCCTACCGACCATGAGATACGCTACGGCATACGAAACATCGAATATCCTGCGATATATATAATAAAGTAAAGAATCATTTCGGTCATCTATTGACACAATACCAGGTAACATTTTTGTTATTTTTGTCCCTGAAATACATACCTTCGAGAGCCCTGGCTAAAATACTTACAAAGAGCATATATTTGGCGCGACACACAGAGTGTCCAAGTCATCCAAAGTTCCATATACAGAACGGCTTCCTGAGAGTGTGAACTCTCGATTCGTCGTCAGCAAACTCCACGGACGGTGGAACCATACATTTAGTGCACAGAAGAGCACCCCGAAATACTCATCGAGTGAGAACGTAATTCACTTTTTACTTACCTGCACATATATATATGTATATTATCATATATTATGGTTATTTTAATGAACTATTTCTATCTTTAACATATTTAAGAAAAAAGATTAACAATAC
This sequence comes from Platycheirus albimanus, assembly GCA_916050605.2. NCBI lineage: Eukaryota > Metazoa > Arthropoda > Insecta > Diptera > Syrphidae > Platycheirus > Platycheirus albimanus. Next base: position 53,464,909 of record OU696697.1, on the reverse strand, counting down.
ATAGTGAAATTTTGAAAAAGAATATTTAAATTTTGAGAAAATTTGTGTTTTTGTGTATGTGAATATAGAGAAAGTTGAAATTTTACTTTTCTTGTTGAGATCCACTTTGGACTCACAAATACTTAACGTACTTCTTTTTTTTCTCCACTGCCTTCACGGCGCTTTTACTTTTTTTTTGTGTGACGCGATACATGTCCAGAACCCAGGATTGATTTCGAAAAGAACTTCCTGTCGGTTTCTATACGGGATCTTACGTGTGGATGGTGCTTCTGTACCAGTGTTTGGAACTCTGACGTTTCCTGTAGACAACCCACTACGTATTCCATCGGTTATAGCACCGAACTACTTCCTTCACTGTCCTTCTGGACCATTTCTCATCATCACTTTCTGTAAAAGCTATCCTGTCTTGTGTTAGTGTCTATACAACACCACTTCTTTTCATCTTTCAATTTTTTTTTGTTTTAGCACTTCTCTAGTGGACGTTTAAGCGCCCTAGATACTCATTCAATTTGGAACTTTAAGGTTCCCCACTTTTTATTACACACTTCTGCTTCAGCTCGGTAGGTTTATCCAGCTGGAAGTTCTTTGAAGCTAATTTGGAGTAATCCTCTAAGAATTTCTTCTTCCTTTACGGAAATCAGCGGTCAATTTACACTGACCTATCTCAATTAGTCATATTTCATTTTTCTTTTGTGTGTATCTATTGTACAATATCTGTTTGTATGTCGGATATTATCGAGGTTTGTAAACTACGTTTACAGTACAGTGACACTATACTGGTCACTTGGAAAGATAATACGCTTTTTGTGTGAAAGATATCTTTGATGAATATAAGATAGCTCATTAACGTTTTTCGAGCAAGGAAACGATACAGTACAAAGATATAGAGTAGTATCATTAGTATTGATGATCTTACATATGGTTATAGTAGAAACTTTTTTTTTTTGAATAATACTTTTCTAAAATTTCAGCGTCTGGTTCCAGAGAGCTCTCCCGATCCATCAACGTCTGTTTACTATATTGTTTAATATTATATTGATACATATTTTGATAAACCATATTTTAAATCATATTACTATATTATTACAATCTATCTCTCTTTCTATCTCCCTTGTCTCATTTCCAAAGCATAAACCCTTGGGCTAACGTCCCATGTTCTCTGGTTTACTTTTTGGGTTCGTTAGAATTTTCACATCCTTGCATACTTTTTCGTGTATAATATCTAAACGTTAAGTCAGTTTTTGTGTCGTTATAGTTTTTTTTTGTTTTTGAATACCATTTGACGTCGTTTAATGACGGATTACTTTTGAACCAATGAAAGTAAAATACATTTCAAAAGATTTTAAGGGATTTAACAGTTGACAAAGATCAACTAAAACTTTTTTTTTATATTACTCATAGAGAGTACAAGCGAGCTAAGATTAATGATACCATCGGTACATTTCTCTTCAGCGTATCTTTTTTTTTATATAAAGACAACCAAACATAATCTGTACGAAGCTAAAAGTTGCTTCGCGTACAGTTAAAGCGTACAGACATTTATATAACTGGTCGATTAAGAAAAACTTCAACTTAACTTTCTTTGTTTTAGCATCAAGTTAATATCTTGATGATGAGTATTTAGATTTTATATAATTAGTTTAGGATTTATAAGATTATCAGTTTAGTTTTTGAATAATTTAGACTTTGTTAAGGAATTCAATAGTTTTTAAGAAGAATTTAAATAAAATAATTCAGTTTATAACGTTTTGATAAAGAAAACTTTATAGTGTTTTTAATGCTGTCCAGTGGACAGTGGATTTGGATATCTAGCTGCTTAAGCTTTATTTCAGATATGGCGGTATTAGTGTAAGTACGTTGGGAGGGGTGGACATATCTCTCGTGCGGATGGAAAGGTGGATTAACATATCATGGAAGTGTAGTGTGGTTTATAGTGTTTAGGTTTTTGGGTTAACGAATAGGTCGTTATTGAGATTTAGTATAATGGTTTAGGCAAGTATTTCTGCTTGTCGTTTATCATGTATGGGGACCCTAAACATTTTTGTAGTGACAGGTTTTTCTGGTCACTTGGCACCATGGGTCAATGGTGGAAACCAGTTCGAGATGATGAACTGATTCCTCATGGGTGGGTATAGAAGCCAGAAGGGGGAAACTACAACATCTTCTCCTCCTTCCCAGTTTATAAGAGTGTGTGTGGGTGTTGACCTACTCCACTAGTCAGTTTCATTCTTTAATCATTTGCGCCAGATAAGCTGACTGAGCCATAGCGCATTATCTTCAAATATCTAAAGATACCTTTTGGTATAGCGGCTCACTATTAGTGCTGTTCTCTCTTGTGTCTTTTACATACATTTTCTGAAGTCGAGTCGGCCTTCCAGCTCGATTATACTTTCAAACTTGTTTATGTCTCAGCATTGGTTGATCAGGCCCTAGCAAAGAATATTTAAATTAGTTTTTCTGAGTTTTCAAACATCTAAAACTTCAGTAGGTTCGCACTGGTTAAAAAGCTGTAACAACGTTGTCGATCCCTGAGCAAGAATGCACGACCCTTGTGAGCTAGTTGAGGGCGTGCGTGCGAACCGGATGCGAAGGTCGATCACAACCCAAGTGTTACTTTGTCTCAGCTAAGAGGATCTGTGGTCTTAGAGAGAGTTCTCTAGGAGCAGTCTTGTAGTCTGAACTTAGTAACCACCTTTCCACTCGTGAATCCTTTAAGGAGTCTCATTGGAACTAGTGTCCAAGGCGACCGAACCAGTGAACATTCCTTGGAGAATTTGGTAATGTAGTGAGTTATTAGGTCTTGGTTTTGGGTTTTGTTGTTGGTATATTATGGAGGAGGCAAACTGCACCAGCTATAGTTTGCAACAGTGAGTTTTACTTGACGATCTGTAAAAAGTTTACGGAACAGATCGGAGAGAGTAATTTTCTGTGAGTGGAAAGGGGGAATAACAAGAATGTAGAGGAAAAAGAGGGATGCTTATGAGGAAATAGATCAGTTGTGTGTGTGAGTAAAAATGTCACAGGTCTCTGGCTGAAACCAGGGAGGGCATCATTTGATACTGTGGTAAGTTACACTCAGCACAAGAGGATATTGTCTATTGGAGACGGTATTTGGTTCCTCTCAGGTATATTCCCTTGTAAGCGTTGTAGGCGTCCACTGATAGAGGCCGTGGTCTCTCGTCAGCAGGTATGATGGTAAGGTATGGTTCTTTCCACATTTGCTTTATTCTTTGTATTCTAGGATTTAGGGTCATCGTCTGGCGTTACTTGATGGTGACATATACGAGATCACTATGAAGGGATCTTATAGTAGATTACCAGGAGTTTCGTTGCCTTTCCTTACTTCCTGTTTATTTCCAAATCATTATTTCATTTTTAGAAACATTTCTCGTTACAGAAATGAAATGGGATAATTCTTCGTTACACAATTGGGAGATTTCAGCCCATGCTGCTTTTTTCATGTCAATCTTCTTATGAGAACTACTTTTGTAGTTCCACAAACACTCATATTTTCTATAACAATTGATTAATACGATTGTTTCTTTTCGATACATGACGCAGCGGAACAAATAACAAAATAATTTAATTTTTGTTTGACTATTTTTGGTTGTCACCCAACTTTGACAAACGAAATGTCAAAATCTGTCTGAGTTTCTGTCCACGGAGAAGACTAGACAGAAAGCCGGACATTTAACAGACAGAACAGAAGGTACGACAGTTTTCTTACCAATGGAGACCGCGTGTTATGATTATGATATGTTGTACAATGATTTATTTTTACATTCATTTTTTCACTTGCACAAAAATACATTCATTATCATTATACTCCTTTAATTCCTCTTGCCTGAAACACCCACGAAATAATTTTTCCTGTCTGTGAATACGTGTACATCTTTCTCTGTGCATTTTGTATGCGCCTAACCAATTTATTTTGTAGGTGTGTTTGCTAAATGGGTTTTAAAAGCAAGGGAGAGCGTCACACTCTCAAAGTAAATGGCATAATATCAGCTGATTTTTAGCTTGTAGGCAAAAAGAGAAACCATACAGTGAGTTGGCGGTCTGTATCTTATTGGTCCGTGGTAGAGTGTGAGCAGATGTGTGTTAAATCTCGATTGAAAATGAGATTTCAGATTTGATCTGAGCTAAAAGAAATTGATCATTCACCAAACGAGGATCACATTTTGCTATAAAAAAATTTAGTATGTACTACGAATAAGAAGTAATTACTGTTGCAATCAGTGGGTACCAGGTGCCGCCGCTGCTATCTTGGGATTGTATTGTATAAAGCTATTAGAAACGAAGTGTTGCACTAGATGGCGGCACAGTAAACACCTTTTCCAGACTACTATATATTTTCTATACAATGGAGACACAAATATTTGGTGTCGCTTGTAGGCAAAAAGTTGGAATCAAATTTTGGTCGTTGGTCTGTTTTGTATGACTGTGCTGTTGACACCAATTAACTAAATAACATTTGATCAAAATGCTAATAATTGTATTTTGCTTTATGAACGTATAATATTTCGTTGTCGCACAAGTGGCCTTTGTATACCATGTTTTCATTGGAGCCGAATGAAATAATTTGGAAATGAATGAGTTCGACTTAATTACGTTAGCTACTACAGCGCCACACAGTTTGCCACCAATCGCTAATATTGTTTATCTGGAAATTTTAGATTTCATTGGAATTCTCTATATCTTGTATATCTTCTTGTTTCGTGTCAATAAACAATTAAAACAAAAAATTGTTGATTTCTAAAGTTAAACAAAATTCTCTTCAAAGAAGATTTGTTTACTTTTTTTATTTTTTTTATAAAACAATAAAAACAAAAACATGACTGAAGTCTTAACAAATATTTTTAGAAACGAAGTTATAACAGGATTAGACAATATCAATCCATTAAAAAATCCCGAAACAAAGTGTGGAGAAATAATTTTATTTGCTAATGCAAACTTTTGGTTTGCCTGTGATTTTTGCCAAGAACGTTTTATTAATATTTTCACATTTATCAGTCATATCAAAGACGAACATATTCCAGGCATAAAAGTTGAGCCCAAACAAGATTCCCCAAAAATCGACGTTGACATAGCGGATGACAGTGAAAAAAGTTTAATAAGCTTAGACGATGGAGGTGCATCTCAGAGTTCTGTGGATTGTGAAGATATCGAAGATCAGAAAGAAAAGGTCGAGACTGCGGTTGCGGTTGAACTTGAACCAAAACAAGAAAACGAGCTGGAATCAAAACCAGAAGACGAACAGGAATGCAAAAAAATTGAGGAAGTGCTTACAGAAGAAATCAGAGTTCCTCGAAGGCGAGGCAGAAAAAAAGTATTGTATGAACCATTAATACCAATTTCAAGAAAACATCGAAATGTATCTGTAAGTTCAGGAAAAAAGAAGGACGAAGAAGCTCCAAATGAGACTTCTTCCACCCAGATAGACGGTAAGGAAAAAGACGCTTCGACTTCAGAGGAGAAAAAGCCTAAAAAGAAATACTACCGAAAAAAGAATGTGTTTCCCTGCCCAATTTGCAAAGAAACAGTCACTGACGGCAGGTCTCTTAAGAAGCATATTCGTTCGCATAACGAAGGTGGAAACGAGAATCGTTTCCAATGCGAAGAATGTGGAAAATGCTACAAGAACTCATTTAATTTAAAAACACACTCGATTATCCACTCGGGCACGCGTCCATTCAAATGTGAGTTTTGTGATGTTGGCTTTTCGCATCCAAACTCTCTGAAAACACACCGATTTTTGCACACAGGCGAAAGACCCTACAAATGCGATCAATGCGACAAGTCTTTTGTGTCCAATAGTAGCCGTAAGGTTCATATTAGACAACATACCGGTGAAACTCCATTCGTGTGTCAATACTGTGGAAAAGGTTATACTATCAAGAGTAATTTCGACATTCACGTTAGAAGACACACAGGACAGCGAACATTTCAATGTAACCAGTGCAATAAGGGCTTTTTTAATAAAGAAACTCTAGTTAATCATATAGCATGCCATACAGGCGAAAAGAATTTCGTTTGTGATGTTTGTTCGAATAGATTTTCTCGGAGAAAGGATCTCGTTGAACACAGAAAATTGCATTTGGATCACAAGTATTATTCTTGCAAGGTGTGTGCCAAGGAATTTTCACAATACTCTGGATTGTACTCGCATATGCGACAGCATAAAAATAAAGATAAAGAACAGTAGTTAAGAAATACCCGTACATAGTATTAAAGTAAAGTAGTTTAATTCAAAAAATTGTTGTTATACTCTTTAATTTTAAAAAGGAACCAAATATTTTGAAAATATACATACATAGTAAGTAAATTTCTTTTTCAGAAATAATTTAATATTTATATAACATAGTCCACTGGTACCCTGCCATTGCATGCAATTAGGGATTCTTTCTTTGGCCGTACAACACGAATGTGGAATGGATTGCCTGGCACAATTTGTCCTTGCCATTTTGATCTTCAAACATTCAAGATCAATGTTCATCGACACCTCCTTTCCCTTCCTCCCTAACTTCGTATCGCTCGCGCTGTAACATCATTAAAAGGGCTGTAACAAACCCCTTGAGCGCGTGTGCATTATAAAAAAAAAATGTATGACGACAGCACCAAAATAAAACTGAGTTTTCAGTTACAATATAATTATCTTCTCTGAATTTGGAGTTAGTTCGTATTTTTCATTTCATTTCATTCATTCTTTTTTTAAATGAGCCCCGAAGAATATTTTGATTTCAAGAGAGATTTGGAAAACACAATAAATAGTAAGTTATCACAAAAATTTGGTGAGCGCCTTAAGGCACCCATAGTGGGACAGTAAAGAGTGTGTGCTCACACAGAAATATTGAAGTATGGTTTTTTTAAATGTACAAAATCTGCATACAAATGATTCTCCACATTTTGAAAATGAATATTCGTGAATATTGATAAGGTACCTAACCTACATAATTATAGCTATGAGGTAGGTGTCTCATGGGATTTCCTTTTGGCTATCACCGTTTTTTCCATCAGATATCATTTAGAGAACGGTAACTTGATCGAACCTGATAAAGTAATGAAAAAAAAAGTTAAATCATTATAAGGGTATTCCTATCCCCTTGAGTGCTAGTGCTTTATAAAAAAAAAGTAAATATATGAAGTGGGCGGCACATTAAAATCCGGAACATAAATTGAAAAATAGTCAACTTCTTTTTATTTAAATTGAAAAGTGAGATTTTGGCGAATTGCTGTTGCAAATGAAAATACAAATATATAAATAATAATGCAGTTTGGCAAAATACACCTTTTCTGGAATGTTACTGGAATCGTTTTTTGGAAAATAGTAGCTTTGTTTGTTGAACTTTACCAAGGGTTGCCCTGGGTTTTGTTATGGCGCACTGTAAATAAAAAAATGCTTTATAAAAGAAAATTTATCTTTGAATTTCATTTTTTTTTATACCTGTTGCTAAAACATTTTTTTTTTTGGTACATATATATCGCTTAACCCTTAGTAAAGACGAAAGCAATAGCACCCGTGGTATGCTAGGAATGTGCAAATTCAAAACAGCATTCTGGGTAGATGGTGGTTGTTGTTGCTTATAGTTTTTGAAGTTGACACTATTGTTTTTGTCCCTTAGCGAGGATTGTGTTCGCCCACATGAGCCGAACGACCACCACCGTCAGTGTGTTTTTTTTTTGTTGTTGTTTGCCAACCATTCCAACAGAAGAGCACCAGGCCTCAGCGGCTTGATGAATTTGTTTTCCGCTGTCTTGTGTGCCTGAGGATAGCGGATGTGTTTGGAACTTTGATTCCTTGTGACGCGATCACTTTTCGGCATGGTGGCACCGTCGCAGTGCTGGGTTGTGGCGGAGAGGGTCGTCTTCGTCTGATATGCCACCGACGTTGTAGGATTTCCAACAACAGTATTCAGCGGACCAACTCATACGTTCTTGATGCCCTCGCCTGGCACATGAATTTAAGGTTTTTCCTTGGCATGGACTGGCTGGGTATTGTCTCATCTGGAGCTGGGTTGAGGCCTTGTTTTGTTCCAGCGATGCACATCAGGATGTTCTTTGGTGGCGATATAGAGTCTTTTTTTTATCCGTGCGAGTGGAATATGGATGTTCCTGAAATAGATTTAGGATAATTAATTGAATACAAATGTCTAAAACTTACCTTTTTAGCGCTGACGCTGTTTGCTTGTTTTCGATTGATTTTTTTTTTCTTTGATTTTGGTTTGACATTTGACGTTTCACAACCTTGGTCCGAAAAATTGTTTCGAATAAAATGATGGCCGACAAAATACTCAGCTTAAAGGATTGTTTTATAGGTGTCGCTTAGGCTGGTAGAAAGAATCGGATCGTTGCAGATTTGATTGGTAAATTCAAATCTGATGATTTGAGTGGAATTGTTCAAGATGGGTTTGAACTACTTTTAACAGGAATAGGAAACAAAAGTCTTTTTAATAGTCAAAAGTGGAGGATGGTTAGTCCTCGTTTCCTGTGTAATTTTTGAGTGACAATTTTAAACAAAGTAAAAAGAATATCCCGGAATTCCCTATTAACCGAAGGAGGTGTGTCAACCTACAAGTGGCTGATTTTTTTTGCCAGAAGGTGCTCTGCCAACATTTTTGTTCTGGAGAAATTAATTTTTTTTTGGAAAACGGTGCTCGTCGTCTATCCAGAGGATTAATTGTCCGACAAATAGTTACTTTTTGAAAGAAAGCTGCGCCTGATAATTGCACATAACCACATCGTGTCATTAGAGACTAAGTTTTATTTGCAAAGCAAATTTTTTTTTAACTAATAAGTTTTACTTTGACCAAAGTGTGGCATAGGCACATATATTTATATAGACATTTATGTATATAGTAAATACATATATATGTCCACATTATATGTGCATGTGAAATTCCAGCGCCACGAGGAAGTCACCATATTCCGGGATACAGAATTTAAAAATTCCGTTTAAAATTTTCTTTACATACTTAAGAATATCATTGGAAACCACGTTTTGAAAATTTTTTTTTTTGTTCAAATAGTTAATTATTAAATTTTTTTTTTGGACGTACTCGTACATTATAAGTTTTTTTTTTGGTTAATTCAATTTTTTTTTTGTGAAATTTATCCTGTTTCCTTTTTTTTGTCGTTTTCTAAAACTAAAGAGTGTCCTAAGGGAAAAAGAAAGCAGGACCCAAGTTTTCGGAAGGCAGATTAGTTTCGTTTCCTTTTTTTTTATGTTTAATTTTTCGTTAATATATACGAAATACTAAAGTGTTTAAAAAGAATATAGAAGTGAAGTTCCAATTGCATGCCTAGAGTGAACTCATAATAGGTAGGTAGGTCCTTCGTCCTTTTTTTTTGTTATTTTGTTTCTTACAAATCAATTTGAAGAACTAAAAAGGAAGCGAGGTATTTCTTTCTTTTGGATTAGGAATTCCTGTTATTTTTTTTTTCTGTGATACAAGTGGAATATCAAATTTAACATTAGTTTTCACTTGGAATAGCAATATAAAAAAAAATATATATTAAAATAAAACAAATAAAAGGGAAAACACGATTTATTGTTAAAATCTGCTTGTACTCTACTTACTTTATATTATATTTTTTTTTTTTCTGTTAATTGTAACTTATACTTATATATATATATGTGGTATAAAACGCTCTTTTTTTTTTATTTTTTTTTTGATTGGTGTTATGAACCATCTTCAAATGTACCTTAAGTTGAATAAAATTGTTTGTTAAATTACATGTACATATATGAAATTTTGCTATTTTTATTTCGGTGATCAAGCTAAAAGCTTGATGGATTTTTGAGTTTTTGAATTTCAGGGGATGTGGAATGGCGACTAAGAATTTGGTGACGATGGACTGAGCTGGAGAAACAAAGGTGAGCTTAATTTTGGGGAAGTCAAAATATGACCTTGGACTTCCATGGTAGGGTGGGTACAGGTCAGCGCTGAGAACATCACAGCGCCCTCTAAGTGGTAACGTCCGTCCGAATATATTTTTTTTTGAATTGTTTCGCGTTTAATTTCGTGAAGGTTCTTTTTTTTGTCGGCATGATAAATGTTTAATGTAATAGGTGAGATTGGGTCGCTTGGACAAGATCCCACCCACTTCCGGCGAGTTCAAGCCGAGCAACCGCCAGCATGCCAGTCCAATGCACTCAACGAAACAGATTTTTATAAAATCATAAAACAAAACACACCGTAAACCTATTACAAATGGCGCCCAACGTAATGTCCTTGTTTCGTCCTTAAAGTCCAATTTAAATTGTTTTTGTTAATGTCATCTGTTTCACGTATGTCATGTTAAGGAAAGTTTCTAACACACCGTTTCATTTGCGACGTCGAATCAGATGATGTTAATGACAACAATTGCAACTTCCTTTTTTTTTGTCTTTACCTATCCCTAAATGTTTTCAAAATTTTTACTTTTCTATCTCATTTCTAACTTTACTTTTCCATCCCATGTCTCGTCTATCTTCAAGGAATTGTGGCCAGTAAGTTGACGGAGTGTCAATACTGTTGCACAATGTCCTTATTCAAATAATTTTTTTTTTGTGTAAGTGATACGAATCTGAGAACTTCATGTCTTCTAGCAAAGGTCTCAGGCCAGACTAGAATTGCGGAAGAACTCAGATGCGTATCGAATTTGTTTTTTTTTTGTGTGTACTGCGTTTTGATTTATGTTACCTACTTGCCATTTAGAGGGAAATAATAAAAACATTCCGTCCGATGTCTTTTAAAAATCTTAATTATCTACCTTTTTCAGCTCAGTTCAAAAAACGCCAAAACTAAAACAAGTCACCAAAACAGTTGCCCGAAGCATCCCCGCACCGATACATGCAAAACCCAACAAAAAAGAATAAAAATACTTCAGTTATTTTTCAAAGAAGAAATTAAAGATAATATTTATTCCACTCTAGTGTTTAATAACCGCGTTGAATTCATTTTCAAACAATTATATTTAGAATAAAAAGAATAACATTTCTTAGGAACTTTTTTTTTGTTTAAGTCAAGTCATTTTTTTTGAACAATTTCAAATATCTACTCTAAAATTTATAGACCTTTTTTTGACACACTACCTTAAATCCTCAATCATTTCCGGTTGAAATTTCCTTATGGATCCAGATGAGAAAGACTTGTTGAACCAAAGTACCAAGAAGGGTGCCGCTCAAAAAAAATTCAGACATGGTTCCAGGTCATCTGAAAGATTAGGAAATTCAAATACTTATCGTCAGAGATCAATATTAGTAAGCACTAACCAATTAGTCCAACGTACTCCACCTCACGTTAATACAGGTAACGAGTCGACCCACCATCCTCAGCTTGAAACTTCCGAAACTGTCCCACCTTCCATTCAGATAGAGCCAATTCAATCTTCTGCAGCGACTTCGTCAGAACAATCGTCGGATCAGAGAGCATCGCCTTTGGTGAAAATGGCTGAAAACCCAAATTCAGTTGAAGTCAACGTGACTGATGAGTGTAACAGCGACTTGGGGACCAATAGAGTACCACCTGTCAGTCGCACTCCATTGCCAAGTACTACTCAGGGTGTACAACCGTATGTAAGTCCTCCTTTTAGTGCTGATATTTATAGCGTTCCACCATCTGGGTCAACAGCCTCAGGATCCACGGGTATTCCAGCACCATCCTTTAGCAGTCTATCAAATTTAGGTACTGCATCATTGAGCCTAAATGATAGTATTCAAACCATTTGCAACAACCAAATTCCAGGAAATACAATGCAACATAACATGGCCCCAAAAACCACTAATCAAGACCTATCAGAAGATATAAGAGCCTATGTAAATTTAGCGGTTGTCAACGCATTCTCCTCATATGCCGACTCAATCAAATCTGATATTTCTGAAGATTTGAAAAAGGCTATGAGGGATAATTTTGTAGAGTTTATGGGTGAAATAAACTCCGTAACACGCCCTACTCCCAGACAAGAAGATACTATGCCAAGACCTAATTCCAGCCATAATCGAAACCGAAGACAACAACAACAACTTCAACAACAACAACAACAACAGCAGCAACAACAACAACAACAACAACAACAAAGACACCAACAACAACTTCAACAACAACAACAACAACAACAACAACAACAACAACAACAACACCCACCAGAACACCACCCACATCAACAACGCCCACTTCAAATACAAACCCAACATCACAGAGAACAATTTCCGGTAGTACAGCCTCCGCAGCTAAATCATCCAGTTCAGGTACCTCAACCTTCAGGTTATTTCAGACCTCATGATACCTATTCGGTAGGTCATGGGATGCAGCAACAAACCCCTTTCTTCCAACCCCAACCTAATTTTGGGAATTTTAATTATTACACCCAAAGCCCCCCTTACCCAAGTTCTCACCCAAATACGAGTAGAGGACCGCGAACTCCAATCAAAATTGACCGTTGGGGTATAGTTTTTGATGGAAAGCCTGCCAACCTTACGGTTGAAGATTTCATCTTTCGCATAGAGACTCTACAAATGCAGTATGAATGCCCTTGGGCTGAAATCTTAAGAGAATTCCATCTTATGCTTTCGGGTTCAGCTCAAGATTGGTATTGGCAGTACCAAAGGTCAAACTATCGACCAGACTGGCCAAGGCTACGAGACGCGCTTTTACGTCAATTCAGAAATCCGAAGTCGGATTTCGAAATAATTGGAGACATTATGGCTCGCAGGCAAGGTTCTTGGGAGACTTGTGATAGTTTTTTTAATGCAATTTTAAAATTAAAATCACAACTCCGGGTACAAACACCTGAGATAGAACTGGTAAGAATGTTGAAGAGAAATCTCAACGAAAAAATTGGTAAGTTGGTATTTCCGATGGAGATTAGTTCTTTAGACCAGCTGATATTCGCATGTAAGGATGCAGAGAATGCATTTCCCTCTAAGGAAGGTCTCAACTATCCCAGGCAACATAGACCAAACCAAAAATTAATGGCCAACGAAATTCAATATGAAGAGGATGAACCTCTTCTAGATGATCATGTTGCAGCTATGCACCATGAAAACAACCGGCGCAGGCAAACAAATAATTTGTCTGGTAACAGAGTCCCTAATTGCTGGAATTGCAAAAAGGATGGACATTTGCATGGAGAGTGTTCTACACCAAAGAATCACCCGTTTTGCTACCGATGTGGAGAAGATAACTTCGTACTCTCCAACTGTCCTAAATGCAATCAGGAAAACAGGAAGAAGAGCGCGATTACGACGGGGGAGTCGCGTTCGACCCAGTTCCCCGAATCCCCAAACTAACTAAATTATTAAATGAAGAATGTTTAACTCCCATGAGTAACGAAAACAAAATAAAAATATTGAAAAGTAATCAGAATCAAAAGTTAGAACCTAATAGATGTATAAAAGTAAGTGTTGTAAAACCGTTACATATTCGAATTAAAGAATATAATATTGCTAGGAAAAGAATTTTCAATAACTCTATTACTAGCAATAAAATATTGAAAGCAAGAAATAGGTATAAGATAAGGAAACAAATTAGATGCAATCTTCTGTCTACCATAATTGATGTATCAGGAGATCCAAGGCCATATGCCAAAATTAAAATAGAGGACAAAGAAATGCTAGGTCTACTCGATAGTGGTGCTAGCATTAGTATTTTAGGTAAAGGAAGTAGAGAACTATTAAATTCTTTAAATATCCCTATACCTCCTTTTGTGTCCAAAGTTAAAACCGCAGACGGAAAATCCCAAGCCATAGTTGGCAAAATAAACTTAAACGTTACTTATAAAAATTTAACCAATAAAATAACCTTTTACGTAGTGCCAAGTTTAGATCAGGAACTCTACCTCGGCGTCGATTTCTGGAGAGCATTTAAGATCGCACCTGAAATCGTAAGCGAAATTGTGTTATCGGATGAGGAAAATACTTCAGATACTCACCAATTGTCTCCAAAGCAGCAATCTAGATTGGAAGAGGTGAGACGAAGATTCCGGTGTTATACCCAATATGGTCTCGGAAAAACGAGCCTTGAGGAGCATGTCATCGACACCGGAGATGCAGTTCCAGTAAAACAGCGTCACTATCCTGTCTCTCCAGCGGTACAAGCACTTTTGTACGCTGAGATAGATAGAATGTTGAGTCTTGGAGTAATCGAGGAGAGTGAGAGCCCGTGGAGCTCGCCAGTGGTCCTCATACAGAAACCCGGCAAAAATCGTCTGTGCCTGGATTCACGCAAGCTGAACTCCCATACGAAAAAAAATGCGTATCCTCTCCAAAATCTCGAAGGGATCTTCAGTCGGCTCCACGATACTATATTCATCAGTAGTATTGATCTAAAAGACGCTTTCTGGCAAATACCGCTGGAAAGACAGAGTAGAGAGAAAACTGCTTTTACCATACCAGGACGGCCCTTGTACCATTTCACTGTCATGCCTTTTGGTCTGTGTAATGCAGCCCAGAGGTTATGTCAGTTGATGGACAAGGTCATTCCTTCAAGGTTGAGGGACCGTGTCTTCGTGTACCTCGATGACTTGCTGGTCATCGCTCCGGATTTCGAGACCCATATGACCCTGCTAGAAGAAGTTGCCGAGTGTCTCAATAAAGCTGGTCTTACTATCAACGTGACTAAGTCGAAATTTTGCTTCAAGGAATTGAAGTATCTAGGATTCATTGTTGGTGGTGGTAACCTCAAAACAGATCCAACCAAAGTTGAAGCCGTGGAGAATTTTCCAGTACCAAAAACGCCAAAGCAGGTACGACGACTGTTGGGACTAGCAGGGTGGTATCGAAGGTTTATTCGGGAGTTTTCGTCTTTAACCGCTCCCATCACAGATACGCTTAAAAAGAGTAATACCAAATTTAAGATGACTGAAGAAGCTTTGGAGGCCTTTGAAAAGTTGAAAAAAGCCTTAACGACGGCCCCAGTGTTGACTCATCCCGATTTCACAAAACGCTTTTACATTCAGTGCGATGCTTCCGACACAGGTGTTGGGGCAGTGCTCTTCCAAAAAAATGAGGCCGAGGAAGAGACTCCAATATCCTATTTTTCACAAAAGCTAAACAAATGCCAAAAAAACTATAGCGTTACCGAAAAGGAGTGTTTAGCAGCCGTATTAGCTGTACAAAAATTCCGACCATACGTCGAGGGAATGTTGTTTACCGTCATTACGGACCATTCTAGTTTAAAATGGCTCATGAGTCTAAAAGACTTAAACGGCAAACTAGCACGATGGAGCTTACAATTGCAAGCCTTTTCGTTTGACATTGAACACAGAAAAGGTAGTTTAAATGTTGTTCCGGACACCTTATCGCGAGCATATATAGAAGTAGAAAGTTTAGATATTGAACATATAGCACCGTTAATCGATCTTGATTCGGAAGAATTTGAATCCGAAGAATATTTAAGCTTGTTGAAAACTGTAAAAGAAAATCAAAACGAACTACCGGATCTGAAAGTTGACGACAAGTATCTTTACAAGAAAACATTCACACCCCAAGAAAACGAAACTTCAGTCGAACACACTTGGAGATTGTGGGTGCCTATAGGACTCACCAACGAAATAATAGTCCGAGCTCACAATCCCCCAAAAGTAGCGCATGGTGGTGTAGGAAAAACTATCCAAAGAATTCGACAATACTTTTATTGGCCAAACATGTCCATTCAAATTCGCGAATTCATTGCTAATTGTGATATTTGTAAACAATGCAAACCAAATAATCAAATTTTAAAACCTCCTATGTCAACCTCGTATTGTACCGATCGTCCTTTTCAAAAAGTGTATGTTGACTTTTTGGGTCCGTATCCCCGTTCAAAATTTGGTAATAGTTATGTCTTTATTGTCCTTGACCACCTGTCTAAGTTTGTCTTGTTAAAGTCCTTGAAAAATGCAAATACAACAAGTATTATTAAATTCTTACAAGAAAGCGTTTTTGATATGTTTGGAGTACCTCAAATAATCCATTCAGATAATGGGAAACAATTTCTGTCGAAGGATTTTCAAACTTTCCTTCAGTCATATGGTATACGCCATTTCAAAACCGCTTATTATTCAGCACAATCAAACGCATCTGAGAGAGTCAATCGGTCGCTTATAGCTGCTATCCGTTCTTATCTCAAGGATGACCAAAGAGATTGGGATGCTCACCTGAGCGACATAGCATGTGCTCTTAGAAGTTCAGTTCACACTTCAACCGGTGTTTCACCATATTACGCTCTTTTTGGGTGTAACATGATGACCCACGGAAGCTGCTATGAACTGGCAACCAAATTAAAAGCATTAGAAGATGGTGATATCATAACCCTATCCCGACATACGCGATTGCAATCCTTGCGCAATAAGATAAAAGAAAACATTTTAAAAGCATTTGAGAAAAGCGCACAAAAATATAATACCCGAACTCGAAATATCCGATTTATTCCAGGCCAAGAGGTATTTCGAAGAAATTTCGTGTTAAGTGATAGTTCAAAATACCTCAATGCCAAATTATGCCCGAAATTCGTTAAGTGCCGAATCGTTAAAGCAGTTGGTAAAAACTCATACGAATTAGAAAACTTGTCAGGTAAATCTATAGGTATCTACCACGCGAAAGATTTAAAACAATGAGACATCGGCTCACATGTACCTGTATATCAATATCTTCAAAGTATTTATAATTATTTATAACTATAATAATCATGCAGGTATTCTAAATATTTTATTTATCTTTTTGTACCTGCAAAACTCATTTTCTGATTTTTGCAGAAGTTAATTTTCTTTATAGTTATGTTTTTTTTGTTGTATATTTACTTGTTCGTTAATTATTTATTTATTTATTATTTATTTATTTATTTATTAATTATTTATTTAAACGTTATTTATTTATTTATTATCTATTTATTCATTTATTATTTATTTAACTGTTATTTATTTATTTATTTATTATCTATTTATTTTTGTTATCATAATGTAGTGTATTTTTGTTATAAGTATAAAGTCTGATTCATTATTGAAAAACATAATTTTTCTATCATAAGTTATTAATAAAAAAAAAATATTATATGAGCAAATTAGAAATTGTTACCTCCCTTGAAGAACTTAATTGTTTTAGAGAAATTCTCCTTCCTACGAACAGACAGACTTTTCATTGGTACATCTGAAAAGAATTGTTTTGTTTGTAGGAAAGATTTTGTCTCTCTTTATGTTATTAATCTTTAAATGTATCTATTTATTAAATTGTGATTAATTATTTATTTGTTATTAATTTAATTATTAATTATTTATTTATTTCGCTATTTATTATATTAATTTATTTAACTATTTGTAATTATTAGATTATATATATAAATACATAGTCTATTAATTATTACAATTAGTTTTTGCCGACACCCAAATAGGTATAATATGCTTTATTTATTTGTTTATTTATACCTAGTTCCTTTAATTGTCATCCTTTACTCTATGTTATTTTGTGTTAGTTAACTAATATTTATCAGTTATTCAAAGTTAGTATTCAAAGTTTATTTCTACTTAAAAATTTATTGTTTATCAAATTACTAAGAAGACACTTTGTAATATGTTAAAATATTACATTGTATATTATATCTGTAATACTCCCTTAGGCTATCATGTATGTATAGTTATGAAAGATACTGTAACAACACTGAAACCTAAGAGAATACCATAGAACTTTAGCACTACTAATCACTTTCAACTCAATACATATTAAAATGCATATTGCCCGGCTTATAAGTGGGTTTCTTCACCACGTTTTTGACGTATCTAATCCCTAAACAGTACCAAAAACAAAAACCATCACGAAATGACTTTCGCTCCTTTCGAATTCAAAAAAAAATATACCACATAAATGCATACATACGCATCTATGTAGATATATATATATATCGTTTGTATCGCGGAAATCAATAAGCTAATGTCAGCGTTATACCTGTCCCGATTATATTTATGAACTAGTTATTAGGTATCTAAAACGTAATCGCATAAAAGGTACATATAATGTACACGCCTACATACGTACATATGTAATTGTATATTTCTTTTGTCCTCACTGTCCCGATAGACAATCAAACTATCTAAGAGATATTAAGACCAAAAGCTCTTGAAGGGTATATATATATATGATAAAATCTTTTTTTTTATTAAAAGGAATAAGTATAACCAAACTAATAATACACGATAGGTACCTTATCTTTCGCTTTGCATAGAGGTTGAACTAGGAATTAGTTTCGTTCATTTAATTATTTCCTGTATCGCCTTCTCACTGTCCTTGGCACGGATGGGATCCTTTTCAGGTCCAGTGTTTTGTTATGGCGCACTGTAAATAAAAAAATGCTTTATAAAAGAAAATTTATCTTTGAATTTCATTTTTTTTTATACCTGTTGCTAAAACATTTTTTTTTTTGGTACATATATATCGCTTAACCCTTAGTAAAGACGAAAGCAATAGCACCCGTGGTATGCTAGGAATGTGCAAATTCAAAACAGCATTCTGGGTAGATGGTGGTTGTTGTTGCTTATAGTTTTTGAAGTTGACACTATTGTTTTTGTCCCTTAGCGAGGATTGTGTTCGCCCACATGAGCCGAACGACCACCACCGTCAGTGTGTTTTTTTTTTGTTGTTGTTTGCCAACCATTCCAACAGAAGAGCACCAGGCCTCAGCGGCTTGATGAATTTGTTTTCCGCTGTCTTGTGTGCCTGAGGATAGCGGATGTGTTTGGAACTTTGATTCCTTGTGACGCGATCACTTTTCGGCATGGTGGCACCGTCGCAGTGCTGGGTTGTGGCGGAGAGGGTCGTCTTCGTCTGATATGCCACCGACGTTGTAGGATTTCCAACAACAGTATTCAGCGGACCAACTCATACGTTCTTGATGCCCTCGCCTGGCACATGAATTTAAGGTTTTTCCTTGGCATGGACTGGCTGGGTATTGTCTCATCTGGAGCTGGGTTGAGGCCTTGTTTTGTTCCAGCGATGCACATCAGGATGTTCTTTGGTGGCGATATAGAGTCTTTTTTTTATCCGTGCGAGTGGAATATGGATGTTCCTGAAATAGATTTAGGATAATTAATTGAATACAAATGTCTAAAACTTACCTTTTTAGCGCTGACGCTGTTTGCTTGTTTTCGATTGATTTTTTTTTTCTTTGATTTTGGTTTGACATTTGACGTTTCACAACCTTGGTCCGAAAAATTGTTTCGAATAAAATGATGGCCGACAAAATACTCAGCTTAAAGGATTGTTTTATAGGTGTCGCTTAGGCTGGTAGAAAGAATCGGATCGTTGCAGATTTGATTGGTAAATTCAAATCTGATGATTTGAGTGGAATTGTTCAAGATGGGTTTGAACTACTTTTAACAGGAATAGGAAACAAAAGTCTTTTTAATAGTCAAAAGTGGAGGATGGTTAGTCCTCGTTTCCTGTGTAATTTTTGAGTGACAATTATAAACAAAGTAAAAAGAATATCCCGGAATTCCCTATTAACCGAAGGAGGTGTGTCAACCTACAAGTGGCTGATTTTTTTTGCCAGAAGGTGCTCTGCCAACATTTTTGTTCTGGAGAAATTAATTTTTTTTGGAAAACGGTGCTCGTCGTCTATCCAGAGGATTAATTGTCCGACAAATAGTTACTTTTTGAAAGAAAGCTGCGCCTGATAATTGCACATAACCACATCGTGTCATTAGAGACTAAGTTTTATTTGCAAAGCAAATTTTTTTTTAACTAATAAGTTTTACTTTGACCAAAGTGTGGCATAGGCACATATATTTATATAGACATTTATGTATATAGTAAATACATATATATGTCCACATTATATGTGCATGTGAAATTCCAGCGCCACGAGGAAGTCACCATATTCCGGGATACAGAATTTAAAAATTCCGTTTAAAATTTTCTTTACATACTTAAGAATATCATTGGAAACCACGTTTTGAAAATTTTTTTTTTTGTTCAAATAGTTAATTATTAAATTTTTTTTTTGGACGTACTCGTACATTATAAGTTTTTTTTTTGGTTAATTCAATTTTTTTTTTGTGAAATTTATCCTGTTTCCTTTTTTTTGTCGTTTTCTAAAACTAAAGAGTGTCCTAAGGGAAAAAGAAAGCAGGACCCAAGTTTTCGGAAGGCAGATTAGTTTCGTTTCCTTTTTTTTTATGTTTAATTTTTCGTTAATATATACGAAATACTAAAGTGTTTAAAAAGAATATAGAAGTGAAGTTCCAATTGCATGCCTAGAGTGAGCTCATAATAGGTAGGTAGGTCCTTCGTCCTTTTTTTTTGTTATTTTGTTTCTTACAAATCAATTTGAAGAACTAAAAAGGAAGCGAGGTATTTCTTTCTTTTGGATTAGGAATTCCTGTTGTTTTTTTTTTCTGTGATACAAGTGGAATATCAAATTTAACATTAGTTTTCACTTGGAATAGCAATATAAAAAAAAATATATATTAAAATAAAACAAATAAAAGGGAAAACACGATTTATTGTTAAAATCTGCTTGTACTCTACTTACTTTATATTATATTTTTTTTTTTCTGTTAATTGTAACTTATACTTATATATATATATGTGGTATAAAACGCTCTTTTTTTTTTATTTTTTTTTTGATTGGTGTTATGAACCATCTTCAAATGTACCTTAAGTTGAATAAAATTGTTTGTTAAATTACATGTACATATATGAAATTTTGCTATTTTTATTTCGGTGATCAAGCTAAAAGCTTGATGGATTTTTGAGTTTTTGAATTTCAGGGGATGTGGAATGGCGACTAAGAATTTGGTGACGATGGACTGAGCTGGAGAAACAAAGGTGAGCTTAATTTTGGGGAAGTCAAAATATGACCTTGGACTTCCATGGTAGGGTGGGTACAGGTCAGCGCTGAGAACATCACAGCGCCCTCTAAGTGGTAACGTCCGTCCGAATATATTTTTTTTTGAATTGTTTCGCGTTTAATTTCGTGAAGGTTCTTTTTTTTGTCGGCATGATAAATGTTTAATGTAATAGGTGAGATTGGGTCGCTTGGACAAGATCCCACCCACTTCCGGCGAGTTCAAGCCGAGCAACCGCCAGCATGCCAGTCCAATGCACTCAACGAAACAGATTTTTATAAAATCATAAAACAAAACACACCGTAAACCTATTACAGTTTTCTTGACAAATCCAAGAGTTGTCAAAAAATCTGGGTTTTTCGGTTCTCAAAAAACGCATGACGGCTGCTGATTGTATATTTTTCACAACGCACAAAATCAAAAGTTTCTATTTTGCTTTATTTTTCGATTTGTATTTACTTTCATCAAAATAAATGCATTCACTTGCATTTCATTTAGTTTTATCGAAAAAAAGACATGAAAAATCAAATACAGAAAAAAAATACACAATACTTGACAGCAAAAGTCACTTCAACAGCTGATTCGTTACCTAAACTCGCCCAGCTAAATAGCAAGATCGACTTCAGGGTGACTTCAGGAGGGCGACACCAGGTTTAAAAAAACAGAGAATTTTGTATTGAGGGCGAGTTGAGGTAATTCAAAAAACGCGCTGTGGCGACCCCAGGGTGACTTCAAGGCTCAACAAACAAAACTAATAACTTTTGCAGTGTCCATTACACATTTGCTTTGTTCGTTGAGCCGTGAGCTGGGGCTTTGCTATACAAACTATAGTATGTACTATGAATAGGAATTAGGGAGTAATTACTATTGCAAACAGTGCGTCTACCAACGAAGTGTTGAGGCACTAGAGGGTGACACAGTCGATCGTAGTTTCCAGAGTACTATATACTGTATGTAGGGTTTTCTAATAAGAGGTGTTATTTGTGAATTTTAATAATTTCAATAGGGGTATTCACGATCTGGTGCAACCAAGTATTGTAAAAGTGCGAAATTGTTTGTATTTCTTGTAGATCGTGAACTCACTTCTTCTAATCTGTAGCAAAACTCACACAAATGTCAAAATCAGGTTGACACAAATGTCAAAATCAAAAGTACAAATTGTACACCCTTGTATTTTCCTGTTGCAATGGGGTTGAGGTATAGATAAAGTGCAAAAGTGTAATAAAATGACATCCAGTATATTTGTTGTTGTATTGCAAGAAAACGTAGCACTTCTCCACTTTTACAATGATGCAAGACAAGTTACACCAGATCGTGAATACCCCTAATGAGTTGTTGAAGCGTATATCGTTCCATTTTTATATATGGCATAGTTTTCCTTGCCAAATGTCAAAAAATTACAGCTTCAAAAGCACAGACCATATACAGACCGCCAACTCGTACTCCTCTTGCCTGAAACACCCTCGAAATATTTTTTTCAGTCTGTGAATACGTGTACATCTCTCTCTGTGCATTTTGTAATATACCTGCGTCAAAGAGGATATATACATAGAGTCCAATCTTTCCTACGTTCCATCCTCCTCTGCTAAAATTTTCGTGGTCTCTTTCCTATTGTATTCATTGTCCGTGTGAAACAACAACAAAAAACGGTGAGGTAAGTAGTAAGGTGTGAACGCACACATGTTTAACAAAAGGAACAATATGACAGTTGTAGCACACACACATGTTTAACAAAAAGAACAATATGACAGCTGTAGCTTGTAGGCAAAATCAAAACAAGGCACAAGATTGGACTCTATGTATATATCCTCTTTGATCATGGTTTCGTTGTATCTTGGTCTTTATGTCACATAATTTATTTGTTTTCCAGTTAAAGGTTTTGTTTGGTATTCCTTTAATATTTTCATCAGAACAGAATTAATAACAATATACTTGATAACTTATAAATCAAAATGTGTACTGTTTTTAGATTGGACGCAATGACCGAAACTGCATCGAATAATACTTTTAAAAGCGAATGTATTTTCGATCAAAAGAGCAAACTTGATTGGCAGGACTTAAATGCAAAAGAAAGGAAATGTGGGGAAATAGTTTTACTAGCTAGCACCAATTTTTTGTTTATATGCACGTTTTGCGATGAAAGCTTTCATAGCGTTATTATATTTCAAAGCCACATTAAAGACTTGCACATACCAGATTCCCAAAATGATCCAGATATAAAGGATCCCCTAAATTTGCCGAAAATTGAACAAGATGCCGATCCAACGACCGAAAACTTATTAAGTACAAAAATTGGAAATTCAAAACAAACTTTTATGAAAACCAAAAATATAATCAATAAAGATTTAGATGTTCTGACTGAAAACTGCAATAACCAAGTCCAAGTTCCTGACGCGGGTAACCAATCTGATACAGATAGTAATGCCTGTGAAGAAATATTATTAACACAAGCCCAGGACATTGAAGACTTGCTTGTTGCACAAAAGAAAGTTAAAAAAAAACGGAACCGCCAAAAGAAAGATTATTCCTGTTCCTTTTGTCAGCTCTCAGCGAGTGATAAAAGATCTCTAGAAAAGCACTTGCTTTCTAACCACGGCACCGGAACTCGACATCAATGCGAAGAGTGCGGCAAGTGTTTCAGAAGCGGATCAAATCTTAGAGCTCATCTAGTTATTCATTCTGGGACACGTCCTTATAAATGTGATCTGTGTGCTGCTGGCTTCTCTCATATTAACAGTCTTAAAACACATCGGTATGTTCACACAGGCGAGCGTCCACATAAATGTAATGAATGTGGTAAGGGATTTCTCACAAGTAGCGCATGCAGAGCTCATATGCGAGAACATACAGGTGAAACGCCGTTCGTCTGCCACATATGTGAAAGAAGATTCGCAAACAAATGTAGTTTTAATAGGCACATGATTAATCATTCAGACCGACGAGATCATGTCTGTGAACAATGTAATATGGCATTTAAACAAAAAGAAACCCTTACAAAACATATGGTGTGCCATTCGAATGAAAAGAGATTCGCTTGTGATGTTTGTCCAAATAGATTTGCTCACAAAAAAAATCTTGTTCAGCACAAAAAATTACATTTGAATGTTAAGCAGTACGTTTGCAATGTTTGTAGCAAGGACTTTGCCCAGAATGCTGGATTATACTCGCATATGAAGTATCACAAGAAAAAAGAGTAAACAATAGATTTGATAATTTAAATAATAAATGATTAGGTAACAAAAAACTGTTTGACTTAACATTTGTTCTTATTTTACCCAGCTAATCGAAATTACATACCCTTAGCAGAACTAAAATAAATTTGGTATTAATACTTCGGAAACAATAGAAGATAAAATGGTGCCTTCGGTTAGAAACTGGACTTTGTTTTCTTTCGAGCACCAATTTGTATGAAGATTCAATCGGTAACTTGAAAGTGAGATATAACCTTACAGTAGAACAATTTTTATTTCAAAGATGCCCATAAAACCCCTAGTTTTTATGCGAGAGGGATGGGAATTTGAAGGATATGAACATCAGATGCAACAGATACATATTTTGCAATATTTTGATTGCACAATATAAAACAAAGTAAGTTTTATTTGCTTTATTTATATTTGTTTCTTATCCAGTAACGTGGGTTTTTGTGTGGGATATCAGACCAGACTTTTGAGCAAACGCTTTTCCACATTCTTCGCACTTATATTCTTTAGAGTTCGAGTGCAGTTTAAGGTGTTCGATTAAATTCTTCCTCCACACAAAACCAGCTCCACAAACTGTGCAAATGTGCTTTCTTTCCTTCGTGTGCGACAGCTTATGATTGTTTAAAAAAGTAAGCGTATTGAACGCCCTATCACATTTATTACACTTATACTCGCGTTTGTTTTCATGTTTCTGTCTTTGGTGCGTAACTAAGTGATGCCGCAGTCCATACGAAGATCCACAAATTTCACAGACGTGCTCCTTTTTAGAGGTATGTTTCACCATGTGTACCTTAAGCTGGTGGGCAGTTCGATTTGGTTTTTGACATACTGTGCACGGAAATGCATTTCCTCTGAAATGGTAACTTAAGTGCATTTGCAAGTAACGTTTTTGTTCAAATATTTGATCGCAGTGAGAGCATTTAAAATTTTTGTCGGTACCGCTGTGTATAGCAGTATGGTAGTGAAGAATTTTTTTTGTTCGGAAAGCCTTGGAACATTGATCACATTTAAAGGGAAGTTCGTTGTGCGTGGAGATATGTTCTTGAAACTTATATTGAAAACGAAAGGTTTTATCACAAATCTCGCATTTGTGTAAAGATGATGGATTTAAGCTTGTATCGGTCGATTGAGGGGTATTGGCCGGAATAATTTTGTCTTCATCATTACTAGCTTCAGTTGCTTCCGAAGAAAGATTTTGGTTGATTTCCGGGTGGTTAACCTAATCAATATATTCAAAATAAGTAATATACATATACATTAAAAAAAATTAAAATCTAACATCTATTGAAGACTCTAGTTCCAATAAATCTTTGAAGTCTCCAGAAGATAGTGTGATATGAGCAGCAGTAACGTGTTCTAATAATACAGAGATTTTTTGAAAAGTTGTTTCACAGAAGACGCAACAAAAAATCCAAGTGTTTTCCTCTAAGTCCAGAAGTATTCTACCGCATTCTGTGGTGTTAGGATCAAGTGTTAACTTTCCACCAATTGGCTCAGCGTAATTACATTCGTCATCGATGAAATCTTCGTCTTTAATTTGTTCTAACTTTAAGTTTATAGTCGTACTCATTGAATTCATTTTATTTTAACCGATTTTGTGTTTTATTCAATTTATTAATCAACTGAACTGGCTTTGGCTTTGTTTATATTTTGATGCCTTTAAAATTATATAGTTCACTCACTATCAGCTGTCAGTGCTCACCAAAAAGTATAAAGAAAGAAAGGTTGATATGGTATTTCCAATAAGTCCGAGATGACTGAACCAATGAAATGCCGTAGGAATGTTGGTGTAAATCATTGCATAGAACATATTATAGTAATATAACTTGGGAGTTTTAAGTAATGTCGTGTTTAGCCGTTATGAGCGGTGCGGATGCAGCTGCAAATGTGTAGAAACAAAATTCATTTTATTTTTTCCTCCTTTGAATACTTGTCTCTTTTTGAACTCGTATAATGTATTATTTTCAAAGATGACAATATTCTCAGCATCATAGTCATAGACATACTATTATGGACTGCTAGTTGCCAACTTCACGTTGGTTCCAACCATAGACATATTATAGGCGTTTTTCTTTTTTAGCTCACAGCAGAGCCTGAGTTGTCAAAAAAAAATAAGTGTTTCTTTTTTGCTTCAGAGTGTTCAGAGCTTCGAATTCGTATTTCTTTTTTCCTTCAGAGTGTGTTCAGAGTGCGCTCTACGAGCTCCAAATAAATAGATGGGGCAGACTGAGCTAGAAGCTGAACAAAAATATAAACGTCAAAAGTGAGACGCTTCCAAACCAATTAAATTAATAAAAAGAAGTCTTTAGAGGCGGCTGGAAATAAAAACAATTAAAATGGCCGCCGAAAGTATTTTAAATGTTAAAAAAAAAAATTTCTTGAGGTTTTTCAAATGAAATGAGAAAAATAAATTAATGGGATATCAAAATCGTTTCATTATTTGTTCAGAGCGCTCTGAACACAATTGGTTCAGAGGACGTTCAGAGCGAGCTCGATATACTCGAACTCGGTTCAGAGCTCGTTTCTGAATGAAAAAAGAAAAACGCCTTATATATGGACTGCTAGTCGAATTAAGTTTCCGGATAAATATTAGAGCTCAACTTCTCGGAATCACAGATAGCGATTTTTCACAACAACAACTAATAAAAATTGCTGAAGGAATATTTCCTCCTTCAAATTTAAGCAGAAATTGTGACATCCTTTTGGGTGAGTCCCTCGGCCAAATAGTGGATAATTAAGAAATTTTAATAGATGCGGTATACCCTGACATCGAGAATTTCCACGAAAAGGACATTCACTGGTTGTGTTCTAGGGCAATAGTCTCAACTAGGATCTAGGAATGATACTGTCAACGAATTATACAATTTGAAAAGCCTCCGACCAGATAAAAAATTAAAAATCGATCGATATCGTGACTAATATATCGAATACGTAGCTTTAGAATTTTTGCAACTTTCAAATTTGAGGTATACTCAAAGGAAATGGTCCATTTTTGGGCACAGTGCGAACGAAGATGATATTGGTATATCAAATGAAAGGTTATTTTAAGCTATCACATTCAAAGTCTCCAATAATTATTGCAGTTCTGGTTGCCGCTGTCAATCACTAGGTACTGTATAGTATGTCTATTGTCTATGGCAAAAATCAATTTATTTATTTTATTTTATTTATATTTAAATTTATATTTCTCATTATGTTCAAGTATATTCCCCGCTGTAATTGAGTGGCGCTGTGAGTTATGTTGGAACCAACGTGAAGTTGGCAACTAGCAGTTCATATAATAATATGTCTATGATAAATCTCATCTAATAATTGTACATAGCTTTGCAATATAAACTGTAGAAAGGAAGTAATTTCTGTTGCAATCAGTGGGTACTAAGTGCCGCTGCTATCTTCAGATTGTATTGTTTAAAGTATTTCGAAACGAATTTTCTGATGTTGCTCTGAGATAAAAAAATAAAGTGCACGACTGGGTCGTACGAACTTGCTCTAATGTGTTAAAATGGTCTTGGGGCTTGAGATTTTCGGAAAAAAGCAGTGAAAAAATCATATGAAATTAAAAAATCACTTAAAAATGAATAGTTAAAATGAAATTTTTTTTTTTCAAAATTGTTCGACCAGTTTTTTCAAAAAACGGTTTTTTTTAAAAAACTTTTCGAAAACATATTCCAATTTTTTTTTGAGTATGCCAACTTCTAGAACTTTGTAGATTTTATCAGAAAAATAAAATTAATAAAAAATTGATTAAACCGTTTTTTTTTTGAAAAAACTAAAAATAAAAAAAATTTTAAAACTTTTTTTGAAAAATTTAAGAATTTTTATTACTTCGTTCATAATAGGGCTTCTACATTAAAAATTTCATCGAAATTCGTCGAGTGGCTTACGAGAAAATCGGATTTCAAGAAACCGGCCCTATGGGAGCTACCGTTATAAGACTTTTCCTGAAAAATCAATTCCAACCAAAACATTAAGTTTGCACAGAAAACACTATTCAGAAAGTTTTATCTAAGTCCTAGGAGCCGTTTTTGAGAAAAATATTTTTTCACTAAAAATCATATGACAGGTAGGTACCGTTAGTTTTAGAGCTAGAATGCTAATTCCAAAAACCCCTCTGTAGGACGTCATAATAATACTATCTACGAAGTTTGAAACCATAGACATATTATAATTATATGGACTGCTAGTTGCCAACTTCACGTTGGTTCCAACATAACTCACAGCGCCACTCAATTACAGCGGGGAATATACTTGAACATAATGAGAAATATAAATTTAAATATAAATCAAATAAAATAAATAAATTGATTTTTGCCATAGACAATAGACATACTATACAGTACCTAGTGATTGACATTTTTGCATTGAAAATGACATCGATTTTGAGCAGCATTTGTATGGAAACTAAATTCGACTAGCAGTCCATACATAATATGTCTATGTTTGAAACAAATCGGTCCAGCCGTTTAGGCTGTAGATGCCGATACAGACCGACTGACAGACAGACAGACAGAATTGTTGGACCCACTTTTTTCGACTTCTCTATCACCGTAATTTTATGCTTGATTGTCAAAAAAAAATTTTTTTTTTACGAATGCATAACTTGCCTTATAGTACCTATAATCGCAAGTACCAGTAAAATCACATTTTTGATCTTAGATCAAGACAAAATGTTCTAAGATAATAAAATTATCTGATGTACCAACAGAAAACCTTAACCGGATTGCAAATACCTAAGCAACTCCCGCGCTAATCACTACTGCCTCTGCCATACATTTTTTCTGCAAATTATACGTTACAAAATCAGTAATGCAGATGAAAGATGGCGCTGCTAAAATATATTTACAAAAATGCGCACTTTTGGTTCGAATTCTGGCCACTGTTACCTTATGCGTTTTGTCTGGTTTTAAGCGTTATTGGAAAGATTGACATCTAATCAAAATTCATGTCAAAAACAGTTGCTTTTTTAGATGTTATTATATGAATTTCAGTAATTTCGGTTGGACAAGTTATACTTATAAAATAATTCCTTGAGATAAGTCGAATATTTCAAGAAATGTTATAGCATGGAAGTGTCAGAAGTATTAACACCGTGTAATAATTTTAAGACAGAATATCTTTTAAATGAAGAGAGCAACCCACTTTACTCGAATCCTATAGAATGGAGGTGTGGGGAGATCATTTTACTAGCAAATTCACATTTTCGGCTTGTGTGTGCAATTTGCGAAGAACATTTCCATAGCATGGTTCTTTTTGAAGACCACATCAAAGACGAACATTTGACGGATTGTGAAACTGACCCAACTTATACGGATCCCTTAGACATACACCCGCCAAATGATGAAGAAGAGCTTGACTTTGAAATCAAATCGGATACTGAGACGATATATGGAGATTGCAATGATCAAAATCATGATATTCATTCAAGAAACAGTTTGATTGCAAAAGACACTTGCAAGGAAACAAATGAACATGTAATATGCACAGACCAAGATGTTCCCATTGGAGATAACAGCATCCAAAGTCTGGACATATACAACCAATCTGCCTTTGAGAATAATGAAGATGGAAAAATCATTCCAACCGAAACCAAGAAAGAAACAAGTAGTTTCGAAGAGTTGGAACAAAAAGAAGAAGAAACTCAATCCCAAGATTCCGAAGATGAAAACTTAGAAAGCCTTATAGATAAAGTCTTTGGTGATGTACCAAAAGAATCGCCGAAAAGAACAATCCGTTCGAAGAAAGTTTACTCGTGTTCTTATTGTCAACATATAGCCAGTTGCAACAGAACTTTAGAAAATCATTTACGATTAAGTCATGGTACTGGAACTCGATATCAATGCGAGGAGTGTGGTAAGTGTTTTGGTAAAAAATATTATCTTCAATCACACATGATTACCCATTCCGGAGAACGTCCCTACAAATGTGATTTGTGTGAATCTTCCTTTGCACATCGAAACTCTCTTAAATCGCACCGTGAAATACACACTGGCCGCCAACGATCTTACAACTGCAATTTATGTGATAAAACATTTATATCAAAAAACGGAATCATATATCATATGCGAGACCACACCGGTGATACTCCATTTGTTTGCCTTATTTGTGAAAGGAAATTCACCTCTAAAAGCCACTTAAATAAGCACATGCTAGATCATTCTGGTCGACTAGATTTCATATGCCAGGAATGCGGCAAAGCATTTAAATTCAAAGAGCAACTAAACAGACATAAGGTATACCACACGAAAGAAAAAAACTTTGTTTGTGATCTTTGTCCTCTTAAATTTGCTCACAAAAAGAACCTGCTTCAACACAAGAAAATACATTCGGATGTCAAGCAGTATACTTGCAAGGTTTGCGGCAAGGAGTTTGCACAATATCCAGGATTATACTCACATATGAAATTTCACAAGAAAAATGGTGTAGATGGTTGATAATAATTTGAATAAATTAGTTTCCACTAATTATTGGCTATTGGTTTTTTAGTTGAAAAATTGCCCAAGTTTTAGTTTTAGATGGTTTCAACTTAGATTGAGAAAATTATATATGAAGTTGCGGTTTAGGTCGCAATAGCATCTCCTTGCTCTGTACCAAAAGTGTAGGTATCTAAAAAGTTGACTTTAAGCTTGCTTTCGAGCTCAGTACGGAGAAGCTGGACTAAGGGATACAAGAGTTTTATTAGTCCCAATAAAGAGGGATTTGGGAAACGGCTTAACATGATGGATGAACGTTGAATTGGATCCATAGTCAATATACTAAAGTTTCTTTTTTAATATGTTTAAATTATGACTACATATTTGCCTACGTATTCGTTCATAAGTTGAGCTTAGGCAAAAAAAAAAAACAGCTAGTTTGTGACAGGTTCCCCCAGCTTAATTATATAGGTACAGCTTTTTCTTTGAACTTTAAACAGGATCAACCCAAGTTTCCTTGACAAACCCCCAAGAGGTTTTTTCTGTAAAGAATTTCGTTTTTCACAGTATATGGCCTTATAAGGCCCTCCCTTTTTGTTTTCCATGCAACCATAAAAATCGGGAAATCTAGATCAAATCTGAGAGCCAATCTGAAATTGTCGTGGAATTTACCAGTAGAGTGCACAGACCACAGACATACAAATACAGACCGCCAGATCGTACTTCTCTTGCCTTAAACGCCCTCAAAATATTTAATTAACCACCGTATATGTATATCTCTGCCTGTGCATTTTTTTCGTTTATTGGTTTCCCATTTAAAATGCACGGGAGAGCTTAAGAAAGAGCTTAAACATACTCAAAATAAAAACAGTAAATATAAGTTTTACGTAAAGCAACAAAGCGGTTTTACTCCCATAAGAAGTTATCACTTAAAAAAATGCACACCAAGGACCAAGCTTGTAGACAAAGAGAGAAAATATAAAGAGTTGGCGGCCTGTATTTTATTATGAGTATATGATAGCTCTTCATTAAGCTCACCCGTTCATTTTAAATGGGAACTACACTAACAAATTAAATGCACAGGCAAAGATATACATAACCGTGCTGAATAAAATATTTTAAGGGTGTATTATAGTGCCGGCGGTGGAAGTAGCTGAGTACCTATGCAAAATGTGAGGACCGCATTCCGTTAATTGATTTCAGTTTAGAATAGCTCAAAGATTAATAATATGTATGTTGCCGCTCCATTTTTTGGTCCAATTTTTTGTTTACACTACGTTCATTTATAAAATAAATTTTATTATTTTCCTACTACAAAGTTTTTGAAGATAAAACCGCTATGCAGCTTTGTAAATAGAATCCACAGAATAGCTTACACATAATGCACTGCAAAGGCAGCAGCGACCCCTAGCATGCAGTGCTTGTGACATCAGCACCCTAAAATACACCCTTCAAATATGTGTTTGTGTCCGTGAATAGATGTGCTCGAATTCACCACGATATACCTACATTCCTGTATGTGTATTTTATTTTGTAATTAACTGTCCGTATTTAAAATGCACGGGAGGACGCCACCATACTCATAACAAAACGAACGGCTGATTTTAAGAATTAAGACTGCAGTTTGGTAGTCTCCTTCTTCCCACCTAGTTTGGTCCTGCCCTTACAGTTATAAAAATCCTGCGTCTCTAGCACGGACCAATAAGATACAGACCACCAACTCAAGGCCCCTGCCCATAGAATCCGTTGGTCCGTTGCGGCAACGCATCCGTTGACGTTTGCCGGATCTCCGGATTGGGGGTGATCCAATGAATGCGTTGATGTTCCGTTTTTTTTAAGGACTTCAGGGATTTATCTATAAGCATTCAAGCTGTTTTATTGCTTCAATCAATTTTTCTTCGAACATGCTGCAAAAATTATGCTTTACATAATATATAGGTAATATGTATATTAAAATAATTTAACTAATTCACCTTTTTCAACGAATCACAACTGTAACCAAAACCCTTAGAAGAAGAAAAATATATTTTTCTTCTTCAATGCCAAAACGAAACCACTTCAAATTGAAAAAAAAAAATGCTGCCAACCAGCTGTCAACGGATTTCCGGAGAAGAAAAAGTTAAAAGTTCGGCTACTTCTGTCCGTTGCGTTGCCGCACGCGTTGTCTATGGACCACTTCTCGTAAGAACACGTGTATTTAATCGAACTGTCAGTTGACAAACGCATGGACGCAACGGATTCTTTGGTTCAGGGCCTTTACTGTGAGTGAGTTTCTTTATTCATTCCGTATATTCGGAATATATAAAAAAAAAAAATAAATAATAAATAATTTGTGTTTCTTTATTCAATGGAATATTCCGGATAGACTATTTCCTTGTTTCTTTATTCAATCTGGAATATTTATAACGCATTCTTTTCATTCCTAGTGAAGAGGTGGTTTAAATAGAATATTCTCTAGTTTGACTGATGCAGTTCACTGTCAGCTATTGTTTATTCTTTTTATTCTAGTTTTGTTTTTTTATTTATTCTATTCTGGATATTCTGGATAGATATTTTTTTCTTTTCTATTCCTTATCCGGAAAAAATAAAGAAACACACTCACAGTGTGTTTCTTTATTTTTTCCGGATAAGGAATAGAAAAGACAGAAAAGATCAAATATCTATCCAGAATATCCAGAATAGAGTAAATAAAGAAACAGAACTAGAATTAAAAGAATAAACAATAGCTGACAGTGAACTGCATCAGTCAAACTAGGGAATATTCCATTTAAACCACCTCTTCACTTGGAATGAAAAGAATGCGTTCCAAATATTCCAGATTGAATAAAGAAACAAGGAAATAGTTTATCCGGAATATTCCACTGAATAAAGAAACGCAAAAAGTGCGTTCCATATATTCCGAATATACGGAATGAATAAAGAAACACACCCTGTATGAATGCTACAAGCTGAAAATCAGCTGGTATACCATTTATTTTCAGAGGAGCAGTAAAAAAAAAAAAATAACACGCAGGGATGGTTGCCATCACAAAGAGATGTACACGTATTCACAGACAGGAAAAATATTTCGTTGGTGTTTCAGGCAAGAGGAGTATGAGTTTTCGGTCTGTATTGGTCTGTGGCATCTAGCCCAACGAAATGTGTGTCACGCATAATTCTTTTAAGTTGAACTTTTTAGGCTTGAATGCTTCCATCGCTCATGTAACTCTTAAGTAAAATATATTTCTGTCAAAGTTGACAACTAACAACAAAGTTAATAAAAACTTATTGGGAAAAGTTTTCCTTCAATAAATTCTGATTGATATATAAAATATAAATTGCATCTTTAATTAAAGTAGTTGTGTAAACATGAATGACTTCCCAGAAGTAATAATAAAAAAGGAGCCTCTTATGTACGATAGCAGTTCTGGCTCAGAAAAACATCATAGCGACGACAACGACGACGACGATGATCCGGGCTCTAGGTGTGGAGAAATCTTTGTTGCAAATAATGCTAAAACTTGGACGTTCATTTGTACATTTTGCGA
Source organism: Platycheirus albimanus (assembly GCA_916050605.2). Lineage (NCBI taxonomy): Eukaryota > Metazoa > Arthropoda > Insecta > Diptera > Syrphidae > Platycheirus > Platycheirus albimanus. The sequence goes on along the minus strand of OU696697.1, from coordinate 53,430,979 downwards.
TAAAAGCATGAAAAAATTTGATGATTTTATAACTCATATACAACATGCTCATGTTAATTTTCCACCACCACCTCCGGTCGAACCAATCGAATCTAGACATACTGATGGTATTGAAGGGACAACCGAAACCTATAGTGATTCTACAAAGCACCACGAAGTTCCTCAGTTTAATCCTTTGGATAGATCAATGAATGAAGTAGACATCATTAATGTCAACTCCCTCACTCATTTTACTAATAATATTTATTTTATTCTTTAGTACGTTGATTATAACGACTTTTTGGATGTTAATGTGCAAACTGTTCCTGAAGTCATTTTATCGGAAACCAATGGACAGATACGGTTCTTAAAAGAAAAGGTACACTTCTAATTGCTTCTATGAATATTTTTGACATCTAAAGTTTACTATAATGTTTTTCAAATCAAAAATAATGTACCTATTAAAAGAAAATCCGTACACAAGATACGGGCTATTTTTAAGCTAAAATTTAAATTTTGATGGAATGGGCTTTAATTGTGAACACCTTGATAAAAGCACAGGCTTACTGATTAGTGTGCCGTTAAAAAAATAAAATTATAATAACTCGTACCCAAACCAAAGTAATCAACTTTAAATCCTAAAAACAAAATTGTCGAAATCAAAATTCCATAAACTGTTGTGGTATGGTGTTAAAATGATTCAATACCTCGGATCGATCGACCAATTGCACTTACGTCCCTTCTTTTCAAGGTCATGGAAACGCTGATAAATCGTCAGCTCAAGAAATATCTCGAAGATCGGGAGCTTTTAAATGACCGGCAATACGGCTTTCGCAGCAATCGTTCCACTGGTGATCTGATGGCATATCTCACCGAACAGTGGAACAAATCTGTGCATCGCTTTGGCGAAAGCAAGATTATTGCGCTTGATATTTCAAGGGCGTTTAACAGAGTCTGGCATGAAGCTCTTTTATCGAAAATGCGTGCATTTGGTATAGATGATACTCTTATTCGTTGGATTAGAAGCTATCTTCTGGACCGTTCAATACAAGTTGTATTAAACGGTTTCAAGTCTGATCTCCACAAAATAAATGCTGGTGTGCCCCAGGGCTCCGTTCTGTCTCCGACTCTCTTTCTCATTTTTATAAATGATCTCTTGTCTGTGACTTCTAATCTATTAAATTGTTTTGCTGACGACTCAACCCTCAGCTTTTCGTATACGTTTGATAATTCACGGCCTTCGCCTTCGGACGTGTTATTACAACGAAATCGTATGATAAACTCCGATTTAAACAGCATTGTGAATTGGGGTACTAGAAATCGTGTGGAGTTTAATGCGTCGAAAACTCAATGCTGTCTTTTGTTGTTGAAGCTAAACATACCCCGTATGCCATTATCCATGAATGGTACTTGCATCGATGAGGCCGATAAGCTATCAGTACTCGGTATGTGTATCAGTGACAATCTTCTTTGGAATGATCATATACTTGCCAAGAATGCTGCAAGATGCTTAGGCTTTCTTAATAGATGCAAGAAGTTGTTCACCCCTTCTGATCTGGCTACAATTTACAAAGCGTTTATATGCCCTAAACTCGAGTATAACTCCCATCTCTGGGCAGGTGCTTCTCAAACTTTTCTCCACCTGCTCGACAGAGTTAAGAAAAAAGCGTTAAAATTGATGGGAGAGAGAAACATTATGGAAACATTTCCGTCACTCGAACATCGTCGAAATGTCTCATGTCTTTCCTTATTTTACAGATTCTTTTAGAAAAAATGCTCACTCGAAGAAGCCAGCTGCGTTCCACCCCTTAAACATTTCCCCCGTAATACTCGCCTTGCTAGGAACGCTCATCAGTTTACACTTGAGCCCAATTTCGGACGTACCGTGAAATATAGAGATTCTTTCTTTAGCCGTACAACACGTATGTGGAAAGAATTGCCTGGCACAATTTTTCCTTGCCATTTTGATCTTCAAAAATTCAAGATCAATGTTCATCGACACCTCCTTTCCCTTCCTTCCTAACGTCCTATCGCTCGCGCTGTGACTTATCATTAAAAGGGATAACAAACCCCTTGAGCGCGTGTGCATTATAAAAAAAAAAAAAAAACTAAATGTGAATGAATGAATGAATGAATGAAATAAGTTGCCCTACGGTCGCCACATACCGTTACCTTAAAAAAACCCAATTTGCTCTAGCAAAAACAAAATTTCTGTTTTTTTTTTAAAACCTAGGCTCGCCCTGAAGTTCGCGGTTTTTTCCTGGGCGAGTTGAGGTAATGAATCAACTTTTGATGTAGTTTTTTGAAAGATGAATTTCTGGTAAGCTTGAATAGGTCCTCTTATATTAAATGAACCTGTGCGAGCGAGGAGAGAAGCAATAGAGACATGAAAGAAGGTGGTAAAGTTAATTGAGATTGAAGGTGATGATATCTCGCGAAAATCCTACGGGTGGCTTCCAGTTGAGACTGGGGGAATAAATACAAATTGCTCACCTCACAACTCTAGGTTTAGCAGCAAAGCACTACATCCACTGTACCATTGCCACAAGCGTTCAAATAACAAATCTTCTTTTAAAACTTCTACTGCCTTAATTACTTAGACAGGGATAAAACGATTATCTTTCACACTTAATCATTTAATTAAAAAAATAAAGTAACTTTCAATTGTTTTGTTCGGATATAACAATCCTAAAAAAATTGGTTGCTTAGTTTTGCATTTGCATAACATTGAGTTAGTTTTTCATTACTCAAGTTATGGATTTGAATTTTCTGAAAAATGTACGTGAAATCTATTTCATCTCACTGTAAATGACACAGGAATGAAACACTACCATGAATATTTCTTTCTTCTTTCCAAAGATTTTATACCATGTAAGTCTGATATGAGTTGATAAAGACACGAAAGTTTTCCTAACGGTATATTCCACATGACGAGTCTTTTCTGCTGAACCCTTTTTTTCTAAATTTATAGCAAAATCTCGACTATTTTGATTAATGTTTGTATAATAGTTTAAGCTCAAAATTTTCTTCATAGTGGCTCGTAATCTAACTTCCGAGGTTTTGTATATTTCCTCAAAAAATGATTTAATGTGTGTGGCTTTCGAGTGTGTGGCTTTCGATACGCGTATTAACATTCTGAATTAAATTTTCTTATTCGTAACTGAGCGTAATAGAAGCTTTGTTTGTTGAACTTTACCCAGGTCGCCCCAGGTTTTCTTGTTAACTCCAAGAGTTGTCAAAAAAACCTGGGTTTTCTCGTTCTCAAAAAACGCATTAGGGCTGCTGATTGTATATTTTTTACAACGCACAAAATCCCCAGCTAAATACCAAGATCGCCTTCAGGGTGACATCAGGGCGACCCCAGGTCGCCAGAGAATTTTGTATTGAGGGCGAGTTGAGGTAATTTAAAAAACGCGCTGTAGCGACCCCAGGGTGACTTCAGGGCTCAACAAACAAAGCTAGAGTCTTTCTTTGGTAAACCGGTATCGCTATACAGAACCCCTTCTATTCCCGATACCAAACGAACAAGTGAACATACAACCTACTTTTTTGATTCTGAAGTTTTCGTATCGTTGTTTTTGTGAAACTCTTCTAATAATAATTCTACCACAATTCGATCATCGTCATTTGAGGACGGTTGTCCCATAGAACGAGCCCTTCCAGTTTTTTTGATTTTATGAAAATTACTAAAGTAAGTCGTTTAATTTTAAACAACGAAAATGGTAGATTTTTGTTGAAAACAGTATACATACAGTAAAGAATTATTTTTTAAAGTTTTATTTAAATTCTCTCTTTAAAATCTGATTTGATTTAAGATGCTTTATATCATTTAATGGTTTTTAAAATATAAAAAAGCAGGTAATCGTCGTTGTTAAAGCATGCACTCTAAAAGTTTTGAATTTTTTGGTTTAGATTAGATCAGATTACATCTTAAATACACAAAATATTTATTGTTTTTAATTGAAAGATGAAAAAAGAGTAAATAGTTTTTTACACATTTCAGTTCAAGTAAAAAACATAATCAAAGGGAATCAATTTACTCAAAGGTGTTATGTATCAAAGTGCAAGATCAATTTCCACAAAACTGTATTTTCAACCAACGACTATTACATGTACCTTAAAGAATATAAACAAACTTACAGATTTGTCTCAGAGTAATTTTTATAAAATAGATCTGAAAAAGAAAACAAAAATATTTAACCTTGACGATAGTTCGTTCAATTGAGTTATTAAATCTAAAATGTCATGCCAGGCATGGCCATATAAATTTTAGAATATTTTCAACCTCTCTTAAGAATCGTTCTAAGTTAAGATAAGTCTCATTTGTCTCTACCTATTTCTGCGTAAAGTTTGTGGTCATTGGAGTTTTTAATTTGTTGTTGAATTCTTTGATGGCTAAAAACTTTCAACTGCATTACTCCCATATAATGTACGTTTATAAGAATGTTTTATAGTTAACTGATTGTAAAGCAAAATTAAAAAATACATACAATTCTTGCTAATATTTCAGCCATCGGCACTACAAACACGCATTAAAAACGAACCAGAATCTGAAAGAGATGATTATCAATCCCATAAAAAACCTATGCCAATACCATTGCAGCTTACGTCTTCGAGGGTGCCAAGAATCACATCACAAGGACTTATTATAAAACCTGTGGGTAGACCACGAAAACAGCGAAAGGAACGAAAGGCTCGTTTACGCCGAAAGCAAATCAAAGGCCCCACGGTTTGTCCAATATGTAAACGGTCTTTCAAATATTATTCTCTATATCGAAACCATATGGTCAAGCACACATCAGAGACACCCTTCCAGTGTACAATATGCATGAAAGGTTTTAAATCGAAACAAGCCATTCGTTACCACATGGGTACGCATAAACGTGAAAAGCCCTTTCAATGTGAACTATGTGAAGCAAGCTTCTATCTCGAATGGCAATTTGTGGGGCATATGGAGACTCACCGAAGTCCGAATCGTCATCCGTGTGAGGTTTGCGGCAAAGTTAACCGTACAAAGTCTGATAAGGAGATTCATATGCGAACACATACGGGCGATCGACCTTTTGGATGTGAATTTTGTATGAAACGCTTTCGATTGCGACACCATCTGAGCAATCATCTCAAGTTGCATTTGACCTATCGTTGTGATTACTGTCAAAAACAGTTTAGCAATGGAGTGCCAATGAAAAAGCCCTACACTTGTGTCGAATGCTTTGAAAAAGTTAATAATATCCCATTGCAACATAAGGTAAAAGAAGAAAAACAAGAGGAACAAGAAGACGAAGAAGAAGAACAACAACAGCAAGAAACAGAAGAAACTGATCAATTCGAAGACGTGAAGGATGAAACAATTAAATTGATAAAATCCTCTCAAAGTCTTGATGAAATAAATCCTAACACATGCAAATTTTGCAATAAAACATATGCAAACAAAAGGGGTTTGGGGGTTCATATAAGTACAATACATATGAAGACAGGGCAAGGCAACGAAAAGAAAAGTTCGTGTTCATAAAAACTGCAGTTTAATCCTAGTGACTGAAAATCAATTTGGGCCATAAAATAAAGAAATAGGGAGATGGTTAGGACCCAATGTTACCACAAAAATAGATGATGATTTTAATTAAGATTTTTTCTGTTAGAAGCATGGCTTACCCCATGACTTGCTTCGAGCTGGTTCATGGCTGAAGGGTCCTGTTCAATAAACCTTTATGCGGCAATACTTTATGTGAATGCTAAATTACGTCTCTATTATATTTTGTACTGCGGCAGGAAGATTTATTCACTGCTGATCACGTTTTGCACAATTTATTTGATTAAGTTTTCACTGCCTGTTTCAAAAAAATCGTAAAAACAATACTCAAATAATAACTTTCCATATTACATAATATATAAGAACATTACTACAAACATAATTTTATTTTCTTATAGAAACCTAGAGTATTTATTTTATTTTTTTATAACTAGCATTATTTTTTATGTGACAGAAAATTAAACATTGGTATTAATAGAATATACAATCATGTTGCATTGTTAAACATAATAATGTAAGACCGAAATTTCGGCAACCAAAAATTATAGTGTAATACACAGAAATTTAAAAGGGCTAGAAACAACCTATACAGTTCGCTTAACTAATCTTTAAACGAATGATTTGTGGAGTCAAGTATTTTGTGTTTTGTTTGTTCCTACTAGATTTTAGAATTATTTGCTTTCATATTAATTGCGATCAAGGGAGTGTTATTTTGAAAAGAAAGAAGGCCTCATATTTGAACAAAAGTCAGCAAATTTAATTTCAGTTCAAAAAACTGTTTTTTTTTCCTAAAAATATGCAATAATAACTTTAAAAAATGTAGAATTCAATTATTTTTCCTCACTGTAACTGACAACTCCTTTATATTTCTATATCTTTCTTTAAGAATCTTCGGTATGGTATTGCTTAAGTTTGTTTGAGCAAGACTTTTGTACATTAAGATGTATAAAATTACTGACTATTATATGCTTTTTTGTGACTTTTTACAAAGCACACACTGACCCATAAAAGAAAGAAAAATTCTGTTTTAAAAACGTACTTAGGAAACGCATTCCAAAAACATAAACTTACCTCATACATATCTTTAAAAAAAAAACATCATGAACTTAAAACGAAAAATTAAATTTTCTCACTGAATTTTCGAAAATATGGAACCCTTTAAAACTTGTAATTTTATGTTGTTCAAAATAACGCTATACATCGAAATGGAAAATATATCAATGTAGAAGAAATCTTGCTTTATCACCAATTCTTCAATATATGTATCTAACATTTTGTTATTTTATAAGTATGTATTTATTAATAGATTTTAGTATTGATCCGGCCGAACTAAAATTTATAGTACCTAAAATAAAACTTTTTCAGTGCAATAATCATAGTTTTTTATAAATTATAAGTTTTACTTTTTTGTTTATTATTTGTTGTTTGCTGAAAGACTCGTAAATACCATTATATTAAGTTACTCACATGATTCTGAAAAATGTTAAATAATAATAAAAAATAAACTAATAACAATAAACAATAAACCAAGAATAATTTTCAAATTTAAAAATTCAATAATGCAGTTTTTTTTCCCATTCTGGGTTACAAGAAAAGAAAAATTGGGATTGGATTTTAAGTCATCCTCATTAGAAGTTCCACTCAATTAATCAGTGCTGAAATTATGGATCAGATCGAGGAGACAAATTTTTAATTGCTCCAAAAGATATTATTATTATTAAAAATATTAAGATATTGCCCCAATTGTGTCTTTTTTTGAGAAAAAAACCACATACATTTTTTATTAGATAAATGAATATAAGTGGCATAATTTAAATAACACTGAACCAATTTATCAGAAAACCGACAGCTACTTGTACGTTTGGTATCCCGCACCAGAGCATTCTGTAGACTGATTCTGCGTTGCCAAACAAAAACTATGGTTATTTTAAAAATATTTGTAATGTACATACATAACATATGGGCGACTAAGGTTGTGCATGTGTCTGTGCACTTTTTTAGTCAGGATATTAAGTCAAGAAAAATTTTAAATAAATATTTTTTTTTACAAAATTGTTAAACGATGATGGGTCAAAACTTAGGTGCGTTGTCAGTCATGGCATTACACTTCACCACATACCTTTCTAAGTCTGAAGTTTATATATCAACGTGTGGTTTTTGAATTGCATTCCCTTTACCACATGTTAAAAAGACGAGTCCTTAACTGTATAACTGCTTCTATATTTACTTGCATAACATATACATTTGCTTAACAATCAATTCATTGAAGAATTTTCATTGAATTTAATTTTTAAGTTAACGAACAAATATATATATATATATATAAAAAAAAGTTTTGGTAACATTTCAGCCATCGGCACCTCATATACGCGTTAAAAACGAAGCAGAATCTGATAAAGACAACTATCAACAATCTAAACGAATGAAACCAATACCACTGCAGCTAACAGTTTCACGTGTGCCGAGGGCTACCCCACAAGGACTTATAAATAAACCTGTTGGGCGACCCCGAAAGCAGCGAAAAGAACGAAAAGATCGGTTGCGTCGAAAACAAATAAAAGGTCCTGCATATTGCCAAATATGTAAACGGTCCTTCCAATATCATTCTTTATACCGAAATCATATGGTCAAACACACATCGGAGACACCCTTCCAATGTACAGTGTGTATGAAAGGCTTTAAATCGAAACAAGCCATTCGATATCATATGAGTACGCACCAACGTGAAAAACCCTACCAATGTGAACTATGCGAATCCGGATTTTACCATGAGTGGCAGTTTTTGGCACACATGGAGACTCACCGAAGCCCGAACCGCCATCCGTGTGAGGTGTGTGGCAAAGTTAATCTAACCAAGTATGATAAGGACCTTCACATGCGAACACATACCGGCGATCGACCTTTTGGATGTGAATTTTGTATGAAACGCTTTCGGTTGCGGCATCATTTAAGTAATCACCTGAAGCTACATCTTACATACCGTTGTGATTGCTGCCGGAAACAGTTCAGCAATGGTGTGCCAATGAAAAAACCCTACGCTTGTGCTGATTGTATGGAAACTGCTAATACTACTGCACCCTTGACTGTTAAACTGGAAGAGGAAGAAGTAGACAAAACTGACGATGGCGAAGAGGCAAAATATGTGTCATTTGATTCAAGAGATTCGAAACCAGATTTGGAAGTAGTTAATCCCAACACATGCAAAGTGTGCAAGAAAACTTATGCAAATAAAAGAGGTTTAGGGGTACACATAAGTACCAAACATCAGAATATATTATTTTAGAAATGTTTTACTACATTTTACATTAATAAAACAAAACATGCCTATTGTTGTGAAAGAAATAGTATTATAGTAAAAAAATAGCCTAAGACCTCGCAAAAGGTTTTTTTAACTGTGAAGGTTTAACATACAGAAAATGTATCTTGAAACATAAAGATGAATAGAGTGAGACCTTCAAAAATCTAAAGCACTATGTACATTATATTTACACAAAATACCTAAAGCAAGATCTTTTTATTAATATCAATATCAATTATAAAAAAAAAATCACAGCCACAAGAACAGCTTGGGGGTTCGGGACTACAAGTGCAATCTTTTTTAGAAAGCGCAAATGACGCATAAGCAATAAAATAATTAAAACAAAATTATAACAGATTTGTTTAAAAAATTCATTCCACGAAATACTTATTATTTATAACTAAAAAAAAGATTTTTGTTTATTTAAAACAAAGTATTATTAATGGAAAACTAGAATAAAAGAAATTATAATGACTATTATTGTTCGATTTTGATACATATTAGACTAGTACCTTCGGCTCTCTTCAGCTTATTTTTATTTATTTATATTTGTTTGTGTTATTTCGTGTTTTTCAATATTCTCTACATACATACATAGGTACCTTCTAACTTTACTATGTCATACAATTTCGAAAAATGTAAACTAATAATAGCAAATAAAACAAATAAAAACAAATGCCTAAATACGAAATTCATTAAATTGCAGTTCATTGTTCATCATGTGTCTCCTCTTTGGATTTTCATTGCCGACCATTGATAGTCGACATTTTTTGATTTTTTTACTGTATTGTATTTTATGTCAGAATAGCTTTGTTTGTTGAACTTTACCCAGGGTCGCCCCAGGTTTTCTTGACTCCAAGAGTTGTCAAAAAAAAAATCTGTGTTTTTCCGTTCTCAAAAGACGCATTTAGGGCTACTGATTGTATATTTTTCACAACGCACAAAATCAAAAGTTTCGATTTTGCTTTATTTGTTCAATTTGTATTAAGTTTCATCAAAATAAATGCATTCACTTGCATTTCTTTTACTTTTTCTTCGAAAAAAGATTATGAAAAATCAAATACAGAAGAAAATACATAAGAAATGCTTGACAGCAAAAGTTACTTTTCAACTGCTGATTCGTTACCTCAACTTGCCCTAGCTAAATGCCAAAGATCGACTTCAGGGTGACTTCAGGGCGACCCCAGGATTAAAAAAATAGAGAAGTTTATCTTGAGGGCGAGTTGAGGTATTTCAAAAAACGAGTGACTTTAGAACTCAACAAACAAAGCTATAATCAAGTGGATGAGAATAATAAAAAGGTCCGTTTCTGATCTACCGAAAACAACAAAATTTTACGAATTTCAACCAAACCCTGTTTCTTAAAACAAAAAAAAGGTAGTTTTCGGCAGAAGAGAGAGAGCAGACCAGATAATAAAACATTTCCCCTTCCTGCCGATTTTAGCCCAAGAAATTTCTTTAGGCTGAAATTGTGAGTTCCGTCAAAATTCAAATTTGACAGTTTCAAAATTTTTTGAAACTTACTTGCAAAATTTACTACTCCATGTGCGTTTTTGTGTTGGTGTCGATATTGAAGTGGAATGCTTAGTCCACTCTGAAACAAAGACATAGGTCTTGTTGATAGGGATACTACGTCAACCCCAAAAATATTGCAGTGCATTTCGTATTTGTCTAAGTTTTTGAAAGATGTTAGGAAACGTATATTTTTTTATGTTCCTTTTTTCCTAAGGGTTTTTTCTACTGATTCGAGAAAATCATCATAATTTTCTTCCACTTTATCGAAATCTTCAAGAAGTCGATGAAGGGGTTTATCTTCTTAATTAAAGTTGGGAAAACCACTGCAAAAAAATTTGTTGTTCAAAGCGTATCTTTACTTTTTCACAAAGTTTCTCTATATGAGAGAATCCCCACTTTTAAATATTTAAAAGTCTGCCCATTTAAACACACAAAAGATAAGAAACACAACAAGCAGTTTTAAATCGGTTTCCTCCCTTTTTGATTGGGTATCCGGTTGCGGATAAAACGTTTATCATATGAAAGAGGAAAACGCGACGATTTTTTTGTCATATTTAGCCATACTAATTGAAAAGGTGCATAAAACTGTTTTTGATTCTGAGGTAAAATCATATATAAATAATATGTTAATAAATTCATGCTTTTAAAAAATATATTGATCCCAGAAAATGTAACATCCGCTACATCCATCTTATTGCTGGCCACTTTTGTCTTCGTTGTTTATAGTGTTGTTTGAAATAGGAATGCATGAAAAATATTGATGTTTACTGTTCAATGTATCGAATTAATAGCGATGCAAAGCAGCTTTCGATTTATCGATGATATTTCATTTCGATGCATTGAACGAAAACACTCAGTGGGTTCATTTCGCTAGTCATACTCCACGATGTCTCCTTTTCCATTTAATCGAATGACTTGACTTGTGATACAACGTTGATATTTTAAAAGAATTTAAAGAATTATTATAAAAAAATTCCTCAAATTGTTCATTTTGCAAAAAGCTAAAATTGTGTCTATTTGGACGCAAACGTCAAAAAATAGCCAGGGGATCAAATTAAGCCAGCATTTTAACGCAATTGACACAGCCGTAGAAGATTAAAATTGGCATTTTTGCTTTTGCTAACAGCTGCCATATTGTATGAAGAACCTATAGTAATATAACTTGGGAGTTTTTTAGTAATATCTTGTCTTGCCATTAATAGCGCTGCTGATGCAGCAAATGTGTATAAATAAAATTCATTTTATTTTGTCCTCCCTTAAATATTTGTCACTTTTTGAAATCGTATAATGTAGAGCTCTCATTTCATTATTATTTTCAACGATGACAATATTCTCAACATGATCTTTACTCCTTTCCATCTCTTCGTTCTTTACCAATAATCAGAAATGAGTTAATGTCTTGTTTTGCCGTCCGCGGCTAACCAGCAAAACTGCCAAGTGATAGTACTATAGGTTCTATGTACAATGAAGTGTATTGCAACTGTCTTACCAGTAGCTGGCATGTAGTGTGGCGTGGGTATTAAGGAATTGGTACAATTGTATAAAAGCTATTAGAAAGGTTGTTTTGAGACACTAGAGGGCAACACAATCAACCACCATTTCTAGAGTACCTACTTCAAATTTCCTAGACATTGATTCCCACCACAGACCACACAGACGCAATAATATAGGTTCAGTGACCGAAGTTTGGTTCCCCTTTTTTGACTACAAGCTTAAAATCAACTGATGTGCATTTTATTATGAGTATCTAAGAGCTTCCCCGTGCACTTTAAAATAGGACAGTCATTGTATTTATATTTTATAGTAATTTCATGGAACATTTTATTTTAGTTCTGAACGTCGTCAATGGCGGCGCTAGTTACCTAATCTACTTTACATCATTGTATATGAAATCTATAGTAATATGGATAGAAGGATCGACTGTGGCGACACCGTGAGCCTCCAAACCTTTTTTTCCAAATTTCTCGTTTTGGAGAGAAAATGTAGGTGGAAAGGTTTAAATATGTGATAATGATCAGCGACATCTATGTGTCTCCAAACCCCGCTAACTCATACTCGTTCCCCAGACTACTATAGATTTCAAATACAATGTTTACATCAAATGTCTTCTATTGTTGTTTTGCAGTTAAGACAAAAACCACTAAAATTACTCTCTAATCAAAGCTTGTGAACGTCGTCCATAGATGGCGCACAAAACGTTCCGCTTCTTGGGAATACAGTAAAATCTCGAAAACATGAACGTTTCTAAAACATGAACAATTCGGAAAGATGAACGCTTTTCCCGTGTGTCAATCTACCATAGAGCAGTTTTAAAAAAAAAACTTTCTAAATAAGTTTTTACTTCTCATCAACGACTTTTGTATGAATTTATGTTGTTTTAATTTTTTTTTTTAAATAAAATGATTTGTTAACAAATAGATGCAATATTTGTATGTATAGCTTTATGTTTTTCCTAAACTAATGCTCGATGCTTGGAAAGATGAACAATTCGAAAAGATGAACGGGGTCTGTTTTATAGCTGTTCATCTTTTCGAGATTCTACTGTACTACAGATTTTAAATACAATGGGACAGCATTGTATATGAAATCTATAGTAGTGGGTTTGGAGACACATAGATGTCGCTGATAATTATCACATATTTTAAAACAAACTTTTAAATAAATAAAAACCGAGAAATTACTAATTTAAGTCTTTATTCAATGTTTTTCCTTACGCCTTCACCACACAGCTGCCATCTATCGTCTTTTATGCATTCTTCTTTGATGGATGCGTTCAGTAAGGTGCCTTTACATGGAGCTGCAAGCCCTGAGTTGCAAAAAAAAAGAGGATGCAAAATCAATAAAGGTGTCTTTACATGAAGCTGCAAGCCCTGAGTTGCAAAAAAAGAGGATGCAAAATCAATAAATCCATTGACATACTATACATGGACTGCTAGTGAAATATCATTTTCATACAAATCGCTTGGAAAAATTGACTCCGGTACAAGTGCTTCCACTAACTCAAAAGCGGCAAAAGTTGTAATTATATTTTCAAAAACATGTAGCGACATCTATTGTCACTTGCCGAAAGCATACCAAAATCCTTAGATGTGTCTATTCATACGTAGCCAATAAGATGAGTGATGTGATTGAAAATTTTTCTTTCACCTTTCAATACAAAATTATATGACTGGACATTCGCGTAGTGCAGGTAGAATGTTGCGTGCGTGGGGCTGACTGCGCAAAAGTAATAAAAATCTTTATTTCACAATGCTGTAAGTGTCGTACTGTCGAAACTATTAGAAGAGTGCTTGCGAATAGACAGTATCAAACAGGGACATCTATTGTCATTCTTATAAAGTGCAAAGAAGAAATGACAAATGTCAAAAGACTTCTGCCAATGTCAATGCCGCACGTGTTTACATTGCGAAAAATTAATAATTTTATTTTCGTTTAAAATTTCTTTAATTTAAATCGCATATAATGTCCGACAAGTAAGTTTCCTGCTCTTATTTATCAAATAAAACACTACCAACAAATTCTTTACACAGGTATGCAGTTCCAAACAAACTCCCTGGCAAAACAGTCGCCGTTCTTGCCCATCGTAAACGAAGAATTCTCCAAGACAAATCGGTTGTCGAGCAAAAGCGCAAGGAGCGTGTGAAACGCATCGCAAAAGCAAAGGACCACCACAAATTCCGACGTGCAGAATCCTTTGTTATGGGTTTCATCGACGCGGAACGAACATCGAAGCGTATTAGGCAAACTAGCTGAGATATTACATACTTGTGATGCTGTGACGCAGTGCAACTTCAATAAATAGCAATCAAATCAAATATTCCATTCCATTTTGGGCAAGTGAAAATATGTGCATTAAAATTTAAAAAGCAATACGAATTCCAAAATGAATTGCGATGACACTGGCGTTCAAAATTGTCCATTAGCCATTGTTGATTGCGATATACGATCATCATCGGGAGAAGGCAATCAGATGAATCGGCTGGTTCTGCCTTTAAAATAGTCGATGCCAGTGGCAGCAGTTGCGAAAGGACAAGAACTAAACCTATATTGGGTATTGCCCATCGACAGGGTAGTGAATCATCGACAAAAACCTGCGAGGCTGATTGTGGAGAAGAGAAGGATACTTTTCCACCTGTGAGCACAAAAGCATCCCAAGCGAACGACCAAGACTTAGTTATTGACACAGAGGAACTGCACAAAGTGAAATGGAGGCATTGATGTAGACAGTAAATTGTTTAAAACCAAAATTTAACATCCAGCAGCTTTTGCTATCCACTACAAAAGAAGAGAACAAAGGCAGAATGAAGAGATTGTTATAATGGAAACTTCATCGGTATCATCGGAAACTGGTTCTTGGGAATCGATTTTTCCTGATCACTGAAGCGGATGTGCGCAAGTGCTGCAATGATTTTTTACAAAACGAGAGACGAAACTACTGTGCTGGAATCGAAAAGCCATTGAACGTAACTCAGCTACTTATGAAGATTGTAAGCGATCCATGTCCCTCACCGGAGACGAAGGTCTCATGAACATTATCGATAAAATTCCTCTGATCTCAAAAACATCTATTTTATCTGTATACTCCTCTCTATCTCAGTAGCACTTACTCGAACACCTTACAACTTCAGGTTCAGCTGCCGATAGATTGGAAAATGTCAATAACATTCCTCCCTCTGTGAAGGTGAACAAAAAAATCGAAGGGATGTCCAATTAAGCGAGACTTTCGATAAAAGAAAGAAGAGATCTTTGCATTCGATCGCACAATTTCGCACATTACAAAAATATATGTAATACTTGCTCTCATGCCAGAGGTTGTTCCTAGAGCCTAGATCTTAAGTTAAAATATAGAGCTATACCTACATAATGAGGCCAACTATTTGTTAAAAAAAAATGTCAAGACTTTGCCTTTATACATACAACTTTTATTTCCTTAATAAACATGTCTGTATCAAACAAATAATCCATTTTTTGTGTTAAAAAGTTGATAAACTTTGAATTTAGGATAGGCTGGGTTACTTGATTCTGACTCATGTTGTTGTACTTTATGGTGACGACTATTACTGCTATCTGACTGATCGATTTTACTCTCTGCGCTTTGCCCATATCCTGCGACTTCCCCATTTGTAATGGTGTCCGCTGGATGACTCAGGCTGGTGGTTAACAGATTTATCTTGGCAGTTGATTTGGTTAATCTGTTTTTGTTGTAATGCCTGCTGCTAGTCGGTGTAGTTGAAAAGACTTTGTAGGTGCACTAAAAATACTATGAAGTACGAATTGGTTTTGCTGAGGATCTCATCGCTAAGGCTTTTTGGTTTTTCAAACCTGGAAGTGCAAACAAATATTTTAGTCTGATCGGGAATAATTGGATTTCTTACTTGGATTAGCTTCATCGTCATCGGAGTCTTCAAATGCTTTTATGACACCATGCTTCCGCGGTGATGGATCTTCATTATCCTGTTCTTCTTCTTCGCTGCAGCTACTGTCACAATCTTTGTTCTTTATTATATGTTGATATTCATCTTATGGCACCTCCAATAATTGGGACAGCTGAGGAAATAAGAGATAATTAACACACGAATTTGTTAACTTAGCTTCACAGAATTCAATTAGATGGTCCATTACCATCGGAGTCGTCAATAATTCTAAGCACCAATCTGGCAAACGCAATTGCTTGAGGTTCGCCTTTTTCATCGTCATATCTTCTCATTGATGTAGTCCTGTTTATATATTCCTGACGGTCGAGACACAGTAAATGCTTACAAGGCCGCCTGGATTGAACAATCCAGTCGTTCCACCACGTAGGAATCAATGAGGAAGCATGTAGTATTTTTGCTATTGGCACACGTTATCCTCGCAGGGAAGTTTATCTTCTGAAATAAAATAAGTTAATGAAAAAATATTTATTTTAAATGATTAAATAAATCACAAACATTTATAATGAAAATGAATGACCGAAAAACAAAAAGTAAAAATCGCGCCAATTATAAATTACGACGACGACAAGGACAGCAACAAATGAAATGTCAAAATAGTAGTTCTACCTTTTTGCCGTGTTTGAGTTAGTGGCGCTGGCGTATAAGTGGAACCATCGTGAAGTTGGCAACTAGCAGTCCATGTATAGTATGTCAATGAATAAATCATACTTGTGTGATAGAGAGGGAAGGCAAAAATGCAGACGGTCTTCATGGATGCAGATTATAGGAAAATTATAGATGCAGCTTGAAAATTATAGTGAAGATGAACATGTTCGTTTTCATCGTCTGCACCACGGACCAAGAAGATACAGACCGCCAACTCACCATATGGTCTCTCTTTTTGCCACCAAGCTAAAAATCAGCTGATATGCCATTTATTTTGAGAGTGTGACGCTCTCCCTTGCTTTAAAAACCATTTAGCAAACACACCTAAAAAATAAATGGCATACGCAGGTATAGTTGTCATTACAAAATGCACAGAGAGAGATGTAAACGTATTCACAGACTGGAAAAAATATTTCGAGGGTGTTTCAGGCAAGAGGAGTACGAGTTGGCGGTCTGTATATGGTCTGTGGTCTGCACTATGATTGTTGTTGTTGCGTTTTCGTCTGCATTTGCAACTCCATGTAAAGCCACCTTAAATCGTACTTGTGTGATAGAGAGGGAAGGCAAAATTGCAGACGTCTTCATGGATGCAGATTATAGGAAAATTATAGATGCAGCTTGAAAATTATAGTGAAGACGAACATGTTCATTTTCATCGTCTGCACTATGATTGTTGTTGTTGCGTTTTCGTCTGCGTTTGCAGCTCCATGTAAAGCCACCTTAAATGAATTTTCTTTAAAGTTGATGTTACAATATTTAAACATTTTCACCTACATTTTCTCTCCAAAACGAGAAATTATGAAAAAATGGTTTGGAGACTCACGGTGTCGCCACAGTCGATCCTGTTATCCATAATACTATAGATTTCATATACAATGGGGACAGTTAACAATTCTGTGATACTAACGTATTTACCAACAAGTATTATGTGAGTTGGCCTGTTTTGTATGTCTGATTTTTTGATTTTTCTTAATATTGCCAAAGTTCTATGCATATATGCATCTAGGAAAGTAAGTTTCTTGAGACCAGTTAGTTATCAGTTATAGCAAATTTAATTTAATTTTGAAGAAAAAATCTTAATAATAATATTGTTGTTAAAACAACAACACTTATTACATAAATATTATAAACGAATGCAATACAACAGTAGAAAATTTTTGTGTTTTTCACATTCAGTATACCAATAATATTGCAAACAACGAATAAAAAACTCGTTGATATATTGTGAACTGGTCCAATCGGCCCAAGTTTATAGCAATTCGTTAATAGCTATCATAATACTCGTTGGTTTGTCTGACATTTCCCATTTCAATTAGCGACGAAATTAATTTTTCGTTGAAAATAACTTTTTTTTTCAATAATTTTCTAAGTTCTTTACTAATTTATTTGATGGTAAATTTGCTTATTTAAATATCAAACCTACCAATGTTCAAAGGTGTCTTATCGAATTGTAGGTCTTAAATTCGTATAAATTGGTGATAAACCATCAGACAAAGAATCAAAGAAGGACTGTGACGACAACGGCGACGAGGGAGAGAAGAAAAAAAGTGTAAAAGGTCAGCAGACAAAACAAAAAATAAAATACATATTTATGTACATAGGAGACTCCATTGATGTCTAGAGTTATTGAATGTGCGATTGAAGAAATAATTTTCTCTCAAGGAGTTGTGCGGAGAAAATAAACTGAACAGAGGTGAGCCTCCAATGACTTCTATTGGATGTAAAATAAATTCATCAAAACACATTACTTTTTTTTCATAATTTTGTGAATTCTTTTTTCATTTCCTATCTTGCTTTTCTGTTTTTGTATCTATAAAAACTATATATACATATTTATGTACATATTTATATAGAAAATAGCATAAGGGGGTGTTGGATATGATAAATTGGACTGGGTGATAGTATTTCTTTTCATTAACAGTCTTGTTGGGAAGATCTAGTAAAGCCGCAATCTTGCAAGACCTTTTTGAAGTCGGGATTTGTAGGGAAACTATTGTCAATTTATTGACGTTGCGGTATTTACACAAATGCTTTTGGCTAGGCTTTGTTTGGTCTTATTATTTTTTTATCAAAGTAAAATATTTATGCTAATGTCTTGGAATGTTCAGTTCCGTACACTAGGCTCTACAATAGCTTTCTTTCTATGGTATTCTGATAAGAACAGCTGTAACTGATGGTGGTGGTGTATTATACAAAACTGACTGATTGAAAACTGGGTTTATAGCTTTCAATCCCATCAATCAAAACATTGTCGAAGATTTAAATCACAGATAATCTTATTTATTTATGAACCAAGTCTTAAAAATTATTGTGTTTTTAACAAATAGGTATATCTCTGGAAACTGTAATTTCAACTTTAGTGATTGTCCAAGTCTTGACTCGTTAAAGTGATCGACTCGCAGTTGTTCAATAGGAGAGTTCGCATTAAGTACAAATAATACACTTGTCCTTACTCAAGTGGACCCTTATACTCCATTCTGGAACAACATTATATTCCTGCAGGCTCTCTGACACCTAAATAGTTGCGCACACAAAGAACTGTCGGATAGAAGACACGGCAGGCCGGTGCGTAAGCGTCTCATTGATCCTTTAAAAGGGGGAAATAATTCAATTCAAAAATGCACTCTTAAGTCCAATGAAAAGCGATTGGTAATGATTTTTAGAATAATTTGGTTTATATTTATAATGAGTTTTGCAAACTAAAAAAAGTCCTTCACTACTAAGTCGTACCTGTTTATTTTGAAGTTTTGTCCCAGCTTTCGAAGATGATATTCTGTTCTTGGTCATACCATGTAGTGTTTCTGCACTCTTAAGTCCAATGAAAAGCGATTGGTAATGATTTTTAGAATACTTTGGGTGATATTTATAATGAGTTTTGCAACCGAAAAAAAGTCCTTCACTACTAAGTCGTACCTGTTTATTTTGAAGGTTTGTCCCAGCTTTCGAAGATGATATTCTGTTCTTGGTCATACCATGTAGTGTTTCTTGTCCTCCTGATCGCCTCCATTAACACTTGCGAATGCTTAACTCTGAGAGCTTGCATCGTTCTTCCGATGATGTCAATACGCGGTACATGGTCTTACATTTTTCGCGACATTATAGCCGTCGTTGACACTCGCCAATTTTTGTTTTGTTTAGAAAGGATGTAAAGATTTAAATTGGCTATGTTGTTTAACTGTTTTATACTGTCATTTTAACTGAGAGGCTTGCACACTAGTTTCCTACAGTCCTAGTTTTTGTTGACTAGGTGTTTGAGGCAACCAAATGCAAGCCTTGTTTCAAATGATGGTACTTGTAAGCTTGCTTTTGTTCAAAAATGTATACAACGAAAAATTCTCATACTTATTCGTTAGCAATAGAGCATTCAATAATTATTTCCCGAAACACTTATCACATAAAACGAGATTTTCCTTAAAGCGTCAGCCTTAAAAAAATACTCTATCCAGATACAATTCCGTTGCATTAAGTCGGCAAACAACTGTTAACTTTCAGTCTGCTCAAAATGTTGACAGAGAATATCCAAGTTTGAGAAGCATACATATGAACGAA
This sequence comes from Platycheirus albimanus, assembly GCA_916050605.2. Classification (NCBI taxonomy): domain Eukaryota; kingdom Metazoa; phylum Arthropoda; class Insecta; order Diptera; family Syrphidae; genus Platycheirus; species Platycheirus albimanus. Next base: position 53,411,028 of record OU696697.1, on the reverse strand, counting down.
TAACTTTAGATTCGAATGTTTTGGCGGTTTTGTCTTAATTTCCACACAGGAGAAAGTATTCCAAAAGCACTACCGTCTTTGTTAATGCTCTTTATAACATACAGATTAGTGCTATAAAACTGCTTAGGTACTCGAACTGCGTGTCCAGCTTTGACCCGTGGTCAATAACTTTGTTTTATCTGCCTTAATTGCTAAACCAGCCACTTCTTCATTGTACAAGTCGAAACTTCATGCTTTGGTATTAATTCCCCTGGAAGACTTGCGCATATTGATTCTAGTTCTAATGTCACCAGCAGTGAAGAAAAAAAGATCTTTCATTTTTGTTGTTTGATTCTTCTGCAGAACATACCGCATTCTGTATAAGTTTGTACATCTTTATTAAGCATCACCGCTGAACTGCATCTGCACTGCAACTAAATTAGTACTTGCTTTCAATATTTTTTTATATTTGAATTTGAACGAGGTTTCTTGGGGTATCCAGAAACAACTGTGTCTGTGTCTGTTTTCGTGCAAGCTCTCTTAATTTGACCTAACGTAGTTCAATTCTATTAAAAATTACATTTGATTTAAAGTTAATATTTAAAATTTACAACCACAAAATATCCAATTTTTTCAAATCAGCTGGCAGGCTCGCCTGATTAGATTTAATTCTCTCAAAGAAAGTTGAACGAAACATATACCTATTACAATTTTACAATTTTGCCTCTGACGATACCATTTGACAAACGGAATATAATTTTTCACAATTAATGTAACGCCTTCAATTTCGCAATCAATGTCTTAAATTAAAACATTATAGTTGCCTTGGACATAACACATCACTATTCCATTTGCTTGTTTATATTCATTAATTTTTGTTTTTCAAATGTTTAAACAATTACAAAAATCAAAATATCCTAACTGATTTTTGTCTTAATTCTAATTTCAAGTAGGTTTTTATTATCAGCATACATCTCTGCAAATTTGGTTCACCTAGCCGCCGAAATCGTCATATCTCTCTCTCTCTCTCTCTAAAAAAAAGAAGAAACATCTAATATACGAACAGAAGTTTGAAATTTAAAGTAAAACTAACAAGCCGCCAAACAGCGTGCCCACTAAATAACACCCATTCTCGGTTCGTTTATATTGAAATGTTGCCATTTACTCCACAAATTGTTAAAAGATTATTAGCACTCAAAAAAGGCAACGAAGACTCTGTTGAAGGCAAGTGGTCCGAGAAAGCTGTAAAAAATCTTGTCAAAAAATTAAAAAAATCAAATGCTCTAGAAGAGCTTGAGAAAGCCATTTCTACACAAAACTGCAATACCAAGTGTGTTACTATACCTCGAAGTAAACCAACCACAGGCTCAGAAAACCTTCGTAAAGGACTACCACACGTTATCTATTGTCGGCTCTGGCGTTGGCCAGACTTACAGTCACAGAATGAATTAAAAGCTCTCGATCACTGTGAGTTTGCCTATCAATATAAAAAGGACGAGATCTGTATTAATCCGTATCATTACAAGAAAGTCGAACTATCAATATTAGTACCAAAATCGCTGCCAACACCACCCGACTCAATAGCAGATTACCCATTGGATAACCATAGCAATCAAATACCCAACAACACAGATTACAATGCAATAAGAAGCAACTCGCTGACGCCGCCGTATATGGAAGCAACCGCATTGGGTCAGCAAATGCCGTGTAACGCCACCATTATGGACTCTAGCGGAGGCACTCTCTCGGTTGGTAGCAGTATACCAAATACCGGAACTCCACCACCCGGCTACATGTCTGAGGACGGTGATCCAATGGATCAAAACGATAATATGAATATGTCACGTCTTACGCCACCAGTAGATGCTGCGCCTGTTATGTATCACGAGCCGGCTTTCTGGTGTTCAATAAGTTACTATGAGCTCAACACAAGAGTAGGAGAGACCTTTCATGCCTCCCAGCCATCAATTACAGTCGACGGCTTTACCGATCCATCAAATTCGGAACGGTTTTGCTTAGGTCTTTTGTCAAACGTTAATCGCAACGAAGTTGTCGAACAAACACGTCGTCACATTGGCAAGGGTGTTCGGTTGTACTACATAGGCGGCGAAGTATTTGCCGAATGCCTCAGTGATTCTAGTATCTTTGTGCAAAGTCCTAATTGCAACCAACGCTATGGATGGCATCCGGCAACAGTTTGCAAAATACCACCAGGGTGTAATTTGAAGATTTTCAACAATCAAGAATTTGCAGCGTTACTCTCCCAATCGGTGTCACAAGGATTTGAAGCGGTTTATCAGTTGACACGCATGTGTACCATTCGAATGTCCTTCGTCAAAGGCTGGGGAGCCGAGTACCGCCGCCAGACGGTCACCTCGACACCTTGTTGGATTGAATTGCATTTAAATGGTCCTCTACAGTGGCTGGATCGTGTTCTAACGCAGATGGGATCACCGCGTTTACCATGCAGTTCAATGTCATAAATAAACAGTTTTCTTTTTGGCAAAACAAATTTTAAATTTAAATACACACATACACACAAGCAACCCAAAAAATTTATAACTTTAATTAAACGTATCATAGATATACATTATATAACTTGAATATTTTTTTGTTGATAAATTGAGAAATTAAAAAAAAAAAACATGTAAGCTAAGAGCTTTAAAAAAATTTAAATTAGACATAAACATGGACCGATAATGATGACTCTGAGAAGTCTTTAAATAATATTTAATTATATAAATATATAATTCGATATTTTTCTATTATGTATGATGATGATCTTTTATGTAGTGGTCAATCGATGTGTATACGTACTCCTTTTTAAATGTTATTTCCTCAATTAAGTTTAATCGTTTTTGTAATCAAATAATTATTTTATAATTTCAGAAAAAGCTTGCAACTGTAGAATTTGTCAGTTTTCAGACTTTACAAAGCTATTTCCGTAACTTGCTTTTTTTTTTTTTAATTTTTCGTGTTGTTAGATTTGATCTTTTTGTTATTATAAATCTTACATTTTATTTAGCCTAGGAACTGTAGTGTCCTGCAAATCAATGTTTACATTCTTAATTTTCCTTGTTTGGTTATTCTTATTTAGGTCGCTGTTTTTAAATTTGTTAAACCTGCCTCGTATGAGGAAGTGGCAAATCCTCTAAGAGCAGATCAGTCATAAACAAGTACACCTTTCCTTACCGTTTGGGTTCGTGGGTAGGCAATAAATACCTTTCATTCCTACGGAGTATCATCGCACAGAAGTGGTAGAGTGTAAGAGTAGATGTTCTTTTGGAACTGTCGTACCACATTTGTTTTATTAACTAGATCTGGGTACAATACAACTCAATAGAAAAATAAACTATTGCTGAATTATAAGTTACAATGAAACGGAATCACTACGTTAGACAGAGTGACAGTATCTAAAAAGGACAAAATTTATAAAAGAAAAAGATTTAAAAAGATTTAATCTAGAAGTAGAAAAAATCTAGATAGACCGACATAACTAGAATAATCTGGAAAAAAAAATCATAGATTTTATTTTACCTTTCGTTTACTTCTGTTGTCCTAAGAGATCGTGTCTAACTGAACTAAATTACATTTACCTGCTTATCTGCTAACATTTTAGGCACATGATTTATATTTTCCTACACTACTTGATTCTTTTAGGGAAATTCTTAATCTTTAATAAATATTCGCATGCGCGAATTGTAGCCATAGTCTTAAAAATTAATATTCATTCTAGATTTTGGTATTCTAGATTTTGGTTTTTCTAGATTTTTTTAATTCGAGATTTTTTTTTCTCGATTTAACCTTTCTATATTTTCTCGATCTTGATTATTTTTTTCTAGATATCATAATTAACCCCAATGAAACAATGAATTCGCCTTACGGAAATAACGCCCCAATGAAATAAGCCCCCAAACGCAAATCGAAATAACCCCCCAAAACTTGTATGGAATTGTTAAGTTTTTCGCGCTTGCGATGTTCCCTCAGGCGCCACGGGCCGCGGCCTACCTCCCCCTCTTTTCCCGCCGCTGTGGATATTACATAAAACAACAGTGGTCTCACCTTACATAAAGTAAAAGAAACATTTTTCAGCAGTTTCCATTACCGTTCTCGAATTTGTTAAATCTAGAAAAACTTTTAATTTATGTGTTTATTTTTTTTTGGTAATACTTCAAGTTAGTTAAATAATTTTGGGACTTTCTTTCATTGTAAGTAATAATAATCTTCGATTTTGGGGATATATTTCACAATGAAATTATACCCCAATTTGGCGGGTTATTACATTTTGCGTTTTGGGGGCTTATTTCATTGGGGCGTTATTTCCGAAATCCAATGAATTCATCTTCGCTTCAGGTTCAAATAACAACTTTTCTGCTTTACCTACTTCTTGGACATGTAAGACTGAAAATCTTTTACCATATTCAAATAAAAATTATGAGTTTGACAAATTTGGATTTTTGCTAAGCAAATGTCTTTTTAAATAGCATTTCGGTTTTTGTTGTTTAACGTTTTAGACAAATTGGCAATTTCGGTTCGAATACTCTTTTTTATTTTCAGAATCCTTTGTGGTTTCTTAATGTGCATTTTTCCCTTTAAATAGCTTGAAACAAAATGTGTGTAAGGAGGTGGTCAATTGAAATAAGTATTTTTGGAATTGATACGATCTTCAAACGTCATTGTCGCATAGCTGAAAGGTTATTAAGAGCCGTACTCGCAAAATGTTCCGTCTTGGTATACCAACCCAGAAATGGTTTGTGGATGTTCATTTTCATCTTCAAAAAACCTATAACCCTATCAGCCTTAACTATCCAAAGCAGAGTCTTGCTTTGGAAACAACTCGAGTTTCTCTTTTCGAGCTCAATTACGTTCCTTTCTGATTGAACACAAATTCAATTATTATATGGGATATTCCGTAAACATCAAGATAAATAAATTTGAAGTTAATTTTTAGTTCATCCAAAGTTAACTCACCCTATTCGGCTAATTAACTCTGGTTTATTTCCAATCACACAAAAAAAAGTGGGTTGGAAGTATTATTGTAACGTTTGGAAGGTTTCCAGAAATCTTAAAAAAAATATCCAAAGCTTTCAAGTAGGTGTTAAACAAAAGCCCAAACGAAGCTTGCGAACCAATATTGATTGCTTATTTTTCACAGACAGTTCGACTTAGTTAACTTTAAATAAATAACTATTTTAAAAATTAAAAACTGACAAAATGAGAAACTTTTATTAAAATTTTTAAAAAATTGTTTGCCAATAATTGTTTAACTTTAAATTACATTTATATGACTTTTGAACGTTATCTTTAAGAAATTATCAATTGTTTTGTTTTTGTAAAACAAGAGTACAAAGTACTCGCTCTAGCAAAAATAAGTAAAATAACAAAACTGTGAACTTTTTAAATAAAGAATGTCAGCTTTAAGCAGGCAATCTTTTTTTTTTAAATCATGTGTAAATCCAGTCATTTATGAGTATATCAGATTTCTTTCTTTTATCATTTTTTTCTAGTATAAACATTTTTTTTTCATTGGCGGTCGATGTTTTTTTTATTAACTGAATAATAAATAACATCGAGTAAGCGTCAGATAAAAATACAATTAACTATAAGCAAAAGAATATATGAAGCAAAATAAATAAAATGTTTGTTTTGCTCAAAAATGAGCATTTCCAAACATCAATAAAACAAAAGAAAACTAAGAGAGTCTTTGTCTCATTATAAAATATACCTTAAAATTATATTTTATGATCTGCGTTCTTTAATTATTACAAAAATAATAATAATGATTAATATTTAAATATTAATACGAATAAAGAGATAAATATGTAAGAAATATCCAATAAAAAATTGAAAAATAAACCTTTTTAATTGCTATTATGTTCGCAAAGAAATACTTAAATATTTACCTGGAGAAAGTTTCGTTTGTCTTTTGTCGTTTCGTAATACAGTTCTCTTTAGGCAGATGTTGGGACACGACAAATTGGTTGATATGAACAGGTCTATCTATAGTGTATGTGCGGAATGACATGCTGTCAGTGAAAATCTCGGTATACCTTCCTTTACATTCAATGAGCCTCATCGTTTAACCAACAAGTCCTGGTTCTTAATTATTCAACATTTTTAAAGAACTCTGTATAACGTTTTTATTATATGTGCAAGTGCATATTTATAAACTAATTTATATTCTTATTTTCAATTTGTATGTACCTACATATATGAATGAAATATAAATAATACAAAAAAGAAAGGAATTATGTTAACTGGCGCCCGAGCAAGAGCTTCGATGATTGTATTTGATTGTTGAATTTTTTTCCGCCGGGGTACTAGAAAGATTTTACTTTTTATAAAATGTTTTTTGTTTTAAAACATTAATCTGCGTAGAAAGAAACGCTCTGAAGATCCAACCACCAACACTTCATGCACAATCCTCACAAGACGGTCATGAAAGGGAAAAGATGTGATGAAAAATGCAAAATATGCCTCAGACCAAAAATGTTGACGACCCTCGTAAAGCCGATCTGCTAGCCGAGACTCGCCAATTCCAAAGCTGATATAACAGCCCTCCAGGAGATGCGATGGGATGGACCGAGCCTGAGAATTACATAGGACTGTTACTCTTACTATAGGAGATCGCGCTTGTTTGGAGGGGAATTCGCTGTCAGAGGAAGACTTAGGTAAAACGTTTTCAGCTTTCCCGAAGTCAGCGAGAGAGTGACAACGATCCACTTACTTACTTACTTAAGGTGGCGCAGACAGTCCATTGTGGACCACGGCCTCAACCAACAATCCTCGCCAGCTAGGCCACTTTCACTCGCGTGAAAGTTGCCAAAGAGTTAACACCGAATATTAGAGAGTTCCTACTAAAATAAATAAAAAGCGTTTGAAATAAAAGTGATTTTACGAGATAAGCTCCCCAGCGCATAGTTTGTTCATCACTGAATAAATTAATGTGGCTGACTGTCCAAAAAGTCATTTTAATTGCTTAAAATATTTGTTTTTCTCTTTCTTTAATATGGATGATAATAATTGCACAAAGTGCAAAACACCGGTTCGCGGAGAAACGGGTATGCGATGCTCGGGTGTGTGTGGTAAAATTTATCATAGTGCGGTAAAATGCAGTGGTGTTGATGCGTATTCGAGTGCATGCCTAACGAACCCCATGATAAAATTTATATGTGAAGATTGCATTCAATACATTCACAACGTGGATTTAGTACTAAAAGATGTGGATGAGTCAATTAAGAAAAACAGCTGTTATTTAAAAGAGTACAAATTAGAGTTCGAAGATAGTCTCAAGAGAAGTGAAAATGAAATTAAAATGTTGTTACAATCAATCGAGTTACGTTACGAAGAGAGATTGGAATCTATGAAAAGTGCTCAAGAGACATGTGCAAAAAGTATAAATGAGTTAAAAAAATTGAATAAATACAGTGAAGCATTAAAAAATCAAACCGAGAAAATATGCATAGATGTAAATAAAGTGAGCGATAAAATTGAAAGCGTGAAAGAAAATATGGATACCCAAATAAAAAGTAATACAGTCTCTATATCGGCATCTGTAACAGATCTTAAAAGTGTAATAATTGCAAATAAAAACGAAAATTCAAATGGCGGTGCACAAAATCTAATAAAAAGTGTGGATATACTATCCAAATCTGTTAATCAAATAAAAGCAGATATAAACAAAAACAACCAAAGTGAAAAAGTAAAAAAAAGTCCGAATAATAGATTATTTTCCGATGTTTTAAAACAAAACCAACCATCTGTTATAGTGTATCCGAGAAAAGAACAAGAATCAGAAGAAACCAGAAAAGCTTTAAAATTGAATGTCGATCCTACTGAAATAAATATTAATGCTGTAATAAATAGAAATAAAGGTGGTATAGCCATAAAATGTGCAGACAAGGACTCGACAGATAAATTAAAAAGTGTTATTGAAAGCAAATTAAATGAAGACTATCAAGTGGAAATGACAGATATGATCAAACCAAAAATTTGTGTAATGAATTTGGAAAATGATGAAAATCACGACGAAATTATAAATAAAATCTTAAAACAAAACCCAGACCTAAAAGATAGCGAAATGAAAATTTTAAATGTCTTCAAAAATAATAATAAATGGCGAAATTTAAACGTAGTTATTGAAGTGAATAGTGAAAGCTTCCATAAAATGCTCAGTATGGGTAAAATAAAAATAGGTTGGGTGAAATGTATAGTCCGAGAATTTTATAATTTGAGGCGTTGTTTTAATTGCCAGGGATACAACCATAAATCGAGTACATGTAAAAATAAAAAAGCTTGTTTAAAATGTGGAGATGAACACAATATTAAAGAATGTAAAAATACGGTTTTAAAGTGTATCAACTGTACTAAGACAAACGAATCACTTGGGTTGGATACCAATTGTGATCATGAAGCAACAGATAAAAACTGTCCGGTTTATATACGAAAACTTAAAGTGCTTAAAGAGCGCATTCAGTATTAGCAACTAAGTTGCTGGTACTTTAACGCTCAAGGTTTGGTAAATAATATGAATCAAGTGGAAGCTATTTTAACAGAAAACAAATTTGATATTATTGCTATTTCCGAAACGCATTTGAAAAGTGAAATTAACAATAGTGAAGTAAATTTGCCAAACTTTACAATTGTGAGATGTGATAGTACCAGTAGTCATACAGGGGGTGTTGCAATGTTTATAAACAATAACTTGAATTTCAAAATTTTAAATAGTATTCATATTGAAATGAAAATTTGGTGTTTATGTGTACAAATTACATGCAACGAAAAAACGGAAATTATTGCAGTGTTGTACAGATCACCTAATAGTTCAGAATGTGATTTTTGTGCATTATTCGCGGACTGGTTAGATCAGGCTTTTACGACTTACCCTATAATCACTATTTTAGGTGATTTTAATATTGATCTATTAACAAGGTATACGTACGAAAAAAGAATTAATGAAATTCTGAAAGACAATAACTGCAAACAAATTATAAACAAGCCAACAAGAATAACATCAACATCAAGGACCTTGGTGGACTACGTTATAACACCGATGGAAAGATCTATATGGGCGGATACTGTTCCTAACTTAAAAATAAGCGATCATGAATCAATTTTAGTAAAAATTCCGGTCAATAAACCAAAAATTTGTAAATCTATAAAAACTATACAAGTATTTAAATATGAAAAAAATATATTCAAGTCCACCTTACAAAACCAATTAGGATCTTTAATGAATTCGAACGAAACATCGAAGGTTTTAAAAGAAAGCCTAGATAACAGTGTTCGCGAGTTGACCGTTACCAAACGTTTATATCCGCGTAATAATAATAAATGGTTCACAGAAGAATTAAATACCTTAAAAAGTGATAAAATCCGCGCCTACCAAAAAGCAACGGTATATAATCTTCCTGCGTACTGGATTGAATACCGAAGGGTAAGAAATAATTATAGATATAGGCTTCAGTTAGCTAAAAAAATTTACACCTGCAATAAAATTGAACGTTGTTCCAATCAAAAAGATATGTGGAGAGTTATTAAGACTCTAGTATTAAAAGAAGAACATTTAAATATATGTGAAGTGCAATTTGAAAACAGCATAGAAAGTGATAATTTAGTAATAGCAAATAAACTAAACAAATATTTTATAAACAGCATTAATGATATTAGTAACTCTATACATAAACGTAATTTAGATTTAAGTCATTTAACAGATTTGGATACTTCCTTTCTATTTAAACCGATAAACCTTTCGGAACTGAATATTATATGCAAAAAAATGAACAAGAAAAAGGACTCATCAAAATTGAACATTGAGATATTGCTAGACTGCTTTGATGTTATCGGACCCTTGTTGTTAAAAATTATAAATGACTCATTTCAACAAGGCATTTTTCCCGATAATTTAAAAGAATCTATAATAACACCCATACCCAAAGTGCAAAATAATATTGACTGTGATAAATTTAGGCCCATTAACATGCTACCCGTCTTAGAAAAAATAATTGAAAAAGTGGCTCATGAGCAATTATATAGATATGTATCGGATAATAACATTCTAATCCAAAATCAATCGGGATTCCGTTCGGATCACTCGTGTGAAACTAGGGATGCAAACATCGTAAAAAAAACATCGATGGTTCGATGCATCGATGTTTCCAAAAAAAAATATCGATGTTAAAAACATCGGCCCCAAAAACATCGATGTTTCGAAACATCGATGTTTTTTGAAAAGCCCTAAAAGTAAAGCTAAGGACTTTTCATCTATCATCTCTCTTTTCCTTAATTTTTTAGAGTCATCATTGTATATGAAATCTATAGTAGTCTGGAGAACGAGTAAGAGATAACGGGGTTTGGAGACACATAGATGTCGCTGATAATTATCACATATTTAAACCTTTCCACCTACATTTTCTCTCCAAAACGAGAAATTTGAAAAAAAGGTTTGGAGGCTCACGGTGTCGCCATAGGCGATCCTGCTATCCATATTACTATAGATTTCATATACAATGGAGTCATCTAAAAAAATAGCTATAAAGTGCCTAAGTTTTACCCAAAAGTAAAAGAAATAAGCAGACATTTAGAAATAAGGAAATATGTACTTTATTTATTCAAAACAGAATTTAAAAATAACAACTTGGACAACCTTTTCCCTGTCAAACGGTTTCGTTGGTATGTAATAATTGCTCCAGCTTTTAAAAAAAACGTTCACTTAGAACTGACGTCACGTAGCCATAAAATTCTATGTAACAAAAAAAAAAAAAAAGAAAAAACATCGATGTTAAAACATCGCCACAAATAACATCGGTACATCGATGTTTTCAGACTCGAAACATCGATGGCAGACATCGATGTTTTAGACAAAAAACATCGATGTTTCAAAAACATCGATGTATCGTTTGCATCCCTATGTGAAACAGCTCTCAACTGGTTGATCATGACCTTGAAAACTCAACGACACGAGAAAAATAAAATAATTAGCGTTTTTATGGACTTTCAAAGAGCTTTTGAAACAATAGATAGATCAATACTCCTAATTAAATTAAAAAAAAAACGGTATTAAAAACAAAGAACTGAACTGGTTTCAAACATACTTAAATAATAGAACCCAACGAACTAAAATTAATGAGTGCTTATCTACTAGTGAAATTACATCGTTCGGTGTGCCACAAGGAACAATACTAGGCCCACTTTTGTTTCTTATATACATCAATGATATAAGTAATATTATTAAATACTCCACAATTTCACTGTTTGCGGATGATGCACTATTATTTGTTTCCGGCAAAAACTTAGAAGTGGTAACTGATAGATTAAACTACGATTTGATCAATGTCTGTGAATGGTTAGATATGAACAAACTTAAAATTAATGTTAATAAAACAAAATGTATGGTAATAAACGCCGATTATACAACAAACATACAAATAAATAACAGTCAAATTGAACAAGTGCAATCTATTAAGTATCTAGGAATTATAATTGATAAAGACCTGAACTTCAATAACCATCTTAACTATATTGTAAACAAAATATCAAAAAAAATCGGATTTTTAAAACGAATACGAAAAATAATATCAACTATTTGTGCAATAAATATTTACAACACGATTATAAAACCACATTTTGAATTCTGTTCAACAATCTTGTACATGGGCAACGTAGCAGATATAAACAGGCTTCAAAAACTCCAAAATAAGGCGATGAGAGTAATCCTGAAATGCAGCTTTTACACACCAATCAATGTTATGCTTTCATGCTTAAAGTGGCTTAATATAAAACAGAGGATAACATACAACGCAGCAATTTTTGTATTTAAGATTAAAAATAATATGGTTCCTAATTATCTTTCTATTAATCTAAGCTTAACTCAAGACGTTCAACCGTATAACTTAAGAAGTAATAGCGATTTTAGATTGCCTTTTTATAGAGACAGCAGAACACAAAACATGGTCATGTATAAGGGCATCAAACTTTTTAATGATCTGCCAAATGAAATAAAAAATGAGTCAAATTTCCATATTTTTAAAAGATTGTTAATTTCTTTTATTAGATCTAACGTGTAATTTATAAGTTAAAAGCATACTTAAATAACTTCCTTAATATTTTATCAAAGTTTTTTTTTTTTTTTTTTTTTTTAAATTAAAATACATTGTTAACGCTTACTTTTTAACTTTAACTTTATCCTATAATTTTTTGTAGTAGCAAATAGTAAAATTATACTAAATAAACGAATACATACGAATACATACAGTGGCCTCCAGTTGCGCACACCAAGTTGGTTGAGGTCGTTTACCACTTGATCGCGCCACCTTAGATGGGGTCTTCCAGAACTGCGTCGGCCCTCCGGGTTGGAATTGAAGACTCGTCGGGCAGGAGCGTTTTCGTCCATACGCTCCACATGGCCCAGCCATATAAGCCGCTGAATTTTCAGCTTCTTAACCAAGTCAATGTCGCTGTATAGCCCGTACAGTTCGTCATTGAATCTTCTCCTCCATACTCCATTGATACATACAGGCCCGAATATCACCCGAAGAATCTTTCTCTCAAAGCACCCCAGCCTGTATTCATCCGATTGTGTCAGTGTCCACGCTTCTGCCCCATACAGCAGGACTGGGATGATAAGGGTCTTGTATAGTGTCTCCTTGGTCCTTAGAAAGAGGGCTTTACTACTAAGATGCCTTCTTAGCCCGAAGAAACAGCGATTTGTAATGAAAAATATTCTGACACACCACCTCCTTCACCCAACCAACCCGCAAACACACCACCAAACTCATTACAAATGACATGACACCCAAAAAGCAAAATTCCATGTCATTATTCACAATGCTGTTCCTTTTTGAATTTACATGCCAACATCGTTTTTGCAGAACCGCACCAGAATGCGTGCCTTAGATTTTTACCTATCACCGGCTACACCGATTTTTAAAGATATACCTATCCTTCAGTAAATTGTAAATCCTACACGGAACCACCAACACACTTCGTGAATAATAATTTTATTATTCATACATTTACAAACACAAAAAAATATTGCTTTGCATAAATCACAGACAATCCATTACGTAACATCCACTTACGCATAACTTTACGTTTGCGGCAAACGAATGAACACATTCATCATACCTTACGTAGGTATTTTCGGAGCGCATCCGAATTCTAATTTTTGGCACTACTACTGGTGCCAACTTCGCTCGTTTGGTTCGGGCGATATCAGCAATAAGCCAATATGGCTGATCTCCCTACCAAAAAGTAGTATTTTTGTAAGCTTTGGGAATTGAAAAGAATCCCACCAAAGTTTCCTGTGACTGGCGGCGGATACGATAAAGTCTTTTCCGTCGACCAGTCACAAGAAGAAGGTCTTCTCTCCTCACCACACTACATGGAGCAAACCCACCAGAAAACCATACAGGAATAAACCCCAGGTGAGTGGAATTATCTTTGAGTTGTAACATTTATAGAATGTTCCACCGAATAGTTCGGCTAAACGCCACAGTGAGGCAAACAAGTGTTAACATTTTATTATTAGGATGTCTTTAGGTTGGTGAAAATTATACTGCGCAACAGAAACAACAGATTTCTTTCCATTTGCCATCATCACGTGAAAATTCCCGGCGTGCCCTTGGAGTGGCCAACCCAAGCATAGGCGTCATAGCCACGCGGTTGCCACAACCTCCAAGACGCAGTTTGCGCAATCACCTAAGAAGCAACGCGAGTAAACCCTACTCCAATTGTGACTAGAAATCTGTGCATAAGAAATAAAAAGTTTTACACGAAAAACAAGGAATCTCCTCGCAGTTTCTATTTGTGCGGAAGAGAAAAAGGTATAGTGTCGGTAGCATTAAAAGCCTACCCCTGTTACTTAGGCGTGGCACATATTCGCTAATGAATTCTTTTAGGTTCGACCCTCCAGGAGACACGCCGATGTTTTTTTTTTATTTTTCCGTTTTCCAACATTGTAAAGAGTCTGCTGTATTTTGAACATCATTAAAGACCGAAGCGCAATACAGTCTTCACCATTTCATTCTGGTATTTCCTCGTGTTTGTTATTTTTGCATGAGAGCTGATTTACATAACCTGAAAAACTTATCTGAGGAATCTGAGCTAAAACTATCGTCGAAACACCATCATTACGACGCAACATTCGATACAAGTCAAGGCATCGTTCTGTGGAGACGCTGAGGAGAACGGAGTTGCGGCGCTTCGCCTACCGCAGCGTCCACCCACCTGAATAGACAACGAGCAACACCAACACCATCGACGTCATCATCAACTATGTATCTTATGTATTTTATAACAAGTATTTTAGATCTTTTTTGGAATATATACGTAGTTAGAGATATCATTTCGGAATAAGAATTAACTTTTTTTTCAATTCTGACAGGGTGTTCCTAAGTAGAGTCATTTTTCCGGAAATTCAGGTTTGAGTTCCAGGTTACTAAATATACTTACAAGATATAGAGAAGCGATAACAATCAGTAAATCAAGAAGAGGAAGGTTGAGAAAGAAGTTTCTGGGCATAACATGAGAAAGACGACGTAATAAAAGCAAAAAACACCTGAGACACACAATAATTCAGAATCAAATCAGTGAAATCCATAATCCAATAAAGTGTAACGTAATTTTGAATGCTAGACTTTACCCTAGTCTGGTTTTGCCTTGTTGTGAATCAAGTAACCAAGTATAATATTTAACTTTTGCTTTTGATCGAAAGCCAGTAAGGCTTGTAAAGTAGAATCAGTGAACTATAGGAGAAATATTCATCATCAAACATCGTCAGAAGTGTATAACTATATAACTTTATCCATCTATACAGAAAACGCAGTTCCGGCTTTGATCCAGAGTGCACTTCGGCAGCAAAGTTTTGGGTGAGTTCGTTCCAAGTTTTACCACTATATTGCTAGTTATATATAATACATATTTTGACCATATATTTGAATGATGAGAATTTGAGATTTTTGTTCGTCTAAGATACGAAGTTTTCGATTAAAGTTAAAGATAAGACAAGTGAATAATTGTGTTGGTTACAAGTACAAGCATCAAGATTTTGAAACCTGCTACAAGCGGCACTAAACAACATCAAGAAAAGCGAGGTCAAGTTTATGGAATTTTCCTAAACGGCCGTAAATACTGATTTTTTTTATTGGTTAAATCCAAGAATATCATTCTGAATCAGATTTGGGATGATACGTAGTATACTCCGCTTGAGAGTTTCAAGTGTTCTTAGAGTTTTTTTTTGTTCTTTTTTTAAAGAGAAATACGTCGGTGACATCGAAAATTAATAAGTCGAACGAAAAGAGTTTAGTTTTTAAGAAATTGAAATTGTGTGTACGAAAATTTTTGAGTAGCTACCCTAGTGTCGAGATAGAAAAAGACACGCTTTGGGGCATATTCAATAAGAAGCTTTAGTATTGTGAAATCATACCGTTTAGTATTGGTACTTTTATCAAGTTATTGAGTTTTGAGAATAAGGTTAGGGTATAATTTTTAAGCTACGATTAAGAAAATTGGAATATTTAAGAATTTATATTTTTTGTGTTGATCATTAAAAGATACCTTTATAACGTTTTAAGAAAACTTTCAGTGTCTTTATTTGCAATTAGTTAAGGAATATGACATATTCCTTTGAGCTATTTCGATTTGGTTTGTCAGTGATGCGCAAAGCATCAGTATGAGTTGTTAAGCATTTTAGGTCAATGGAGAGTCGGCAGGAGCCGAAGCGCAGCAGCAGACAAGGGAAGCGAGGTTCCCGTTTAGTAATTTGTTGAGGTTACGTTTTGGTCTTGAAGTGTAGTTTGGTTTTGTCGAGTGATATGAAGTAAAGCATCTGTCTTTACGTTTCCGATTTTGGGGGATTCGCTAAATATTTCAATAAGCCAATGCGAATCCACAGGAACTGATATGGCCTCTCCGTATCAAGTTCATGGGTGGGTATTGACGGCTTGAGGGACAATACCACCATGTTCCCTCCCCCTCTGTTCTGAGTTTCTACGCTTGTTTAGCATTCCAATTGAGTAGAAGTAGAATCCATAGAACCTTTTTTTATTGTAATAATATACTCAGGGGCCACGACCACCTATGGTCCCCGCTCTTCTTCTTCCTTGGAAAAGTTCCAAAACAACTTCTTACGTACATTCAGTTCAAGCCGGAAGTGAATGATCCAACGATCCAATATTTATATCTTACTATAGCTCTCCGTATACTTCGGGCCCCAGCTCAACTAAAATAGCCCCCGAGGTCAATACCATCTTGGCCGTAGATCCGTTATTAACAATGTAACACAGCCTATCTTCCTGTAGCAAGGACCACTCCCCACCCGGCGAGCGTAAGCGATGGCACCCCACAACGGATCGAAGCGACTGTGGAAGAGTAGGCACCGTCAAGGCGTTATGGCTTGGACGTGCTAGAGGGTAACTATACCTCTGGTACCATAAGTCATAAGAGTCTTGGCGGCAGAAGGAGACATTTTCATCTCGAAGGAAGAATTCACATGACATATCCACAGGTAACCCTGAACGTATTCCAGGGAAGGCGAGTAACATCGGCTTGGATAGGCATAAAAATGGTTGGTAGTTGTTGGTAATTCTTCCCAAAGGTTGTGAATGGTACACATCCCGTTGGAGTTAGTTCTGTTCAGTTTAGTTTGTGACTTAGCATATTGAGATTGAGATTGTTTGTCGGAAGAGTTGATGATTCAACTTCCGAGTTTTGGTTATGTGAGTTACAGTTAGTTACTATGAGAATATCTTGCTTTGGGTTTTGTTTCGTTCCGTATAGTTTTGTGTTAGAGATTCGGTATATAAGAACACCTACGTGTACCAAACCTTTTATTAAACAATTGCACGCATTATGGTGGTACAAAGCCGACAGTTGATTCATTATTCCTGGACTTGCTATATATGGTTGTAAGTGGAATGTGTGAGCTGTCTGTGGAAGGCGACCATGATGCGTGTGAGCTGTGATGGAGATGAATGAGATATATGTGAGAATGGGCGGGAAGGATGTTTGTGGTGATGTCTAGGTTTGACATGTTGCAGATGTTTTGCTCCGTTCATATCATATTATTATTATTTATAATATCATTATTGATTATATATATGTATGTGAATTCATGAATAATCAATAATGATATTATTTTTAACTTCAACGTTACAGATGGCGCCCAACGTGGGGCCCGAAGACTTAGAGCCTGTAAGATTTTGGATTAGTAAATTTTGGATTAGTTGTTTGGAATTTTCGATTATGTGTTTTAGGCAAAAATTTTTTTTGCAGATTTGTTTTTGCGGCGAAGTTTATTCTAGAGTAATTCCGCAGGGTGTAACCTAGCATGTCATTGTCCGGGGGATTATTGTGACTGAGTCGTGATCCTCGTCTGTCGCTATGAGCTAATACACTCTGGCGGAACCTCGATTTTTTTTTAAGGAACGTTTCTGTCCGGGCCGGATTTGAAATTGTTCGTCCAGTCGTCAGTTGCTGAAACGCACACTTAGGAAAATAGAATAGGAGTATAGAGTTGGCCTAGTGAACCTTTTGACCGGTAATTAGTGATGTTATTCCTGATGTACGTCTGTTGCAGAAGCAACTAGTTTGGCTTGATTACTCCGCTTCGATTTCAGAACCTTTTTTACACCTTTCATAATTTTGGTTTGCAGTTTAGATTTTCTCGTTTGTGTAGTAGAAGTCAAGTGAATTCTGATACATTGACCGGTGGCTGATGATGTATTCTCGGCGCACGTCTGTTGCAGTGGTAAGATTCACTTGACCAAGCTTCATGTTTGAGTTGTCTGTTGTCTTCAAGGAAGAAGCAAGTTTTATTAAAGTTAAATTAAAAGCTTTTTTTTTGGACTTCGCGAACCATGTCGCTGAAGGCGAATGATTCATTGGTCCTGTCTCGCTGCTGCCTAAGATGATGGTCGACTCTCCGACCGTTTTGATGATTAGTAAGTTTTGATAATATACGAATATTATTGATTTATTTTTGAATAAGTATTATTGAGTTAGTATTGAGTTAGTATTGAGTAAGTTTTTTCGAAGTTAAGATATTTTGAGTCTAGTACAGAATTTGAATATATTTTTTTTTGCTGAAAAGTTAAGCTTTGCCAGTTGGCGTAAGGGTTAAGTATAGTTATCGTAAGTTTTTTGAGTTTAGTATTTGGTTCAACGGTGGCTGATAGGTTATACGTGCCTGTCGATCGAAGAACTGTTAAGTTTGGTTAAGTTCAGTTAGTTTTTGGTTTTGGGATAGCGGTGGCTGATAAGTTATACGTGCTTATCGACTGTGAGTCCTGTACGGTTTGTGTGTTTAACGGTGGCTGTTTGGTTCTGCGTGCCGGCAGGTCGTTATAACACGTTTAGTTTGGTTGAAGCTTAAGTGCTTCTGTTGTGAATTTTTTTTGCCTTGCGGCGTACGATTTGGTTAAGTTAAGTTTAGTTGAAGTTTAAGTACTTCTGAATTTCGACGTACAGTTTAGTTTAGTTAAGTTAAGTTAAGTTGAAACTTAAGTGTTTCTGAAATTAAGTATTTGATTTTTGAATTCCTTTTGAGTCTAAGTATTTCAGATTAAGTTTAAGTTTCGTTGAAGTTAGCGACCATAAGTTTAGTTATAACCGATTTAGTAATTTGAGTACGGTTAAGTTTGAAGTTCCTTGGATATAAGTATTTTCGAATTTAAGTATTGTTGAGTTCAGGTATTTTCAAGTTTAAGTAACATTAGGTTAAGTTTAAGAATTTTGGTGACGTTTATAGTAAGAAGAAATAAAACATTACATTTATTTTTGAAAGTTTAGTAAGCTACTTACTGTTGGTTACCGTTGGTTTGTTGAGAGGAGTTTACCAAACTCGCTTTCATTTTTGAGCCAAAACCCAAAATATTAGATTTAAGTTTCTTTTATCATATAAGTAATCTTTTTTTTTACTATATACCTACCCTGAATCGACCCTTTTTGAGAAATATAACGATATTTCTCGAACAATTGTTTTTTTTCTATCCCACATTTAAAGTCAATAGTTTTTTTTTTGAATCATGGCTGGTAACGGGGATAATGTGGATATTGAAGTTGGTAATAACGATGATCCGCAATACGAAGCAATGGAACAAGCAGCAATGGATATTCTATTGGGAGACAATTCACCCTCCCCAAGAATCGAAGGAAATGCAGCGAATGCACCCCTTCAAAACGTGTTGATAGCAGACAGGCATGGTTGGTCAAATTACGTTCACGACGTAGTAAGTGCGTCAATAAATTCTCAGTTAGAGGAAGAAAGAAAATTCTTCCAGCAAGAACTTGCAAGGAGCCAAAATGAGCTCTTAGCGAAAATGGCTAACTTAATGCGCAGTGCTACTGCTAATACACAAGGTCATTCAGGAGCAAGCACTTCACGTGCAGCATTAAATCAGATTAATAAGCCTAGAACCACCTTCCTGCCTGCCGATCCAACCCAATCTGCACCATCACATTTTATTAATGCGGACCCCCTTAGAAATAACTTGAACATTCCTGGAGTCTCTAACAGTAGGAGCAGAGAAAATAATTTACCTCAGAACCCAACGAACCCAATCTTGTCAAGAAACAGGAGATCTGTATCACAAAGAAGCGACATGCCAAATGGCACCTCTGGTAATGCCAACCAAGAAAGAAATTCAATCGACCCGGTAGTACACCCGGTGGATATGGCTCAAGCGGCCGATTTAGAAGCATTCCTTACTCGCGTAGGTGGGATGCAAAACGAAAATAATTCCGGAGCAAGTTCGCCTCCACGGCCACCGACCGCGTCAAACTCGCATTTTCCAGGAAGGTACCCGTTGTACCACAAATGGGGAATCAATTTCGACGGTCGAAACATTCCAGTGGACGACTTTTTATTCCGGTTAGAAGTCATTCGAAGTAGTTACAATGTCCCATGGGACGATATAGTTCTGAATTTTCACCACTTCGTCTCTGGACCTGTGGAAACATGGTACTGGATGTACTTAAAGAACAACCCAAATGTGCCTTGGACTACTTTGAAGTCAGCCTTCCTGGAACAATACAGGAGTTTAGAGACCGACGGTGAGCTCTCGAGGAAAATTAACGATCGAAAGCAGCTGCCTGGGGAAACATTCAATGAGTTCTACGACGCACTAATGATTCTCAATTCGAGAATGCGTGTTCCCAAGCAGCCTAGTGAAATGGTCGATACGATCAAGAATAACGTAAATAGGCGTATGGGCGAATTGCTCATTACGTTCAACACCAGCAGCCTTCCTCAAATGGCTTACGTATGTCGCACCATAGAAAAGTATATGGACAGAAGAGAGTCTGCACGACCAAAGTTTGTACCTGGTGCTTGGAACACGCAACCGAAGCGTGTAGTAAGCGAAATGGAACCAGCAGTCGATTCCCAGGCAGTAGCTACTCCAGCACAGATCGAAGCGTTAAGGAGAGAGTCTGCGAATGTTGTATGCTGGAAGTGTAAGGGCGTGGGTCATGTCCACAGGGATTGTACCAACCCGAGAAGCGGCTTGTTTTGTTACAAGTGCGGTCTGCCAGACTATGTCACCCAGAACTGTCCGAAATGTTCGGAAAACCGCCAGCAGAACAATCTTTCTTCCGGGGGGATTCGTTCGGGTCTTCAAAACCCGGAGCAGTGATTCAAGAGCCCCGTAAAGATGATATTACCAATAATAGTATAAGTATACAAAACCCAAATCTGAATTCTACTGATAATGAAAAGCCTATTAAAATTCTGAAATCTAATAAGCCTATCACCATCATGAAGTCAGATAAATCTAAGTTAAGTTCCAATATTGATAATGAAGTAAATAATAAAGCAAAAATCGAGTTACCGCGGAAATCATTCCATACACGCCTAAGGGAGTATTATGAGGCCAGAAAACGCATCATGAACGCTCCAACCGTGTCCAAGAAGATCCGCGATACCAGAAGACGTTTCCAAGCGAAGAGGAAAACATATAGAAGCATAGCAACAGCCACCATAAAGAGCAAGTCAAGCGATCCAAGACCATACGTAACAGTAGAAATCTTCGGAGACGAATGGCTCGGCCTGCTCGATTCAGGAGCGAGCATAAGTTGCATCGGCACAAACAAGCTCGAGTACCTCAAAGCGAAGAACGTCAACATTAAGAAAGTTTCGTCCTCAGTTTCTACAGCGGACGGGAGCAAGCAGGACATAGTTGGAGTGATCACGACGATCGTGAGTTATAAAGGAATAAATAAATCAATGGATTTTTATTTAGTTCCTACTCTATCGCAACGTCTCTACCTCGGAGTAGATTTCTGGAGCAAGTTCCAATTAGCTCCCCACATAATCTCCGGAATGAGCGTGAGTCCGTCACCATATGAGAATGAAGAGTACAAAAATAGATGCAAGCTAACTCTATCTGAAGAAAGAAGGCTGAAGGAAGTCATCAATGGATTTCCATCATTTGCGGCCAAAGGACTAGGGAGAACGAGCTTGCTTGAACACGTTATAGATACGGGAGACGCAATGCCTATTAAGCAAAGGCATTATCCCGTGTCTCCAGCAATTCAGGCCCTCATGTATGCGGAATTGGACCGCATGTTAGAGTTGGGAGTCATCGAGGAAAGTAATAGTTCCTGGAGTTCACCGGTAGTTCTAGTTCGGAAACCGGGTAAGAACAGGCTATGTCTCGACTTCCGTAAAGTCAACTCTGTGACTAAAAAGAATGCGGGCCCAATTGCGCATATCGAGGGTCTGTTGTCGCGTCTTTCAGATACCCATTACATCTCAAGTGTAGACCTGAAAGACGCATTTTGGCAAATTCCGTTGGAGGCGGGATCCAGGGAAAAGACAGCGTTTACAGTACCTGGGCGTCCCCTCTATCAATTCAAAGTAATGCCATTCGGCCTTTGTAACGCAGCTCAATCTCTTTCCTATCTGATGAGCCGCGTGATTCCTTCAGCCCTCAGAGAACAAGTCTTCGTCTATTTGGACGATTTGTTAGTTGTGTCAAAATCTTTTAACGAACATATAAAGATTCTTAAAATAGTTAGTAACCGTTTGAGCGAGGCAGGTCTGACAATAAATGTCGAAAAATCGAAATTTTGTTTTAGCGAACTGCACTACTTAGGGTATAAGGTAGGTCAAGGATGTTTAAAGGCCGACCCGGCAAAGATTGCGGCCATCATAGATTTTCCGGTACCGTCAACCCAACGTCAAGTTCGACGATTTCTTGGGATGGCGGGATGGTACCGTAGATTCGTCAAAGACTTTTCCACATTAGCATCTCCTTTAACCGACACCCTAAAGAAGGGTAAACCTTTCAGCTTCAACGAGGAAGCCTTAAAAGCATTCGCCGACATCAAGTCAGCCCTGACCTCCGCTCCAATTCTGGTGAACCCAGACTTCGAGAAAGAGTTCATAATTTTGTGCGATGCATCCGCGTCCGGTATCGGATGTGTTCTCTGCCAGCGGGATGAGAACGGAGCTGAACGCCCCATTTATTATTTTTCTCAAAAATTGAACGCTGCGCAGAGGAACTATTCCGTTACCGAACGCGAATGCCTCGCCGCCTTCCAAGGTATACAGAAATTCCGTGCATACGTGGAAGGTTATCGGTTCAGAGTCATCACTGATCACTCTAGTTTGAAGTGGTTGATGAGTCTGAAAGATCCAACTGGTAGACTAGCCAGGTGGAGTATGAGGCTTCAAGGCTTCGACTTCGAGGTTGAACACCGCAAGGGTACACTGAACGTGGTCCCAGATGCTCTGTCTAGAGTTTACGAAACGGAGTCGGTAGATTACCAAGTCTTAGCTTCAGTTTCAACTCAAGTCGAACCAGCCGAAGTCCTTCATATCGACCTGGATAGTCCACATTTCAAGTCTACCGAATATCAACAGCTCATCGACCACATTAACGCAAACCAAGAGCGGTTACCAGAGCTTAAAGTTTCAGATGGCTACATCTATAAGCAGACGAAACATGTAGTGGGAAATCCTCTACAGGATGATCTAGTCTGGAAGCTCTGGGTACCGTCAGTGATGACCGATGAACTGATAACCCTCGCGCACAATCCACCACGAGCTGCACATGGAGGACTGACCAAGACTCTCTATCGATTAAGAAATCAATTTTATTGGCCTAATATGTACACACAAGTCAAGTCTTTTATAAACAAATGCGAAACCTGTAAGACTAGCAAAGCATCAAATATAACTTTGCGAGCCGAGATGGGTCAAGGATTCAATGTGGAGAGGCCTTTCCAGCATCTCTACATCGACTTCCTTGGTCCCTACCCTCGGTCAAAAAGCGGCAATTCTTACATAATTATTGTATTGGACCAATTAACTAAGTTTGTAATAATAAAACCTCTACGAAAGGCTAATGCGTTAAGCGCAGTACGTTTCCTACAAGAGGAAGTTTTTCTAGTGTTTGGTGTGCCTGAAAGCATTTTGTCCGACAACGGAACCCAATTCGTCGGACACGAATTTACAAAACTTCTGGAGACTTATGGAGTAAACCACGTTAAGACAGCGGCCTACTCTCCTCAGCCGAATGCGAGCGAGAGGGTTAATCGCTCAATATTGGCGGCCATCAGGTCGTATGTCGACCCAAAGCAAACCAACTGGGATATCCATCTGTCTTCCATAAGCAGTGCCTTAAGAACCACCATACACTCTGCCCTTACTATGTCACCATACGAAGCTCTCTTCGGCCAACGCATGATCGAGCATGGGCACGATTACAGGTTACTTAGGAAATTAGGCGGACTAAATCAGTCCGAGATAAATTGGCTACCAAAAGTAGCAAAAATGAACATCCTGCATAACTATCTGAAATCCACACTAGAAAACGCCCACGAGAAGTACGAGCATACCTATAACCTCCGTAGTAGGCAAATTTCATTTAATGTAGGTGAAACGGTGTATAAGAGAAACATGGTGTTGAGTGATGCCACAAAACACTTTAATGCAAAACTCAGCCCTAAATTCATAAAAGTAGTAATTCATAGAATAGTTGGTAATAATCTTTACGAGGTGATGAACAGCAATGGTCACCTATCCACAGCGCATACCAAGGATCTAAAGAGATAGTCTTTTTCCTGTGATACATGATTTTATCTTTAATACCCAGTTAGGAGTAAATTGGCCCGGCGTCAGCTGTGCATGAGACTCCAGGGGTGGGCAAGTAGTTCCATCCAAACACCCCAGTCATATCGATAAATCCCAAGTTATTTTTTTTTTTTTGATCAACATCTATTTTCAGCCTCTTGTTTGTTGAAAACAGTTGAGAACTGTTCGTAAACAAACAAGTTTTGTAATGAAAAATATTCTGACACACCACCTCCTTCACCCAACCAACCCGCAAACACACCACCAAACTCATTACAAATGACATGACACCCAAAAAGCAAAATTCCATGTCATTATTCACAATGCTGTTCCTTTTTGAATTTACATGCCAACATCGTTTTTGCAGAACCGCACCAGAATGCGTGCCTTAGATTTTTACCTATCACCGGCTACACCGATTTTTAAAGATATACCTATCCTTCAGTAAATTGTAAATCCTACACGGAACCACCAACACACTTCGTGAATAATAATTTTATTATTCATACATTTACAAACACAAAAAAATATTGCTTTGCATAAATCACAGACAATCCATTACGTAACATCCACTTACGCATAACTTTACGTTTGCGGCAAACGAATGAACACATTCATCATACCTTACGTAGGTATTTTCGGAGCGCATCCGAATTCTAATTTTTGGCACTACTACTGGTGCCAACTTCGCTCGTTTGGTTCGGGCGATATCAGCAATAAGCCAATATGGCTGATCTCCCTACCAAAAAGTAGTATTTTTGTAAGCTTTGGGAATTGAAAAGAATCCCACCAAAGTTTCCTGTGACTGGCGGCGGATACGATAAAGTCTTTTCCGTCGACCAGTCACAAGAAGAAGGTCTTCTCTCCTCACCACACTACATGGAGCAAACCCACCAGAAAACCATACAGGAATAAACCCCAGGTGAGTGGAATTATCTTTGAGTTGTAACATTTATAGAATGTTCCACCGAATAGTTCGGCTAAACGCCACAGTGAGGCAAACAAGTGTTAACATTTTATTATTAGGATGTCTTTAGGTTGGTGAAAATTATACTGCGCAACAGAAACAACAGATTTCTTTCCATTTGCCATCATCACGTGAAAATTCCCGGCGTGCCCTTGGAGTGGCCAACCCAAGCATAGGCGTCATAGCCACGCGGTTGCCACAACCTCCAAGACGCAGTTTGCGCAATCACCTAAGAAGCAACGCGAGTAAACCCTACTCCAATTGTGACTAGAAATCTGTGCATAAGAAATAAAAAGTTTTACACGAAAAACAAGGAATCTCCTCGCAGTTTCTATTTGTGCGGAAGAGAAAAAGGTATAGTGTCGGTAGCATTAAAAGCCTACCCCTGTTACTTAGGCGTGGCACATATTCGCTAATGAATTCTTTTAGGTTCGACCCTCCAGGAGACACGCCGATGTTTTTTTTTTATTTTTCCGTTTTCCAACATTGTAAAGAGTCTGCTGTATTTTGAACATCATTAAAGACCGAAGCGCAATACAGTCTTCACCATTTCATTCTGGTATTTCCTCGTGTTTGTTATTTTTGCATGAGAGCTGATTTACATAACCTGAAAAACTTATCTGAGGAATCTGAGCTAAAACTATCGTCGAAACACCATCATTACGACGCAACATTCGATACAAGTCAAGGCATCGTTCTGTGGAGACGCTGAGGAGAACGGAGTTGCGGCGCTTCGCCTACCGCAGCGTCCACCCACCTGAATAGACAACGAGCAACACCAACACCATCGACGTCATCATCAACTATGTATCTTATGTATTTTATAACAAGTATTTTAGATCTTTTTTGGAATATATACGTAGTTAGAGATATCATTTCGGAATAAGAATTAACTTTTTTTTCAATTCTGACAGGGTGTTCCTAAGTAGAGTCATTTTTCCGGAAATTCAGGTTTGAGTTCCAGGTTACTAAATATACTTACAAGATATAGAGAAGCGATAACAATCAGTAAATCAAGAAGAGGAAGGTTGAGAAAGAAGTTTCTGGGCATAACATGAGAAAGACGACGTAATAAAAGCAAAAAACACCTGAGACACACAATAATTCAGAATCAAATCAGTGAAATCCATAATCCAATAAAGTGTAACGTAATTTTGAATGCTAGACTTTACCCTAGTCTGGTTTTGCCTTGTTGTGAATCAAGTAACCAAGTATAATATTTAACTTTTGCTTTTGATCGAAAGCCAGTAAGGCTTGTAAAGTAGAATCAGTGAACTATAGGAGAAATATTCATCATCAAACATCGTCAGAAGTGTATAACTATATAACTTTATCCATCTATACAGAAAACGCAGTTCCGGCTTTGATCCAGAGTGCACTTCGGCAGCAAAGTTTTGGGTGAGTTCGTTCCAAGTTTTACCACTATATTGCTAGTTATATATAATACATATTTTGACCATATATTTGAATGATGAGAATTTGAGATTTTTGTTCGTCTAAGATACGAAGTTTTCGATTAAAGTTAAAGATAAGACAAGTGAATAATTGTGTTGGTTACAAGTACAAGCATCAAGATTTTGAAACCTGCTACAAGCGGCACTAAACAACATCAAGAAAAGCGAGGTCAAGTTTATGGAATTTTCCTAAACGGCCGTAAATACTGATTTTTTTTATTGGTTAAATCCAAGAATATCATTCTGAATCAGATTTGGGATGATACGTAGTATACTCCGCTTGAGAGTTTCAAGTGTTCTTAGAGTTTTTTTTTGTTCTTTTTTTAAAGAGAAATACGTCGGTGACATCGAAAATTAATAAGTCGAACGAAAAGAGTTTAGTTTTTAAGAAATTGAAATTGTGTGTACGAAAATTTTTGAGTAGCTACCCTAGTGTCGAGATAGAAAAAGACACGCTTTGGGGCATATTCAATAAGAAGCTTTAGTATTGTGAAATCATACCGTTTAGTATTGGTACTTTTATCAAGTTATTGAGTTTTGAGAATAAGGTTAGGGTATAATTTTTAAGCTACGATTAAGAAAATTGGAATATTTAAGAATTTATATTTTTTGTGTTGATCATTAAAAGATACCTTTATAACGTTTTAAGAAAACTTTCAGTGTCTTTATTTGCAATTAGTTAAGGAATATGACATATTCCTTTGAGCTATTTCGATTTGGTTTGTCAGTGATGCGCAAAGCATCAGTATGAGTTGTTAAGCATTTTAGGTCAATGGAGAGTCGGCAGGAGCCGAAGCGCAGCAGCAGACAAGGGAAGCGAGGTTCCCGTTTAGTAATTTGTTGAGGTTACGTTTTGGTCTTGAAGTGTAGTTTGGTTTTGTCGAGTGATATGAAGTAAAGCATCTGTCTTTACGTTTCCGATTTTGGGGGATTCGCTAAATATTTCAATAAGCCAATGCGAATCCACAGGAACTGATATGGCCTCTCCGTATCAAGTTCATGGGTGGGTATTGACGGCTTGAGGGACAATACCACCATGTTCCCTCCCCCTCTGTTCTGAGTTTCTACGCTTGTTTAGCATTCCAATTGAGTAGAAGTAGAATCCATAGAACCTTTTTTTATTGTAATAATATACTCAGGGGCCACGACCACCTATGGTCCCCGCTCTTCTTCTTCCTTGGAAAAGTTCCAAAACAACTTCTTACGTACATTCAGTTCAAGCCGGAAGTGAATGATCCAACGATCCAATATTTATATCTTACTATAGCTCTCCGTATACTTCGGGCCCCAGCTCAACTAAAATAGCCCCCGAGGTCAATACCATCTTGGCCGTAGATCCGTTATTAACAATGTAACACAGCCTATCTTCCTGTAGCAAGGACCACTCCCCACCCGGCGAGCGTAAGCGATGGCACCCCACAACGGATCGAAGCGACTGTGGAAGAGTAGGCACCGTCAAGGCGTTATGGCTTGGACGTGCTAGAGGGTAACTATACCTCTGGTACCATAAGTCATAAGAGTCTTGGCGGCAGAAGGAGACATTTTCATCTCGAAGGAAGAATTCACATGACATATCCACAGGTAACCCTGAACGTATTCCAGGGAAGGCGAGTAACATCGGCTTGGATAGGCATAAAAATGGTTGGTAGTTGTTGGTAATTCTTCCCAAAGGTTGTGAATGGTACACATCCCGTTGGAGTTAGTTCTGTTCAGTTTAGTTTGTGACTTAGCATATTGAGATTGAGATTGTTTGTCGGAAGAGTTGATGATTCAACTTCCGAGTTTTGGTTATGTGAGTTACAGTTAGTTACTATGAGAATATCTTGCTTTGGGTTTTGTTTCGTTCCGTATAGTTTTGTGTTAGAGATTCGGTATATAAGAACACCTACGTGTACCAAACCTTTTATTAAACAATTGCACGCATTATGGTGGTACAAAGCCGACAGTTGATTCATTATTCCTGGACTTGCTATATATGGTTGTAAGTGGAATGTGTGAGCTGTCTGTGGAAGGCGACCATGATGCGTGTGAGCTGTGATGGAGATGAATGAGATATATGTGAGAATGGGCGGGAAGGATGTTTGTGGTGATGTCTAGGTTTAACATGTTGCAGATGTTTTGCTCCGTTCATATCATATTATTATTATTTATAATATCATTATTGATTATATATATGTATGTGAATTCATGAATAATCAATAATGATATTATTTTTAACTTCAACGTTACAGATTGGCAAGAGTGATTCTTCGACTGATCTCTTCACTGATGTTGTTCTGAGAGGTTATAGTGGAACCCAAATACACAAAGTCCTTGACAACCTCAAAGTTATATCTGTCCATTGTGACGTTTTGTCCGAGCCTACGGTGATGATCTACTTCACCCGAGGACAGCATATACTTTGTTTTATCTTCATTTACAGCCAGACCCATTCGAGTCGCTTCCACTTCAATACTTGCGAATGCTCCACTGACAGCGCGCTTCGTTCTTCCAATAATGTCAATATCATCAGCATAGCCAAGTAATTGAACGGATCTAAAAAAAATCGTACCGCTGGTGTTGACATGCGAGTTGCGTACGATTGCCTCAAGAATGATGTTGAAGAGGTTACATGACAGCGCGTCACCCTGTCGTAAGCCTTTCTCGACATTAAATGAGTCGGTGGTGTTCTTACCAACCTTGACGAAGCAGCGCGAGTTCTCCATAGTCATTTCCACCCTCGTCTCTACATGCTTCCGCTCGGGCTTTGTAACCCTTGGACGAATGCTTTACCCTTTGGTAGAACTTTCGAACATTGCTTCTGCCATAGCGATCCACATTTAGGCAAAATTCCACCACCTAAACCTTATTAGCGTCCATGCCCCTACAAAAGAGAAAGACGACGCTACCAAAGTGCTCCTCGCGAAAACCTATGAGCAGTGCCCCAAACTCTTAGAAATGTTAATGCCAAAATTGAGAGGGAGGACACCTGTGATATGACGATCGTAAAACACAGCCTGCACGACACCACGTCCGATAAAAGCTCATCAATTTGGCATCGGGAAGTAAGCTTCCGATCCTACCAAGCCAACTCAACTGAGGAAAATCGGAAGAAACACAAATAAGTTAGGAACTCGTGCAACTCCGTTATATACAAAACGAAATTTTTACATGACCAGAAGTTACGGCAAAAAATTCTGCAATGTCCCAAAGGCAGTAAAAACTTCTGGTCATTTGTAAAAAACGTCAAGAACTCAACGTCATCATCAGTTCCAACGCTCATCGTCGACAATAAACCAATTATCAGCTCTTCAGAGAAGGCGAATATGCTCGCAGCTCATTTTGCTGCAAGTTCTACGTTGCCTGCAAGCAAAAATGCCCCTCCTCTACTTGAGAACGCTAATTTTTCTATGGGACAGGTATTTTTCCGCACTAGTACAGTAGCAAGAGTTCTTTAAGATCTTGATATACACAAATCCGCTGGCCCGGATGGTTTATCCCCTATTCTTCTGAAGAGCTGGCAAAACCACCGCGTAAGCTTTTCCATCGCTCCTATCGTTCAGGAATCTTTCCTAGTAGATGGAAAACAGCATTTGTGCAGCCCGTCCCTAAAAAAGGTGACTCCTCCCCCTCCTCCTACTGACCAATTGCACTTACGTCCCTTCTTTCCAAGGTCATGGAAACGCTGATAAATCGTCAGCTCAAGAAATATCTTGAAGATCGGGAGCTTTTAAATGACCGGCAGTACGGCTTTCGCAGCAATCGTTTCACTGGTGATCTGATGGCATATCTCACCGAACAGTGGCACAAATCTTTGCATCGCTTGGGTGAAAGCAAGATTGATATTTCAAAGGCATTTGATAGAGTTTGGCATGAAGTTATTTTATCGAAAATGCGTGCATTTGGTATTGATGATACTCTTATTCGTTGGATTAGAAGCTATCTTCTGGACCGTTCAATACAAGTCTGATCTTCACAAAATAAATGCTGGTGTGCCCCAGGGCTCCGTTCTGTCTCCGACTCTCTTTCTCATTTTTATAAATGATCTCTTGTCTGTGACTTCTTATCCATTAAATTGTTTTGCTGACGACTCAACCCTCAGCTTTTCATATACGTTTGATAATTCACGGCCTTCTCCTTCGGACGTGTTATTACAACAAAATCGTATGATAAGCTCATTAAACTCCGATTTAAACAACATTGTGAATTGGGGTACTAGAAATCGTGTGGAGTTTAAGACGTCGAAAACTCAATGCTGTCTTTTGTCGTTAAAGCTAAACATACCCCATCTGCCATTATCCATGAATGGTACTTGCATCGAGGAGGCCGTAAAGCTATCAGTACTCGGTATGTGTATCAGTGACAATCTTCGTTAGAATGATCATATACATACTTGAGATTGCCAAGAATGCTGCAAGATACTTGTGCTTTCTTAATAGATGCAAGAAGTTTTTCACCGCTTCTGATCTGGCTACAATTTACAAAGCGTTTATACGCCCTAAACTCGAGTATAACTCCCATCTCTGGGCAGGTTCAGAAAGCGTTAAAATTGATAGGAGAGAGAAACATTATGGAAACATTTCCGTCACTAGAACATCGTCGAAATGTCGCATGTCTCCTTATTTTACAGGTTCTTTTACAAAAAATGCTCAATCGAGGTAGCCAGCTGCGTTCCACTTCTTAGACATTTCCCCCGTAATACTCGCCTTGCTAGGCACGCTCATCAGTTTACACTTGAGTACAATTTCAGACGTACCGTGAAATTCTTTCTTTCTTTAGCCGTACAACACGAATGTGGAATGGATTGCCTGGCACAATTTTTCCTTGCCATTTTGATCTTCAAACATTCAAGATCAATGTTCATCGACACCTCTTTCCTAACTTCCTATCGCTCGCGCTGTGACTTATAAGGGCTATAACATACCCCTTGAGCGCGTGTGCATTATAAAAAAAAAAAAAAAATCGGGAAAAATCATGGTGCTGAGTAGCACACGGTTCCCACGTCCCGACATCCACAAGGGCACATGGCGATACCCATGTTGTCGAACCTGCAACCTAACCGACCATTTTGCGACTGACGGAAGACTTTCCTCCAGCATCCTGAATGTCCGTACATTCCGCGGAGCAATCATCGACTCGGACCACTACCTAGTCGGTGCAAAACTTAGAGTACTGATCACCATGGAAGCTTTTAGGCGAACATCAACTACGCCGAGGAAATTAATTGTTGGACGACTTCAATCGGAAAGAGACCGCCGCTGCCTATGCCGACCGCGTATCCCTTGAGCTTGCAAGAAATCCTTCGACCGATGATATGAACCCGGAAGACCAATGGCAAGCCAGAAGAAGTGCTGTGTCAGAGGTATTGGGCTTCTCACAGCCTCCCCCCACAAACACCTGGTTTGACTCCGAATGTTCTCAGGCGAAACTTCAACAGAAGAGTGAAACAATCCACATCAGGTTTCAGAAGCCGCCCTGGGCCCTGCAAGGATTACGATGGAAACACCATAGTGGAAAATCAGGCGATGGAGAGACTACTTTAACCAGTTTTTAAATGGCGATGATAGCCAAGATCCCGCCCAAGATCAACTTGTACTAGTTAATATAGATGACGACCATGAGCTACATCCGCCCGACAAAAATGAAATCAAAGTATCCATCATCACACTAAAAATGAACAAAGCACCTGGATGCGATGGTCTACAAGCGGAGCTTTTTAAACACGCTGGAGATGACCTGGTCAGGAGCATACACCAACTCATCTGGAAAATATGGTTGGAGGTCGTATGCCCGATGAGTGGAATCTCAGTACCATCTGCCCGATTCCCAAAAAAGGAGTCCGCCTACTCTGCGCCAACTATAGAGACATACGCCTTTTAAACATCGCCTATCAGATCCTGGCCAGCGTTTTATGTGAACACCTCAAGCTGTTTGCTGATGATCTAGGAATTAGTGCAGTTGCAACATTTTGGTCTGGGCCAGTGGACACAGACCAGAAGGCAAATAAGTGCCATGGTAGAAAATCTAACCCTCCCTTTCGCTCTAAAGAAAAGAACACGAAAGAGACAGTAAATAACTCAGGGACAACTTTCAGAGGAGGGGGCAATTGACAGATTACCAGGCAAGTTGGTAGAATCTTGGCGCAAACTCATTTATTTTAAAAACTATTTCAGGAGTAAGAATTTCATTTAGCAAGAAGCCTTTTTAGCTTTCGCATCACAAGCTATCCGGATTAGATTTGCAACAGCATATTTCGACAAGATGGACAGTCAAATTATGGAAATGAAAAAATTCAATATTCTAGAACCCCCTTCAAAATTTGGTCCAAGTTTCCTGTCAAAGATGTTTTTAATAAAGAAGTCGAAAACGTTGCGACGAAACGTAACGCAATCGATAATAAAACGTTCCAGACGCGTAGGAGAATGGATACTTTTTGACAAAGAGGTTTTAGAACCACTGATATGACTTGTCGTATAGTATTCGCTTAAAAAGCTTCGTTTACGAAACGATTCGACGTAGTGAAATCGGTAGCTAAACAATAAATAAAAACGCAGCCATTTTGTTTTATTTTTTATTTTCTTAGAACACAAATCGCAAATAACACAAAACATTAAATAAACAAAAATAATTTAATATAAATATTATAATGAAATTATTGGAAAGAACAATGAAATACTTACATACTATACAATTGGTTTGCGTTTTTTTTTTTCTGCAATACTGAAAGAGTAACATCCTGCCTCTTTGAATGACTGATCACGACTGACCATGAAAAAAACTTCTTCGAAGAACATCAAACTTTTATTCTTCTAGTAGCGTGCGGTGACATCTAGTGTGAGATACCTTAAGCTACTTACATTGCGTACAAAAGTACTTTTTCATCCCGTAAACTGTATCCTGTATGCCTTAGGCGGATTTCGTCTTAGTGCCGGGAGGGTACATACGTTATTGGAAACAAGCAACTGCAGGGATGAATCTGAAGATAATTTTATTCTCTGTGATTCGAATAGTCATGATGAGAATTTGGTAGAAATAAATAAATTACAAAATAATGTATTTAATATTTACCAGATATAGTACACCAAACAGTCAAGATACACTTATTTGTTCTCCGAAAGCGAACTTCTGCCAACAGGTGATTTAAATTTGACAGCTCTGATTTCTTACCCCAAGTAAAAACATGGGGCGCGTGAGATTGCATTCAGTATGCACCCGAGTTCACATCGAACACAGTGCAAAAACATTGGGATGAAAAAAGTTTCACATAAAACGCTTCAGTGCGTGTTGAGGGCGCACCAGGGCGCCCCCAGTGTCGACATCAAACAGACCTACATACTTCCTAAAAAAACGAAAAAAGATTACCTTTAGCTCTCTTTCCATACTAGTATTGGAAATTTCAATTATAGTTTTAATCATATGGTAAAATAAAACACAAAAATATTTTATTTATTAACACAGATAGCAACGTTACCTCAAAAGTTAATTTAATATCATATTTGACAATGAAAATATACCTAAGTAATTAATTTACACACAGTTGTATTTTTCAAACAAAAAAATAATATAGATAGGTAATCGATAATATCGATAATATTATTATGTAGATATTAAACAAAAAATCAAACCCAAATGAAGTGTGCTATATTCTTAATTTTTATAAATGCATCAGATTTTCTTTTACAAAAGACGGTTAGATACATAAATAAATATGTAGCTTATATATGCATAACACAGTTTTATTCGTTGATTATTCGATGTTTTATTATGATAATGGCTGTATGATTAAAAATCTTAATAGTAAGTAACACAATATAATATCTAATATGTATATTAATATGTAATACAAATGATATTAAGATGCCTCGATTCGGTGAGTTAAGGCATATTTTTTTAAAGTTACCGTAAGGTGATACAAGTAAAGTATATTTCTCGTAAGCTGCAGCAATAACGATTTGCGTCAGTAAAAATTTGTTTTGGTGCGGTGTTTATAATAAATTAACTTTACTCACTATCAAGAACCGGAAACTATTCGATAATTGCATTTAACAAAAATCTTTATTTTACTTAAATTACAATATAAATGTTCAATTTATATTCCAAATCTCCTCTTCCTCTTTCTCAAATGACGATATATTATATTCATTTCTCATCTATACACATAAATAAAAATGAAATGTCTGTTTGTAATATCAAAATATCAGTTTTTTACTAAATGCGTATGAAAGTACATACGGTACTTAGAACAAAAACGCAAGTTTTAAAATTTTTGTCTATCTGTCTGTCTGTTTGTTCCGGCTAATCGCGGAAACTGCTTCACCGATTTTGACGGGATTTTTTCTGGCGGATAGCTGATGTTGTAAGGAATAACTTAGGCTATTTTAATTACTCCTCTAGATGGCGCTGCGGTTGCAATTTTCAAAAATTCTTATTTACAGGCCGATTTTGACGGGATTTTCACAGGCATATAGCTGATAATCTATACACATCTATACACATAAATAAAAATGAAGTGTCTGTTTGTAATTTCAAAATATCAGTTTTTTACTAGATGTGTATGAAAGTATATACGGTAGTTATAACAAAAACGCAATTTAAAACAATTTTGTCTGTCTGTCTGTTTGTTCCGGCTAATCTCGGAAGCGGCTAAACCGATTTTGACCGAATTTACACTGGCGGATAGCTAATGTTGTAAGGAGTAATTTAGGCTATTTGAATTACTCCTGTAGGTGGCGCTGCGGTCGCAATTTTCAAAAATTCTTATTTATTAGCCGATTTTGACGGGATTTTCACAGGCAGATAGCTGATAAGCCGAATTAGCTTAAAATTACACAGTATCTATACACATAAATAAAAAGTGTAAAATATCAGCTACAGGTAAAGCTCGGAAATTAGAACTCGCGGAAGTTAGAATCGCTTGGAAATTAGAACAACATTTTATATAACGTTAACAGCTTGGAAATTAGAATATAATATTCTAATTTTCAAGCTTTAGAATAGTAGCTCAGAAAAACTTATATTTTGTTTCGAAAACATTATGTAGGCGTGTAAAAATAAAAAAGACTTTCCCTTAACAACTATCGCCTACTATGTTGTGGTGTTTCTGATTATGCAGTATTGCAAAAACATATTGCATATTGTGCATATATTGCATAAACAAAAAAAATTAAAAGAAAACACCTTGTCGTTTGAAATTAAACTTCAAATAAAAGAACAAATTAAAAAAGGTGCCTCCAACAAAGCATTGGCTCTTAGGTATATATAATGTTGCGCTGTCTTTTATTTCTCATTTAAAGAAAAAGTAACCTTTAATAATGGCCAAGGTATTAAAGTCTTTTTTGCCATTAAAAACAAAAACCCTTCATATTGAATCCAACTGAATTCCCAACAATGGAATGCAAACTTTATGCATGGATCTTACGGTTATGTTATGCTTTTAATATAAAAAATTACTCAGTATTGAATACTATTTTTAATTTTAACGATATATATATTTAGCTTTAAGACTAATGTAACAGGTAAGTATTGATCTCTTCTGTAAAAAAAACGCTTAGAAATTAGAAACATTTGAAAACTAGAATTCGCCAAAACTTTTTTATTCTAATTTTCGAGCTTTGCCTGTATTTACTAAATACATATGAAAGAATTATTATTTTCAATACATTGATGAATTTTGGCGAAACGAAGTTCGCGGGTCAGCTAGTTTTAAATATAATGAATGGTAAATATAAAAGGGAAATAAAAGCTTTGATTTAATTACGAGCCAATATTTAATTCTGATAAAGTAGGTAATAGGAATGGGAGATGGGCAATGAAGAAGAAATGTTTTCTTCATTGCAGATGGGACCAGACAGGAGAAACTAATAACGGGTGATTTTTTAAGAGGTTTAGAACTTTAAAAAAAAAAAAAAACACAAAAAATTCGAAAAAATTAATGAAATATTTATTTGAATCGATAGTTTGAACCTTGCAATTTAATGTTTAAAGATAATTTCATGCAAATGTTGACCGCGGCTGCGTCTCAGGTAGCCCATCCGCTGAGTCCAATTTTGGCATACTCTTTCACACATATCGGCCGGTATCTCACGAATGAATGCATGGATGTTGGCTTCCAGTGCGTCAATCGAAGCGGGCTTGTCCCTATAGACATTAGCCTTGACATACCCCCACAAAAAATAGTCTAATGGTGTCAAATCGCACGATCTAGGCGGCCAATTGACCGGCCCGAAACGTGAAATTAACTGTTCACCAAACTCGCCTCGCAATTGCGCCATTGTTTCGCGTGCTGTATGGCATGTGGCACCGTCTTGTTGAAACCACATATCATGCAAGTCAAGAACTCCCATTTCGGGCAAAAAAAAGTTTGTTATCATCGCTCGGTAGCGTTCACCATTGACAGTAACGCTGCGATTCGCATCATCTTTGAAGAAATATGGCCCAATAATGCCGCCGGCCCATAAACCGCACCAAACAGTGGCTTTTTCGGGATGCATTGGTAGCTGTTGCAATGCTTCTGGCTGATCTTCACTTCAAATGCGGCAATTTTGCTTATTTACGTACCCATTCAACCAAAAATGAGCCTCATCGCTGAACACAATTTTTCGATAAAAAAGCGCGCGATGAACATTTCGAACCGAGCACGAATTTTGATAGTAAAATTCAATAATTTGCAAGCGTTGTTCATTTGTAAGACGATCCATGGTTAAATTGCAAACCAAACTGAAGCTGTTTGACAGTGACACAAGGTACTAAACACACGTCAGCTGTCAAAACCAGTGTTGCCAAAACCAAACCAGCTAAAAAATTACCCGTTATAATAAAATAAAATTAGTTCTTTCTCTCTGGATGGGACCATTCATTGGTAAGTTCCAAGAATTGTCCTTTCATTTTAATTTATTTTACCAAAAAGAAAATGTAACAAGGTCCATTCTCCATTGATTTATTTTTGTACTCAATTTTCGGAGCAATTGCTTTAAAAATTCATAGAAATAGCAATGAAGAAACGGATAAATAACGCCAAATTAATGTCGATATTTATCAACCGTAGCATTGTTCGTTGAGGTCTGAATTCGTTCTGGGGTCGCTAAAAATTATTTTTTTTTTTGCTGTTATCAGAAAACTCTTTTATTTTAATCCTGGGGTGGGGGGAAATTCTCTATTTTTTAATCATGGGGTGGGAGTCGCCCTGAAGTAGATCTTGGTATTTGGCTTGGGCAAGTTAAGGAATCTCATCAGCTGTCAAAGTTACGTCAACATCGCGTGGGTATTGTAATGTAATATTTCATTTGATTATGAAGAAAGAAACTGAATGGAATTCAAATTAATAGCTTTGTTTGTTGAACTTTACCCAGGGTCGCCCTGGGTTTTCTTGACAACTCCAAGAGTTGTCAAAAAAACCTGGGTTTTTCGGTTCTCAAAAAACGCATGACGGCTGCTGATTGTATATTTTTCACAACGCACAACATCAAAAGTTTCCATTTTGCTTTATTTGTTCGATTTGTATTTACTTTCATCAAAATAAATGCATTCACTTGCATTTCGTTTAGTTTTATCGAAAAAAAAGACATGAAAAATCAAATACAGAAGAAAAATACACAAGAAATGCTTGACAGCAAAAGTAACTTCAACAGCTGATTCGTTACCTCAACTCGCCCCAGCTAAATAGCAAGATCGACTTCAGGGTGACTTCAGGGCGACCCCAGGTTTCAAAAAACAGAGAATTTTGTATTGAGGGCGAGTTGAGGTAATTCAAAAAACGCGCTGTGGCGACCCCCGGGTGACTTCAGGGCTCAACAAACAAAGCTAATGTTTCCATTTTAATAAAAGTACATAATAAAATCAAACAAATAATGCAAACTGGAAACTTGATGTTGTGGGTTGTAAGAAACACACGATTGGAAGCCCTTACCTTTATTTTTGTATTGCTTGACAGCTCTTGAAGTTGTTACGGAAACATTTGTCAACCCTTGGTAAAGTTCATAGAACAAAGCTATTTACTGCAAAAGTGTATTTAAATATTGATAATCAAAGTCAAAGACCACCTTTTTGCATCTTAGTTGGACACTTGCAGCACGTCCGTCGGTCGTCCAATTAAGCTTACATTATGTACATGTATACATCTTTGTCGGTTCAAAATAAAATAACAATCTTAAAGGTGCTGGATAACAGAAGTTTAATAGAAAACCGTTTAAAAGGAATTTTATGTTCAAATAATATGCGGAAGCAAAAGGGAGCTAGTGTCAGAGCCAGTGGCGATTCCTGGTCTCCAATAGTAAAGCAAAAAGAAGCAAATTTACGTTTAAAAACGAATTTTTAATTTTTTTCATTTGTATGAAAAACTTTTATACTATATTTGAACGCGATCGTAAAAGCATATTTTTCTCAAAAACGGCACTAACAATTTTAATTTAAAAAAAATCACTTGCTTTTTAAGTACGACCAATCATATGGCTGAAAATTTGTTTTAAAAAAATTTCTAAAAACGGTACTTTCTATAGGACGGTTTTTGTTTTGGATATCTCAAAACTGGCTCAACATACTTTCAAAATTTCGTATATATATGTTAGTTGTGGGTAGCTTAATTTATATACTGCAAGAAGGCACCTACCTATATTTTTAAAAGATGTTTTATTGTAGGTAATTTAAAAAGCATTTTTTTATTTAAAAAATTAATATGTATGTATTTTGAAAACTGCTTATTATATTTTGTTCAAAAATTTTAAATAAATGTATTTCCTGAATACCTATGTCCTAGCCTTTTTGATTTTTTTTTAAATCTTTTCAAAAAGTTCTTCAAAAAAAAACTTTTTTTCTCAAAAACAGCTCCATAGATTTTCATAAATTTATTCTCATCAATTCAAATTCATCCAAGAAATAAAAAGATGTATTTTTTTCAGCTCAAATTAGTTTAAATATTTATTTAAGAATTTTGAAAAATTTATTTCATATCATATCAAAATCTCAAGCCCCTAGACCACTGCCACACCTTAGAGCAAGTTGGTGCTACCCAGTCGTGCATTTTATTTCTAATTTGCTCAAAAAAGGCTTGAACGATTTTTATTCAGCTTTGTTACATACAAGGTAAAAAAAAAAATTCATTTTGCTGGTTTTCGGCTACAAATTATATTTACGGAAATCAAGTTTGAAAAGGTTTTATTAAACTGGACAAAAGTGGACAACCACATTAACGAAATGGTTCGCACTTCCTATAAAGTATATATCTTTCATAGCACCCACAAGATTGCACCTATTTTTTTAAGGAGTAACGGTTGCTTAATTGTAGCTAGCACATATCGAACCTTACAGTTTTAGAAAAAAAATTTAAATGTTTACCAAATTTCTTAAAAATGGTTTAAACAATTTGTATGTACTTTGTGGGCGGGATCACGACGTTATCCAGAATGTCAGAGTAGAAAGGACAACATCTATAAAAAAAATATAGAAAGATAAAATCTACAAGTAGAAAAAATCTAGAAAGATGGAGCCTGGAATCTAGAAAAAAGTTTAATTTAGAGGAATTCTAAATCTAGTATTAATATTAATAATTCTAGATTTTGTCCATTCTAGATTTCTTTTTCTAGATTTTGGATTTTCGAGATAAAGTATTCTAGATTTTCGGTTTTCTGAATTTTTCTAATTCTAAGTATTTTTACTTGCGATTATAGGTACTATAAGGCAAGTTATGGATTCGTGCAGAAAAAAAATTTTGAGATAACAATCACACATCATGACATTACGATGATGGCGAAGTCGAAAAAAGTGGGTCTGGGAATTCCGTCCGTCTGTCTGTCTGTATGTCTGTTCGCGCCTCTAGAGCCTGAACGGATGGGCCGATTTGCTTCAAATTCGGTATTTAGGATTTATTTGGCCATCGCTTGGAAATTTTTTTAAATTTTTGCTTTAGGCCCAAAAATAACGGCACCTGCCATACAATCGTAAAGAAAAAAATTGATTTTCTCAAAACCGGCTCTAACGCTTTTGATAAAACTTTCAGAATGCTATTTTTTTAAGACAGTCTATCTTTTGGTTAGAAAATATTTTTCAAAATTTGTCTTATAACGGTACCTCTCATAGAACCAGTATTTTCAAATCAAATTTTCTCGTAAACCGTATAACCGATTTCAATAAAATTTTAGGCACAGAAAGTGATTCATAATTTTATTAATATGTCATTTCAAAATTTTCAAAAATTTTTTTTTTGGATTTTTTATAATTTTTTCAAAAAAATTTTTGGTTTTCGAAATACATGAAAACGGGTATATTGATTTTTTTAACATTATTTTTTCAGATATAAAGTATGTATTGCCATATATTTATATACTCAAAAAAATTTCAAAATATTTTTTGGAAGTTTTTCAAAAATAACCTTTTAAAAAAAAACTGGTCGAACGATTTTCAATATTTTTTTTTCCTAGATTGACATATAGCTTTGAAATGTTATTGCATACTTAGTTTTTCCGAGAAAACTCTTAAACTAATTTAAAAAATAAAGGAATTTTCGAAATTATTTTAATTTTTTTTAATATCCATATATGCAGCCACTAAGCAATACATAAGAGCAAGTTCGTGCGACCCAGTCGTGCATTTTATTTTTTCTAGATTTCTAGCCCTTTGTGTGATTGATTTCTAAACTGTTCTTATGTTTGGGCTTAATACAAGTAACGGACATCCGATGTATAGAAGCAAATTAATTCAATTACTCGTCTTCGTATAACGAAAATAACGGTAAAATTGACGTATCTTATAACACTGTCAATTTGCTCGAAATGCGGGACATAAACACTTCTTAAACAAATATTTTGAACTTCCTTGCATATTTTATACAACGAAGAAAGAGTAGTTTTTATTGCTCAGAAACCATCTATTGCACCCATAGATCAAGTAGGTATGTGCGACAAATTCGTGCATTTCATTTTAATGTAGACCTTACTTAGTACTTAATACTTTTTGCAAACCTATTTAGATTTTCCTGGCAATCTGGTTCCTTTTCTAGGTTTACATTTTCATCCCTGCGTGTGCGTTGCCAATGATGCGATTGCTGGCTAAGTTTTATTTTGTTTTCCTTTGACTCACTATTAATTTGAGCATCGATTTTATGCATTAAAGGTGGAATGAAGCAGCACACGAGGGGTAAGGGGAGTTTGGATACGATTTGAATTAGAATATGAATGCGCTATTTCCAATGCCATTCTAGATCGTAAACATAAAGCATGCGAAAGACGAAAAATTTTGAATGGGAGTAAAATGTCACGAGATTGCTGCGGTTAGTTTTATTTGAATGAAAAATGTTTTGTTGTAATTAGGTAAACACATGGGTTTAAAGAAAACTCAATAATTAGGTTTATATTTTGTACACAAAATATTATTTCATGATACTTTTCATATGAATTGTATTTATTTACTTTTAGGAATCGCCACTGGTCAGAGCTGTCATATTTTGTTTCGTATAATTTGGACTAATGGTGAATTCCACGACATTTTCGGATTCGCCCTCAGATTGGATCTAGATTTCACGATTGTTCTGGTTGCATGGAAAATAAAATGAGTTTGATTTTGTTTTTGTTATTGTGTGTGTGTCTTCGTTTGATTTATATGCAACAACATCTTTGACGGAATGCCTATCGTTTTTCTTAAACAAATTTCGAGTTTTGAAAAATTCTCCATCATCGGATGATATTGAAATATAATTAATTATTGCTGCTCCACTTTTAAAAAATAATAAAATATTATTTTGCAATTAAAACACAATACCAAAATGAGAAAAACAAATTTCCATCTGATGACGTTAAGGAATGTCAATTTGTGTGTGTGAAAGTATGTGTAAATCTGGCTCTGAATCGAAAATCGCAAAAAGCGATCTAGATTCAATCTGAGATCGAATCTAGATTGTTTTTTTGGCTTCGTGGAAAATGAAAAGTGCTCGAGATCGAATCAAGTGGTCCCCTTAACATTAAACAAAATTTTGAAAAATATAACTTTTTTTCATTTTTTCGTTTTTCTCATCATCATCGATATAAATATATATGTACATATACACACTTAAGTTTGTCAAGGTAAGCCTTTCAAATGAGTAAAATAATTAAGTTGAGTCCAATAACATAGGGCTCTTTCATAAATAAGTTTGGAAAACTAATAGCGAGTTTCATTAAAAAAAAGATTTGCTCTTTCTTTCAAAAGATTTGATTTTGATTTTTTTCAGTTGTTCAAGTTTCATTGCGAAAAATAGAGCAAATCTAGATCAAATATCAACGTGAAAGATTATTTGATCTCTGAACTCTGATGGGTTGGGAGATTTGATCTGAATACACACATACATTTAAATAGCCTTCTCTGTCATACGTCAAATGAGAAATTACTTATCTGTTATTTTTTGTCGTTTGCTGTGAAATTGTACTATATGCAACTATATGCATTTCTGGGTGTCATATGTCAAAATTATGTGGGTGCTTGTTAGTCAATCACCAATACTATGAGAAAATGGAAACAAGTTTCATTGAAAAAAGTAATACCCGATTTCGAGAGCAAATCTTCCACATTTGAATGAAACTTGATACAAAATTGTTCTTGTGACAGCATCACAGTGAATGACGAAACGACGAAACACAGAATGTTATTTGCCAGATATCCATTGGATATCAATTTTTTCAATATAAAGATACCTACTAGATATTTTGTAAATTAAATATTTTTACTAACGGAGTCAGAAACTTTATTTTGATATTACGAAAATTTGATTTTGTAAACAGCGAAAATGATATTTTAATGCGGCATTTTGAAAAATGTGGATATGTGATAATTTTAATTTGGACTTCAAGTCCTCTTTTATTTTTAGAAGAACATTTCTGTCAATTAAATAATTTAATTATCTTTTTAACTATTTCAAACAAAAGTTTTCAGCTGTGTCCAGCCGCTTCGAACTACAAAACTATAATTACTTTGAAATCAAATAAAACATTTATTGTTTGTTCATTTATTATAGTACATGTATATTAACATAAATGCCAAGTTCTTAACAAATTAATTTTAGTTTCTGTAAAAAATAAACTTAATTCTTTCCATTGAATTATAATAAAGCCACTTCTTATGTTTATAGGAATCCTCAATTCAACGTCCTTAGTGGTGCAAATAATAATTCTTTCAAGTAGTGACGTCAACAAACTTATTATAGCGAACATCAGTCAATTGTCAAACAGACCTTGTAATATCATTAAGCTACAATTTCTTAACAATGAATGCAATAAGCCCTAATACTGAAAATCCAATAGGTACATACATACATATTTTATTAAAACTTATTTCACTGATTTTGTATGCAACCCGCTTCGTGTGCAAACAGTTCGTTTTGTGCGAATGTCTTGCCGCAAATACGACAAACAACAAAAGGCTTAGAAATAAAGTGGACTTTGAGAAGATGCTCGTCGTAAATTGTGCTCCTCGGAAAACTAATCTGGCAAATGTCACACATTGAAGGACTCTCTTCTGCGTGTGTCTGTAAGTGTTCTCTGAATTTAGTTACCGCAAAAAAAGCTTTGTCACAGGTTGCACATTTAATATCGGTTAAGTTATTATGACGGCTCATATGTACTTGCAGGTAGAACTTGGTCGAGAGTGTCTTACCGCATGTTAGGCAGGTTAAGTTCTCTTCGACTTTGGAGTGTGTTGATTTTACGTGCAAACGCCGGTTATGTAATGAGTGGAAGTGTTCATCACAGAGCTTGCATTTATAGGGCTTCTCCCCTGTATGCAATCGCTTATGAATAGCCAGATAGTTTCGATATCGGAATCCCTTTCCGCACATTTCACAAATAAAGGGCTTATTATTCGTGTGAGTAATTGAATGTATTTTGAGCTTATTGTATTGGCGAAATCCTTTGCCACAGTCCTCGCACTGAAAGGGCATTTCACCGGTGTGAATCATTTTGTGAATGCGAAGATTGTACAAGTCGTTGAACAATCGGTTGCATACGTCGCATCGACCTGAAGTGCGTTGTTTTTTTCTTTTGACATCGGGCTTCTTTTTAGCTGTGCTGATTATTTTTAATGGCTTTGAAGTTGAAGTAACTGCTTTTATGGATTGTAAAGATGAAATTCCTGATGATGGTTGTTGGTTGTCAATCGCAGATACTTCGCCCGAGGGATGAAGAAGCTCGTAGGCAACAGCTTGTGTTTCTCCATTAACGCTTCTTATTGTTGTTAAGTTTGAT
Organism: Platycheirus albimanus; assembly: GCA_916050605.2. NCBI lineage: Eukaryota > Metazoa > Arthropoda > Insecta > Diptera > Syrphidae > Platycheirus > Platycheirus albimanus. Next base: position 53,366,376 of record OU696697.1, on the reverse strand, counting down.
TTGTTTGTATAAAGGTTGTCTTCCTCCGCTTCACCGGTAGTAAATTCATCGTCTTCTAGAATCTACAAAACATGTTAAAAAAATTTTGAATTAACATTTTGGTATAGATAAATTTAATTTTTCATATTTGTATATAAATCTTCAGGAAAAGTGAAAACGAAAAAACCACCTCTTAAAAAGGGAACACCTTCAGTGTTGTCATTTGCAATACCAGCATTAATTTTTGGCAATCAATTAGGGATATACATAAATGTATTTCATTATTCGGGACTTGGAAGGACTATGGTTTAAATGGAGGTTGCTTGATTCAAGACATCCCGCTTTAATAACTCAAAAAAAATTCGTAAACGACTCTACCGATATTGATTTATTTTACAGTATTTTAATTTTTTTATTTTTTTTGTGTGTGGTAAAAGTGGAAATGTGGTTTCAACAAGATTGTACGAAAGTAGATCAAGAACTTAACGGATGTTTTCAGAATTTGTTTTCATTCAAATATGTAAATAGTTAATCTTACAACTCTTTCCAATGTGCATTTTTTGTGTTTCGGGGGCTATGCATTAAAAAATATTCCAAATCATTAAGATGAATCTGTGAAGGGATCGCACCAGGAACGTTATCGATTATCGAAGCATGATTGGATACCAACGAAGGCAAGTGATTATGAAAATAAAATATAATAGTTCACTTCTAATTCTGAAGCCAAACAAACCACTTTGTTTTAATATAGCAACTCGCTCGAAATATTTTGGAAATTAAACTGAAACTGACGCCACGCGAGTCAGAGAAGTATACCTTCTTCTGTTTTTTCATATTGGTTTGATATTTTTCTTGAAAAAGCAAATATGCAATAATTCATTGTTAGATTTTTTCTAGGAAAAATATTGAAAATAGTTCAACAATTACTTTTTTATTTTTTTTAAGCCTTTTCCAACCAATATTTAAAACTTTATTTTAGCATGTGAATTCAGATAAATCTGAAGTTTTCATTTGGAAAACCTATTAAAAAAAAAATTCAATCCACCCGTTTCCAAAATATTTTGTTTGATTACATAGGTCGGTATTTAAATCCAAAATAAAGTTCTTAAATTTTTTGGAATGCAATATAATCTTTGTTATGAATGACTTCTTGTGTTCAAAACTAATTTTATTGAAATCGGATGAAGTAAAGTTTAATAAAATTCTTCTTAGTAAAAAAAATTATTGTATGAGAGGCACACAGTTTCAAGACAAACTCCAAAAAGTCAATTATAATCAAAAGATCCACTTTTCTGTCCAAAAAGCATCCAGAAAATTTTATCAAAATCGTTTGAGCCATTATCGAGAAAATCTTATTTCTATTCAACGAATGCATAGCAGGTAGCGTTATTTTTCGACCTAGAACTTAAATGCAAAACCCCCTAGAACAACAGAATCAGCTTTAAGTTGATCAGAGCAGGATCTAAACGTATATTTTTAAAAACATGCGTTCTAGACTCGAAGAGTTTTTTACTGTTGTTGATTTCTCCTGTGTTGAATGCCAAAATTATGAAATTTGGGCTAACATGCTCATGCTAGCTGCATGTGCTCAGAAAGACATTTTCTGTCATGTTAGGTATACAATTCAAACTTTTCCCGTATGTTTCATTTATCCTTTAATTTGTTATTGGGTAATATTTACTTGCCCTACTGTGCAGGAAAAAAATCGAGATTTTAATCAAACATGACATAACCGATGACAGAGAACCCAAAAAAGTGGTTTTCGCCATACCGTCCATCGGCGTGGCTCTGTCTGTGTGGATGTGAGTCTGTGCGCTTTTTTACGTCAAGCTACAGCCTTAACCGTTGACGGATTTTTTTCTTACTTTATACAGTACCTAGTTTATAGAAAAATCATTTGTTTTATTTCGTTTTAGTTCGGCTCAAACTGGTACCTTTCAAATAATAATTTTTTTTTCATTTTGGATTTGCTCGAAAACGGCTCAAACGATTTTGCTTAAAATTTAAAGTTTAACAATAGGTTTGTTAATTGGAATTTTTGATAATACTGGGTTTTTCGTTTTTGGCTTAAATGATCATAACGATAATCCGGTTTAAACTGCTTTTTTCAACTGGCCAGAAAATCGCAACGGCTTGATTGAATATAGACTCAAACTTTGTTCAGCATGGTTCTTCATAGTTTTCTAAAATTAGGCTCCCGTTTCCCGTACAAGGAGCTGTTCAGTTTTAGCCAACTTTTTTTTGTTTTTTTTTTTTTTAATTTGCACAAAAACGGATCTAAAAATTTTGTTTAAATTGTGTGTAATATTCTTTGAGGGTTCTGAAGAAAACTGCGTTATTAGTTTTTGGCTACGAATGATAATAACGGAAATCGGTTTTAACGGTTTTATTAAACTGGACTTTTGTGGACAACGACATCCTAAGGTATATATCTTCATAGATTAAAGATTTCTTAACGGTTGCTCCCATCATACATATATCGAGGCTTTCAGTCGTAACCAATATTTTGTATTTATTACTAAATTTCTCAAAAACGGCTCAAACAATTTTGATAAACATTGTGAGTAGATATTGTATTTGGGAGCATCGGTAAGATAACTGCGTTCTCAGTTTTTTGCTAAAATTACAAGTAATGGACATCTGTATACATTATATACAATCAACTTAACTCCATTGGAGGTCTTAGTGTAACAAAGTAACGGAGAACATTAACGTATCCTATAAAACTGTCAATATGCTCAAAGAGCGGGTCATAAACACTTCTTAAAAAGAATTTGAACTTCTTAGCTTATTTTATGCAACAAAAAATAGTTTTTTTATTGCTCGAAAAATGTGTTATCATCATGCTTTGCACCCACAGAGCAAGTACGTGCGACCCAGTCGTGCATTTTATTTTAAATTTCTTTTATACTGATTTAATCAATTCCAATTAAATATGTTAAACAACATTCTTACACCTTTTTACAAGAGCTACAAATACATTATGGAATGTTTTGATAATGATTTAACTCATTATCTTTAAAATTAAATCAGATACCAACATTGTTTTAGTTAAATATTATTGTTTGTACAATACATCTAAATTTATCATGTCATATTTTATTAATCAAAAGACTTAATATGCTTTTGATAAGAGCTATGATACAGTTTTATTGTTTATTTAAAATTATGTTCATTATAAAGATATTTTATCTAAGTTTTAAAAGTCTTATCTTATGTCCCCAAGAACCGATTTTCAATTAAATATAAAAACTTTACTAAAATTTTTAAACAAAATGAGCCCAAAAAAGATTCGGTTTTTGAATAAAGCTTTAAATACAAAAATAAGAAACAATATGAAGACCATCCTTAACACTCTGTTGATGTATATAGTTAATACGAATGAATATAATTTTCAACTACGAAAGTAGATATAATTCTCACCTGGAAAACACAATAAATTAAGCCTTCTACACACGGATCATCTTTAAAGGAGGTCATAATAATATTTTAAAGATTTTAATTTTATTTGTGTCCTCTTTTATCTAATCAAATTAATTAAACAACAAAAACAACCGAATTCTAGCACTGATATATTTGGTTCAAGAAGAATATACCACGCGGTAAGTAATGTGAACAGTTTTCGTTTGCATGGTAACTTTATTGATTAACTAGTTGAAACCATGAATAGCGAGTACATACTGGTATCGATTGACTAGGGCTAGACGTCATTGCACCACCTTTTGATTGGTCGAGCAATTTAGATGGCCGCTTTTATGGGTATAGTAGTAATCCCTCAAGGACAGATACACCTAGGTATGTATACTCGTACATATGTAAGTATTAAGGACGTACATATGGGATAGATAAACTTTATTGCATAATAATGGTTTTTGTTAGATAACTCCAAATATTTGATTTATCAAGCAATCGTGCCGCATTCAACAGAAATTCATGAAAGAACAGTTTAAATGGGCATTTAACGGATAATAATAAAGACACTTTTTGGACATTGAGGCATTGCTTTTATCTCAAATATCTTATGGGGCTTAAATCATTGATGGATTCGAATCATATAGACACATACTGTACACATTTGTATAAATTATGTAGCCTTAATAATATATGTATGTCATCTATTAGAATAATATAATGGAAGGTTCCGCTATAGTACTAGCTGATGATTGTTCATGATCATCAATCTCTTTTTTTTTCTATATGACTTTAAATAGCTTCTTTTATATTTAGGTTACATTTTTGCCTACATACATAATATATGTATGTATGTTGATTTATTAATTTATGTTGTGCCATTGAATATGGGTCATTAACCATTAATGGGTATTAATATAATATTGACGAACATTAACTTCAATAGGGTGGCTCAAATTGGGAAACGGTTCGTGTCTATGTCTCAAAGGCTACATTTTTTTCTAAAGGATGCTATTTTAGGAACTTCAAAATTACAATAGATATACCAGGTTTGTTGCCGTTTGCTATTTTTGTTTGGCCTTATACCTACACGACTCTGCATGTCACAATAGACTTTATATATGCCAAGGATTTTGTATTGCTTATTCATCATTTACACGAAAAACTAATTTACCATTTTTACTTGCTCTATAGGGCAAGTATTGGTTTCGTGCAGAAAAAAAAAAATCGAGGTTTTAATCAAACATGACATTACGATGATAGAGAAGCCCAAAAAAGTGGTTTTCGCCATACCGTCCGTCGGTCTGTCTGTGCGTCTGTGCGGATGTGCGCTTTTTCACGGCATGCTACAGCCTAAACGGCTTGACGGATTTTCTTCAAACTTGGTATATAGCAGTTTGAAGAAAAACCATTGTCGAGGTTTTTTTTATTTTGTTTTAGCCCGGCTCAAACTGGTACCTTTCAAGTAACGGTTTTTTTCAATTTGGATTTCCTCGAAAACGGCTCTAACGATTTTGATTAAATTTATAATTTAGCTTACTTTAAGCATTTCTAACAAAACTGCGTTTTTTGTTTTTGCCTCAAATGGTCGTAACGAAAATCAGGTTTTAACGGCTTTTTTTCAAATAGCCATAAGTTCACAACGGCTTGATTGAATCAACTAAAACTTTGTTTGACACAGTTTTTCATAGTGTTCTATAGGATGGTTTAGTAAATTTTTCACTGAAGCCTTTCTAAACGGTGGCTTCCATACAACGAGCCGTTGAGTTTTAGCCAACTTTTTTTGGTTTTTTCTAATTTTCTCGAAAATGGCTCTAACGATTTTGATTAAACTTTGTGTGTTATATTCTTTTAGTGTTTTTAAGAGAACTGCGTTTTTAGTTTTTGGCTAAAAATGCAAATAACGGAGATCTGCTCTTAACGGCTTTTTTTCAAATGGCCATAAGTTGTCAACGGTTGCATCGAATTCACTCAAACTTTGTTTCGTACAGTTCCTTACAGCTTCCTATCAGATGGCATTGATTTTTTTTCAGTTTCTCTTTTTTAAATGGTGGCTCCTATACAAAGAGCCACTAGATTTTGGCCAATTTTTTCCTTTTTTCTAATTTACTCAAAAAAGGCTCCCCCGATTTTTATGAAACTTTGTATGTAACATACATAGAATACTTCAAACAAAACTGCATTTTTAGTTTTTGGCTATACATGATAATAGCGGAAATTGCTTTTAACAGTACCTATTATTAATTAGGCCATAACCCATAAGTGGACATTTGTATCATTTATAACACCCAAAAGATAACGTCTTAATTTTAAATATTACAGGTTTCTTAACGTTACCTCCCGTATATCGAGTTTTCCAGTTTTAGCCAAATTTTTTTGGTTTTTACCAAATTTTTCAAAAATGAATTGTTCTTATTGATCGAAAAGTTTGTTTTCATCGTACTATTGCACCAACAGAGCAAGTACGTGCGACCCAGTCGTGCATTTTATTTTACTGACATTATATTGACAAAATACTGCATATTATTGGCACGCTTAATTTATTTAGCGCACACCATGCAATTAATAAAGGAGTGCGGTAAAGAAGGTGGTTGCAAAAGGCAAAAAACTAGTATGTATGTTAATTCTTTATCTTGTCAATAATTTCCAAGTTGTGACAGCAGCATTTTTTTTTATAACGTGCCCGCACCACCAGGGTTTTTAATACCCTTAACAAAAGTTAACACAGTACGATCGTTTAGGAATTTTGGATAAGAGATAAAAGAAGATTCTGTTGCACATTGGGTTTGAATGTGTCTCTAATATACTTAACAGTACGTTCGAAGTCAAGCTTAAAGCCATACATTGATGGGCATTCCTAGCGATGCGTGTGTTTCGGGGAAATTGTTTAAGGGGAGAAATGCATCTGGCTATTTCGTTGGAGCACTGTTTATAGAAGTAGCGATAAAACAAGATGGAGACAATAAGAGACATTACGGCGATGCTCAAGTGACCCAATTTATATACTTAATGGTCTTTTCACCGATCAATGTCAAGGCTTTTTTCTGTGTCCTATCTAGGAACACCTGCCCAGATGTGAGAATTATACTCGAGCTTCGGGACATTGAATGCCTTTTTGATTAAAGCCAGATCAGAAGGGGAAATATATTTTTTTAATAGCGATTCAGGAAATCTAAGCATTTTACCGAATTCGCCTTTATTTATTTGTCCGCCGCATGTTTTTTGACAAGGTTAGTGGGATGAAGAAGAAACTAATTTCCACTTGGCTTTTGACAAAAAAGGCAAAAATGTCAAATTATCTGTCATGTCATATATCGATAAATCGACGAAGGAGACACACTTACAAGCACTGGCAACTGAGGCCATTGGCTCAAGACAACACAAGACAATATCACGACAAAGAGAGACAGACAGAACAGAAGAGAGAAGAACATACAACATATGCCAACAGCACGCAGTTATTAGTTTTAACTCCAATTAACTAGTAACCACGCTCAACGATGATTGATTTCGCTGATCTTTTGGAAAGCGATGCTTTATCAGTGCCAAGGCCGTTGAAAAGAAATAATATTTTTCTTATAACTGCGTCTAGAATTTTGGTTCAGAAGTATGGAATATCAATTTGACAGTCCAAACAACTACCTGCCAAAATTACTCTCTACATTGTGCATTGGGAATTCAATTTTTATTTAGTTTCATTCGAATTATATAAAATAATTTCCATCGTTCAAAAAAGCAAGTTCGTGAAAACCACATTATGGTAAGAATTAGAAATTCAGATACCGTTACACTTAAAAAAAAACTATTGAACAGGTGGTGTTGATGGCGCTAATTTCGTTTTTCAGTTCATATTCGTTGGTTTTTGAGTGAAATAGTTTACGTTTACGAAATATTTAATTCAATTCATTCCGTTTGACAGCTCAGTATATTGTATTGATGAGTGCACGATGGCGCACAAACGATCATTAGCACTCGATTGATCATTGAAAAATCTGTGTAGCAATAATCGTCGCTTTGGTGGCGAGATGATACTGTTATAGCGGGTGACTTCCGACAAACATTTCCCACGATTCCAGCAGCGGCGGATAAATTAAACGCATGATTTGAGGCATCTTTTTTGTACACAAACCATTCCATCGAGTGTGAATATGCGAGTGTTCCTGCAACAGGATAGAAGCGCAGAAGTTTTCTTTTCAAAGAACTACAGAGAATCGAAAATGGACAAAGTCCGGTAGATACTTTCAGGGGTTTAGTAACGATTCCAACTGCCGCCATTTACCAATTCAACGAAAGATGAACTCATCACTTATCCCAGCAAACATTTTTCTTCACTTAAAATGAAGGTTCACTTTATGTTCAGCAAAAATGAAGAATCAAAATTGTATTCGAATTAAAAAAAAATCTACATTGGATTTTCATTCACATATATGAACAAAAATGAGTGTGATCAAGAAATATACAAAAACCTAGTAAATCTATCTAAATTTCCTTCACTCTTATGAATAAAAGTGAATGTTAACATACAATTGTAAAGAAAAAGCGCTTAAATACATTCATTTTGGTGAATGTTTCTCTAATCATTTATATATCATTTTTAAAGATTCATAAATGAATGCCCATTTCTCAGGAGATTTGATTGGAATTGAATCGTTAGTGAATTCATATCTGAAGGTTTTCTTCATTTAAATGAATCATAATGATTCATTTTTGAAGGAAAATGTTTGCTGGGATGTATGTATGTTTATCCGAACATACATACGAGTATATAGGTCAAAATTATCGTTGCTACGATTGTTTGAGCAACGAAAAACTTTGATGTCAATGACTTAAATTGTATGATTCAAAATCAAATTCCGGGAGAACCGCGTTCATACAAGTCGATCCTTCGCGTAGAAAATGAAGACGAAGTCGTCATATCCAATGGAATTCGTAAACTTTTTGTTGATGCTGACTCATCATTTGAGTCTTAAAATTGGATCTGTCATCATCATGCTACGAAATCATCATGCCTCGAAACTATAAAATGGAAACCGACTGATTGTGACGAAGCTTATGAATAATATGATATAGTGGCAAGAATTTTGAAAGGGCAGTTCAAGGGAGAAGAATGCCTGCGATTACGCGAATTCAGTTCCCAGTGAAACTTGAATGCGAAGACCATAAACAAGTCACAAGAACAGTCGCTGGAAGTGTGAGGCATGAATCTCGAAATGGCTTGCTTTTTACAAGGCCAGCTATAAGTGTCGTGTTGCCGAGTTGGAAAACCATCCTCACTCTTTATTTACGCTACGTTATTTTAAAAATTTTGTTGCGTTCTGAAAGGCATTAGCCGTGAAAACGAATTTTCAAAAATTTCAATTCAAATCAGACTCTCTCAAATAATCATAATTCCCTCAAATAATCATATTTGATCTTATTTCGCCAGGAAAATAAGCACGAAAATGTATGTAAATGCGTTTTTTTTTGTATTTCCATATCATAACTTAACCCAGCACGAGTGGTAAGGAATATCCTGCACTTGTTTTGATTTCTTGTACAAGGTGGGCGAAAAGAAATCACCCTATTGGAATATGAACAGATATTCTAAAGGCGGCGTTCCCGGGTCGCCTAATCTCTCGTTTTGGCGATTTGCACTGGCCCGCAAGGTCGCCCGTTTCAGACTTTTTTTGTGGGGTTTTTTGAAGTCCCGGAGTGTTTACGTGAACAAGCCCGAGACTCTGGACTCAAGGACAACATTCGACACGAGTGCGAAGTAATGAAAAATGCCATAAAACGAGCAATCAATTGTGACAGCGCCGGCGCGGCGCCCATTTGCCCGATATCATCTTCTCGACTTGACCAATACAATTCTAAAGGTTCAAGTAAACATAATCAAAAAACAGAATCGAAGTTTTTTATTTAGAAAAAAAAGAGAGCCAAACAGCATCGGATGGATGACTTCTTTTGGCCCACCTTGTACTTAGCAATGAGACAGAAATATTGAGTTGGGCTAAGTACTTACATTCGTGTGGTGCGGTTAAAGAATGAGTCTCTTTAATTGACAGTACGTCTGAAATTAGACTCAAGAGGAATCTGATGGGCTTTTTTTGCAGAGCGAATATTACGGAATTAAGGAGAGAAATGCAACTGGATATTCCTATAATATGGGTATGGGGCATTGCTTTAAGAAGTAGGTATGAAATGAGATGAACTCTATGTTATGATTCTACCCTTGAGATGTGAATGTGTAATAGAAGCACCTGATTGACAGTTGAGTGTTTGACGTGTCTGGTTGTTTAAAGGCTAGCTCTGTATTTGTTTTAAAATTTTAGAAGAATTTTTGATTAAAAACTTTTTATTTGGTTCAACAAAGAAAGTTAAGACCCAAAATCAATTTTATAAGTCATTAATTAAGGTGAGATAGTTTGTTATTTGTTAAATATTCATCAAAGTAGCGGAATGACGGGTATGCAAAGAACTCCTACTAAGATTAATGACAATGACGGCTTGAATTATAATAAACGCCCTCGCACAGCGGATTCAATTTCACCAAACCAACTTTTTAATAATGGAATGGCAGCCAATCATCCTACAACAAGTGTTAATATGCCTATTAATGATTTAAATGCAATAATTGCAAGAACAATGTCATCCCTCCTGGACGAAAAACTTAAAAATTTACCTACAAAGGCAGATCTTGAAGGTATTTCCCATAAATTACAAACTCTGCAAATAGCGAATGAGTCATTGCAACAACAACTGCATCAAGTGGAAACAAAGTGTTTGACATTGGAGAGAAAGGTCGAATTTCTAGAAGCCAAAACAAACGAAAGAAATGTCATAATCCATATCCCAACCATAAACGAAAGTGGCAATGAGAACCCAACAGATAAGGCAAAAAAATTATGTTTAGAATTATTGCAGACTAATAACTCGGCGTTGATCTCATCAGTACGAAAGCTCAACACAAGAAATAAAAGGTTTTCAGATATTATTGTGGAAATGCAAAACAGAGAACACGTTGGCCATATCATTGAAGCGGCAAGTAAGCTTAAGAAAACCGGCATATCCATACATCGAGATTATCCAACAGCAGCACGGTTGAGGAGAAGACGGATACAACAGCTTAATAGCGATATTGTTAAGAAAAACAAAAACTTAAAAACTCAAATTCGGTGAGCACTCATTTTATTATGACAGCAACAATAATCTGATGTACGATGACGGCAAGAACCAGAATGGAATGACACTACTGCAGCAAATAACGGGTGATTTTTTAAGAGGTTTAGAACTTTAAAAAAAAAAAAAAACACAAAAAATTCGAAAAAATGAATGAAATATTTATTTGAATCGATAGTTTGAACCTTGCAATTTAATGTTTAAAGATAATTTCATGCAAATGTTGACCGCGGCTGCGTCTCAGGTAGCCCATCCGCTGAGTCCAATTTTGGCATACTCTTTCACACATATCGGCCGGTATCTCACGAATGAATGCATGGATGTTGGCTTCCAGTGCGTCAATCGAAGCGGGCTTGTCCCTATAGACATTAGCCTTGACATACCCCCACAAAAAATAGTCTAATGGTGTCAAATCGCACGATCTAGGCGGCCAATTGACCGGCCCGAAACGTGAAATTAACTGTTCACCAAACTCGCCTCGCAATTGCGCCATTGTTTCGCGTGCTGTATGGCATGTGGCACCGTCTTGTTGAAACCACATATCATGCAAGTCAAGAACTCCCATTTCGGGCAAAAAAAAGTTTGTTATCATCGCTCGGTAGCGTTCACCATTGACAGTAACGCTGCGATTCGCATCATCTTTGAAGAAATATGGCCCAATAATGCCGCCGGCCCATAAACCGCACCAAACAGTGGCTTTTTCGGGATGCATTGGTAGCTGTTGCAATGCTTCTGGCTGATCTTCACTCCAAATGCGGCAATTTTGCTTATTTACGTACCCATTCAACCAAAAATGAGCCTCATCGCTGAACACAATTTTTCGATAAAAACATTCGATATGAACATTTCGAACCGAGCACGAATTTTGATAGTAAAATTCAATAATTTGCAAGCGTTGTTCATTTGTAAGACGATCCATGGTTAAATTGCAAACCAAACTGAAGCTGTTTGACAGTGACACAAGGTACTAAACACACGTCAGCTGTCAAAACCAGTGTTGCCAAAACCAAACCAGCTAAAAAATCACCCGTTAGTTGGCGAAAGTAATGAATCCAGTGGTTCTCAATCTGCACATCAAAATGCTCCAGGGCTCCCACTTTATTTTTAAATGTAATGCCGTCTGCCATAGTAATAAAACTAATAAAATAGAATTAATTAATATAAAAATTTTGTCATATAATATTCATGGTTTAAATAATAAGAATTCGATTACAGACTTTTATAATTATGTGAATCAGTTTGAAATAATATTTTTGTATGAAACGTTTGTTACCGAAGAAAATTATAATAATTTTGGAAAGGTATTTTTAAGTTATAAGTTTGAATGGATACCTGCTTCGAAAACGCAAAACCGAGGAAGGGCCAGTGGAGGATGCTACTACGGGTTTAAAAAAGAACTTCAAAGCAAAGGCGTCAACTGTTTACTGCAGCATATGCACAATCATTTATTTTTAGACGTGAAAATTGATAAGGAAAACTTTAAAATATATCCAGCATATTTAAACTGCAACCAATGGGAAAGAGACTTCGGCAGCTTGGAAGAAGCAATGGGACTTTCAAACAGTCTTAATATCATGGTGATAGGAGATCTAAACGCGAGGATGGGGAGTGTAGAGGGTACAAACAATGCTGTGAGGGGTATAACCCGACGTTCTAAAGATACTGTTTGTAATTCGAGGGGAAAAAAAAATACTAGACCTATGTGATGCATATGGATTGAGAGTGCTCAATGGAACGAGTCCTGGCGACCCTAACGGTGAATACACTTTTGTAAGTGGACAAGGTACTTCGGTTGTTGATTATTGTTTAATAGGAGAAAACTGGAATGAACGCGTTTTTGATTTCGAAGTTAATAATGTGCCCTATTCTGATCATATGCCCATAATTGTAAATTTTGGATCCAAAGTAGAAATTGCTGAAGAAAACCGAGCGCTTCTTCCTGTTCCCAAATTGATATGGCTAGAATCTAAAGGAGAAAAATACAGATCGAATTTAAACATACAACTGATAGCTAACCAGGACCGATTAAGTTTCTCTGCTCTGGAAAATATTATAAAAAACTCGTACCCAAACACATATACTAGGAATAACAGCCACAAAGCACCATGGTTCGATAAGGATTGCACCAAGGCAAGAAACCAGTCCTTTAAATGGCTTAAGCTCTTCCGGGAAAAAAACTTGTATTTTTTTAAAGAATCCTATCTAGAAGCGAATCGGCGGTATAAAGATATTTGTATGGAAAAGAAGAGAACATATTTTGAAATGGAAGCTGTTAACATGTCAAGCTGTAGGGATTCACGTCAATTTTGGAAACTGGCGAAGAAACTCAATGGAACAACACCAATTAAATCGCAATTTAAGCCCTGAAGTTCTTCGTACATACTTTGATAGTTTGCTTAACCCCTTAGATTCTTGTGTTTCCTTTCACTATGCAAATCCGGGACTGCGGAATGATACGCTTGATGCCCTTATTACTGAGGCAGAAATCATAGAAGTTTTAAATGAGCTGAAGAACGGTAAGGCTCCGGGTTCGGACTCAATAACAGCTGAATTCTATAAAAATGGAACAGAGTTGCTAGTGCTACCAATTGTTTAATGAAGTTTTGGAGTCTGGAAATGTACCCCAGAGTTTTTTAGAAGGTCTAATCTTTCCTATACACAAAAAAGGAAGCTTAACTGTCCCGGACAATTATAGGGGCATCTCTTTTTTGAATGCTTCTTACAAAATCTTTACTTTAATCTTTGGATCAAGTGTTTGTACTCAAAAGCATAGCAGAGGAATTCCAAAGGCAAAACAAGAAACTGTACACATTCTTTGTGGATTTTAAGGCAGCCTTTGATTCACTAAATCGAAATTTGTTGTTCTACAAGCTCTACGGAAAGGGAATGTCACAAAAATTCGGAAGAGTTCTTCAAAATTTGTATGCAGGAACAAGAGCACGAGTATGGAACGGTGAAGAATTATCTGCGTGGTTTGAGACAAAATCGGGCGTGAGACAGGGATGTGCCTTGAGTCCAGTACTTTTTTCGCTTTTCATTGATGATTTAATGGATGGACTACCTGGAGGTGTGGAGTATGCTGGAACGTGTGTTAAGGGTTTAATGTTTGCGGACGATGTTGTTTTGTTGTCCAATTCTACAGAATCCTTACAGTTAATGATAAATCGCCTTTATGACTACTGTAATCTCTGGGACATAAGCGTCAACTTAGAAAAATCCAAAGTCATGATTTGCAAAAAAGGTGGAGGAAGACGTTGTAGAATGGAGACCTGGAATTACAATGGTGCGGAACTGGAAGTAGTGGGTGCATATAAGTACCTAGGTGTTATACTTACTAAAAGCTTTACCTTGCAACAGCATCTACAAGAAAAATTATCAAAGGCTAAAAACGCAATTAACGCAACATGGAAAGGATGCTTTGCTAATAGTTTTATTTCCCATAGCAGCAAGTATAAAGTCTTTGAAGCAGTAGCAGAGTCAGTCATGTTTTATGCTGCCCAGGTATGGGGTCATAAGCAATATGAGGAGGTTGAGAAACTGCTAAGGTTTTATCTCAAACGAATTTTTCACATTCCTACCAACGCGCCGAACTACTTACTTTTAATCGAAACTGGACTTTCACCTCTGTTCATTAAAACCTTGAAATTGCAGGTAGACTATATCCTAAAAGTGATGAAAATGCCGAATGAGCGACTGCCAAAAAAGCAGCTTTAAAGACTGTTGCGGATGGAACAAGTTGGTACTCAGAATGGCTGGATCTGGCACTGCAATGTGGTATGGACATTGACTTGAGTATACAAAATATTGCAAATTGGAAAGGAGTGCTATATAGGCTGATTAAGAATGTAGATGAACTTCATGCATCAAAATACAGGGAAGAAGCTAAATCATCAATCTTCAGATCAATTTATTGTCGTTTAGATCACAACCTGTCAGATAGAAACTACTTCCATGACAAAAACAGTGTGCATGAAATATCCATGATGATAAGGCTGAGAGGAGAACTTTTGAGTATTAATTATATACCTCACAGGGAGGATTTACCATGCATTTGTGAATTGTGTAATTTGCGGGAAAGAGAAGATATCATTCACTTTATTGGAAAATGCCCGATACTCCAGGAAACAAGAGTACATGTATTTGGAAAAAGGTTTCTTACGGAGGAAGAATGCATTAAAATGTTAAACCAACTAGATCTGAAAAAACTATTTCAATATACCAAAACCGCTTTAGCCTATAGGCAAAGAATTATGACCGAAAACTTCTAATATTTTTGAACTAAGTATTTTGCTATCCTAAATGTATACATATAATTATTGTCAATCTGGCAGACGGCAAATGCCAAGCCCATTTGTTTTTGTAATACTATGTATAAACTACTATCTATTGTTTTAATAAAAATTAAACTAAACTAAACTAAACTAGAAGCACCTGCCGTGTATGCCATGTAGATTATAGTCACACCAAATGGGTAGTTGCCCTCTCCGAAGAATTTTAAGTCATAGTTAGAGTTAGTGTACACACTATATGAGTCCGATATACTTTATTGCAGTCCTGAACCACCTGCTTAAAGGTAAGGTAACGAACAAAGTGCATCGTTTATTCCTTGTTGAGGATTGATCCACCATATTTGTAAGCAAAGATTCCCAAAGTGGTCATTCCAAACATTTCTATGACTAAGTGTGATATTATTATAAACGAAGCATCTTGTGATGACGAGTGACCCATAAAAACTAAAAAGTATGCGTGGAGATGATGCTTTTAATGACGGCAGGACGCAGGAGTATAACAAAGTTTAACAGAATATGAAGTCCAATTATCCAATGAGTCAATCACACCAAGGATACCATTTTGGCAAAAAGCGCTGTTGACTGAATTCACACTGCCATGTTTAAAGTAGATATTCTGAAAAATTCGCTAAAAAGGCTATACTTCACGACATTTCAACACAATCGCAAAAATGGAAAAACCGGCCTAACACTCCTAAGATGAAGACTGATTCACAATATCGAGTTACAAGTCACAACGAGTCGAAAACGAAATCATTATCGTGTCACTTTTTACTTGCGATTATAGAAGATACTATATACATATGTAAGGCAAGTTATGAATTTGTGCAAATAAAAAATTCTAACACATATTGAGTTGATAGTCGAAAAAAATGTCTGTCTCTTTGCATAGGCACCTAAATAAATGGCTGGTCCGATTTGCTTCAAACATAGTAGACATTATGATGTCCTACAGATGGATTCTTGGAATTCTAGCTCTAAAACTAATGGGACCTAGTCATATGATTTTTAATAAAAAACTTATATTTTAAAAACGACTCCTACGATGTTGATAAAACTCTATGAATGTTGTTTTTCGTGTAAATTTCATGTTATGATGCGAACAGATTTTCCAGGAAAAGTATTATCATGGTACCTCTCACAGAGAGTAAATTTTTTCTAGATAAAGATGATTAAAATAGTAGACTCTGTAAAACGATAACGTTCATCAAAGTTCACTTCAATGTTATACTGCCAAATGCATTTACAATTAAGTATATTTTATTAACATAAAAAAACCCTTGATAAGATATGTGTTGTTCGTTCCCGGCAGACAGGCTAAGCCTTACTTGAAATAGATAATCTTTGAATATTAATTCCTAATCTTTTATAGTTCAATAAAGTGCTAATTCGTTTATCAATTAAATAAATAGAGATATTAAAAGGTTAAATAAGCCACTAATAACCAAAAATATGCTTTTTTTATTACCTGGTGGGTAAAAGTTTATTTTCAACGGTTCGATAATAATTGCTTATATTCTCGACCTATTTTAATTTAGCTGGTTATTTCTTGTGGCTTGGGATTTCTAAAATAGAAGTTTAAGTTTTAAACAAGCTTTTTTTAACTCTTCTTATATTGTTGATGATATACATTCATGGTAACTTGTTCTTGAGAAACACGTACCCATCATGACGCGTGGGAAAAAAACAAATGAATGTTTAAAATTTAACAAATATTATTCACTTTATTTATGGCAAATAAAATTAGGCAACCGTTGTTAATATACTTTACACGATTATTAGCCCTGTATTTTTGTTTGATATTTCTGTATACTCTAAATCAAATTAAGTCTAAATTAAACATGTAAATTACTAAAATAAAGAAAGCGAATTCAGATGGAAATCAGTGCGCAATCGCTCAAAAAGAATTATAGTTCATCTGACATGTTTTTTTCACGATGCGGTGTCAGTTGGGCAATCAAAATTTGTTTCAGAAGTAGAATTCAGTTGAAGTTTTGAGTCAAAGTGTTCAATTAAATTTGATTTGAAATGACAAGCCACCAAAATTAAAACTCAAACGCAGAGCAGCTGTCAAAAGAAATGTGCAAAGATCCCAGGTAGATAAACATACTAAAACTCTCTGATTTTTGACCTAAGTTTATATAGGGTTGAATGCTAGATCAACTCTAGATCGCTCTTGACCTGCATATTAACGTTGTTATTTAAAAATGAAAATAAACAACAGGGTCGCACATAATTGCTTTTTATATATGCAATAAAACGATAGTAGTTAATTTTTCTAGCAATTGCAACTTGTTGTAATAAAATAAACAAAGAAGTTCAAATTCTTTTTTAAGAAGTTTTTGTCAAGCATTTTGAGCTTATTGACATTTTTATTAGATAAGTAAATTTTTCCCATTAATTAGTTATACCAAAGCCTCCAAGTGAATTACGTTGTTTGTATACGTATTTCCGTATGCCAAAAAATAAGAACTCCCATAACAATACCCGCACAAAGTTAATCAAAATGATTTAAGCTCTTTCTGAGGATTTAGATGAAAACTAAAGAATGTCTAAAACTAAGCACCTTTATACAGGGTTTTCCAATAAGAGGTGTTATTTTGGTATTCAAAGAAAAATAGCATTTTTTTGAAATAAATGATCGGATGTTTATTTCAATGTAAAGAGGAGAGAGAGGAAGTATGCCATTAATAATGGAAAACAATATCAACCACTACGCTTTCACAACAACATCCTTTTCATGAAATTTCGCATCAGCAAATCGCAAAGTGGCTGCTGTATGCCCTCGATAGCTTTACGAATTCCATCTTTGAGGTCTTAAATCGACGCTGGGCTGTTGGCGTAGACCATATCTTTCACGTGGCCCCAAAGGAAGAAGTCGTAAGAAGTTTAATCACAAGATCTAAGTGGTCAATTGTGATTACTTCTTGGAGAGATAACACGGTCCGGAAACTTTTCCCGTAAAAGATCGATTATTTCGTTCCTTGTGGAGAACGTAGCGCCCGCCGTCTTGTTGAAAGTAAACGTTGTCCAGATCAATACCATCCAATTCCGGCCATTAAAAATTATTAATCATCTCTAGATAGCACAATCCATTCACCGTAGCTTTTGCTCCAGCCTCATTTTCATAAAAGTAAGGTCCAATGACCCACCGGACCATAAACCGCAGCAAACAGTTGCTCGTTGAGGATGGGTTCTCCGAGCCCCGACAATTTTGCTTGTTGACGTAGCCAACGAGGTGGAAATGGGCCTCATCAGTCAAGATGATTTTTCGTTGAAATTCCGGATCATTTTCATTGTTGATGATCGGCCGGCCTGAGTTCTTGTGTCAACTGAACTTTATAAGCCTTAAGACTCAAGTCTTTATGCAAAATACGGTGTAATTACGTTTGTGGAATAACCAATTCCAAAGAACGACGAGGAATGGACAAACCTGTGTTTTCTCCAACACTTTGGGCTACCATACAGCAGCAATATTCTCAGTTGTTCTTGAGCGACGTGCACGAGTTTTATTCTTCACATCGCTAACTTGTCCCTACAGCTCAAAAAAATCCTCGATAAAACGTTTTTTCATAATACACTGCTTTATATGAAGTTTGAAGAAAATCTTTCAAGCCGTTAATTAAGTAGCAGGAAGTGAAAAAGCGGATTTTGTTAAGCTATAATCTATATATGTATATAAAAATCAATTTAATTTTTGTGTGTGACCTTATTTCTAGAGTTAGGATGGGTGGATTTTTATATATATTCTTTTAAATGAAAGGGACCATAATGTAGATGGTTTAGAAGAAAAAAAATGTTAAAACCGTCAAGCTGAATTTTTTGTAGCCAATTTATAAGATTTGTTCCACTGTAAAGTAATATTTATTCGTAGTATTTATTGGAATTTATTTCAATAAAATTTATTTGATTTTTAATATTTCAAAATAAAAAAAAATAAAACATAAGGGAGAGCTAGAGTACGTTTTCAACGAACTGTTGGATACCCTATTCCCTATATTTTTGTATGTGTATGCCTGCGCCTCCCGCAGCCAGCCGCTATTCCAGTTTCAGAAACACAATTCTTCTTCAGCAGACAGGAAAAAATTCAATAACATTAATTTTGTGTGGCCCATGTTCAATAACTGCTGGCGTAATAAAAAAGGCTTGTGCCACGCCTAATTTTGAGACTAAGCTACTTAACCGTTTTTAAAATTCTTTAATTAAAAGAAAGCTATACATTCTGTGAGTTACATAGGCTATATATTTCTTTAGTCTCAACTCTCAACTAGAGATCCTTATGAAAATTGAAATAATGAAACCCAAGGTATCAAAAGTATTCCTTTTAGAAGTAAATAATTGAAATGCGCTGGAATTTGTACATGCGAATATACATAAACTGCAAGTTCGTCGGAAAAAAAAAGTTTGAACGATGCTAGCGAGGACCAAAAAAGTTGGTCAAAAAAATCTGTCCGTCTGTCTGTCTTATTTGTTTGCCTTTCCGTCTGACTATATGTATGTACCTAAAGACACCTACAAAAGCCCAAACGGGTGTGCTTAATTCTTTTAAACTAGGTATGTATATCGAGTTTTTAAGGTATTGTACATCAGGGAAATTGTTTTTTTTTTTTTTGCAGCTCGAAAACTAACGGTACCTGCAACTATAGTTATGTTGAAGCTCATTTTTTCTCGAAAGTGACTCAAACGATTTTGATTAGTTTAGCTTTTTATGTATGACCGTATGACCTATCAAATGGCTGGAAACAAAGTTACAAAGAATTGCTAAGAAAGGTACCTTTCTTTTACTTTCGGCTTTTTCGAAGACGGTTTAACCGATTCTGTCGGAAATTTACACATACATATATATATATAGGTTAAAGTAGGTTAATTAATACCTAAGTACTACATTCCTATATTTTTAATAAGTATTTTTTCGTTTGTTCAAAAAAATTTCTCTTCATAATTTAATATTTTGATATTTCATGATTCAAATAGTTATATGATAAATGCAGAAGACCTATGTATTGGGGGAATTTAATTTCTTTTTGAAAAATGTTCTCCAAAAAATGATTTTATTCTAAGAAACCAATCCACAAATTTTGATAATTTTACTACCATACATTGAAATTCATCCAAAGAATGAGAGTTTCGAAAAATAATTTTTTTTTCAAAATCTCAAGCCAAGACTAATGTCCTATTAGAGCAAGTTGGTGCGATCCAGTAGTGGACATTATTTTTTTTTTTTTTTAAATTACTGTGGCGAAGGCCAAGCCTGTATTTGCCGCGAGCGAAGCCGAGGGTGAAAGCTAGTCATACTATAATATTTGATTAAAAATCCGAACTTTTTTTCTGCACGAAACTAATACTGGCCCTAAAGACAAGTAAAAATACGCTCAGGCTCAACACAGTGTACATATGTACCTACCTATATTTTTTCATTTCTAGCCCTTCATTTAATTTCGTCGCAACTCCGAGATAATGATTTCTGTTAAGCACATTTCGCAACATGATACGACCTGAAAGAATAAGGTTCAAAATGGTTTTGCAAATTTTCGTTTTATTTTTTACACCGCCAACGGGACTTGGGTTATTATACAAAAACTGCCCTTGGCTAACCTATACTAGACTGAATCAAAAAAACAAACAAAATAATTTTGTATTAAGTCAATAAAATTAAGCTCAAACCCTTAAAAATAAAAATTTGTTGAAAATTAGAAAACAAAAAATTATATTCCTCCCCCAATGTTTAAATTTCGCGCGCGCACGTGAATACAAAAAATAAAACTTTCTGTGAATTTACGAGTGCATCAGACTGTGTTTTTCCATGTAAAATAGATACGAAAAACAAATTACGATAAAACGTCTTTTCCGAATAGACTGCACATGAATGAATATTAATGACGACTCACGACGACGACTTGCCGGTGGGTGACGCGAACACTCGTATCTGAGCGAAAATACGCCTTTACTTTCCCTCTTGTCAATGTCTTATTTACTTTTCCCTTGTCATTTTTCAATGCTCAAAATCGCACCCTCACATTATTTTAAACTACACACTTGACCATGTCAAAATATCTGTTTACGTCTGGGATTTGTTTTTTCTTTTTGTTATTTTCTTAAATTTATTTTTATCTTTTTTTTAAATTTTTTCTTAAGATACTAGGTGAACTTAAATATTTTTTAAACATCATTATACCTTGTTGACATTTTCGTAAAATTCCTTGAGTTGTGTTGGAGACTCTGGATCTGATTGTTCTGTGAATTCATCAAGTAGTTCTCTTTCAAACCAAGTACCGAATTCGTCATTGTTGGGCTTATCCGATTTCTGGCCTTGGTGATCCAAAATCTGGTGTATGTAATAGTCATCTGCATTTTCGAATTCACTATCACATTGCGAACAAATGAACATGAATTTATTTATATCACATTTAAGTAAATCACTGCACTTTCGCGGCTGGGGGTCATGGTTCTCTAAATTTTCAAACGTTCCAATATCGTAAAAGAGATTATAGTCCTCAACAAAGGTATCGCCGAAGAACTCTTCCATAACTCAACAAAGGAATTAATTCGTTAGGTATAATAATTTGTATATATTTTTTTTAAATGCTCCGGGTACACACTGTGTAGCTTCTTTGAATGCTAGCCAACTACTAAATCGAAATCCCAGTATTTCTGGCAAATTCTTTTTCAAACTTTTCAAACACATAGCGTATATGGCTTGGTTATTAGGGTTGTATTCTGAATAGTTGAATATGGATTGGGGATGTGGGCGGGACGGAGCATGGGGTTCTTGTTTTTTGAGATAAAACGTACCACACGAGACACAATAATATCGTTCGTTGTCGCTGAAAATCTAACTAATTGGAGGCCTGTTTTTGTAAGGGTGATATGGTGAATAGTGATGTGTGTACCCGCAGTACCGCAGTTCAAGAAGGACTCTTCCATATCCAATTGTTCTATAAGCCTTGAGAAGAGTGCTCAATTCTTTAAGGAAAACAGGTGTGTAAATAAAAAGTGTACAGCTGATATTGATTGGGGTTGATAATAAATTGAACTGGGACGAGTATAGTTGTGTGGTTTATGTGTTTATAACTCGTACTTACAAGATGGACATAGCCACAGGGGTTTGACACTCGACTGGGTGCGTTTTGGTTACAGAATATTCTGCAACAATGTTTTCAAGACGTCAAACATTTACTAATACCTACATACATAGCTATAAAATGTATTGTTTGTGTTTATTTGTGCATGGAATGTTTATTTCTGGAGCAAAGGCAATTCTTGTTTCTAGATTTTTTTTTTATTTACTGCACCATAAAGTAAGTGTACGTACACTATTGTGCACAGGAAAATAAGAAAAGGTATACCTATTATATAGGTATTTAGCTTTTGCGAAAATAATACCAAACTAGGTCAACAATACATGTATAATATAGATAGGTATGGAATTACTAAACTCAGTTTCCTTTTCGTTTTAAATTTAAATAATGTAATCATAGATATGATACACTATTTAAGACCTTTTTGCAGTTTTTAAAACTCAGTATAAAAGTGATAAATTATAATCACCATATACGGACGCATATGAACAACTATCTTAACACACCTTTAACTTATTGGTTTCGTGGATGAACAAAAATGACATTCCTCAAAAACGACTTTAAGGGGTTGGGTCCGATTTGCCGATTTTTAAAATGTCGATTTGAAAAAATCGATTGTCATAATGTCGACTTTCAAAAAGTCGATTGGTAAAAATACCGCCAAATCAAAATGTCGACTCTTATAAAGTCGATTTTGAAAATGTCGACTCGAAAAAAGATCGACAGTGGCAAAGTGAATGATGTTCACATGCATGCGGCGCCGCATCATTCACTTTGCCACTGCCGATCAGTGTTGCGGCCCTACTACTGATTTAAAAATAATTAAAAATTTAAAACTGTCGATGCAATCAAAAGAACTATATTTTTTATCAGGATAAAAGTCGACATTTTTACAGACACATTTTCAATCGACATTTTCATAGTTTGGATTGACTGTCAACTTTTTTTCTGTCGATCAATTTTCAGTCGACATTTTGATAGTCGATGAAATTTGTATTTATCCAGTCGAAATTTTTTTTGTCGACCATTCGTACGTCTCCCGACTTTAACGATTTTGATAAAAATTAAAATATAAATCATTTTTGAAAAAAAAAAAAAAAAAAAAAAATGCATTTTAGACTTCAGCTCAAATAACTTTAACATGAAACTAGCTTAAATGTTTTTTTTTTTAAATTGCCATAAGCTCGCAAGGATTTGACCTCCAACCCGATGGGCTAATCTGAAGTTTACCTGAAAATTTCACCAACGTCTTACTCACATAAATGGCCATTGCGGTGGTGTTCCCAGACAAATTTCAAAGGACACATTTTGAGTGATAGAGTAATATAATGCCTTTATGTTTTAAGTGTGGTATAACGTCGGTTTTAATTAGCAAGGTTCTCCACCGATCGTAACGGTTGCGTTTGTTTCTGTGATTTTTTTTAGTAGAAAAGCGTATACTTCTTTAACTTTTTCTTCACGCAGTTTCCTCAGCTGATCCGGTTCAAATGCATACAAAGCTTTGTAACCGTCACGACAGCCCTATATTGCAGTTTCTTGCGTTGTACCTTAGAAGGTACAGGTAATGTTGAGCATTTAAAACTATCTTTGAAACCATAATAAACATTTTAATCGACTTTTGTAAATATAATTGCAGTTCTTAATAACACAAAGTGCAGGACTGGATCGCACGAACTTGCTGCACGTCTTGGGGCTTGAGATTTTGAACAAAAAATTTAATGAGCTGTTTTCAAAATATTAAATTTAAAAAAAAAGTTTTAAAAAATGTTTTTAAAAATACAAAAAGAAACATATTATTAAAAATGTTGGTATGCAGTGTAAATTGAGCAACCTAAGCCTATGTACTAGGTGGCAAAAAGAAATCACCCTATTGGAAAATGCTCTCACTAGACTAGGACTAGACAGATGCAGAATACAAGTGAACAAGAGATGGAGCGATACATGAACCGACATGGACCGATATTCTGAAGGCGGCGTTCCCGGGTCGCCTCATAGTTTTAGCGATTTGCACTGGCCCGCAAGATCGCCCGATTTAACCGTTTCAGACTTTTTTTTGTGGGGTTTTTTGAAGTCCCGTGTTTACGTGACCAAGCCCGAGGCTCTGGAAGCCCTCAAGGACAACATTCGACACGAGTGCGAGAATCTGTCGCCCGAAGTTCTCGCTGAAGTGATGAAAAATGCCATAAAACGAGCAATCAATTATTGTGACGGCGGCGGCGCGGCGCTTATTTGGCCGATATCATCTTCTCGACTTGAATTGATTCTAAAGGTTCAAATAAACATAATCAAAAAAAAAAAAAAAAAAAAAAAAGAATCGAAGTTTTTCATTTAGAAAAAAAGAGCCAAACAACATCGGATGGATGACTTCTTTTGGCCCACCCTGTATAAGCCGTTTTGGAGATAGTCGAAAGCAATAATAGGTCATATCTATAAACATGCACTGATTTTTTTAAAATCAAATTCGTAAGAACCGTTTTCGAGAAAAATAAGCTTTAACATAACGGTTATATGATAGGAACCGTTATTTTATGAGTAAAACAAAATTCCATTTCCACTTTTTATAATATAATCCACTTGAAAATTTTCAAAAACTTGGTCTTTTGGTTTTTAAAAATTTAATAAAAATGCAATTTTTTTAATTTTTGGAAAAAAAAACAAATTTGAGTTTGGTAAAAAAATGTCTCAAATGAAAACTACAAACGAATTTCAAAACAACATTTTTCGAAAACATTTTAAAAATGTTCCAACGATTTCAATATTATTATACTTTGGTTTCGTACAAAAAAAATCAAGGTTTTGATCAAACATGACATTACGATAATAGAGATGAACAAAAAAGGTTTTCGCCATACCGTCCGTCGTCAGTCTGTCTGTGCGGATGTGCGTCTATGAGTCTATGCGCTTTTTCACGTAAAGCTACAGCTTAAACCGCTTGACGAATTTTAAACTTCATATAAAGCAGTTTAAATAAAAACGGTTGTCAAGGTTTCGTTTTAGCCCAGCTCAAACGGGCACCTTTCATTTTTTATTTTCTCGAAAACGACTTAAGCGATTTTGATTAAACTCAAAATTTAACAAGCCTACAGCATTTTTGATCGTTTTTTTGTTTTTGGCTTGAATGGTCATAACTCAAACTTTGTTTGTATTGTATATACATATATACTATAGTACTACGCCACTTGAGGTGCGCCATCTATCGACACAAAAATAAGCTCTAGAATACCATGGGAAGCAACAACAACAATTAAAATGGTGGAAATTGTTGTTGTTGCTTCCCATGGTATTCTAGAGCTTAGTTTTTCGTCTATAGATGGCGCACCTCAAGTGGGAATACTATAGTTTATATATATGCAATGCTATAGGATGGTATTGCAATTTATACAGTAAAACTTTTCTAAATGGTGGCTCTGGTGGTGCAGCATTACATATTAACCTATCTCAACTACCTACATATATGTATATCGAAATATCTCGTTGCGTACCATTTCTTCTACGCCATACTGTAGACAAAATCGGTTTCGATCAAAGACAGCAAGTCTTTATGCCAAATTTTTAATATAGATTTCATTCGTTTTAAAATATTTGATGTGAGCGTCAGAACAGGGCTTATACCGATTAGGTTGAGGTTGACGGTTGACTCTTTTGAATAAAAAAACAAAACAAAATTACAGCTTGATACATTGTCGAACGATTGTGTCATTTATGGCAGTCATAAACAATGAATGATGATCGTATTTGAGTTCGAAAAAGGCAGATACTCAAACTCAAAGTGTGTTCGTGTAGAAGAAATAAACAAAAAATTTAACTCTGTGGGAGTATCTGTAGCCTTCAATGCTGGTGGTTGGCCTGCATTTCAGTTTAATTAATGAAACTTTATGATGTGTTTATTTTTAAAAAAGAAGGCATTTGTAAATACGATATTGTATGCCATCAGAAATTAGAGGTCAGAAGTCAATTGCGTATAAAATTAACTGTTGTTCTTTTTTCAATTAATAAAATATAATTGATGGAATTTCCCAGGAAATCTTGTATGTTCTGGTTTGGTTCCATATTTTTTAATAGTTTCAACAGAGTATCATATGAAATGACAAACTCCTGTTCGTCAGCAAATAATTGTCAGTTATGATGTTAAGTTTTTGTATTACTTGAAAGGCCTATTTTCTGGCTTTAGTATCTAGAACGTAAGTTTAAGATTCATTTCACGGCTCAAGGTTAAAAATCAAATTTTAACATACAATTTTTGAAAATTTTAAATAAACTCTATAGCTTAAATTTTATTGTTTAACTAGCGGTACCCGGCGCGCGTTGCTACGCCCAAAAAAAAAAACACTAAGGTACATTTTTATAAAAAAGTTGAAAAAAACTTTGCCAAAAGCCTGCATTTTTCTGTCTTCCACCCTGCCATTCCGGAATTTTTGCTGATGCTTGAAACCGCTTAAAAATTTATGAAAAAACCAAAAAAAACTATAAAAAAAAATTGAACCAAGTGTTAAAAGCCTGCATTTTTTTTCCTCCCACCCAATCGGCACGAAACCTTCACAGGAACCATCCCTGGACTTTACTTTATTTACCCTGAAAATTTCATAAAGATCCATTGGGCGGTTTAGGAGTCCATACGCAACATACATACATACATACATACGTACATACATACACACATCCATTTTTATATATAGCATTCGCACATTTTATTAACACAATAGCAAATAAGTTTAACCGAGAAGCAAATAAGTTTAACCCAAACGCAAATATATTTAAAACTTTAGCAAATTACTTTAACCCAAAAGCAAAGAAGTTTAACCCAAACGCAAATATATTTAACCCTTTAGCAAATTACTTTAACCCAAAAACAAATATATTAACCCTAAACGCAAATGCATTTAACCTTTTAACAAATATATTTAAACTAATAACAAAAGCTTTGAAATCATAGGATATTTTTTTCTGAATATAGCTTGTAATGCTCCCGCATATCGGTTTTTCCAGTTTTGGCTTAAATTTTTTAGTTTTCACCAAATTTTTCAAAAATAAGTTGTTCTTATGCTTGAAATTTTTTTGTAATCATCGTGCTATTGCACCCACAGAGCAAGTACGTGCGACACAGTCGTGCTACGAATTGCATACTCAAATTTTTGCCACCTTACTCCCCAATGCTTAACCCTATAGAAAAATCTTTTTCGAAAATGAAAGGACATGCACGACAACTTTTAAGTGAGCTAAGCAGAGACCAAAACTTGGTTGCTGTTATTGAACAGAGCTTGCAGCAAATTACAAAGGTGGATTGCGCAAACTATGTAAGGGATATGGTTCTCCTCATTCCAAAGGCAGCGAATGAAGAAGTCATTTTCTAAAAATATGTGTTTAATTATTTTTTAAAAGGAAAATTACAAGTTTTGATAGATAGATAGATAGATATATAATTTTATTTTCAAAAAATGTTTACAAAATCATGTTTGTGCTGGTATAAAATTAATTATGACAATAACTTTAAGTTGCCTGTCAGGTTTAAAAGTGAAATTTAAAACAAAAATAAGCTTAGTGAATTAATAATTTTATGAAAATTCATTGACAATTAGGTAGCGGTATTTGAGTGCAGCTTTCAAGTAATTATAAAGGTTTAAGTAGCAGTTTCCATTTAGTATGCTGAGGAGCTGAGCATGCGAAAGTACGTCATAACCAAGGAATTTCTTTCTATATCCTTTAAAAATTGGACAAACTCCAACGAAATGAGAAGTATTTTCAGAAGCATCGAGGTTGCAAAGTGTACATATGCCATTTGTATTTCTCTGAAAGGCTCTTCCGTTGAGATTCAGGAGTTCACAGCGCGCTTTTAAGATGAGACTGATCATATCACGGGGGTTAGTGTCTTCAAAATAGTTAGGTACTTCGGAGTACGATAGATTGCAGTATTCATCATGGAATTGGGATTGCTTGGCGTTCCTAGTAAACTCGACCCAGTGTTTTTCCTTAAGTTTAGACAGAAGAATATTATGTAATCCATTCCAATCAAGCAAATTTATATTAAAAGAGAAATCCATCGAGGTTTCGTGAAAAAGTTGTAACCAATCCTTAGCCCAGTAGATTTGTCTTCTTATAACCGCTTCTGATAAGATTCTAGGTAGTCTTTCATTGGTAAGAGACATGGTTCTCCGTATGTATGAAAAATGCAGCTTTAATGATGTTAAAAACGCCTTAGGTGGGCCGGTTTCGATGTGTAGAACATAGTTCGGCGTGTTATCTGGCAGAAGGAAGCATCTTATAATAAAAAACCGTTGCAGCTTTTCAGCTTGTATGTGTTCACGGTATCCCCAAACTTGAGCGCAGTACAACATTATGGCTCTGGTAGCAGCATCATGAATTTTAAACTTAGCTGAGTGATTGACAGACTTATTCCTCAATAGTTTGGACCATGTTGAATTAATAGAGTTTTTTGACGAAGCAAGTCTATTATCTAAATGCTCATTCCAAGTAGGGTTACCAACAGAGGTATTTTGACCCGGAGACTCCGGGAATCCAATCCATTCTCCGGGTTCCGGGTTTGGCCAATATTTCTCCGGGTCTAGTGTTTCATTTATAATTTTTCATCCCTGACCTGTTTAATTAATTTCAACCTTATCAAAACGCCGCTCCGGTTCCCTTAACTTCAACCTTATCAAAACGTTGAGATATTCCACTGTCAAGCCTCATTCGGGATACCCGGACGCCACACATGCCAGCTACTAGCAAGACAGTTGCAATACACTCACATGTTCCACTCACACAGACAAACTTCCAGCCAACTTTAACACAGATGATATGTATCTGACAGCTAATACATGTAGTAACTTGTTTGCTTGACTTGACTTGCTAAATTGAAAGAACGAAAGGCTTTTTAACATGTTCTCAATGACCTCAGGGGAGAAGAAAATAAAAAAATAAAACAATTTAAGAGAAATAGAAAATGTAACTGTAGGTTAAGCTTGGGTTTATTTTTACGAAGTCAGAGATACCCAAAATTAAAAAAAAAAATTCAAAAGCTCTAAGTATTCCCGTTAGCAATGACTTCGTTGGAAGAATTTTTTTTGTCATGGAATCAGTTTGGAGAGCAAGCAGAAACAGACTAAGAGTTGAATAAGTTAATGCTGAACTGATGGACTTTGTATCCGAATCAATTTTGACACGAATGCCAAGAGTTTTTTGAATTTATCCTACACCACAATCAAAGACTAATGGTTTTGGCAGCAAAATCTAACCAAATACATATATAATTTTGTTGAAATAGAATTTAAAAAAAAAACAATATATTATGTGTTAATTGAAGTACAAACTTTGTGTATTTAATTTTTTTTTAAGTTATAACAATAATGTGGAATGTTTTTTTATTTAATTTTTTTAAAGATAATTTTTTTTTATTTATTATTATGTACATATATGTATGTATGTAGGTACGTTTATCTCAAGCATTTGAACGAATAAAATATTTTTTTTTTTTTTGATAAGTTCAAAAAATCTCCGGGTCTGGGTCTTGCCAGAGTTGGTAACCCTGATTCCAAGACATATTGTAGTTGAAAACTACACCTAGATATTTATATTGATTTGTTACATTAATTTCATTGTCATTGAAAAACCATTTTTCACAAGCAACTCTACGTCCTCCATTTCGGAAAATAACAATTTCTGATTTACCAAGATTTACTTCTAGGTGCCACTTGTTGCAGTATCTGATAAAGCTGTCAATGAGTTGTTGTAAGTTTATGTGATTATCCGATACGAGCACAATATCATCGGCATAAAGAAGAACATTTATTTGCAGGCCTTCTAAGAATAGTCCAATTGGAAGATAGTCATGTAGATCATTTAAAAAGAGAACGAAGAGAAGTGCACTTAAGACACATCCCTGTCTCACACCTTTGTTGGTTGTGAAGAACTCAGACGAGCTCGAGCCATCCCAAACTGCAGCAGCGGTTCCCATGTAGAGAGACTTTATAATATTGACAATTTTTGAAGAGAATCCAAGTGATGAAAGCTTGTAAAATAGAGCATTTCTATCTATGTTGTCAAAGGCAGCTCTTAGATCTATAAAAAATGCATAGAGCTTCTTCTTCAGGCTAAGTTGGATCTGTATAAGACAGGACAGATTATAAACTTGATCAACATTAGAGTAGTTACTCCGGTAAGCAGCTTGAAACTCGTTTATGATGTTATTTGCTTCAATCCAGGTTGTAAGTCTTTCTAAGAGAACTGTGGTGAATAATTTATAGAGCGTGTCAAGAAAAGACAGTCCTCTATAGTTAGTCACTAAGGTAGAATCTCCTTTCTTAAATAAAGGATAAATAAAAGATTTTTTAAATGAGCTTGGTACTGTCGCTGTTTCAAAAATGTCAACAAAAAGCTTATGAATTTCTACAATCAGAAAAGGATTTGCATTTTTGTAGAAATCATACGGTATTCCATCCATCCCGGGAGTCTTAAGATCTTTAGACGATGAAATCGCAGAATAGACCTCCTCAAGTTGAATATGTCTGTCCAACTGAGGCACTTGAATTTCAAAAAGCTCAGAACAAATTGGAGGTCGATCGACTGGGAGAGTTAGCAAGTTTTGAAAATGTATCTTAAATTCTTCGGCTGAAATATTTGTTGATGTTCTAAACTGTTCCCCGCGTATCTCTTTGGCAATCTTCCACCACTCTTTCTGTGAAGTAACATTTTGTAAGCTATTTGCTATGTGCTGAAAATACTCCTCTTTTTTCCTTTTGCATAAAGTCCTGTATTTTTTATTAGCAGCATTATAATTGATTCTACAGATGTCCAAATTAGATTTTCTAAATGCTTTAAGGTGTTTAAAAGCAGTTTTTCGGGCCAAAAAACAGGATACATAAAACCAAGGTTTCTTGGGCTCAAATTTGATTCTAGTATTTATAGGGACACCATTAGCTTCATAGACACATTTTTTTATGGCTTCACAGCGATCTTCTATTGAATCTGTTTCTTTAATTACTGAAGGTACAAGTGCCTTAAGGTTATTCTTATAAGACAGATCTCTATTTTCAGACCACTTGATACGAGGAAAAAGGCTCTTGGCATTGTTGGGAGTGTTAATGTCATCAGTTTTAATGGAGCAGACCAACGGCATATGGTCCGAAAAAGTTTCACAGCCAACAGAAAAGTCTTCAACCAAATGAGATGCGGCATAAGAGGGCAAATATAGTCGATTACCGATGAACCCCTGCTGCTTACAAACGTAAATTCGCCAGTCTTGTCGTTAAATGCTCTGCCATTAAGGAAGTAGGCTCCAATATCCTCTAGAAAGTCCAGAAAAAGGTTACAGTTACTGTCACAGGTAGAATCTTTGGAGCATCTAAACTGTTCAGCAGAAGCAGGAGGAATTGAGTTGCAGTCCACTGTTCCTTGCGTTCCAGTTCTCACATTACAATCTCCGCCGAGAATGAAACTGTTCCCGTCAAATTCCGAGAAAAAGCTTTTGAGCGCTGCGAAGTCACTGTTCCAACGATTACAATTTAAATAGTTTTGATGTACAATAATTATTTTAAATGAAATAAATTTTCTTTTCAAAGCCATCTTCTATTGGTTTAAATATATTTGTTAATTTTTTCAGTTTTGCCCAATGAAAAACAAAGTTTTGCTAAGAAACAAAATATCAAAGTTTCTTAAAGTGTCTTATAGCTAAGCGCATTACAAGCTATATTCAGAAAAAAATATCCTATGATTTCAAAGCTTTTGTTATTAGTTTAAATATATTTGTTAAAAGGTTAAATGCATTTGCGTTTAGGGTTAATATATTTGTTTTTGGGTTAAAGTAATTTCCTAAAGGGTTAAATATATTTGCGTTTGGGTTAAACTTATTTGTTTTTTGGTTAAATTAATTTGTTAAAGGGTTAAATATATTTCCGTTTTGGTTAAACTAATTTGCTTTTGGATTAAAATTATTTGCTATTGTGTTAATTAAATGTGCGAATGCTATATAATAGCGGTAACCAGCGCGCGTTGCTACGCTAAAAAAACACTTATTTAATGTGAAATTTGATTTATTTATTTATTTCATATCAATGCTAGCGGATTAACAATATTTTTATTTAAAGCCTGCATTTTTGTTTTGTCTTCGACCCGATCTGCCATTACGGAATTTTCGCTGATGTTTCAAAACGCTAAAAAATTTATGAAAAAATCAAAAAAAAAAAAAAAAAATGTACCAACAAATGTTAAAAGCCTGCAATTTATTTTTGTCTTCCACCCGATCAGAACCAAACTTCACTGGAACCATCCCTGGACTAAACAATATTTAGCCTGAAAATTTCATAAAATTCCGTTGGGCGGTTTAGGAGTCCATACACGACATACATACATACATGCATACATACAAACATACAAACATACCCACATCCATTCTTATATATATAGATAAAAAAATTGAACCAACAGTTGTTAAAAGCCTGCATTTTTGTTTGTTCCGGAATTTTCGCTGATGTTTCAAACAGCTAAAAATGTATGAAAAAAATCAAAAATAAAAAAAAAAGAAAATCATCCAAAAAATGTTAAAAGTCTGCATTTTAGTTTTGTCTTCCACCCGATCGGAAAATGAGGAGTTTTCGCTGATGTTTCAAATCGCTAAAAAATTTATGAAAAAACCAAAAAAAAATGACCAACAAATGTTAAAAGCCTGCATTTTATTTTTGTCTTCCACCCGATCGGAACCAAACCTTCACAGGAACCATCCCTGCACTTAACTATATTTACCCTGAAAATTTCATAAAGTTCCATTGGGCGGTTTAAGAGTCCATAGACAACATACTTTAAAACATACAAACATACACACATCCATTTTTATATATAGCATTCGCACATTTAATTAACACAATAGCAAATAAGTTTAACCGCAAAGCAAATAAGTTTAACCCAAACGCAAATATATTTAACCCTTTAGCAAATTACTTTAACCCAAAAGCAAATAAGTTTAACCCAAACGCAAATATATTTAACCCTTTAGCAAATTACTTTAACCCAAAAACAAATATATTAACCCTAAACGCAAATGCATTTAACCTTTTAACAAATATATTTAAACTAAAAACAAAAGCTTTGGAATCATAGGATATTTTTTTCTGAATATAGCTTGTAATGCTCCCGTATATCGGTTTTTCCAGTTTTGGTTTAAATTTTTTAGTTTTCACCAAATTTTTCAAAAATAAGTTGTTCTTATGCTTGAAATTTTTTTGTAATCATCGTGCTATTGCACCCACAGAGCAAGTTCGTGCGACACAGTCGTGCTACGAATTGCATACTCAAATTTTTGCCACCTTACTCCCCAATGCTTAATCCTATAGAAAAATCTTTTTCGAAAATGAAAGGACATGCACGACAATTTTTAAGTGAGCTAAGCAGAGACCAAAACTTGGTTGCTGATATTGAACAGAGCTTGCAGCAAATTACACAGGTGGATTGCGCAAAGTATGTAAGGGATATGGTTCTCCTCATTCCAAAGGCAGCGAATGAAGAAGTCATTTTCTAAAAATATGTGTTTAATTATTTTTTAAAAGGAAAATTACAAGTTTTGATGTACAATAAATATGTTAAATGAAATAAATTTTCTTTTCAAAGCCATCTTCTATTGGTATAAATATATTTGTTAATTTTTTCAGTTTTGCCCAATGAAAAACAAAGTTTGCTAAGAAACAAAATATCAAAGTTTATTAAAGTGCCTTATAGCTAAGCGCATTACAAGCTATATTCAGAAAAAGATATCCTATGATTTCAAAGCTTCTGTTATTAGTTTAAATATATTTGTTAAAAGGTTAAATGCATTTGCGTTTAGGGTAAATATATTTGCTTTTGGGTTAAAGTAATTTGCTAAAGGGTTAAATATATTTGCGTTTGGGTTAAACTTATTTGTTTTTTGGTTAAATTAATTTGTTAAGGGGTTAAATATATTTGCGTTTTGGTTAAACTAATTTGCTTTTATGTTAAACTTATTTGATTTTGTGTTAATTAAATGTGCGAATGCTATATATAGATAGATTGTAGAATATATTTTGATAAGCTGTAAATTGTATGATCACTCAGAGTAATTCCGACCTCGCTTAAATTTGGAACACACCTATTTTCTATGTATAGTGTGATATGAATTCAAATAAAATAAAATATTTAAATTAAACGAACTGTAAAGTGTTGATTATTAGTTTTCTATTAGTACACAGAAAAGTTCGAGTTTTGAATGATTATCCACAGCGGCAACCAGAACTGCAATAATTATTGGAGACTTTGAATGTGATAGCTTAAAATAACCTTTCATTTGATATACCAATATCATCTTTGTTCGCACTGTGCCCAAAAATGGACCATTTCCTTTGAGTATACCTCAAATTTGAAAGTTGCAAAAATTCTAAAGCTACGTATTCGATATATTAGTCACGATATCGATCGATTTTTAATTTTTTATCTGGTCGGAGGCTTTTCAAATTGTATAATTCGTTGACAGTATCATTCCTAGATCCTAGTTGAGACTATTGCCCTAGAACACAACCAGTGAATGTCCTTTTCGTGGAAATTCTCGATGTCAGGGTATACCGCATCTATTAAAATTTCTTAATTATTCACTATTTGGCCGAGGGACTCACCCAAAAGGATGTCACAATTTCTGCTTAAATTTGAAGGAGGAAATATTCCTTCAGCAATTTTTATTAGTTGTTGTTGTGAAAAATCGCTATCTGTGATTCCGAGAAGTTGAGCTCTAATATTTATCCGGAATTTTAAATTTTCAATCGAAGTCCATAAGAGGGACGATTCCAAGCATGCTTTAATGATGTCTGCTAGCCTACATCTGTTAATGACGGGAAGAGCCTGTCGGAAATCTTTAGCAAATACAAAAGTAATCCTGTTTCCGCCCGAGCAAGAGAGTTTCAAAGATCTTTTTCTGTTAAGTTTAAATACCTAATAAATAGAGAGCCGACCGCCCAATTGAGCCTCGTGGCAGCAGTAGCGGGCGGTGGTGGGGACCGCGAACTTCTAGAGAGACAACACGACGGACGGGATTCAGTTAGTAGGTAGCTAAAAATCTGATTCCTATGTATAATAAAAAATCGTTTCCATCAACGAACCGATATTATTTTTCAATAATATTGCATCGTGTAAGGACGATTCGATTCATAGGATTCTAAATGTAGAAGAGTTTTTCCAATCATAGCAGTAGCGGGCGGTGGTGGGGACCGCGAACTTCTAGAGAGACAACACGACGGACGGGATTCAGTTAGTAGGTAGCTAAAAATCTGATTCCTATGTATAAAAAAAATCGTTTCCATCAACGAACCGATATTATTTTTCAATAATATTGCATCGTGTAAGGACGATTCGATTCATAAGATTCTAAATGTAGAAGAGTTTTTCCAATCATAGGTATTTATAAGTATCACTTGATTTTTTGAAAATAAGCTTAAGGAAACTCAGACTTCTACTGATCCTGAACTCAATAAAGAATACATACCAGAAACTTTACTCATAGCACTTTCCATTGTGTATATATAAACTATAGTATTACCACGTGAGGTGCGCCATCTATGGACGGAAAACTAAGCTCTTGATTTAAGACTACCACCTTACGTGGTAGTACATACTGCATATAAAAATGGATGTATGTTTGTTTGTAAGTATCCTATAGGCTCCGAAAATGTCCATCCCGTTGAGCTTAAACTTTCAGGAAATATTTGGTA
The DNA here is from genome assembly GCA_916050605.2 of Platycheirus albimanus. Taxonomy (NCBI): domain Eukaryota; kingdom Metazoa; phylum Arthropoda; class Insecta; order Diptera; family Syrphidae; genus Platycheirus; species Platycheirus albimanus. The sequence continues at coordinate 53,330,760 of OU696697.1, read as the reverse complement.
TTATTCCGAGAGTGTTTCTGTAAGTGTTTTTTTTTTATTATTTTATTAAAAGATGTCGATGAATCTGAACTCTACTATAGATTAAGTAAATTTTTTTAATTACTTACGGAGGATATACAACGCCTCTAGTTTATTTGGCAAGCAAAATATTTTTGGAAATTTCTTACTTAATCATCATGCTTATTGTTATGTTTTTAGTCTTAGGTTCGAAAAAAAACTTATTTTCGTTTACTTTTAAATCACCACTTCTATCTAAGTTCAAGCTCTTTATTTTTTTATCTTAGCACCACTAATTATTCACCATTTAATCGTCACCACGGTTATAATCAAAATTGTCCCGTTTCAGTTTGAGATGTCCTATTTATACTGATATAAAGGTTCTCGAAGAATCTAATACTCGAACCATTCAGAACTTTCAAGATGCTTTTAAAGCTTTCAGAGCTTTCAAATTTCATAATTCTCAAGTATAGTATTGGCCGGACAGAATTATTACAGCATAATAACTGTAGTATAATTTTAGGCGCATTGTGCACAAAGACAGAACCCATTCATGATTCAGATAACAATATAAATGGGTAAGTGAATGAAACGCCATTTAATAAAATGATTAAGAATGTTTGTTTTAAAATTTTTAAGTAACTTATGTATGTAGGTACACCTATGTACATATGTAGCAAAAAATCTTTTATTTGATTTCGATAAGCATACAAATCGAATAAAACAATACAAAAATATAATACGACTACTTTTTTTAAGTTATTAAATTAAAAGCGTTCAATAATAATAACTCACATTTCCATTAAAAAAGTTAACTAATGAACGGATGAGCTTAAAAGAAAATTTGGTGCAATTGCCAATTTTTCAACCTAAAAATAATGATAAAACAGTAAGTACACTCGGGCGTATGCGTACTTTTCTGAGTTAATTTAATTTAAAAAAAAAAAAATATTATCCATATTCTCATATTATAGACAAACTAATTGGATAATATAATAAATTAAGAAGTCAAACTATATACGCTATCTGCTCGGAAGGGCAGGACAACGTCTGCCGGGACAGCTAGTTATTTATAAAAATTAATTCATATTGATAGTTGCTGCTCCGTTTTTCAAAATATTTAATAAAATACCATTTTGCAAATAAATTGCCATTATGAGAAATACAAATTTCCAACTGACGTTTAGGAATGTCAATTTTGCTATTGTGTGCGTATGCGTACCTACTTTTCTTATCGTTCATCAATAGCTTTGTTTGTTGAACTTTACCCAGGGTCGCCCTGGGTTTTCTTGACAACTCCAAGAGTTGTCAAAAAAACCTGGGTTTTTCGGTTCTCAAAAAACGCATGACGGCTGCTGATTGTATATTTTTCACAACGCACAAAATCAAAAGTTTCCATTTTGCTTTATTTGTTCGATTTGTATTTACTTTCATCAAAATAAATGCATTCACTTGCATTTCATTTAGTTTTATCGAAAAAAAGACATGAAAAACCAAATACAGAAGAAAAATACACAAGAAATGCTTGACAGCAAAAGTCATTTCAACAGCTGATTCGTTACCTCAACTCGCCCCAGCTAAATAGCAAGATCGACTTCAGGGTGACTTCAGGGCGACCCCAGGTTTCAAAAAACAGAGAATTTTGTATTGAGGGCGAGTTGAGGTAATTCAAAAAACGCGCTGTGGCGACCCCAGGGTGACTTCAGGGCTCAACAAACAAAGCTAATGTTCAAACTGTTTATATCTATCATCGGATGTATCATATCGCGCTATCTGCTCGGAAGACGGATAGTCCAGTCATATAGGGTTTACCTCGAAATTAGAGATAATGACCTGTAAACTCGTATACACCTTCATTGTAGAGTTCTTAAAGTTGTCTCAAAAGTATCATAAAATCTTGTGTCTGTGCCGTATGCTATTCAAGGTCAAAATCAGTTTTTCGTGATTATCTCGGTTTCTATAGCTCCAATGATGTTAACGTACATTTAAAAATTGTAAAGCATACAATTTGCGACAGATTTTGTTCCAACATTTTTGTTTGCATGCCCAACGGTTTTTGTAATAGAGGGCGGAGATGCCATACTTACTGCAATGCAAGGTCAACCGTGAATCTCAGTGAATAATACCTTGCATAAAGTTGGTTAATTGATAAAATATTAGGGGTATTCACGATCTGGTGTAACTTGTCTTGCATCATTGTAAAAGTGGAGAAGTGCTACGTTTTCTTGCAATTCAACAACAAATATACTGGATGTCATTTTGTTACACTTTTGCACTTTATCTATACCTCAACCCCATTGCAACAGGAAAATACAAGGGTGTAAAATTTGTACTTTTGATTTTGACATTTGTGTCAACCTGATTTTGACATTTGTGTGAGTTTTGCTACAGATTAGAAGAAGTGAGTTCACGATCTACAAGAAATACAAACAATTTCGCACTTTTACAATACTTGGTTGCACCAGATCGTGAATACCCCTATTATTTATTAGTTGATCTTCTTATATGTACACAATATATGTAAGAAAGATTTGAAAAATGTACAGTAATTCATCAATTGAAAATGGTTTGGCCGATTTGGGTCAAATTTTTAATCAGTTGTTCGTAATTGCCAGAAATTTGATCTTTTGTATGAAATTTTGTTTTCAATAGTTCCAATAATTTTGAAAAGACGTTTTGCGAGAATTTTAATAAGCTTGCGTGTAAAAAGTGAGGTTATCGAATTGGGTTGCGTGCATTGCGAATCCTTCATTCCTTAAGTTTTTTTTTATTTTATTTTGAATATGATTAGTTAAACGAGACTTTGTTGTTTTAAGAAAAATAACGAGTACATACTCGTATGTAGGTACATGCCGTGCAATAATTAGTCAGAATGTCCGTGATAGTCAAACTCAAGAGGAAAGTGCAGAAGAAAATGAATGGATACGTGTCCATGTCCATATTGCACAGGTTAGAGCTGCACAATCAACCCCTTAAATTCGACAAGATGTTACTTGAAGAACACCAGTCGTAAATGTAGATTTGAATCGCTCTGCTTTCGAATACGATTCCGCAAAACACATACGATCTTCGCTGCGCCTATAGTTCTATATTCGTTGATTGTCTGTCGTATGGCAGCATTGCAATGCATTGAAGTTTCAATCGGAAACCCATGGCTTATGCTGCGCTGGTGGCAAGGTCAAACTGCCCCTTTTGACTCAATCCTGATATGCCTGAAATCGTAGTCTTTGTGGAATGTCAAGAGGTTGGGGTCTTTGAAAACGGTAATTTTCCAATTTTGATGTCAGAGGTATAACCACTCCAATTAATATACAAACGGTAAAGAAGTATGCCCACTGAATTCAAATTTATATGTGACAGACGTTTTGCGTTCAGCATTCCCCCCGCCAGACGCCCCCAAAGTGTCTCTAAATGCTTTTTCTGCTGAAAATAACAAAAAACTTTTTTTTTCAACTATAACCATATGTTTGTCACACCAAAATACTCTGTCTGTAAAAATTGACTAACGATTTAAGCTCAGTTAGTGTTTTAAATTATTATTATTTACAAATTTCTAGGACACGCCCACTTTAAAGGGGCGTTTACGTTAAAAGACTTAATATGCATTAATATTTTATTGTTTTCTAACTGTCGGTCGCAGTTTTGAAGTAAGAAGATTAAATTGTTTTGATTGTTTACGAAGCAGGCCGCGTGGTTCAAGAATTGTTTGATACGCCCATAAACGCTGTTTTTATTCCAAACATAACATCTAGTTTCGTGCCATAGGTAAATTCTACTATGTTTTGTTGTTAGACTTTGAGTTACTGCTGGAACACAATAGAAAAACGCAACCGGAACCGCATCCGCAACCGTATCGCATGCCGTACGTACCTAATTAGAAGTGCCCACAATGGAGTCGTACGTACTCCACCTTTTTTTACAATTTCCACTGAAAAACATACATATATATGCATATAATAGATGATAAAACATATCGCATCATGTATAGTCTATTTTATACATTTGTACCCTGACCTAATTTCTAAAAGGATTTTATTAGCACGTTGCTCTGTTTTTTTGTATGGAATGTCAAAAATACGCACGTATTTATTAAAAGTTGGCCAACTCGTCCGTCGCCGTTTGCGGCTGCGTTTGCGGATCCGTGTCGTTGTGTTCACAACATTGAATTCGTGTGTATTCAATATTTTGACATGCGATACGGCTGCGTTCGTGGATCCGACTCCGGCTCCATTGTGTTCCAGCAGTTATAGTGCAATTGTGATGGGAACTATCAAAACCAATGTGATTTAAAACTCATACAAATGGTTCACACTGAAACGCTTAGTTGCTGCCTGAGCACAACGGTGTAGCTGAATCTGTAGTTCGTAGCATTGTCAAAGTTAAATGTACTTTATTTGTGTTACACGGCTACAAAGTGAAGTTGCAACTGTAACACATAAAGTAGCGTGAGTACAAGTTGACACAACTTCAACTTCACGAACATGCTGCAATGTATTCTTGACATTTCTAAAAAAAAAGAAATGCTTCTTGGAAACTGATACCTATCTGTGTTCCAGTTGTCTGGAAGTTTGTCTTGCCCAAAAGCCTGACATTTTTAAATGCGTTCAACGCTGATAAGCGTACAGATACCTAGATAATAGATAGTATTATATAGATAAGCAGAGGAAAACTTAGGTTCTTATTGATAGACCGCACTATGCGGAGCTCCACTACACGACTTTTTTTTAAAATTGCACTGTAACTACAACACTCTACACTACACTCGTTATGCGTACACACTACTACATAAATATACACTAATCATAAATATGAGCGAATATGAAAAGTTGAAGTTAACACATAAATTATTTAATGGTAGTTTCTCTTTATTATAAATTTAAATACATAGCCTTATATGTACTTATTTACAAGAAATTATATTCTTATTGTGTGGGCAATAAATAAATAAATAAAATAAATAAAAATAAATATAGGTTTAAGTGCCCGCACAGGGCCAGTAAGTTATGTATGTTAAGTATATATTTAAGCTAGTTTTTAAGGTTTTTGGTCTAGCTTTGAGATGGGTTAAAAAATGAATTTAATAAAAACTGAATTAAAAAAAAAATAAAAAGTTGAAGGTTTTTTCCTCGGAAAAAGGAACTAAGTGCAACCAGTCGGTAGTTTAAGATACGGGATAAACAAATACGGTTTTCCATTCACTTGGAAAGAGTACTGTACAGCACGATAGGCCGTAAAGCATACACGGTTTTTCTAGCTTTTAAGAACACCTCTCAATAGTAATTGAAGAGGTACATATAAATGTAATATTTGTGTTTAAGGTTTTACTTTTGATTTATGTTTTTTTTATAATTGATGACATTTCTTATGCAAAAGTAACCCTGGCAATTGTGCGAAATCCTTAGAGCATATTTCACAAATGTAGTTCTTTGTTCCGGAATGCAAGCTCATGTGTTGTGTGAGGTTTTGTTTTCTGGCAAATGTATCATTGCAGATCTCACAAGCAAAAGGACGATCCAATGTATGGGTTCTCATATGTCCCCGAAGGTCTTGCAAACGAAGAAAACCGCGGTTACACTCGCTGCATTTATGACGTGTCTCCTGAGTATGACGTTTTTCGTGATCTGTTAATGCACCGGATGTCTTGAATGCGCTCCCACAAAATTTACAAGTAAAGGGCCGTTCGCCAGTGTGCTTACGGTAGTGAGTTTTACGCTCGGTTGAAGTCCAAAATAGTTTGTCACATTCTTCACACGAAAATTGCTTTTTCCCAGTGTGTCGTCGTAAATGTGAGCGTAGAACAGCTGCGGAGAGAAAGCGGAAGCCACAAATTTCGCATTTATGTTTGCGTTTATCAGCTTCATGACTTTCGAGATGCTTCTTAAAATCATATGCTAATATGAAATTATCTGGGCAGTAGGTACACAGGTATTGGATTGTTGGTGGTGCAAGAGGATCAATGGATGGCATTTCATCATCCCTACTCTTGACCTTCTTTGAAAAGTATTTGGTGCTAGGCAATGCTTTCGTTTTTGGCTTCGATTCCAGATTTTTGGAAGGAGTCGTGTCGGTTTTTGGGACATATTTGTCTTGAGATGAATAAGTCTGAAACGATGAACAAAACGTTGTCATTTTTCGTTAACGTAGTTTTAGCATTCAAAAGATGTTCTGTTATTGGTATCTACTAAGTTAAGAAGAAGGATTCGGGATAAGGCTATTTGGAAAAGTAAATGTGCAAGAATGTTAATCAATACGTACATACAATTACTAATAAGCATAAGCGTTGTTTTTGGAACTCTACCCAGGGTCAAATCAGGTTTCCTCAACAACCCCGTGAGTTAATAATGTATTGTTTTGCCATCCGCGGCTAACCAGCAAAACTCCCGTCATATTACTATTAAAGGTATAACATATGCATATGATGTCAATTTTGTTAGTGTGCGCTTTGTTATATAAACTATAGTGTTATGAATATACAATGTATAAGTATAATACCACTCTCGATTTGATCTCTAGCACTTTCAGTTTTTCATAAAACAAAAACAGCATGCTTTTTCGTGCACACAGACGGTGTTCATCGATTTATAATACGTTATCAAGTTAAAAAAAATTCAATATCATCCGATGATGGAGAATTGTTTCAAAAAGTTTGATAAAGGAAAGCGATAGGCATTCCGTCAAAGATGCTGTTGCATATCATTCAGACGAAGAAGTGGGTGATCATTTTAGCTGTTATTGTCACACACGCATTAACAAAATCAATCAATAGAATGAAACAACAACAACTTGTGTGTGCTACCACCAAGTTCATAGGCTGGAGTTATAGCTATTTCACGGGGACCAACCCGATCATCAGACTCCTTTAGTGGTGCTTAATCGCTTTATGTTCAATTTAATTTTTTTTTTTTTGAAGAACTTTTGCTCGAGCTGGGCTTGAACAAGCAACCTAGCGTGTGAGGAGCTAGTGTATTACGCACTACGCCACCGCACCCACATGAAAGTTGTAAGACAATTACAGGTTTTTTCGTTCTATCGAACTATACTGAACCGATAAGCATTTTTTTAAGCACACACAAGTAATTGTTGTTTATTCAGGGTTTTTTCTATTTTCTCCTTTCTTTTTCATAAGCCAACGATTTCGATTGGATTCGTATGAGGAGGGAGATGAGGCGAAAGAGTTGACGCTGGTCAAGATTTAATTTTTACAAAAACCTCCTTTTCAATCTCTATTTGTTTTCCTTGCAAAGTGCAACTAGATCAAGACTCAAATCTGACAGCAAATCTAAAATTGTCGTGGAATTCACCATATTACTATTTTAATTACTATTTGAATTACTCACTAACCCCCGCTGGGTAAGTTTTATAGAAAAATTCTTATTTACGGATCGGTTTTGGTGGGGACTTCTACAGGCAGACAGCTGATGTTACTTCTTGTAAGGAGTATTTTTTATATATATTGTCCCTAAATGGTATTCAAAAAATTTCAGAAATTAGTATAAAATGTTTTCGATTAGCTTAATAATTTGAGTACTACTAGCTTTGTTTGTTGAACTTTACCCAGGGTCGCCCTGGGTTTTCTTGACAACTCCTAGAGTTGTCAAAAAAACCTGGGTTTTTCGGTTCTCAAAAAACGCATGACGGCTGCTGATTGTAAATTTTTCACAACGCACAAAATCAAAACTTTCCATTTTGTTTTATTTGTTCGATTTGTATTTACTTTCATCAAAATAAATGCATTCACTTGCATTTCATTTAGTTTTATCAAAAAAAAGACATGAAAAATCAAATACAGAAGAAAAATACACAAGAAATGCTTGACAGCAATAGTCACTTCAACAGCTGATTCGTTACCTCAACTCGCCCCAGCTAAATAGCAAGATCAGGGTGACTTCAGGGCGACCCCAGGTTTCAAAAAACAGAGAATTTTGTATTGAGGGCGAGTTAAGGTAATTCAAAAAACGCGCTGTGGCGACCCCAGGGCGACCCCATGGTGACTTCAGGGCTCAACAAACAAAGCTACTATTATAGTCCACTTCTTTTAACAATAGTCAAAGAATACAGTGCAATTATAAATTCGCTATTCTCATTAAATTTTCACCAAGGTTTGACCTGAATCCTATTATAAGACAAACTGATTTTAAAAAGCCAGCTAATCGATAAAACAAATTAAGGTTTGAAAAGTAAAAAAAATATTTCGCAGAAATTTTATAATATTCTTGCGTTGGTGTTTTGACTGACGTCGTTCATACATAAAAAACCTTCATGATTATAAATTCATCAACGTTCGAAAAACGTGATATAGTATATTTTATGTCTTAAAACACATTTTTTAAATTCGTAGCTAGTTGTATTTTGTGTAAGGAAAGGGAATTTTTGCTTTATGGATTAAAGAATGAAGTGAACCATTAAGAGAGAGATTTTATTTTCGTCTACAAAATAGTTAACCCACAACATTTTCAAAGAAACGAATTAGTATGTTAACAGGTCAGCTTCCAAATCGCCTTATTGTTTTGGCGTTTAATATTTTATTGATTATTAATTTTTTTTTTTGAGATCAAATTTCGAATTAATGATTTTAGGGCACAAGAAACTATAAGTCGCATCTGTAGATAGATTTTTTGATTGAATTGTGGAAGGACAGTTTGATGAGAATTATTGCTTTTTACATATCTCTTAAACGTAAATAGTTAAAAGCCCTTCCTTTTAAGGCAGTCCAAGTTAATTTTTAATCTTCTTAGGCATTCATTTAACAATTTCTTAAAAAAGAATAATTTACATTTATTCTTAACATTTGAAGTGTGTTTTACTTCAAGTATGAGGTATGACTTATGTAAGTTCTTTATCTACATTTGGCAGTGTAAACTATTACGCTATGCCAGAAGAGTGATTTTTTCTTCTCACTATCATCGACTGATCTGCACAAAAATCAGATGCATAAAAATTTGCTTTGAGATCTCAACATCGGGCAAAATCTTTCAGAAAACCCAAATTTAAAATTCAAGCGATCATGCGGAAGAATATATCCGACGACTTAATACATGCGATTGTAGCAGTTGAATAGCACAATGACGCGAATGTGCGATGGGGGCACCTGAAAAGATGATTATTTGACTCAAGCTTTGGGTGAACGAATGCCTTGTAGTGTTATTGTAACCTGGTCAGAAGAAGACGTCGCGTCGGTCGGAGGAAACCCTAATGTTTCGAAGAGGTTTTGGTCCTTCCTATAAGAGAGCTTGATGCCAAACTCTACCAAACGCTTTTGAAGTATCAAGCGCAATAGCAAAATAATTTACGAGATGAACTATCATATCTGCCAACAAGAAAAAAGTTTTCGTTTCTCAAGGTATTTCCTATCGATGGTAATTTTCTCATATTATGTATACTTCCTTCTACGAAGGTAAGTAGTTCTTACCTTAATTGAATAATAATATCATCTCCTCTAGTGCAAAGTAAACAGACAACCTTCCCAATTGTTGAACTACAATTATAGAACTCTTATTTAAGCACATTTGACCGTTTTAATGTTATAGTTCACACTTTTGACACTGGCAAGGGCAACTATTATTTTTAAAACAACAATTAAATGTTAACCATATTTTTGTTAAGAAATCTATTTAATATTCTCAACATATTTTTAGCATTGATGTTTTAAACAATTTGTTTCTAAAACCCTACGCTTGTATTACATCAACGTACAATGTTTGTACTTCATCAAAACCATGTACATTCCGATGTGTTTTCAAATGAGAAGCGAGTCCTGGCTTCTGGGCGAATGCTTTGTCACAATAAGGGCATTTGTACTGTTTCACCCCAGAGTGCAGCTTCAAATGCTGCAGCAAGGCTTTCCGCCGTGTAAACGCCGCTTGGCATACATCACACACATGCGTTCGCTCGCCCGTATGAACTACCATGTGTTCTCTTAACATCCCAGTATCGAAGAACGATTTCTCGCACATCGAGCACTTATGCGGGCGATAGTTATTATGTCGTTTTCTGTGCTCGTTGAGTGAGCCAGACGTCACGAAACCATTGCCACATATCTCACATATATACGGCCGTTCACCAGTGTGGATTCGTTCGTGCGCCTTTAATTCATTTCTGGTTATGAACTTTTTTTCGCAGAGTTTACAAGCAAATGGTTTGTTACCATTGTGCCGCTTAATATGTGATCTCAGATTAAACTGCTCAGTAAAGGCGAATCCACATATGTGGCATTTAAAGCGTCGGTCCTTGGCATGAGTTTTGACATGAAGCCGTAAGTCAGGCGCTGAGTCAAATACAATGTGACATCGTTTGCATTCAAATTTGTCCACATCAGTCAGAGAATCAAGTCCAAAAGGGTCGATTTCTGGTGGTAAATTTGATGGAGATTTTATGGATTTCTTTTCATCGTCTACAATTTCTCGGTAATCTTTTTCGAGAAATTTAGAGAAATCGTTTAGAAATGTAACCGTTTTGTTTTCCTAAAAGTAATTGATATAATAAGCATCAAATTTAAAAATATATTGAGAATAATAAGTAATCAAAGATCTATAATAATTAATAAGAATCTATGTTGGTATACCCGTTTATGAAATCCACTTACTTCTGTTTGTTCACTGAGGGCCGCTTCGTATTCATCAATTTCTTCGTAGTCTAGGATGTCCTGCTCATCATCTTGAAAGTTATTTGAATCCTGCACGAGCTTATCTTGAGAATCATCATCTTTTGTAAGTGCTGTTTTTGTTAAATGTTCCCTTAGTATTGGCTTAACGTCTTCTTCTTCGTCCTGGTCATTATCCAATTCTACTATAAGATTCTCATCACAGTACTCCGCGTCGAGGTAGAATTCGTCTTCGGGTTCGTACTTCAAATCGTCATCGATAGATACATGTTGTTCGCATAGATGATTGAAGAATTCTTCATAACTGGAAAAGTTTTCGTTGCATTCACTGCACAGGAATATAAGGACTTTACATCGTGACATGAATATTTCTCCACAACGCGTCTCAATGTAATCGTCTTTAGCCAAAAGGGTATTCATTCCATCGTATTTATTTGTGTTCTCTGACTGAATCTGTATGTCGATTAAACTCATTTTTAATTTGTTTTTTTTTTTTTTTATATTATTTCAGGTTTTATCTTATTGAACTTATTAATATTAACTGGTTAAAAGAAGCAACCAAGCAACATAGAAAGAGCGTTTGTTTTCCATTTACTTTTGAAAAAATAACAAAAGTCAAAGCAGCGAGCCATCTGCCATTTTCAGGTGTCAAGGTGACATACGGTTCACAATCGGTCACAATAATATGTTTGATTTTGTATTCACAATGGTGGTTGAAGTGCTCGCTAGTGACGACACTAGAATGCAGTAGTTTTATTTCTGGCCACCAGGTTATTAGATTTTATTGGAATCGAAATGAGATTTTTTTTTATCTGATACTACGTTTATTTTTAGGGCCTTAATTAGCTCTTTTCGAAATTAAAAGAAAAGTAGTTTCATTTCAGTTTTCTTATTTCACGCTATCTACCTTCGTTTTCAATCTTTCTTCTTGTTTTGTTTTGTTTGCTACTCCTGTTTCCTTGGATTTCATTTCAAAATTTTTATTTCGTTTTGTTTACTTTTGCGGTTGCCTTGGATTTTGGTTCTGAAATGTCATTTTTCACTAGACACGCTCTCAATGGTTGTTGTTCCACGGAACAAACTGGAAAAACGGATATTAAAACCAATAATAAATATCGAATATCCAAAGACTGCTGAACCAGATATGAAGGTAGATGGTAGTATCCAAAAACAAAAAAACCACTGAGCACATCTTCACAGCCATGGACCTATTATATATAATAGGTCCATGTTCACAGCAATACAAATTCGATTTTATTTTCTGTAATATGAACAGATTAAAACTTGACTTCAAAAAGAAATTTTATAACTTACAAATTGGTATTTGAACGTATCTTAACACTTCCAGAATGCACTTGGCAACAACTCAAAACAATATTTAAATGCTTTAAAAATCTAAATTTAAAATAATATTATTTTACAAATATAAGAAAAATAATTATCAAATATACCAAAGCTAAGATTTAATTAGGACTTTATCCTTTGGCTTTCTTTTGACTTAAACTTAAACTAGCAAGGTCAAAAGTACGCGTGTACATTTATCTTCAAATCAATTGTCTCTTTCTCTTTCTCAAATAAGAAAGAGATGAAATTAATAAAAAAGTGCAATAACTAGCTACATTAAGTACTTTTTGGTGTTGCCCATGTTACATTTGAAGTACATAACTACTTAATATGTAGGTACATTTTTCGTAGTTTCAAAATTCAAAATTCAAAATTCAAAAATTCAAATATTCAAAAAATTTTGAAAAATTCACAAATATTTTCTAATTATATGTATGACTCGATGACAATGGTTATAAAATTAGGTATGTTCGATTTTTTTTACTAATTTCCAACGTAATTTTGTCCAAATTAGGTAGAAATGAGATTATTTCGAAATTTGATTTTGTATGAGAAATGAAATGATTTGGAATTGAATTTGGAAATTTGCTGCAAAATTACCTCATTTGCCCTGATGAAACGTGTAGTATTAGGTGGAATGAGTTAACTTCGAAATTTGATTTTGTATGGGAAATGAGCTAATTTGTAACCGAGTACAATAAAGACCACCGACCGATACCCCTCTCACCTAAAACCCCTTAATTCTTTAGTCCAGTATTGAATCTTATATGTGTAATGACATGGACCTGTTATTATGTATATGGACTGCTAGTCTTGTCAGCTTCATACAATAACTGTCAACAAAATGTCGCCAAAATTTAAGATCGCGATGCTAGCTTCATAGGGAAAATGACGTATTTAAAGATGGATTTACATTGTTCTGCAATATCTTGATCTTCGAAATTCAAGAAAAGTAGCGGGAGAGAGCTTTACGTCACTATGCAGAAAAGTAAGAAAAAAACACTTATACGTACTAGTCAAGATGAACACATTTCTCTTGATCTTGATTTCTCCTACTTCCTATAATCTTGATTTATCAACATTTTCTGCATTTTAATTTTAACTCCCTATCGAACAAGTTTGGTTTTTAAATGTTGTATGCATAGACATCCCTGCAAACGTAGAAGTACAGAAATAACTAGTGGAATATGTACGTAAAAGAAGTACTTCCTTTCCACTGAAAAAGGATAGGCGATCGGGAAAAAATTCAGTAATATGCCAACTGTATATAAGAATATATGAAGGCACTATCTCTTTCTAAAAAAGCAAAATATCAAAAAGGTACTGCACTTCCCCGCCAATAAAAGTACTTCCAAAGCACATCCAAAGTACTTCTGGGGATGCACCTACTTCAATGGATGTACATCTGAAGTACTTTTTTGAAGCGCATATTCCACCAGTTATATTCGTACTTCCATAGATGCACAGCGCTGTGAATGCAGAACTACGAACCGAAATAGACACGAAAAAAAAAAAATTAGGAAAATGCATTTTTATGATAATAATTTTATTATTAAATATATTACATTATTATTTACATTTGTATTATTAAAAATATATTTATTATTAAAAACAAACAAAAATATCACAAACAATAAAATAACTTTCATAAAAAAACGATTCGCCATATTCTCAAATTATACACAACAAACTCAACTCAACTTAAAAACTGTTGATGATTATGTTTTGAATCGAAGATCACTCTGACAAAAAGACAAACGACAACAAGAAAAAAAAGAGACAACATTTTGCATTACATCCTGGATTTCTCCTTCGCACAGTTCAAAAGGAATCGATAATTGTTTTTTTCAGGAGAAACCAAACTACTTCCTTTGATGTACATATTTCATCGATTGTTACCGTACTTTCTTGCTTGCAGGGGTATACTCTACGGCGCAGGGGAAGTAGTAAATAAAAAAAACCCACGCATTCGAAGGATATATTTTTAGTTGTAGTAGTGTTTTCTAGAAAACTACTGCGGTTTGGTTTGCAGGGATATTATTATATGGACTGCTAGTTGCCAACTTCACGTTGGTTCCAACATAACTCACAGCGCCACTCAATTACAGCGGGGAATATACTTGAACATAATGAGAAATATAAATAAAATAAAATAAATAAATTGATTTTTGCCATAGACAATAGACATACTATACAGTACCTAGTGATTGACATTTTTACATTGAAAATGACATCGGCATCATGAAAAATATGATGGATATTAGTATTCCTATTCGCCTCTGTAATTGAGTGGCGCGATACGAAGGTATCGATTTTGAGCAGCATTTGTATGGAAACTAAATTCGACTAGCAGTCCATATATAATATGTCTATGGTTGTATGCTCCTTTTTTTTGCAGAAATCAAGATACAGAGCAATGTAAATCCACCATAAAATTTTGACATAAAAAAGCTCGCTCGACATCTGTTATTTTAGTGAACTGTTTTTGAAAAAATAATTTTCAAACATACAATTTGGAAGAAAAAAATTAAAATTAAATCCTCAATCTATTTTTTTTTATTTTATAAAATTTATTACAAATAACGAATTTTAAACAGCAGAAATATCGTTATTAATTTTCAGTCAAAAACTGACAACAAACACGACACCATGTTGATGGTTCCTACCTCTTTTTAACTAAAATACTCAAATATGTGGTATCTTAAAATAAATCAACTGAAAAAAAATAACGAAGAAAATTCAATTGGTATTCCTAACTAAAAAAAAAATATTCTTCTACAATCTTGAAACCAGTAAAGATAAGGAAACACCTATTTATATAGATTTAAAAAGTCCTTCTCTTATTTTTATTAGTTCTATATGGTATATATATTTAATAATTAAGTTAAGGACATGTAGGACCCATCGACGCGGTGTCGCCACCCGACCAGAGAGAAGATACTAATAGAGAGAAACAACTTTCCTCCTCCGTCCCAACAAAGATTTTTGTTTACATTTTTTATAACGAGTTGAATTCCTATCGGTGTATACATGTTTTCTCCTCGTGCAGAACAAAAAAAAAAATCAAAAAAAAATGTGTGTCTCTTTCTCTCTTATTTAAAGGTCTATGGTCTATGGACAGCAACTTGCATCTGTGTTGTCCTCACATTTTTTTTATATGGAGTTTAATACAGATGCAAGTTGCTGTCCGAATCGCAGCTTGTAGCTTGTAGGTTAAAAGAGAGCCATCGTCGAAGTTGCCTCTCTCTATTAGTATCTTCTCTCCGACCCGACCAATAAAAAAAAAAAAATAACTGGCAGGTCAAGTTATCAATGAAAAAAAAAGTAGAATAGGATTCATGAAAGATGAAAATTAATAAAAGTATTGAATTTAAGTACTTTATTACTTAAAATGTACTCCGTTGCGCAGTGGTTAGTGTGTCGCACTGCTACGCCGCAAGTTATTGGTTTGATCCCTAAATCCACCTAAGTTATTTTACGGATATACTGCCTCTTGTGAGAAAGTGACAGATCCTCCAGGAGTAAATCATGACATACGGAAAGTGCTTCTTCGTTAGCCGTTTTGGATTCGGTGGTAATTGTAGGTCCCTTCCATTCCATTCCTGCAGAATATCAACGCACACACAGGCATGGTTGAGGGTGTAAGTCACATGCCCTGGCCCCGCTTAGAGCTGTTGTGTGCCAACAATTTATTTATTTATTTATCTACTTAAAATTTTGATAACACAAATTATTTTAAAAATGTATTTTTAATTTTTTCCTTCAAAATTTTGATTTTAAAAATTAATTTTTCAAAAGCATTTTACTAATAGCGAGTTTCATTCACGAAAAGAATTGCTCTTTCTGTCAAAAGAATTGACCTTTATTCACTTTTGAGAGTTTCATTCATTCAAAAAGTGCAATAATTCTAGATCGATTCTCAACACGAAAGAATGCATCTCTCATGGTTTGGGAGAATCGACTGAATACTTTTCTGTCAAACGTCAGATGAGAAATAATTTGTTATTTTTTGTTGTTTTTTGTGAAATTGTGCCAGTCTGTGATAAATATAACAAAAATAAACAAATAATGAACGAAAAACGTATTATGTACTTTAATTATCCAATTAATTATCAATTATCTAATGATTACTTTTTCCAATGACAAAAGACAAAAATGAAATGACAAAAAGTATAATTCAAATTGACATGGATACCCAAAACAAGTTTCATTCAAAAGGGCAATTCTCGATTTTGAGAACAATTCTTCCAAATTTGAATGAAACTCGCTATAATGGCGATTTTTATTGATCACGACAGATCAATATTTTTTGATCTGAGATCAAGTTTTTGATCTGACAGCAAAATTTTATGTGATTTTTTTGGGTCGCTGGATCAAAATTTTTTCGTGTGAAATATGATCTAATCAAAAAGTGTTTTCCGATTGGGCATAGTTCATATCTTTTTGTGGTGTTAGATCAAATTTTACCTCCCAAATGAAATCTCATTTTAAATTGAGATTTAACACACATTTGCACACACACTACAATAATTTGACGTTTCTGAAACGTCAAATTTTGTTGTTTATTTTTTTTAGCATTCTGTGAATTTCATTTTGGAAAAAGAATTCTTTTAAGATAAGTGATCAAAGTTTTAAAATAATAACAAATAAATACAAACGGTTGAAGTGAAAATTAATTGACAATTTAAAAATAAATAGGTATGAACTTGCAAAATTAAATCGCTTTGAAAAGGATGCAGTGATTGAGCCCGGATTTTATTCCTACTTCATAACATTGCTGTTCCATAAGTTGGCAACTGTTGTGTCGAATTCACTAAAGATTTGTTGGGTATAGTTTTTTATAGCTTTCTATTCGACGGCCTTTCATTTTTTCCGGTAACACACAACGAGTCATTTGTAAACTTTTGTTTATTACTCTGACAATGTTCATGACGAAGTGTTTAGTGCATCCTTTAACGAATCCTAGGTAGTTGTTATTTTATATGACGTATTTAAGGGTGTGGGAGGCCAGGGGGCACCATCTGGGATATAGTAGACATCATTATTTTTTAATTGAGTTTGAGTTGAGTAAGTTATTAACAACAATAAGTGTATTTAAGGTCCCATACGGACATCGGTGTCGCAAATATTCCCTTTTCTCAGCATCTATCCATGCGATGTTGAAGATTTTGGTGTTTGCTAGATGCCCCGTTACTTTCTGCATACTCCATTTCCCCCTCAAACAATGATTTTAAAGAAATGTCATAGAAGGGCTGTTTCTTTGGCCATATGCCTCTCAGGGGTACAAAAATGGCCATATTTCCTAAGTTACTTATCCAATCGTCATGGTTTTGGTCACGCTGAGTCACTAATGACCACACTTAACGGACTGCATCATTAGAATATTGAATTTATGACTATTAAGAATTTTGGATTTAATTCATTGTTCAATGATATAATAAATAACTGAGGATTCCCTCGTGCTTGTTTGTAATAATCTGACATTTGTTTGGTTGGGTGTATTCAGCCGGTGAACTTTATTTAATCAATATTAAATTATGACTCAACTGCGAACAAAACTTTCCGACTTACAAAACATTAAAAACACATTGAAGTAAATTTTAACTTATGAAATAATTAATTGCAGCTAATTTATTATACCAATTAATGTTGAAATATATTACACGAACATCTAAAAAAAATTGCTTAAAGATTATTCCAACGAAGATAACATGACAGAAAAATCAATCTCGTTAGACATTGTCATATGGTTAAACACGCCTCAAATTTAGAACGTCAAAAGAAACACACACACAATAACAAAAACTGATCAAATCTATCTGCCGCTATTATTGGACAGCAAATTCGATCAAACTTAAGATCAAATTTGCTTTTACCAAAAAAAATCCACATTAATTGCCTTTGGTCCACATATCAATTTTGTTCGATCTTAGATCAATATCTGAAATCTCATTTCCATTCCAGATTTACACATACTACAATACTTTTTGACATTTTTCGAACAGCAGATTTTGAAGTTATGTTTTTGGCATTGCGACATTCTGAGAATTCAATTGTTTTGGTGTAAAAAAAAAATTCTTTTTTATTATAAAATAAAGTTTTGTCTTTGGTAAAAGAATTCTCGTAAATTGTAAAGTGAAGTTTTGTTTTTAGCATTGCGAGAATTCAGTTCTTTTGTGACATTGTCTTTTGACACACACACAATTACAAAAAAAAATCAATCTCGTTTTTTTCCATTGTGCAAGAAAATCAAACATCTGAGATTAAAATCTAGAATTACCAATAAAAAACACCATAAATTAAGCGGAGTTCACATGGGACAATGCAGAGGCCAAGACAATGAGACAAGACAATTATTGTTCGATGTGAACAACTATTTCCAGGACAAGACAATTGTCATTATATTGTCTTCCGAGCTAGCCTACCGAGCTATCTCTGAGGACAATATCGATATATCGACTGGGTGGCATTGTCTTGTCCTACCCCGTTCAAGAAGCTCGGACAAGACAATTGAGTATTGTCCCATAGTCTTGTCTGCGTGTGAACACTGCTTAAAACTATATTTAAAAATACAATAAAAAGAAGAGATTTCTATCTTAACAACAAGTATAGCATGACATCACAGGAGTCACCGTTAATTTTAAATAATTTTTTTTCAATACAAGTAAAAATCTTTTTAGAAAATTGCCCCTCCCGGCTAAACAAAGGGAAGGTAAATAGACCCCTTTTTATACGTTTTTTTTTGTCGCAACTTAACCCACAGCTAGTATCTGTCTAATGCGTATTTCTCTAATTGGGTTGGCTATGTTTTCCCGCGTAACGTTTTCCCGCATAACGTTTTCCCGCGCACGTTTGCCCGCCAAACGTTTTCCCGCAAAACATTATCCCGTGACAACGATTGACCGCGTATCGTTTGCCCGCGTAACGTTTTCCCGCATAACATACTACTTTTCTTAGTACTATGTGAAAATATTCATTTCCATATGAATCGGTGGGTCAAATGATGAGAATCAACAAGAACAAAATTTCGTACTATTTTTCAGTACTTTTCGCTACTATGATGAGATTCGCAATTGAAAAAAGTGTCCGACCAATCAAATTGCAAAGAGGGTATCCAAATCATGAGAATCGGAAAGAAATCCCAATTGAAAAAAATTCTGGACCAATGAAAAATGAGAATTCAAATTTAAATTTTTTTCAATTGGAAATGTTAAAGAGTATATAAGGAAGTGTGTTGAGCGATTTTTTCTTAGTATAACTTACTAGTTGTACTAATGCGGTTGTGCTCAGGAGCAAAAAAAAAAAAAAAGGTTCTTCTAAGGACTCGAATTATTTTTTGAAGAGATATTTTTTCAATTTCAATGCATTATTTCATAATTATGTAAACAAAGTTAATGAAATTGTAAAAAATATGCGAGTTATCAAATTATTAAAAGCAATCTTTAGTTTTTGAGCATAAGAGTAGGTAAATGTAAAAAATTCGCGCGAATTTCTTACATTTACCTACTCTTATGCTCAAAAACTAAAGATTGCTTTTAATAATTTGATATCTCGCACATTTCTTTCTATATTTCAAACAGTTTTCATGATCAATTGGGTGGGTGGCCCGCTTCGCGGGATCTTTTGATTTTCTCCTCCTTTTTCGGGGGCACACCGCGCTCACGCAGCTTCGCTGCTCCACTAAGGGTATGTAAATTTGTCAGGCAGGCGCCTATGTCTGTAGCATTTGTAATTAACTTGACCTGGGTGGCCCGCTTCGCGGGATCTTTTGATTTTCTCCTCCTTTTTCGGGGGCACACCGCGCTCACGCAGCTTCGCTGCTCCACTAAGGGTATGTTAATTTGTCAGCCAGGCGCCTGTGTCAAACAGTTTTCATAATCAATAGTACCTGGAAGTCCCGAAGGATATAAATTAATCAAAAGAAGAAAAAATAATTTTTTTGTGTTTCACTATTTTTTGGATTTTGGTCTCTCGCTCATGTTTTCATCAATAACTTTTGAAATGTTTGAGCTTTCGTTCTAATTCATACATATTATTAAAGGTAATGAATGTACCTTTCCAATGATATATAATGTTTAACTGTTTTTACGCATATTATGCTTAATATATGGGTTTTAAAACGATTAAAAATGATAGAAATTCTCATTTTTTAGTCATTTTGTTTTTTGGCTGTAACTTCGTTAATAGACGTCCTAGAGGGTCGATTTTTACTCCGTTTTTTGTCAATAACTTTTGAAATATAGCACCTATTATGATAATTTTTGCATTTTCTGATAGGTAATGAATGCCCCTTTCCAACGATATATTTTTTTTATTTTTAAAATAATTAAAATTTTCTTGATTTTCCTATTTTTTCAAGGGAAAAATCAAAAAATTCATTAAAAAAGGGTAGCCAGATTATGAGAATCACCAAGAACCAACCTGGTTTGGTTATGTTTTCCCGCGTAACGTTTTCCCGCATAACGTTTGCCGAGCACGTTTGCCCGCCAAACGTTTTCCCGCAAAACATTATCCCGTGACAACAAGAAAACCAAAGCAGATTCCCAATTGAAAAAAGAAGAGGGTATCCAAATCATGAGAATCGGAAAGAAATTCCAATTGAAATCGTTTCAATTGGGAATGAGAATGGGTATATAAGGAGGTGTGCTGAGCGATTTTTTCTTAGTATAACTTATACGTTATACTAAGCCGGTTCTTCTCAGAACTTTAAAAAAATCTCTAAGAGGTAAAATAATTCGAATATTTCAAGAAAAATGACTAAAATATCAGCGAAAAGATTCAAAATTTAATAAAATATAAAAAAAAAAAAAAAAAAAAGTGTCAGATTTTTTCCGAAATTTGACCAAAAGTACTAAAAAAATTCTTAGTACGCACACTACTTTTTGAAAAGTAGTGCTAATCCCGCCAAATAGTAGTAGGTTCCTAATGCGGGATTACCGCGGGAAAACGTTACGAGGACCTTTATTTTTTTGCACTAAGTGTTTGAAATCGAATGAAAATCGGCGGGCAAACGTTACGCGGGATTTTGTTGTGCCGCCTAATGTAACGCTCCCTATGAACCAAGTCTCAAATTTGGTGGGAGTAAGTTCACTTAGGAGCTAGTTCGTAGCAATGTTGGCATCAATCCATTAATTTTTTAATTAAATAATTAATTTGATTAATGTTAATCAGAATAAATTAATCATGATTAAAAAAGTAATCTTAATCATGATTACTGGAGTTAATCATTAATAACTAATCAGTAATTATTGATTAAATTTAATTGTATTTAGTTATCATCGCGCTATCTGCCGGGACAGCTAGTTTAAGATCAAAAACGTGAGTTTAATACCCTAAATCGAATAATATTCTGAAAATGTTCAGTTAAATGCCTACGATCCGAAAAAAAGTATCACTTGCATCGTGGTTTCATAAAACCACACAATTTTTTTAATTATAGGTACATTTTATTTAGGCTAAATTAATACTTAATCGAATAATCAAATTAACGATTAATGATTATCATTGATAATTTTAATCATTTTTAATTTGATTATGATTAATTAATCTTAATCAAATTTTTTGATTATGATTTTTAATCATTAATTTTTAATCGTTAATCAGATTAATTTTGGGCCAACACTGGTTCGTAGGGACATAAAGGGTCTTTAGCAACTTATGCAAGTTATAATCATGCACCACAATTAAAAATGCCACCCAAAAATGCGGATAAATCATTTTCTTATATCCCCATCTAAAGTTACAACATCCGCGCATCCAAACACCCACTAATCGATATCTGCGCATCCAGACACCCACTCATCGATTTGCCATCGATGATATTAAAAATATTAGATTACAGCAAGATGCAACCGTTCGTCGATTCATCATTTCTGGTGTTGGCGATCGCTGCATCAATATTAGGATAATTTATCTTTAAGTTGAAAATGTAAAGTTAGTCTTAAGCCTGGTACCCGAATGAACAGTAGTTCATAAATTTAATAAAGTTCTTTTTTAAAAATCAAAAAGATATACAGAAAATATAATTGGCGCCCAACGTGGGGCCAGGTTTTTAAATTAAATTAAGACTCGCCGGTTTTAAAAAAAAAAAAAATTAATTAAAAAAAAAAGGCTCAAAAATATAATTGAATCGCGCAATTGAATAAAAGTAAATAAAAAAAAGAAGTGAAGTGTTTTTCGTTTTGTCTTAAATTGAATTCATTGGGGTTGTGCGACCTTTAAAAAGGAAAAGTCATACAAACGCACTCTTAAAACGCCTACTGAGACTGGTAGGTTGACCCAAAAATTCAGACAAAACGTAACTGAAATAATAATATATAAATGTCTCAAACGCGTCAAATGTTACGCGCTTTGAAGACACGTCAGTGAAGAAGATTCCTCGCGGCCAAATAGTATTTGCCAAAAAGAATTAAAAAATATAATTAACGAACAAATAAAGAGAAACGTTGTGCGAGACACTACAAGCGAGCAAGTGCAAGTGCAAGTCCGAGATATCACCGAACGCGATACTCAGCAATAGGAAAAAAATATACATTTCAAAAAAAAAAAAAAAAATTTTAAGAAAAGGTTTCTATCTATAGCCAAAAGTAGATAAACAGTGAAAAAAAAAACAAAAAAAATATAAAACAATTGAAAGACATTAAAAAAAAAAAATCAAAATTTGGTTAAAAACCAAAGAATAAACAATATAAATGAGGAGATTTTTTTAGGCGACGACCGTGTCAATTACCCTTCATCGTCAGAAGCCAACCAGGCAAGCAACTAAAAATTTTAATTGATACGGGAGCCACAAGTTGCTACTGTAGACCTAACGTTCTACAAGACAGAAAAGAATTACCCATACAAAAAAGAATTCGTACAGTAAATGGGCATTCGATTATAACTCATTACTATGTTGCATACATATTTGATAGAGATGTTGTTTTTTATGAAATTGAGAACCTAGAAAGTGATTTATTAATAGGTTATATGTTATTAAAAGAAGCTTCCATAAAGTTAGATTTTAAGGATGGGTTTTTGATTTATAATAATAAAAGAGAAAAAATATTCTTTTCAGAAGATATGAATGACAAAAAACCAGAGAGTAAAATTTGTGAATTAAATAACACAAGGGAATCAGAAGATAGACAAACCATATTAAAAGTTGAAAAAGAGAATAAGGAAAATGTAGGAGAATTACAAGAAACCATTATTAAAAAGATTGAAAAAATACATTCTGATATAAATTTAAGTTCATTGTTGAGAACAGATGTAAAGGCAGAAATTAGGACCACAGTCGAAACTCCTATATGGAGTAGACAATTCCCGTATCCACTGTCAGCTAACAGATTCGTAAATAATGAAATTAAAGATTTATTGAAAGCAGGAATTATTCGTCAAAGTAGAAGTCCTTATAATTCACCGATTTGGGTTGTACCAAAAAAAGGTACCAATGAAGATGGTAGTCAAAAATTGAGAATGGTAATAGATTATAAAAAGTTAAATGAAAAAACGATATCAGACAGATATCCTATACCCGAGAGTAATGTTATACTATCAAATTTAGGGAAATCCGAATATTTCTCTACGATAGATCTAGAATCTGGCTTTCATCAAATACAGATGAAAGAATCAGACATTGAAAAAACCGCATTTAGCGTAAATAACGGGAAATACGAATTTTTGAGAATGCCCTTTGGCTTAAAAAACGCTCCGAGTATCTTTCAAAGAGCCATGGATGATATCTTGCTTGAATATTTAGGGAAAATATGCCATGTTTATATGGACGACATAATAGTCTATTCTAAAAATTTAAGTGAACATACATTACATCTTAATGAAATTATAGATGTATTAAAAAGGGCTAATATGAAAATTTCTTTAGAAAAATCTAAGTTCTATAAAAAAGAAACAGAATTTTTAGGTTACATAGTTGCTTATAATACTATTAAAACAGACCCAAGGAAAATAGAGACAATTAATAATTTTCCATTACCAAATACCCTACGGCAGTTAAGAAGTTTTCTGGGTATGACCGGTTACTATCGTAAATTTGTTAAAAATTACGCTTCAGTAACGAAACCTTTAACTAAATACTTAGCCGGAGAAAACGGTAGAGTATCCAAAAATTTGTCTAAAAAGACAACTATAACTCTAGACGAAGAAGCAATTTTAGCTTGCAGGATTTTAAAAGACCTCTTAATAAACCAAATTGAATTAGTTCAGCCAGATTTCAAAAAAACATTTATATTAACAACTGATGCTTCTAACAATGCTATAGCAGGTGTTTTGACTCAGGAGGGCAAACCCATAACCTTCATTTCTAAAACGTTAAATAAAACGGAACAAAATTACGCCACCAATGAAAAAGAATTATACGCTATAGTGTGGTCTTTAAAAAATTTAAGAAATTACCTTTACGGAGTTTCTGATCTTGAGATCCATACGGATCATCAACCGCTTACGTTTGCGGTATCTGTACGAAATCCAAACGCCAAAATGAAACGTTGGCACGCATTTATAGAGGAGTTTGCTCCCAAAATAATATATAAGCCAGGGACTACAAATGTAGTTGCTGATGCCCTATCTAGACAATACTTAAATCATATTTCTGATGAAGACTCGTCTAGTACTGCTACACAGCACTCAGCCGAGAGTAGCGACAATATAGAAATTAAAGAAACTACGAAACCTCTTAATCAATTTAATCAACAAATCCTTTTATGTCAAGGATTGTTCACTGCTCATGAACAAATAAACAATTTTAATAGAACGAGACATTTAATTGAGTATGATACACCAGAGAATTTAATAGTAATTTTGAAACAATATTTACAACCCGGAACTGTTGCAATTCATTGCACACCAGAAGATCTGTATAACATTAAACAAAAATTAAAGGAAACTTTTAATAACAACTTCCTTTACACAAAAAACTTTCCCATAGACGTCACCAATGAAGAAGATCAACAAAGTATTATACAACAAACACACGTTAGAGCACATCGTAGCTATCAAGAAAATTTAAAACAAATTTATACGTCATACTATTGGCCACGAATGACCAAACAATTTAAAGAATTCGTTAGAAACTGCGAAATATGTAATCGTAATAAATACGAAAGACATCCTTTTAAAGCTCCAATTGGAGAGGCTCCAATTGCTAAGAAAGAGGGGGAGCAGTTGCACCTAGATATATTCTTCGCCCAAAAATTAAAGTTTTTAACCTGCATTGATTCATATTCAAAGTTTTTAGTTATCAAACTAATAGATGATAGGACAAAACTAGATGAGAAAGTATTAGAACTTTTACAAAGCTTTCCAGAAGCTAAGAAACTATGTGTCGATAACGAACCAGGTTTTTCAACACCACAATTTAAAACCTTGATGCAAAGATTAGGGATACAAATATTTTTCTGTGATCCAAAACACAGTACTTCAAATGGACAAGTGGAAAGAGTTCACTCCACACTTATAGAAATAGCTAGATGTCTGAAAGAAGAATTTTATTTAATAAGTGATTTAGAATCTATTTTTAGAGCCGTACAGCAGTACAATAAAACAATTCATTCCGTGACACACAAAAGACCTTTCGAAGTCTTATTCAATAAGTTAGAATACGAAGATTTACAACCTAAACTCTTACTAGCCCAAGAAAGAATGTTTAAGAGAAACAAAACTAATGTTAGGATGAAAACATATAAGCAAAATAAAATTATTTATGAAAAAATTATAGGAGTTAGGAATAAACTTCAGAATAGATATAGAAAACAAAAAGTAAAAGAAGATTTGGGAAACAAAGTTCGAATTTATAAAAACGATCGTATAATTCATAAAGATAACATTAAAATTTAATTTTTTTCAGGAAAATGATTCTACTGATAATAATATCATTAATATTAATGTCATTTCGACATAATGCCGAAGGACAACGGCTTGACGTTCAATATTTGAATGACGGACAAGGGTTTATTTTAATTAAAAGCCAAGAGCTACAAATTGTTGATTATTATAGGAAAATCTTATATATAATAGATTTAGATTCATGGAGAGACAATTTAGACTTAATCAAAAATAATATAGCAAACTTTAGTTTTTGCAATCATTACCCATCCATGTTGCACAATTTTAATTCATTAGAAGAAGAAATAAATAGTCTTTTACCACATCATACAAGAGAAAAAAGAGGTTTACTAAATATCGTAGGAAAAGGATTAAAGTTTATTACAGGTACAATGGATTCCGACGATGAAATTGAAATTAGACAAAAATTAAACATCAATGAAAAAAATAACCAAAATATTATAAATAGCCTCAACGATCAAGTAAAAATAAACGACCAATTTAACACTGCAATAAAAGCAGTGACAGATCATATTAATAAGCAACAAAATCGAATAAATAATCAATTATCAAATCTGCTTCAAAGAACAAATAGAGATGTCACAATAGAACATATGCAACACGTTTTTCAAATTCAATATGATATCCAATTACTTAGAGAACAAGTTCGAAAAGTTAAAGAAAATTTAATGATGTGTAGATTAGGCGTACTTGGAAGAGATATTTTGACCCCACAGGACTTTAAAACATATAATATAACCCTTAAAGATTTAATGTACATTAAAAGCTCTGCCATTTTGCATGATAATAAAATTATATTCATTGTTATGATACCCAGTTATTGTAACCAAACTTTCCATAAAATAATAATAGAACCAGTTCCAAATAAAAATAAATTAGAGTTAGACACACCCTATAGAGAATTAATACTAAGCAATGATAGTTGGTACAGATATACAAAAGAAAAAATTATATTAAAAAAACATTTAAAAAAATTAGATGACGAATGTATCGAACAAATACTGAAAGAAAATCCTATCTGTAACTTCATAGTTAATAAAGAAATTGAAATAAAACAATTAACTAATAATATTGTTATTACGAAAAATGTACCCAAAACAAAATTCACGCATGATTGTAACACATATGAAGTAATGTTATATGGAAATACCATAATTAATTTCGAAAACTGTAAAATTAATATAAATAATAATATTTATGAGAATATAATTGTAAATGAAAATTTTGTCCTGCCCATTTTCAAAAATGTAAAAATTAAGAACATAAATGTAAACATAAGCTTACCAGAACTTCATTTAAAAAATATCGAAAACAGAAAAATTCTCGAAGAAATTAAAACCAATAGTTTGATTACCAATAGTATAACATTCAGCACAATTGTTATGATAATAATTGCATTATTAATATTGTTTACTTATTTCTTTTTAAAATCAAAGCCCATAAGGCACATTATAAATGAAGAAATATTTATTGATAACATAAACAAAAATATTCAACGACTCTCAGAAGAAACTCAAGACGCGGGACGCATCATCTAAGAAAGAGGGGAGTTATAATCATGCACCACAATTAAAAATGCCACCCAAAAATGCGGATAAATCATTTTCTTATATCCCCATCTAAAGTTACAACATCCGCGCATCCAAACACCCACTAATCGATATCTGCGCATCCAGACACCCACTCATCGATTTGCCATCGATGATATTAAAAATATTAGATTACAGCAAGATGCAACCGTTCGTCGATTCATCATTTCTGGTGTTGGCGATCGCTGCATCAATATTAGGATAATTTATCTTTAAGTTGAAAATGTAAAGTTAGTCTTAAGCCTGGTATCCGAATGAACAGTAGTTCATAAATTTAATAAAGTTCTTTTTTAAAAATCAAAAAGATATACAGAAAATATAATTTGCACAACACATTTTGACTTCAATCCTCATGATCATTACCGTTATTTCTTACCTAGTTAAGCTTATAGCACTCAACATAAACACAGTTATCCAGAACTTCCCGTTGTTTCGTCACATTAACAACAACCACAAACAAACATTCAAGGTTCTTTATGTTGGCGCACCATAATGATAAGATATATTTAATTTTATAGACCAATTTGCTTAAGACGTTAACATCACTTCATTCTTAGAGTAATGTATATGAAGCTACTAGCTACTTACTTCAGTGATTCGTTTAATTACTTTTTGCTAACGTCGTACCTCGTACCTCTATATCGTGAGTGTAAAGGTTGTCGCATAACGCTCTTGAACGAAACCTGTTACTTTGGTAACTGCAACGAAGCGGTGTTGTCTGTAAGTGCTGTTCTTTTCTATTCTAACTGCACAATGTGTGGAAATGTGAAAATAATTACATAACGTGATTTAAGTCTACCTATATCAGCGCAATTAACGTTATACTCCGGGTCATAAAGCACGGTGACCATTGCGAATGGATATGGTGCGACTTTTTATGACTGCAGTAATTACTTCATAAGAAAAGAATCTTAAGTCATTGCTGCAGCCATTATGCTTGTGAAAAATCTTATTATAAAAGCTTCGTGAGAAACTGTTTTCTTAAGTAAAACACACACATGTGCAAGGACTAAATTACATACAAAGAAAGCCCCTAAAAAGTATGTTAATACAGCTCCGTTTTTTTTTAATTTTTGTTTTTTATATACATAATTCCAAATCAGAAACATTTAAGAGGGGGGAATTAATTAATGGCTAGTTGATTTTGCAATGAAACAAAACAAGCTGTGTGTGGTTATCATTTGCTCGAAATATGTGTACGTCATCAGCATAAATTAATACAATTGAATGTTGCAAAACAGAATAAATAAAATGAATAATAGAAGACAAAGATGACTCCCCTGAGGAACACCGGAATCAACTCTAAATTGAAATTAACGGTTATTAACACCACGCTATAGAACCTATCTTTAAGGTATGCAGGTATCCAAAAAACAAAACGATCTTTAAGTTCAATTAATTTTAAAGTATTTCATGACTCCATTCCTCAAAAGCTTAACTGTATAAAAGAAAACTGTATAGACTTTAGACTTGGGTCATTTAGAAATAGCTAGGAGTTTTGCAAAACCTAGATAGTTTGTTGTTAAAAATTCATATTTCCAGTAAAATAGACAAAACGTGCAAAATGAAGGAAATTCTTCAAAGTCACTTTAAAATTAACCGCAAACAAGACAAGTATACAAGATCTAATACTGTTCCATTATGTTTTTGGCTCCAATCAGTCGACAAGACAAAAAAAGCCATTTAATCTATAAAAAAAATTCGTTTTCTATTCGTAGAAGAAATAAAGTGCACGACTGGGTCGTACAAACTTGCTCTAATGTGTTACAGTGGTCTTGGAGCTTGAGATTTTGGAAAAAAAGCAATAACAAACTATGTGAAATTTTATAAATCATTTTAAAAAAAAATAGTTAAAACGTTTTTTAAGAAAATGAAGTAAGCCATCATTTTTCTTTTACTTTTCTGAATTTTACGGATTTTTTTTTTAAATCGTTGGAATAGTTTTTTCAAAAAAGGGTTTTTTTAAACTTTTCGTAAACATATTCCAAATTTGTTTGAGTATGTCAGCGGTTTAAAGTTCTTATCAGAAAACAAAAATTTAAACAAAATTTTAACAAACCGTTTTTTGAAAAAAACCAAAAGTTAAAAAAATAAAATGCACGACTGGGTCGCACGAACTTGCTCTTATGATAAGCAATTGCGTAGTGGCTGCATATATGGATATTAAAAAAAATTAAATAATTTCGAAAATTCTTTTATTTTTTAAATTAGTTTAAGAGTTTTCTCGGAAAAACTAAGTATGCAATAAAATTTCAAAGCTATACGTCAATCTAGGAAAAAAAAATATTGAAAATCGTTGGACCAGTTTTTTTTAAAGGTTATTTTTGAAAAACTTTTTCAAAAAATATTTTGAAGTTTATTTGAGTATGCAAATATATGGCAATCTGTAGTTTACATTTCAAAAATAATTTAAAAAAAAATCGATGTACCCGTTTCCAACATATTTCGAAAACCAAAAATTTTTTTTGAAAAAATTATAAAAAATCAAAAAAAAAAGTTTTTGAACATTTTGAAATGCCATATTAATAAAATTATGACCATTATGTGGCCAATTTTATTGAAATCGAATGTATAGTTTACGACAAAATTTGATTTGAAAATACTGATTCTATGAGAGGTACCGTTATTAGACAAATTTTGAAAAAAAATTTCGAACCAAAAGATAGATTGTCTTGCAAAAATAGCATTCTGAAAGTTTTATCAAAACCGTTAGAGCCGGTTTTTGAGAAAATCAATTTTTGTCTTCAAGATTGTATGGCAGGTGCCGTTATTTTTGGACCTAGAGCAAAAATAAAAAATTTGTTGGCCAAATAAATCCTAAATACCAAATTTGAAGCAAATCGTCCCACCCGTTCAGCCTCCAGAGGCGCGAACAGACAGACGGACGGAATTTCCAGACCCACTTTTTTCGACTTCTCCATCATCGTAATGTCATGTGCGATTGTTATCTCAAATTTTTACTTGCGATTATAGGTACTATAAGGGGCCAGTTATAGCGATACGGAAAACCAAACCGAAAAAACTTTCAAATGGAAAATTTAGTATGTTATGGTTCGATTTAGAACACAAAAAATGTTACACTGATCGATTTCAACCAACTCAGAGAATTTATTTTGCAAATAAAAGTTTGAACTAAACTTGTACTTTTTGTTAAAAACGAATTTTTTTAGTTTTCTTTTATACGTATAACAGAAAAATAAATAAATACATTTTTAACAAAAAGCATTTGTTCAATTAAAATTATTATGAACAAAAAATATTCTCTGAATTGATTGCCATCGATCAGTGTAGCATTTGTCTTAAGAATCGAATCAGAACATACAAAATTTTCCATCTGAAAATGTTTTCGGTTTGGTTTTCCGTATCGCTATAACTGGCCCCTAAGGCAAGTTATGCATTCGTCGAAAAAAAAAGTTTTGAGATAACAATCAAACATGACATTACGATGATAGCGAAGATGGTCTAAAAATTCTGTCCGTCTGTATGTCTGTCTGTCTGTCTGTATGTATAGACACCTACAGCCCAAACGGGTGGGCCGAATTGCTTCAAACTTGGTATATAGACTTTTTTAGGTATTGTACAGAGGGGAAATTGAAATTTTTTTTAGCTCAAAAAATAACGGTACCTGCCATACAACCGTTACGTTAAAGCTTATTTTTCTCAAAAACGGCTCTAACGATTTCGATTTCAAAAAATTAGTGTTGCTTTTTAGGTACGACCAATCATATGGCTGAAAAAAAAGTTGCAATATTATTTATGTTAAAGAAAATGTAAACCGAATTTAGAAATTAACTTTATGATGTAAATAATAAGGAAGACGAAACAAATAAACCGCGTTACTTTGGATTATTTCGAATCCAATAATATTATTAATTAAGACAAATGAAAAAGAACGATTGTAAATAATGTGCAACCGGCACCGCGCAAAGAAATTTCGTTTATGACGGAATGTCAAAACAAACAAGAGAGAGAACTGATAACAAGAAATATTGCAACAACAACTGCAATGATATATGCAGTCTCACCGGCTAGTCAGCAAGGGGGATTCGTAGAATAAAAAAAATGTATGTAATCAAAGCGATCGTATGTGAAAAGAAATTATTGCAGGTAGGTGAGGTGGGTATATTTTAATGTAGGATTAAAATTAAAAGAGATGATTGGATTAAAAGAGATATGGTTTGATGGAAGGGGGTGGAACGTAAATATAAGTATTTACGTTACAGGGTGGGCGCCAGGAAACTTTTATGGTGTTTGCCTTACCAATATAAATCTGAAAAAAAAGTCTTCAATTGCAAAGAATAAGACGGAAGAAATATTAATCCCAATGGGAAGTTAAAATCTTTTATTGATAGTTATTGGTCTGGGAAACCGTGGCAAATGCCGGGATAAAAACCCAGAGTCTTTTCGATAAAAAGAAAAATAGAACAATTGGATTTCGAGGTTAGCAGAAGGCTAATTCTCGAAATTAGGAAAAGGTTTTAGCAAATAAAAAAAAAAACAAACAATGGTTTGTGCCAAATGGACACAAAGAAAGATCACAATGGTAAGGGAAGGTTAAAATAAAACAAGGTCACGAGTCCCACAATCTTGGGAGAAATCGAATAGTCAGCGAAGGCCTACTTTTATAACAATATATTTGCCCCACACAGGGTCACAAATAAAAACAAATTTACGCAATTTAAACAACCAAAATACGAGCTAAAATTCTGGTCACAACCAGACACAAAATACTTAGCTTCTGAACGTTTTCCAACCAGAATATCCTTCTCAATTTCTCCACAGTATGTCTTTCAGATATCTCAATCTTTATCTATTTTTTATACCACAGTTCTTATATCAAATCTTAGTTTCGAAACATAAACAAGAATAATCTAAATTCCATAGACCTTCGCGCAGATAATATTTAGAGAGAAAAACACATCATTGCTATCTTTCTTTGATATCAGACACTTTACGGTGGGCACTCGGCCATTCTACATTTACGGTGGTGTGACTATAATTCACACTTTGTTGTGTTGTTGTAGGCTCGTTGGAAAGCTTGTCAATTGTTAGCTTCCTCGCTTTCTTTACTATGCGTGCGAGTCTCCAGCCCGTCCGCTGGCTCGACACGATAGACTGATGCGTGTGAGTCTCCAGCTCATCCGCTATCTCAACACGAAAGACTGTTGCGAGCACAGACCATACACAGACCGCCAACTCGTACTCCCCTTGCCTGAAACACCCTCGAAATATTTTTTCCTGTCTGTGAATACGTGTACATCTCTCTCTGTGCATTTTGTAATGGCAACTATACCTGCGTATGCCATTTATTTTTTAGGTGTGTTTGCTAAATGGGTTTTAAAAGCAAGAGAGAGCGTCACACTCTCAAAATAAATGGCATATCAGCTGATTTTTAGCTTGTAGGCAAAAAGAGAGACCATATGGTGAGTTGGCGGTCTGTATCTTCTTGGTCCGTGGTTGCGAGTGAGTCTCCAGCTCATCCGCTGGCTCAACACGCTGGCTCAACACGAAATACAAGGACCTGTTTTGTTATCCTCTCTGAGTTACTCTCAAAACTCTTAGAGGACAACGGACTCAAAATGTGGGTCGAAAAATAGGAATGGATAGGATGGAGCGGAAAACAGGTTTTAAGAGTCAGACCGTGACCAAAACAACACGATCAGAAAGAGGTTTTAAGAACCACAAAGGAATAGCTTTTGTTGCGGTAAATTTTACCGTAACAAATTCCACCCTTACCTACCAAGAAAGAAAAGAGACTTTCAGAAATGAAAGCGAAGTAAAAGGAGCAAGAAAAGGTTAAACAACACAGTTTTGGAAAACAAACATTACCAAACTTTTAAAAGTATATTATGAAAGGATATTTCCTTTATAAATAATAAGAGAACTTCTTGATAGGAACGATATCGATTTAATAATAATTAATTTAATTTTCACACAAACAGTTTAAGAAAATTTACTTGAAACAAAATTCTAAAGTAAAGTATAAATAGTTTAAAGTATCAAACAATCTGAAAGCGTATTTCCAACACCCCCTCTCGCTCCAGATGGTTTTGATTAGTCATCTGTTCGAATTCCCAACAAGTTTGAAAAATTAAGGAATACTTCTTTGGAAAGTGGTTTTGTTAAAATGTCAGCTCTCATTTCATTCGATGGACAGTATTTAAGTTGAATGATCTTCTTTTCTCGTAAGTCTCTTATATGATGATGGCAAATATCAATATGTTTGGTTCGAGCTCCACATTTGTCGGGTTCAATTAGGCCAATGCATCCCTGATTATCTTCATATATAATTGTGGGCTGATCAATATTTACCTCCATTTCTGTCAATAGTCTTCGTAGCCAAATTAGTTCTCGACTTGCATATGATGCCGCTACATACTCCGCTTCGGTTGATGACATAGCAACTGAGGTCTGTTTTCGGCTTGACCAAGCTATGCTGCTTCCTGCGAATTGGAATACATATCCACTAGTTGATTTTCTGTCTTTTGAATCACCAGCCCAGTCCGCATCCACATAGCACACCAACATTCTTTCTTCATTCGATTGGAGCCATAAAGATTTATCAACAGTAGTCGCAAGATATCGCATAACTCTTTTTACAGCTTTCCAGTCACTTTCAGTTGGAGATTCTATTCGTCTGCTCAAAAGATTAACAGCTAAGGATACATCTGGTCTTGAAACGTTAGCAATATAAAGTAAAGACCCAATAGCTTGACGATACAAGGTATTATTTGGTAACCTCGGACTTGTTTCTTCACTTGAACTCAAGAAACCTGTTTCGATTGGCGTTAATATTCGTTTTGAATCTTCAAGTTTGTAGGTTCTTATCAGTTGTTGAATTTTGGACTTTTGGCTGAGTTTAAATGAGCCATCTTCTTCACGCTTGATCTCTATACCTAGATAATGTTTTGCTTCTCCCAAGTCTTTCATCTTCAAATGTCTTTGGAGGTCTTTATAAATCATATTTATTAGTTCTTCGGAAAAACCAGCCACTAGAATGTCATCAACATAAAGCAACATGAATGTTGTTTGACCGTAGTTTTCTTTTCTTGAGAATAAACACGAATCGGCTGTCGATGCCTTGAATTTCATTCCAAGTAAGATCTCTGTTGCTCTCTTGTTCCATTCTCGGGCTGATTGCTTTAGACCGTAGATGCTTTTATTAAGTCTTAGCACCTTTTCTTCATTACCCAAAATGTTGAAACCTGGGGGTTGTTCCATGAAAATTTCATCACTCAATTTCGCATTCAAATAACCATTTTTCACATCAAAATGCCGCACGTGTAAACGTCGCAAATGCGCAACTACAAGAAGACATCGTATAGTTTCGTGTTTAACCACTGGTACAAAGGTTTCATCGTAATCTTCACCGTATTTTTGAGAAAATCCTCTTGCTACAAGACGGGCTTTATAACTGCTAGCACTTCCGTCTGCATTAAGTTTGGTTTTAAATACCCATTTACAACTTACTGTTCTTCTTCCAGGCGGCAGATCTGTTGGTGTCCAAACTTGAAGCTCGTTCATTGACTTGATTTCCTCTTGTGCAGCTTCAGTCCATTTGCGCTTCTCGGCAAGTGGTAGACGCAATACTTCTTCCCAGGATTCTGGTTCTTTCGCAATATTAACCAAGGCTTTGTACGACAGACGTACAGGCGGAATGCCTTTATTTGAACGATCTGACTTTCGATGTTCTTGATTTTCAGTCTGATTTTCAATGTCTTCACCGCCTTGGGCTACTGACTGTTCTTCTATAACGAGGGGCTCGTCTTCTTGAAATACTTGCTCTTCTTGGATGACAAGCGGCTCATTAAATGTTCTCAGTCTTACTGAAACGTATTCCGAATTTTCTTTCTGAGAAGTATCTTCCTTTTCATAATTTTGTATAGTTCTAGATTCTTGGATATTTGTGGGTAGCTTTGGATTCTTAGGTTCATTTTCGATAATTCTCAAGGATCTTGATATCCAAACTCTATTGGATTTTGGATCAAGTATACGATAACCTTTTGAGTTGAGATCGTACCCAACAAGAACGCCTTCTTTAGCTTTGTCGTCCCATTTCTTCCTCTTTTGCTTTGGAACTAAGGTAAATGATTTTGATCCAAACACTCTAATATGGTTCAGATCAGGTTTTTCTCCTGTGAACAACTTAACTGGTGTCTTCTAAAGGTTGCTTTTCTCTATTTTGTCTCACATGGAACTTAGACTGTGCCAGCTTGCCTTTAATGCAATGTTCACAAATGATCTTCTCAGAGCACTTCCTCAGATAAATGCCAGTTGCAAGATCTTCTTTCACTAGCCTCTCGATAGCTACTGGATCTCTGTGACCAAGTCGACGATGCCACTGATGAATGCATAATGAATTGTCAGTTTTACAGGACAGTTCAATAGATTTTCCAGTTTCCAACTTGTAAAGACTGTAGTTTCGCTTTGCTTGAGCAATAACTCGGGATCCAGTGTAGATTTGGCAAACATTTTGTTCGAAAATAACTCTATGTCCTTGATTTGCTATTCGTTGTACCGAAATCAATCCTCCATCCAGCTCAGGAACATATAACACTTCTTTCAGAAGTATCTTCTGGTTATCGCCATTAGGTACTAGGCAATTCAACCAACCACATCCGATTCCTGAAGACATCACTGACGAACCATTGGCAAGGTATATTTTTGTGTTGTCATTTCGGATCGACTCAAAGAAATATTTATCATTGGTCATATGGATTGTAGCTCCAGAGTCAATGTACCAGCCACCACACTTAGCTCTTACTTCATCACAAACTTCAAACGAGAGAAAATCTTGATTGCTCATGTTATCATGTGATGTTGATGCTACAGATGACTTTGCATGTTTTCCTTTTTGTAAAGTTGACTTGTATTTGTAGCAGTCCGCTTTTACATGTCCTAGTTTGTTGCAGTAAAAACACACCCTTGCTTCT
Source organism: Platycheirus albimanus (assembly GCA_916050605.2). NCBI lineage: Eukaryota > Metazoa > Arthropoda > Insecta > Diptera > Syrphidae > Platycheirus > Platycheirus albimanus. The sequence continues at coordinate 53,294,455 of OU696697.1, read as the reverse complement.
TTGACATCCGTCTTCTTCGGTTTTGAAGGCTTTGGATTTCTTCTTTGTTTAGACCACATAGCAACTTCATCTTCATTTTTATTTTCATTGCTTTCAAAACGTCTTTGGTATTCGTCTAACATCTTACCAGTGACGTATTCAATCGTCAAATCGGCTTCATCTCGACCTTCGAGTGCAGTGACGAGCCCAGAATATGTTTCTGGCAGACTCACTAACAAAACTGCGACAACTTCATCTTCTTCTAAAGGTTTTCCAGAAGCTCTCAGTAAACCAACAACTCGAAGAATGGCATCTATATGGTCACTCATCTTACCACCAGTATAGTGAATGCCATATAATTTTCTTCTTAAGTATAGGCGACTTCCAAAAGTTGACCTCTCATACTTTTTAGAGAAAACTTCCCAAATATTGGATGCATCTTCTAGATGGGCAATATGCATCAGTTGACTATCCTCGATGCTCAATGTCAGATAAGCTTTCGCTTTATTATTTTTCTTTTTCCATTCATCATTGATTTCTGCTGGTTTCGGTTTACTTATAACATCCCAAAGCTCATCTCTTATAAGGACAGCTTGAATTTTTGCTTTCCAAAAAATATAATTTCCTCCATTTAAAAGAGAAACATTAGTTTTCAAATCCATTATAAGACTTTCGATTATTATTATTTATGCCACGATACTGGGCCCATAACCTTTTAAAAGTATCTTATGAAAGGATATTTCCTTTTTAAATAATAAGAGAACTTCTTGATAGGAACGATATCGATTTAATAATAATTAATTTAATTTTCACACAAACAGTTTAAGAAAATTTACTTGAAACAAAATTCTAAAGTAAAGTATAAATAGTTTAAAGTATCAAACAATCTGAAAGCGTATTTCCAACACAAACAATACAACTAAATCTCAATCGCTCTAGGCGAGAGTTAATAACCATCACAGAGCTGTACAGCTCTCAGTATCTCTTAGCGCAACTCGTCCATGCTACGCGACTAATTTTAACATCTTTCTTCAGGGTCGTCGCTATACGGTTTGAGGTCCTTAACGTTCCAGGTACCTCTATTTTTGCCATTGTTATCCTCGAGTATATAGGTCCACGCAGATACTCTTTTCTTGATTCGAAACGGGCCTACGAACTTAGGCGCTAGTTTCGCGGTGTAGTGATTCGCTGCATCAGATAAGATGAAGTTTCGTCGCCAAACCAATTCGTTGGGTAGGAATTGGACATACCTTCGTCGAAGATTATATGTTTTCGCCGCCTTCTTGGTTGCTAACTCTAACTTCTGCCCTATCTGTTCCCTAAGGGGATCCGTTCAAAATCCCGAAAATCAAATTCCCGAAAGTTCAAAATCCTGAAAAATCAAAATCCCGAAAAATCAAAATCCCGAAAAATCAAAATCCCGAAAAATCAAAACCCCGAAAAATCAAAATCCCGAAAAATCAGAATCCCGAATGTTCAAAATCCCGAATGATAAAAAGCTAATTAATTACAAATGTTACAGACACAGGCGCCTGCCTGACAAATTTACATACCCTTAGCGGAGCAGCGAAGCTGCGTGAGCGCGGTGTGCCCCCGAAAAAGGAGGAGAAAATCAAAAGATCCCGCGAAGCGGGCCACCCAGGTCAAATTAATTACAAATGTTACAGACACAGGCGCCTGCCTGACAAATTTACATACCCTTAGCGGAGCAGCGAAGCTGCGTGAGCGCGGTGTGCCCCCGAAAAGGAGGAGAAAATCAAAAGATCCCGCGAAGCGGGCCACCCAGGTCAAATTAATTACAAATGTTACAGACACAGGCGCCTGCCTGGCAAATTTACATACCCTTAGCGGAGCAGCGAAGCTGCGTGAGCGCGGTGTGCCCCCGAAAAAGGAGGAGAAAATCAAAAGATCCCGCGAAGCGGGCCACCCAGGTCAAATTAATTACAAATGTTACAGACACAGGCGCCTGCCTGACAAATTTACATACCCTTAGCGGAGCAGCGAAGCTGCGTGAGCGCGGTGTGCCCCCGAAAAAGGAGGAGAAAATCAAAAGATCCCGCGAAGCGGGCCACCCAGGTCAAATTAATTACAAATGTTACAGACACAGGCGCCTGCCTGACAAATTTACATACCCTTAGCGGAGCAGCGAAGCTGCGTGAGCGCGGTGTGCCCCCGAAAAAGGAGGAGAAAATCAAAAGATCCCGCGAAGCGGGCCACCCAGGTCAAATTAATTACAAATGTTACAGACACAGGCGCCTGCCTGACAAATTTACATACCCTTAGAGGAGCAGCGAAGCTGCGTGAGCGGGTGTGTCCCCGAAAAAGGGAGTTAAAATCCGAAGAACCCGCTAAGCGGGCCACCCAAGTACTGCTGATTATGAAAACTGTTGACACAGGCGCCTGCCTGCATCACTAATCCGATTTTTCAGTATTGATTGCTATTCGGGATTTTTTCGGGATTTTTTCGGGATTTTTTCGGGATTTTGATTTTACGGGATTTTGATTTTTCGGGATTTTGATTTTTCGGGATTTTGATTTTTCGGGAATTTGATTTTTCGAGATTTTGATTTTTCGGGATTTTGAACTTTCGGGATTTTGGTTTTCGGGATTTTGAACCAGACCCGTTCCCTAAGCTTTCTAAAAGACTCCCTAGTATCGTCCGTATTATCGCTCATATCCTGCGGAATGGTGGTTGAGGTTCGACCAAAAGTCACCATGCCTCGCCCGAAATTTGCGTAGTACGGCGATACACCTAAAACTTCATGTTGTGCAGTACGAATACTACAAGCTACCTTCGCTAACTGAGCGTCCCTCGCTCTATGGTTCTCAGAAACATACGCCCTAAGTGTCGTCTTAAGAATCTGGTTAATCCGTTCTGCTGGATTAGCCTGAGGATGGTAATGCGCCGTAAACCTAATCGTCGAACCGTAACTATCGCACAAGGACTTTAACTCCTTGCCTTTGAACTGAGGACCGTTGTCACAGACAACAAATTTTGGGACACCAAACAAGAGGAAGACATTATCCTCTAGCTCCTTACAAACCGACTTGGCCGTTGCAGACCTCAAAGGAAACAACAAAGGGAACTTAGTAAAATAATCCACAACAGTCAGAATATACACGAAACCCCTACTAGATTTAGGAAGTGGACCAACTAAGTCAACGAAAATCATCTCCCACGGATCGGTTACCGGTTATCATCAACCCAGCCGGTTTATCGTTCACCACCATTCATCATATGAAATTTTATAAATCATTTAAAAATCAACGTAAAATCGTTTTTTGGAGAAAATGAAGTATAAGCCATTAGATTTCTTTTATTTTTTTTGAATTTTAAGGAATTTTTTTTTTTCAAAATCGTTGGAGCCGTTTTTTCAAAAAACGGTATTTTTTTTTTAAACTTTTCGGAAACATATTCCAAATTTATTTTGAGTATGCCAAAATTTAGCGGTTTAAAATTCTTATCAGAAAACAAAAATTTTAAAAATTTTGATCAAACCGTTTTTGAAAAAACCAAGTCAAAAAAAATTTAACTTTTTTTTAAAAAACTCAAAATTTTTTTTTTTTTGAAAATTAAAGAATTTATATTATTTCGTTTATAACAGAGCTTTTATATTAAAACTTTCATCGAAATCCGTGAAGTGGTTTACGAGAAAATCTGATTTAAAAAAATCGGTCCTATTGGGAGGTACCGTTATAAGACTTTTCCTGCAAAATCTGTTCCAACCAAAACATAAAGTTTGCTTAAAAAATACCATTCGGAAAGTTTTATCAACATCGTAGGAGCCGTTTTCGAGATAAATGAGTTTTTCATTAAAAATCATATGGCAGGCACCGTTAGTTTTGGAGCTAGAATGCTAATTCCAAAAACCCCTCTGTAGGACGTCATACTAATACTGTACCAAGTTTGAAGCAAATCGGTCCAGCCGTTTAGGCTGTAGGTGCCGATACAGACAGACGGACAGACAGACAGACAGACAGAATTGTCGGACCCACTTTCTTAGGCTTCTCTATCATCGTAATGTAATGTTTGATTGTCAAAAAAACATTTTTTTTTTTACGAATGCATAACTTGCCTTATAGTACCTATAATCGCAAGTAAAAACAAAACTCAAAAAAACTTGTTTGCACAATTAAAAGAATTTAAAATATTTTGTTTATAAAAGTGCTTTTATATTACAATTTTCATCGAAATCCGTGAGGTAGTTTACGAGAAAATCTGATTTAAAAAAACCGGTCCTATGTGGGAAGTACCGTTACAAGACTTTTCCTGAAAAATCTGTTCCAACCAAAACATTAATTTCCTCAAAACCACCATTCAGAAAGTTTTATCGAAATCGTAGGAGCCGTTTTTGAGATAAATGAGTTTTTCATAAAAATTCATATGGCAGGTACCTTTAGTTTTGGAGCTAGAATGCTAATTCCAAAAACGCTTCTGTATGACATCATAATAATACTATGTACCAAGTTTGAAGCGAATCGGTCCAGCCGCTTAGGCTGTAGGTGCCGATACAGATAGACGGACAGACAGACAGAATTGTCGGACCCACTTTTTGGGCTTCTCTCTCATCGTAATACCTCTGTTCGCGTACCCAAATGAAACAGTTTGCATTCGATTTCATACGTTTACATTAACATAAAAAGCGTTCGCGTACTGAATAAAGATGAACGAAAGAAATTTATTTGCAAGTTTTTACCCACTGAAATTGCATCTGGTCTTTGGAGTGTCTATATACAAAGATCTGGTAAAAACTTGAACTCTGTCAAAATCTACACAAAAAGTGTTCGTGAACTTTTCGGCAAGTGAGAGAGATTTTTCTCGCATTTGAGAAATTTTGAGTTTTCATTTTTTGTCACAAAAAGTACGCGAACAAACATAATGTTATGTTTGATTGTTCAAAAAAATTTTTTTTTTTAACGAATGCATAACTTGCCTTAAAGTAGGTACCTCTATAATCGCAAGGAAAAATTGTCAAAAATGTTGGGTGTTTGGTTGGGTTCGACAAAAATGAAAGGTGCTTGGTTGGTGGTTGCAGGTGGATTGAGTGGTTGGGAACGGTACGAAATCCCGATTTCCAAAATCCCGAATGCAAGAAATCCCGACTATTTTCGGGGACAAAAACGACATAATCCCGAAAACCAAAATCCCGAATACAAAAATCCCCACCGACATAACCCCGATTTTCAAAAAAATCCCGACTGACCGATTTGAAAATCCCGAATGTCAGTACTTTTTAGAACTTTTTAATTTTACACTATTTAGAGAAATCTTGTTTATATTTAGTTCGTTCTGGTTGATTCTCATGTTTTTAAATGATATTATTGCAATTTAACCCCGATTTTATGCCATTAATTACGAACATAATTTTTGGTCCTGAGAAGAACCGCATTAGTATAACGTATAAAGTTATACTAAGAAAAAATCGCTTAGCACACTTCCTTATATACTCTCAATTGGACGAAGAATTTGTTCTAATTGGACGGAACATTTTTATTAGCATTTAGGTTGGTTCTTGGTGATTCTCATAGTCTGGCTACCCTTTTTGAATGAATTTTTTGATTTTTCCCTTGAAAAAATTGAAAAAAATCGGCAAATCAAGAAATTTTTATTTATTTTGAAAAAAAAAAAATATTGTTGGAAAGGGGCAGAAATGCAAAAATTATCATAATAGGTCCTATATTTTAAAAGTTATTGACAAAAAACGGAGTAAAAATCGACCCTCTAGGACGTCTATTAACGAAGTTACAGCCAAAAAACCAAATGACTAAATTATCTGAATTTTTTCGTTTTTAATCGTTTTAAAACCAATATATAAAGCATAATATGCGTACAAATAGTAAAACATTATGTATCATTGGAAAGGTACATTCAATACCTTTAATAATATGTACGAATTAGAACAAAAGCTCAAACATTTCAAAAGTTATTGACGAAAACATGAGCGAAAAGACCAAAATCCAAAAAAATATTGAAACACAAAAAAATTATTTTTTCTTCTTTTGATTAATTTATATCCTTCGGGACTTCCAGGTACTATTAATTACGAAAACTGTTTGACATAGGCGCCTGCCTGACAAATTTACATACCCTTAGCGGAGCAGCGAAGCTGCGTGAGCGCGGTTTGCCCCCGAAAAAGGAGGAGAAAATCAAAATATCCCGCGAAGCGGGCCACCCAGGTCAAATTAATTACAAATGTTACAGACACAGGCGCCTGCCTGACAAATTTACATACCCTTAGCGGAGCAGCGAAGCTGCGTGAGCGCGGTGTACCCCCGAAAAAGAAGGAGAAAATCAAAAGATCCCGCGAAGCGGGCCACCCACGTCGAAGTAATTACAAATGTTACAGACACAGGCGCCTGCCTGGCAAATTTACATACCCTTAGCGGAGCAGCGAAGCTGCGTGAGCGAGGTGTGCCCCCGAAAAAGGAGGAGAAAATCAAAATACCCCGTGAAGCGGGCCACCCACCCAACTGATTACGAAAACTGTGAAATATAGTAAGAATTTTGCGAGATATCAAATAATATAAAAGCAATCTTTAGTTTTTGAGCATAAGAGTAGGGAAAAGTAAGAAATTCGCGCGAATTTCTTACTTTTACCTCTTATGCTCAAAAACTAAAGATCGCTTTTATATTATTTGATATCTCGCAAAATTCTTACTATATTATATATATTATTATATAAGAACACTGGAAATCTGAACTCTTATTTGCATCATTTTGTTGAATATCGATGGGTATCTCTTTTTGAAAATTTGTTCGCCCTGAAAAGAGCAGTTAAAACAATTTTTTGTTTGTTCTTTTTTTTTTATTTTGATAGATAGTACCAAAAAAAGTAGTGAAAAAATCGGGATTTTGTCAGTCAGGATTTTGTATTCGGTATTTCGGCAATCGGGATTTTGGATACTGGATTTTGTCATTCGGGATTTCGTATTCGGGATTTCGGCAATCGGGATTTTGTCATTCGGGATTCTGTCGTTCAGGATGCTGTCAATCGGGATTTCGTACCCAACCCGTTGAGGTAACGAATCAGCGTATTTTTCTACTGTATTTTTTGCAAGTGAATGCATTTGTTTTAGTAAAATTAAATAAAAATCAAACAATTAAAGTGCGTTGTGACAAATATGTATACAGCCTTAATGTGTTTTTTTAAAAGCGAAAACCCAAGGTTATTTTGACAACTCTTGAAGTTTTCAAGAAAACCTGTTGTGACCCTGGGTAAAGATAAACAAAGAAAAGCTAATAATATGTAGTGTGTCCAGATAGCATTGACGAACTTGACAGAAAGCCTACACAGAGCCGTTACTGGTGCGATGTTGAAATTGCGTCTGAAGGGAGCCCAATTTGACTTTGAAATCGAGGACTAAGTACACGATGTACCTATACATTGCTTTCACAAACAGGAGTCGGGTGCAACAGCTTGATCAAAGCTCCACCATTGATATGTCGGCACGGCTGGTAGCTGCATGTAAGCTTCTCAAATACAAAAAAACATCAGGGAAAAAGTCCAGTGCAGATTTACTCTATAGTTCTCTTAAAACATGTCCGTAGAAAACACTCTCTTTTATGATGAAAGAAATAAATTATAGGTTTTGAAGAAAACTTAAGACATAACTGACTTAAAGACTATGGAGCAGTCAAAAATTACTGCATTTATTTTACTTACCAGTCACTGTCAGTTTATTATACAATCAGTTGTGGAAGGGAAATGAGCCTTCCTCTAACTCTTTGTCTTGAAACCATCCAATTGAATTGTGACCCTTTAGAATTCCAACTATAGGGGAAACAGTTGAGGCCTGCTAAGCTTGAGTTTATATAAAATCATATTTCCTTAAAAAGTCTGGCCATATAGATTCTCGTTTGCGGATTTCATAAAGTTCTGGTGAGTCTTCTTTTTTCTCGTTCCAAAGTGCAGCGGTATAAGTATCGATGCTACTGTTTCGTTTGATCAGAGTGATAAACTGATGTCCGCCATTTAATCTGCCATTACGTTTCTCTTTAAATAGGAATGTCCTGTGACCCATCTAGGGTAAATGAGCTCAGTTTATTTACAAATTTTAACTTTGTGATTATGGAGAAGATGGCTTTAATGGCTGCCAGGCAAATTTTGTTCCTAGCAAGATAATTTTCGGACTTACGGATCTCCACAACTTCTGCTTTGTAAGAACCTGGACGCTCTATTAAACTGTTTAAATGTGGGTTATCTGAAATGGTCCCTGACCCTACCTTTTTGTCAGACTTTTAGGCCCGTCTGTAAACACCGAGAAATAATATTCACTAATCACCCTTTTTTTCTAGCATTCCCTTTGGATAGCTGTTAGAGCCACTGAGTAAGAATCTATTGTGTTATGTATAGTCTGTATAAATGTCAGTGAAGTTCATTATGATTTCTCTGCCCGGAAAACGCCATTTACACTGTGACTGCGTGTATGATCATCTGGCCTTACATACTGCTGACACCCAGCTTTTATATTTTGGCAATGAGGAATATTGAAAACTTACCGGGTTGGGTTTGACCATGACCTTTTAATAATTTTTTGTCAAATTGAGGACCGTTTTCGCAAAACTCAACATTTTGTACATTTTTCAGGAGAAGGTTTTTTTGTGTGTGTATCAAAACATTAAAAAATATATTTAAAAATATAAAAAACGCCTTCCCCCTTTAAGACAACTTTGTCATAGTAAACCGGAAGAATAGCAATAATGAAGTATTGAACTAAGAAAATATTGAGTTCCAAAAATCTACAGTTTTTTTTCAAAATAAAAAAAACCTGATACCTAGATTTCAAATTTTTTTTTATAGAACCAGTTGAGTTTTGCAATTTTTTTTAGCTTAGTCGATGCGCCTTGAAATAACGAAAATTTAGATACCCATATCTCTTTTTTCGATTTTTGGCGCTTGTTGAGTTCTGTGAAAACGGTCCTCAATTTTAAAAGCAATTAGAAAATCAGTTTCATCAAATAAATCAATATCAATATCTCTCAATTCAAGTGTCTTATATCCACTATCTACATCTACAGTACTTTAATACATTTTTGTTTGCGCACAGTTGAATTCGCCGGACGGTTTTGAATTCGTTTTTATATTTGATTAGATGGAAATAGACTTCTCATCTACTTTAAATGCTTGGTTGCTTTATAAAAGTACAATTAAATAATGATCTACAACACCAACAAGTATATATGTATCTATGTATATATACTATTGATGGAGCCATTGAACGCTACTGGTCTGGTGCTACATGCTACTCTACGGGCTACCATGGTGCGACATTACCACCATCTTCAGGAGTATCATCTTTCGGAAGTGTGGTAGATTGGTAAGAGGACGGAAAGTACATGACAGACTTAGATTTCTACGTGCCGGCTCTGTAGCTACTCTACATATATAGCTGGTGCTACGGTTTTTTTTTTTTTCTTTTTCTTTATTTCCTGGGGGAACTTCTATTTTCTTTGGATTTTGTTTTGTTTTCCACATCGCTCCCATTCATCTTTTTCTATCCATCAACTGAATGCGAAGAGCCACTACCATGCCACTGTATTCCGAAGCAGACTTTGTGTTATTTCTCATGCGGAGCTCTAAGTTATTACCTGATAACACTTGTTCGTGAGAGGTTAGAGTTTTTTGCGCACGTCTTGTATACCTCTACGAGTGCTATAAGCCAAGAAAGTATCTTTTCACGCAAATGCTAAATTAAGTCGATATGTTAAGTTAATTCATCATAATTTTCGGATAAAATTAAAGTGGGCGTATGTGTCTCGTTTTTGTCTAAGATTCAAAATCAAGAAATTCCAACCCTTGAAAATAATGTTAAGTGTCGAAATGGAAATATAAATCAATGAAGTTAATTTATGTGTGTAACTGTGTTGTGATATTGAAGTGAGTTCTAAATTTACTTATTGCCCCTGAATCTATATCCTAGGAAAGCCGCGGAAATTTTCATTATAGTATTTCTAAAACAGGTGAGCTACTACAAATATACAAGAAATAAAAATATATTGGCTATGGCGATTTTGAAATTAAGTTAGCATTGAAATTTGAGAGAGCGTGGTGCATAGATCATGTTGCAGTTGCAGATACTATTGGTTCATTAGCTGGAAGTGCGCATATCATATTCTTAAAGCTGGGTCAAGGATATGTTGCTAAGTCTTGTTAAATTTCACAAGCGATAGTGTGTGTTGGTGTTTTTGATTCAATATAAATGCATTAAGTAAGCTTAATATATAAAAGCCTTAATTTTTTCAGTGTTTTATAAAATCAAAATTAGCTAATGTATGTAATTTGTAAGCAGTAAACTGAGCGCCTTTAGGCCTGTAAGAACTTTTCAAATATTTTCGTTTTATAGAAATGCTTGTAAAGTTTGTTTTTATTTCTCACATTATGTACATAGTTAGTTACACAGACAAATAATTAAATATGTGATATACATATTTAGGTACCTACTTGCCGAGTAGGGTTTCCTGGAATGACATTGCTTTTGAGGTGTTAACCGTTCCCTCTTTTTTGAACTACATAATAGTGCTTTATTTGGTCTTATAAAACATGCACTTGATAAAATTAAGGCTTTTAACATATAAACCGATAAATCATCAAAATTAAAACATCAAAACTAATGAAAATCCGCTCCAGATCTTCTGAAGCTTACTTAAAAATTTGGTGATGCTAAAAGCCTTAATTTGTTCATTTATTGCATATTGTATTCCGCATCATGTGCAGTGCAGTCCAGCGTCCAGGGGAACCAATTAACCAGACTTAGTTACGTCAAAGTAAAGTTCTAGAGATGTATGTGTGTTTAAGAAGGTTACAACATATTGGTATGTATTATCTTATTTGAATCAGGGGGCTTTGGCACATCACGATTAAATAAGTGGCCATCAAATTTAGCTCATCTACATCATTATAAGAAAGTAACATTTTAATATATGTTTTATAGGACAATAATAACTAACTATACTTATAATCACTGTTGCCGGAGTCTTTCTGCATGTCCTGTCTTTTGTCAGACACTTTGAAGCTGTTTTTTGTTTTTAAAAACTTAAATTTGGTTATTTTTATTGGGATGATGATAAGAAGAAGCTGAACACATAAGTCCTTTTAAAGCTTAATGTTAAGACTTCTTTTCGAATAACGAAAGATTAACGAGTTTGAACATTCCAAATTGAAGCGTTGAGGAAAAAAAAAAATAGGAGAGTAATTTACGCTTTGCAATCTTTTGAAAATGAATTTTACTTTTCATTAATAAATTTTGTATACCTTAAAACTTAATTCAAAATCTTATGATGAGGCCCTAAGTCAAGCCTAATAAATGATCCTCAGTATGTTAGTGGGTATTGAGACTCAAAAATGGCATGGACAAAATCTTAAATAATATTTAAAATGTATTAAATTTAAAATTTAGAATTCACAGTATTATTTCATTCAGAATTTTACGAAATAAAATGTTGAATCTTTGTATTTTGTAGAACAAAATTGAAGTTGAATGCTTACATCATATTAAAGTGTTTTAAGTTCTGTTTAAGAGCACGTTTTATAAATAATTTGTTAGCAAAGCACCATTAAAAAATTGCAAACTTTTGGGAACCATATAAGACTTCCAAGCTTGAAGTGATATAACTTCTAAATGGTATAAATGGTATGCGAAAACTTTGTCTGGCAATTTTATGCAAAATTAACTAATGTATAAGTTTTTAGACCATTTTGTTTGTCTGAAGCTCACTGTTCTTGATGCAAAAGTGAATATAAGCGAAAATCCCATTTGTTTGACCTTTGAACCCACAGACCAATACAGACCGCCCACTCGTACTCCTCTTGCCTGAAACACCCTCGAAATATTTTTTCCTGTCTGTGAATACGTGTACATCTCTGTCTATGCATTTTGTAATGGCAACCATACCTGCGTATGCCACTTATTTTTTTTTTTGGTGTGTTTGCTAAATGGGTTTAAAAAGCAAGGGAGAGCGTCACACTCTCAAAATAAATGGCATATCAGCTGATTTTCAGCTTGTGGTCAAAAAGAGAGACCATTCTGTGAGTTGGCGGTCTGTATCTTATTGGTCCGTGTGTGAACCCCTATTACTGACCTAGCGGTCATTTGATAGTGGGGGGATGTTTCTCAGATTGTAAATTACTTCCGTACCAAAGTGTATAGCAAAATTGAGCCTTGTAAAAAATGTTTCCTTTCTTTGACAATTTTTTTTGTTTCTTCTTACAGGGCTATATAAGTATGTACATACATATATATTGTAAGTACATAAGAACCATTCAATCAAGCAACAATTAAACTTTTCATTGATAGTTCCTTGAGCTGAAAATCTGCTAGTAAAAAAATTGTATGTGTTTATATAAAAACTGCATTTTGGGGATTCACCGGTGTGTCCCAGTGACGACAACAAACAAACGAAATAATAAATATTTTTAGTTTGCACCATCTAGTTGCTTTTGAATCGATTGCTAAAATTTCCTTCCACAATGTTATGATCTGAAGTATGAGGCAAGACATCACTTGCTTTCGCTGTGGATTTTTGTTTTGTGGATTGGTTCAGTAAATATTTTTCTTACAAATATTATAATTAGTCACAAAATGAACCGAGAACCTTAAGTCACCAAATTATTCCCCAAATACATTATGTAAGTAATTTGAATTTCTTAAAGTTGGATTTAAATTAAATTACGAGGCACGTCTTTATAATTAAAGCTCTACTTTAGATTTTTTTTTGTCGTTTTAAAAACCATTTCCCTCAATTTTTCCTTTAAAGAGATAAATGCCCATTTTGGTTTCTGATAACTTCATTGAAACATGAGGCATGTTACGCCAAACAACTTCAATTTATAAAAGTAAAATTATTTTTCAGCACCAACAGTAACTTCATTTCGGAATTCGTTCAGAAGATACTGCCAGTTAAGCCCTGAAACATATAGTATCAAGCCTAAATAAAAATGTTTAAATCAAATTAAATCAAAAGGGAAGCTTTTGTTTGTTAATTTTTTTTCCCATAATATCTTTTAATGATCCAAGTAATTTTTCATTACAACCTCTACTAAAAAGTGAAATGTTTTAACCAATATTAATGTAGACGTTTGTCTCAGATCAACGACACAGCTAGACAAAAAATGGGTCGCTCTATGAGATAATTTGCATGATGTAGTTAAGACGGCTAGTAAACTTTGTACTGCGTACAATCAAAGGTACCTACTTTAAGGCAAGATATGGACTTGGAAAAAAAATAATTTGTGTCCGTTTTTTTTTTATATATAAAATATGACCGAGCAATACTTGCAAATCAATCACATTGATCATTTTATTTGTATAACCTGTTGCATTTTAAATTAATATATGAAAGTTATAATTTGCTATGATCAATGATCATGTTTTTTTTGAATATGACATAACCAAAAATACATAACCATAACTTATTTCAAATTATTTGGATCTTTGAAAATAAATACAGTGCCACCAGTAGGTGTCAGACATGACATTCAAAATGCGGAAGCCATAACAACAGTTTTTTTTTTATTTTCAAACAGTTGTTATGCAATATTTTTAATTCCTAAGCCTATATATTCCAAAAGAATTTGATAGAGTTTGACATCAAGCTCTCTTATCGAAAATCTATCTTCCTGACCTTTCCATTTGAGTTGTTTTTGACGGCTTCCAGCCTGATCTTCATTAAATGAATGTTGGTGTGCCTCAAGGCTCCGTTTTGTCTCCGACTCTCTTATTCATTTTTATCAACGATCTCTTGTCTAAGACTTCTAATCCTTTGCATTGTTTTTTTATGAGAGTTTTCTCACCATTTCATTTTCGATTCTTGATTCACAACCTTGTTGTTCGGTTGTGGATCTGTAACGGTAGCGTATGCTAATCTCATTCAAATCTGGTATTTACGTTGTTCAATGTTGAATTATAAACCGCGATGAATTGAATGCTTCAAAAACTCAATGCCGTCTTCTGTCCTTAAAGCATAACACTAACTATACTTAGTATTGAGGAAACCTAATAGCTTTGTACTATAGGTATGTGTGTATCACAAGCCTATTTCTATGGAACGATAACATAATTTTGACCTCAGAAAAAATGCCGCAAAATGCTTTGGGTTCCTTAATCGATATACAAAATATTTATATACCCTTTTTTTGATCTGCCTACAATCTTTACACCCGAAGCTTCATAATAATTTTCGTATATGGGATGATAATTCGGATGTATGTAGGTACTGTTAAGTATAGAGATTAGTTTGTTAGCCGCACTATGGGAATGTGGAATGCTTTACAAGGCTCGATTTTTTACTGCCATTGTGACTTACAGACATTTTAAATCAATGTGCGTCGGTCGGGTATCCTTTTAAATTATAAAAAAAAATTAACAGACATTTATGAGCAAATTCGTGCTACTCATAGCAGCCGGCTTTTTTTCAGAAAATGTTCACACACATATTTTTGAATAACATGAAATAATAGTTCATTTGGCGAGAACAAAAATCTTTAAAAAAAAACTCTTGTAAAAGCTAAATACATAATTATGATTCTAAAAACTTGAGTTTAGTATCAAGATCAAAATGCTAGACGCACGTGGGCTGTTTGTTTATTGTTAAGTAAGTCATTCAGTGCCGTTTTTGTGAGAACTTCTTATTGTCTCTTAGTATAAAAATGGTTCAAAATAGCTAGGTTGGGTTAGGAATGGGTATATATTTTATTTGGTGTGGAACTTGTAAAATAGAGAAATAAATACCGTTAGCTGTTATTGAAAAATATTATGTGTTATTACTTAGTATCAAAAGAAAAGCCTAGTCGATTTAGCGATATCCGTCCGTCCGTCCGTATGTATACTCTATAGTTCACAACTTTTGAGCTAAAAAGACCAAAATTAAATTTGGTTTATATAAACTTTAATCAAAAATTAAAGCTAAGTTCTTGAACCGGTTAAATCTGTCCACAAACAACCTTTGGCAAAAATAAATTATTTTTTTTGTACAGTTACCATCAAAGCTCAAGGCTGATATTTTAAGAATTTAATCTTCCACCAATAGAATAAAAATATTTAGAAATGATTTATACATAGCACATAGTTGTAAACACCTTCCCAATGAAGTATTTTGTTTATAAACTATTTTTTGTTGACTGCACTGACGGCTGTGAAGTGACTTTGATTTAAACAAACAATTCCATATTCTGTTAAGATTGAAAGGTGAAAGGTGGTTTTGTGATGTATCTTTTATCAGACACTTGATCATCCGAAAACATAAGAAATAAAATTTCAACATAAATGTCAATCATACCTCCAAGGCTTGAAAAAAAACATTCACTATTTATTAAAATTAAACTAAATCGTCGTGAAATTTGTATTCACAATTCACATTGCAAATATTATTTATATCTGAATTCTAAAGCACAAAGTGAGATCAAATTAGATTAAGTCTTCATTTAATGAATTCAATCACCCACCCACAGCATTGGTTATCTATCAGACACTTTGAAAACTTTTTTTTTCAGAAATCCAAGAGAGTAAAGAAATCAACATAATCAACTGTTGTTTGTCGGGGATTCATTAAAAAAAACTATAGTCACTATCAAATATCTACGCATAAGGCATCACACTTGAAAGCAATTCACTCTTGATGCTTTGACGCATGCACGGCGGTTTTCTGAGCTTATGAGTATATCCAATTATTTAATTTCAAATTCCATGGCACCTTACTCATCATTAATTATTGACAGCCATGATTTAAGAAAACAAACTATGGTGGATTTTTGTATAATATTTTCTATGCAAGCATTTAACTCATATAATTTGGACTCAACGTTAGCCATTTGTGTTATGCAACTTTGGAGAAAAGCATAATTCGATGTAAATCAATAAAAATTATTTGTTTTGTCTGTCAAATACTTCACCAATTTGCCTCACTATGACGATTGTGATAGTTAAATAATAACTTTTAAATTCGAATAGGTATAAGATGATATCGTTGATTTCAAAATATGTAGAACGCTGCAAAATGACAAAGTGCTACGGTTTCGTTTGTAGAGAAGAAAAGCGGTTTTAACATACAACTCTTTTTGATTTTTTCTCATAAATACAGAAATGGCTGACCCTATTATATAACGATAGGTACCTGCCATACAAGCGTTAATAAGTTTTTTAATTTTCTCGCAAAAACGGCTGTAAAGATTTTGATGAAACTTTATATGGCCTAGTTTATAAGAAAAATCTATACAATGATTAGAATGAATTGAATTGAATGAATTTCGACCACAGGAAATTGTTCTCAAAATATTTCTTGGGATTTTTCATAATCTTTTTAAATTCTTTTTGCACGATTAAAACACTTTTTTTGAAAAACTGGTTAAATGATATTCAATATTTTTTTTTGTAAAAACATTGTATAATGAAATGTTACAGCCTACTAAGTTTTCCCAATAAAATTTTCAGACCAATAACAAGAAAATAAAATTAATAAACTTATGTTTCAGCCCCTTGTTGTCGTCTATTAAACTGATTTCAAATTCCTTCCATTTCCAGCATCCCCTAGTTTCAGAAGTTAATTTTTTCGTGTCCAAGAATTAGTATCGAATGGCATTGTATATACATTTTTAAAGTAATTGCATGGAACATGTTTTTTTAGTTCTAAAGTTCGTCAATCAAATGTCTTCTATTGTTGTTTTTGCTTCCCATGGCAATCGAGACAAAAACCACTACCCTAACTTACCAATCAAGTGCTTGTGAACTTCGTTCATAGATGGCGCAACAAACGTTCCTCTTATTGGGAGTACTATAGATTATAAATACAATGCCAATGGTAAGTAAACTAACCCTGTTGAACATTATCATATTCGCTTAAGGTTTAAATACCAGTCAGTTTCAGTTTGTCAGAAATGGAATCTAACACACTACACGTTCACACTAAAAGGCGTTTTGATTTTTGATTGATAAAAAATACGTTTTAATCTTTTATAATTGTGTAAACTCAAACCTATTACTGTCTTCTTTATTTGAATTCGCAAAAATAAATACCGGCAAACGAAATGCTGTGGTGTTGGACACACCTTTCATATTCAATTTAAGTTTATATAAGCAAAGTAAATATTATCCCATTTATAGTGTCATCAAAGATCAGTGTCGTTTATTTAGGTCATAGTATATTGATAGTTCGTTAACATCACCTATAGTAGTTACTTTAAAATTTGAATGTATGAAAATAATTTTGGGATCTTTTGGCATATATGCTAATGAAATGTTTGAAAAAATCCTCTATAAGTAACAAAGCCCATTTTACCTACGTAAGTAGAAATTCAAAAATTTTATGATTAGAGAGTTTTGGTGAATAACAATCGCTTATAGCAAACATGTTTGTAATGTCCATAAATATTTTAAAGGATATTAAGTAAATAAACTAATCCGCAGGTATTACATTTGTTTTGTATTATTTACAAATTACAGCCCAGCTCCCATAAAACGTTTGCTTTACGATGATCGGTTTTCATGTATGAAATGTGTAATACGTTTTCCGTAGTATTCGTAGAGTGAAAATTCGCTCGAAAAGAGACACTCCTTCTATAAAAACATAAATGTAACAAAAACAAATACATTGCATTCTTAAATTATTTTGGGTATCGATAAGTTAAAGTTCCTGTTGACATGTACATTTGTACAGGGTGGACCATTTTACAACTTCGAAATTATTTATTAGGTATTGCTTTTTTATTTTTTTTTTTATTTTTTTAGGGTCAAATGACCCAACCTGTATTCGTTGAATCTTGAATGAGGTTCAATGCAAAGAGTATAGAAATCAAAAATTCTTTTTGTGTTTAATTGGGCGGAATTTTTTCAATCCCAACTGTAAACCAGATATTGAAAGGAATTTGAATCCTTCAATATTGTTATTACTTTTACTTTATGTTCGATTGCGGTACAAAGGGTTGTGCTTCTGCGTCACTTTTATTATGCATGTCAAGCATTCAGATACATCTCTCTATCTCTATCTCTATCCGGTCTCTCCATCGTAGGCCAGGTTTACAGTCTCATCTGACTCTTTTTGGTATGGCTTAAAGCCTTACGAGCAGGAGGTTTTATATCCATTCACTCTAAACGACCCCAGTCATATTAAATGTTGAATGGGTAGGCTTTAGCCTAATATATCGCGGTGCAAAACTTATAATTCATCTTTCTTCATAGTTATCAGGACCATAAATCGAACCCAAGACTTTTCTTTATAATACTGCCCTCCCTATTCGTCCAACTGGGAGAGTTGGTGTCATACAACTAACCATAAAAAGCAGGGATATATTAAAATAGGACCGTGATGAAGAGCGTTCCTTGCAGCTAGCGCCTCCTTGGTACGAAAGGGCTAACACCCTCAATTACTTACTTAGCCCAAAGAAACATCGACTAAGAAGAAAAGGATCTTGGCGATTTTGAAACAAATAATGTTACAATAGCTGGGGCAGATAAGGTGATATTTATTTTTTTGGATTTGGTTACTTTATTGTATATTGCCATTTCAATTTTCGGACAGATGTTAATCCTTTCCATGTTCAAAATTACTATGTCATGTAAATATTTAGACTTTTCGGTGTTGATTTTCTATATTCCCTTCCTTTCACCAATCTTAAATGTTAATTAGCTTTAATGACGTTATGTCATAAGCTACGAGCAGACTGCATATAAAAGCCGCAAATGTTTGCGACTCTGACGTCAATTTTACGTCATCATTTGCGATTCTTGGTCGCACATCGTCTGAACACCCCTTTGGGACAGTCCGCATATGCTCGCAAACCATGTGCGGATGATGTGCGACAACCAAGTCGCACATTAGTTTCCGACTTTTTTGCATATCGTGTGAACACTCTTGCAAATCAATTGTGACAATTTGCAGCCATGTGCGGGCATTTGCGGTCGTCCCAATCATTTGCAACTACACGAAAACAGGACATTGCAAATGCACCGATGTGCGAGCAAATATCAGCTGAAATTCTCTGTTTTATAAGGAGAATATTGAGAAAAAAAAAATAAAAAGACAAATTTCGATAAAAAATTATTATTAAAATGGGTAGTTGATGAAAGTTTATTATTGTTTTCGGTTTCCGTTCGTTGCCACCAGAGATCACAAGTGCTTTTTTTCTAGATGTCAATAAAAGTGGTATTATTCTGAACTGTCGAGAGCAGAACTGTTGAAAGCACTCACTTTCAAATGATCCACGACAAGCGCTTCATAGAGCACTTCTGGGATTATGGTTGAGATGGTATTGACTGGAATGCGGAAAAGATATTGCATAGACCGAAAATTCTCGCCTGTAGCCAAGAACCGGAGAGTCAGCATTAGTCGGTCTGAGGCAGAAATGCAAGATCGCAAGTTTTGTATCGGCTTTTTGAATCCGCGGTCATACCAAGGAAAGCAAATGGTCAAATTGATAAGCCGACATAAGAACAAAACCGTGATATAATTCTGGTTCATAAGAACGTAATTCCAGCATCAATTTATTTTGCGCAAAAGCCTTCAGTCTGGCGATGTAGAAGCCAATTTTTTGTCCACACACTACGAACCCGTTTAATTTTTTTTTAAACTCAATTCTTCTCGGATTTCATTTTCTAGCATATCCAATGCCAAAATAGCAATAGAAGCCCACTTTGTTTCGACATTTTGAATTAATTATAGCACTTTTTAATATTCGAGATTATAGCTACGTCAAGAATCCCAAGCCAAATACACAAAGTTTCACAAATGTTCGCAAACCTGCATATGACTGGAAATTGGTAATATGCGGATATTGTTCCACATCGTGTGAACACCTCGCATATAGACCAAAACATTTGCGATCAGATATGCGAACACATGATGTGCGACACCTTGACCGCAAATGCATTTGCGACTTTTGGGACAGAATTTGCATATCGTGTGAACACCTCTATATGCACGTTTGCGAGCACTGATGTGGGGATAGAATTTGCGATATGTTTGCGAGTTTTTACGTGACGTCAGAGTCGCAAACGTTTGCGGGTTTTCATATGCCGTCTGCTCGTAGCTATAGAAATACAATATTTTTCAGTGTTTGTTTGCATGAAGTGTTTTGGTTTGGCTAAAAGCTATCTACCAGAAAAATCTTAATTGGTGTATCCACAAATCTGTTGATAGTTGTTTTATCAATTTCTATGGTTCAATGAAGCTACTTCTACGATTGGGATTACTACAAAAAATTATTAAAGCTTCTCTCCGTCGCATTAGTCATTTGATATCTTATCTTGTGTTAGGGATTTCGCCGGTTCATTATACTATTTTAAATTATTCATAAACTTTTCTAAAACCAAGAGTATAGGTACCTACCTACCTACCTATTCGAAAACTTTAACATCTACTTTTGCGATTGAAATGGCAAAACTATATTTACATATATATCAACCGGCTTTGAATACTGAGCTTTAATTTGGATGTGGGTAAGCTCTTGATAGGCCTTGGCTTTCCAAAATATTATTATAAAGAACCACTTGATAAGACGAACGTCAATATTGCAATGAAGTTCGAACGTTAGAAATCCAAGTTAATTATATTTCATTGTGCTACTGCATCTTTGTGCTTTATAAGCCACAAAAGTCCTTCTAAAGCACACATACAATTTTAATTATTATTTTAGCAACAATAAAAACATTATCTCATTAAATAGCCTTCAGTTATTTTAATTGCTTTTATTCTAAGATTTCTCATTAAATATTTTACTTAACAAATAAAAGAAACTTCTGTTACTATTTGCTTCTTTTTTTTATAATCGTTGCAGATGTGCAACAAAGAACAATTACCAGCTAAGAAGCAATCAACCATCAACTCTACTTTGCTCCGTAATAACAACAACAACAACAAACTGAAGCAACACCACAAACATGTTTATACACAAATTACCTATAATCTTATTAATCCATCAGCAATTCTTCTGTTCCATTGGTTGGGCATTAAGAACAACAGCCACAACAACACCATCATCAACACCTCCGTTGTCGCCATTAGTTTCATCTTCGGAGGCCACACTTCTGACATGGAGTCTATTACCAGCGCCTTATCAACAATACAAAAAGCGCAAAGCAACCGATTCCGATACAACATTAGCATCGGATGCAGAAACAAACCCTGGAGACGCCGCCGTAGCTGCAGCCGGTGCCGCCGCGGCGCAAGCTGTCAAATCTACATCTAACTTTGAAAATCCGAAGAATAAAATTGTATCTGTTACAACAAATTGTACACGAGATGTGTTCGAGATGCGTATCGATTTGAATAAGACATTTCGTGGTCTTTTGTATGCTAAAGATTTTCCCTTGGAGTGCCGAGCACGAGGGACACAGCAAACGAACGTTACTCTCAAGCTTCCTACATCAGGCTGCGGAGTGCGGTCGGAGTCAAAAGCGGATGGTAGCTTGGAAATGTCTGTGAAGGTTATGCTGCAAATAGATGATAAATTACGACAGAGCTTGGATATTCTTAAAAGAGTCAGGTGTGTTCTGCCCACGAACGCACTAGGAATGAACGTAGTCAATGGAACGATAAAAGGAATAAGGTAAGTACAAGAGCAATAAAAAGTCATTGCCGAAACCCGGGATCGAACCGGGGACCTTTAGATCTTCAGTCTAACGCTCTCCCAACTGAGCTATTTCGGCAGATAAGATGTAAAAATTGTCCTGACAAATTTAAGGATTTGTCTTTTGTCTATTTAAAGAAATGGTCGAATGAGACCGGTGGAGGATGTACCTTCATCGACGCCACGTGTTCGGATTTGGTTGGAACTTGGAGGACCTGACGGTTCTGGAGCAGTAGAAGTGGGTCAAGCAACAACACTAACCGTTCGTGCAATAGTGCCAGGAACTATGGGTGTTCGTGTTGTAGATTGTGCTGCACTTGATGGACTTGGTGAATCAACACAGCAATTGTTGGACGAACGAGGGTGTCCGGTTGACGAACAGGTGAATTTTTTGAATATTCTTAAAATACAAATGAGTGGTTGTAGTGTCCCAAGAGTGAGGTATGAGGTATCTAAACGTGACGTTTGAAGAAGTTACACAGAAGTATTGATTCAGTTCATTCATAGGGATGATAGCTTTATGATAAGGTTTTATTTAATGAGAGGTGAAGGTTGTTGACAGCCTAGATAGATAAGCAACATGATGTCCGCGGTAAAACGAAAAATAACTAGGTGAAAGTACTAGCTAAGTATATTATCAACTATTAGTTTTCGTCGTACCCTAACTGGAAGCGGGCCTTTCAATATTTTTGAGTTTAATTATATCATTAAAATATAAAAATAATGCCTGCTATTTAAAGGCGCCAATGAAATACAAGAAGGCAAATTAATAAATTAAGGATATATCCAATTTACCATCGTAGATACAAATATATAAACATTGATGATTGATGAATATTAAACACTTATAGAACTTTCCATTGAAGGAAAAGAAGAGTCCAAAAGCACCCGGAAGTCTTCTGAAACCGTTCCATTGGTAAGCAAATGACACTTCTGACGATTCTGAGAAGCAAATTTTGCTTCTGGATTTGAAGTCAGAATCCACTCAACAAGCACAAATATAAATATAATTTATTGAAATGTCACCCATAGAATAAATTCATTGGGGAAACGTCCATTCGCATGCAGCAATGCCGAAAGTTTTGGTAATGTGTCGACAAATGTGACATATTGTTGAATCCAAATCTGATGATGAAATCGTCGAAGGTCAGCAAAGAAATTTAGTTAGAGGTTATTAATACGAGGAAACAGTAAAAATTCCTTTATAAGCGAATTGGGCTACGCACACCACTTTGACATTGGTAAGACTTGTGAAACTGATGCCTGCGAATACCGCAATGTGTTAAAATTGAACAGAAGCGATTTTGCCATTGTAATTATAATCTACTAGCCTTACCCGGCGTACGTTGTTGCGCCCAAGACAGAATGAACTAAGTACTTTATTCGCGATTGAAAAAACTGAGTTTATTTTATCAATTACAATGAAAATGTTTATTGTAAATAATTTATATATGTATGTACACAGCTGGTCAAAAAAATAGGTGTGATTAAATTTTATATCTTAGCCATAGAAGTTGGAGCGGACCTGAAGGACCAAAAAATGGCGCAATATCCTCTGGAGTGACGAAACAAAAATGTATTTGTTCTCATCAGATTCTGGGCGTATTTCAGGCGACCAAAAAGAAAGGACTATCACCCTCGCTATACCCAAAAGACGATTAAACACGGAGGAGGAAATATTATGGTCTGGGTTAGTTTTTTCTAGTATGGTGTGGGCCCTAGCTCCTATATTCCGTATTAGTTACATCTTGACCAAATAAGGTTATAGGGATATTTTGGAAGATATCATGCTTCCATTTGCCGAAAAAAACATGACTCTCCGATGGATTTTTCAGCAGGATATAATGATCAGAAACATATGGCAAATCTTGTGAAAGAGTGGTATCGAGAGAAAGAAGTTTCAATTGTTTCATGGCCAAATCAATCCCAGATCTCAACCCGATTGAGAACTTGAGGAATGAGCTTAAGCGGAAACTAGGATGCCAATATTTTCCAAACTGGAATTGATTGTGGGTTCAGAGTGAATGGTATTCTATATACCCCAAGAAAGATGCCAAAAGTTTGTAGAGTTAATACCACGCTGACCTTAAAAAGTTTTGGATAACAATGTCGTATACTCGGGTTATAAGAGAATGGTAAACGAAAATTATTATAAAATACAACAAATTTTGCATTCAAACTATCATTATTCATAATTTAGGAAGACACACCTATTTTTTTGTCCAAGCGCAAATGTCTACACCGTCGGTTTTATTGTATAAAATTTATAATTACTTAATTTGAAAGCCTTAAATATTAATTTTTCATTAAGTATTGATAGTCCAATGAAAACTAATGTTAAAATAATTTTTAAATAAACAAAACATATTAAAAAATTAAGTTTATATAAAAGAAAATAATTGCACCTATTTTTCTGACCAGCTGTGTATGTATACAATATACTTGTTTTTTTTTTTCATTTGGTGCAAAAATGAACAATTTTTTCGGCGTTCCAACTCTGGAGCATTGTATTTAAAATCTATAGTATTCCCAAGAAGCGGAACGTTTTGTGCGACATCTATGGACGACGTTCACAAGCTTTGATTGTGGAGTAATTTTAGTGGTTTTTGTCTAAACTCCCATAGAAAGCAAAAACAACAATAGAAGACATTTGATGTAAAGTAGATAAGACAACTAGTGCCGCCATTGACGACGTTCAGAACTAAAATAAAATGTTCCATGAAATTACTATAAAATATAAATACAATGTCTGGAGTAAGCAACATATACAATACATAGCTGGCCATGGGAAAAACATGGATTCTCAATATTCAATCCCGCAACAGCAAGCGATTGTCCTTGATCTTTATTTATTATAATCGCAAAAGCTAGGTGAACAGGATATTGTAGTCGCTTGAAATTGAACGGTAGATCGGTGGGTTCTTGGAATCAGCACATCTTCTTGCTTTCACCGCTATTGATTGTTGCTTCAACAACATTTGGCATTAATTTCTTAACGGAAAGTCTGGTTCCGTTGCATAGCTTTGGTGGATCCAAATTTCGAAGAAGCATATGATTGGTGAACCTACTTTTAAAGATAGTATATGTGGTGGAATTCCAGACGGCTCTATATGTACCTACATACGGTGCGTATGTGTGTAAAGTTCAACCAACACTGTTGCTTCATTGTTCATAAAAAACAGCTCAATCGTTCCAGAAGTGTAAGTTTTGAGTGGCTTGGTGGCTCATTTAGTCAGTGGAGGCAATTTGATTTTACCAGTTGAACAACACATCATGCCAGGCGACTGTATATGTAGGTATGTAGTATGTCCTATTATACATACACCATTTATGACAGTGAATGTCACCACAAATATTTACCATGCAAATGTGTTTTGCTTCTCAACATGAATTATTGATTATCAATTATTTTTGTTTTTTGAAATATAAATAACGACAACGTAAAGTCAATTTTATTTAATCGATCAATCATCACAGTATGTTTGTTCATACAAAATCTTGCAAATATTGCGAATTTTCTTATGTTTATGATCTTCTTTTCCTTTTGAATATCTTCTTATTATTTCATTTACTCCTCTTATGTGTATAAAAAAATTGAAAAATTCCTTTCTTATATGAACGTTAAATTCCACGCGATGATAAAATGCCAGCGCCATTTATCGTCAGTGTTTCGGACCGCTCTATAAACCTTACTTATGACTTGTAGTGGAAATTTCTTTTAGCACTCAAGAGGGTTGTGTGCATAGTTCTCCAGACTATAGCGCCATCTATTGACTAAGTTCACAAACATTTGATTTGTGAGTTAGGAGTAGTTTTTTTTTAGACTGCCATGGGAAGCAAAAACAACAATAGAAGACATATTTGATGTAAACATTGTATGTATATGAAATCTATAGTAGTCTGGGGAACGAGTATGAGATAACGGGGCTAAGAGACACATAGATGTCGCTGATAATTATCACATATTTAAACCTTTCCACCTACATTTTCTCTCCAAAACGAGAAATTTGGAAAAAAAGGTTTGGAGGCTCACGGTGCGCCACAGTCGATCCTTTTATCCATATTACTATAGATTTCATATACAATGATGTAAAGTAGATAAGACAACTAGCACCGCCATTAACGAAGTTCAGAACTAAAAAAATATGTTAAATGGAATTACTATAAAAATGTATATATACATAGGTACAATGGATTTTGCTTGTTTCATTGGTTTTCAGAATGAGTGGTTCCCCGAGTGAAACCAATGGAAAGTGCTATTAGGTATGGTGGTATTCACGGAACACTATTAAACCGCTCTTAACTTAATGACCCATTTAAGTTTTAACTTAAGTTCGAAAATTTCTATTCGCCGACCATTTCTAACTTCAATTCGAATATTCGAAAATGGCTTTTTCCTTCTTCTCTAGAATTTCATGGGAAGCAACAACAACAATTAAAATGGTGGAAATTGTTGTTGTTGCTTCCCATGGTATTCTAGAGCTTAGTTTTTCGTCGATAGATGGCGCACCTCAAGTGGGATGGGAATACTTTAGTTTATATATGCAATGACATTTAACAAATTTCCTTTTGAAATATCGTATTTTGAATTCCCACGCAACAGTCTTGCCTGCGTCAACTCTTACACGAAAAACCACCGGCGAACATATATGTTTTGTTCTTTATGTAAATGCATTGTATATATATAAACTAGTACTACCACTTGAGGTGCGCCATCTATCGACGAAAAACTAAGCTCTAGAATACCATGGGAAGCAACAACAACAATTAAAATGGTAGAAATTGTTGTTTTTGCTTCCCATGGTATTCTAGAGCTTAGTTTTTCATCGATAGATGGCGCACCTCAAGTGGGAATACTATAGTTTATAAATGCAATGGTAAATGCAAGTAATTTGGAATGAGGCCCATCAGAACCACAGACATACAAAACAGATTAGCGACCGCCACTCATTTGACCAAAACCCTTACAATATTTGTTCGGGTCCGTGTGCACGAATTCAACACGCTAATATCCCTGCATGTGAATTTTCTTTTAAGCGCATCATGTGCATTTTGTATAGGTAAATTTCTCCTATTAAATACACGGGAGATTCTTTACATATAAGTACTAAAGCTAGAATTAGAAGGTACTTGTTAATGGTCCTAGCAAGGACACTCTGACGTCACAGAAAATGTGTCCTTTGTGCTGTCAGTGGATGGACATTCTTCACCGTGTCTTTGCTAGCTAAAATGTCCATTACACGAGTGAAACAAATCTGGCATTCTTGTACCAAAGTACAATTTCCAGCAAATTGGACATTTTACTTTTGCGATTCGGTGTCCTTGCAAGAGGACAAGCATAACAATGTCCATTACACGACATGACCATTTTGACAGTATGTGGTAAATGAAGCCCACTGAAAAATGCAATTTTTTGTCGTGACCATTGCACGACATTTATAAATTGGTCATTGCTAATAGTAAATTCGACGTTTTGAGGTTTCATTAGGGACGTTCCCATAGTGTGATTTTCTGCAAATAAGCACTGTCTCCACAGTGCATGGCGATGTTTAACTTCTCATCACAAATCTCATCTTATCATCCATGATTTTTTTTGTATTGGAAAATTATGTCAAGTAAATTAAGATTTATTATAAACGTACTACCAGAATCTACAAAAATACACGAAAGAACAAAGAACAAATGTACGAGTAGGAAAATAACGTTAAAAGTTTAAAATTGATTACAATATCTTTCATTCATTAATGTCAATAACATTAAAAATACACCATAGCTTACTCCGCGAATCTCCCGCAATACTTTTATCGTTGACCATCCGGAGAATGTTTATTGAAACTTTTCTATAAGGTGAGCTTACGCATGTATAAATACACTAGCGTCAGTAATCGTGTAAGTAAAAGTATAAGTGAAAGTAAATGTTAAAATTCGGTTGATTGTTGCAATTTTGACCACGTCTCGTGACGTCATCTGTGCACAGCAACAAGCAATTTTAGTGAAACTATGTCGGAATTCAATCAGCTGTTTGTAAAACGAACGCCACACATGCCAGCTACTGGCAAGACAGTTGCAAAACAGTCACATTTTCCACTCACACAGACATACAATTAGGAACAGTTGTACAATCGTGGTTCATCCTTGGATCAAAATTTAAAAACGATTTACCTCTGTCATGCTTGCATTATTAATGTTATGGCGGTGGTTCAAGAGTGGTTCAACGGTTAACCAACCGATTTCGGTGGATTAAAGAATTTAAAAACGAGGTTCAATGCTGAACAAAATCACAATATCAGGTGATTGTGACGTCACTAGCAAACTTTAGCATACCTTAAATTTCTTTTAAGACGTTTACAATGTTTCTGACAAAGTTTAAGACACAAATTAGTGTCGGAAAGTTTAGATACGATTTGTCGTAAAAGATTTTCCATATAAGTTTTGACAGTTTTGACCGAAGTTTACGTTGGTTTTACGAGGTTCCATTTCTATGAATACCCCTAATAAAAATAAAAATAATTTGTTGTCTGCACATTATTCAAAAAATTTCTTTTTAAACTATGTATATATGTATCATTTAAAAATATTTTTTGGTTATTACTGTATTTATAAAATGGAATTTTGTTTCGTAATCATTATAAATTCACCCACGAAAAACAAATTCATTGATAAAATAAATAATTTACTTTTAGTCCGGTCAAAATAGACATTTCGGTTTGCAAAAATTCGCATAAAGCTGAAAATTGGTACAGACGTTGGGAACACCATTTCAAATAAACTAAGCAACATCCCCATCGATCCGACTGGTGCGTTCGAAGTTATTCAAGGTCAAAAGGTCAAATAAACGGTTTTTACAATTTTTCTTGTAAACGGTAGGTTTTATCATAAAAATACATGAGATAATGTTGTAGACCATGAAATTATCTGCAAAACTTGTTAATATCATTTTTTTGTTAGATTAACCATTTCGGAGATATCGTGATTTTAAAACTTGAAGGAGTCACGTTCTATATGATATGCACATATATGCCACATGCATACATTTAGTCCAGTCGACAGGTTGGAAAAAGTGGGTGAAAGGTGGAAAAAGGACGGAAGCTAATGAAACTATCAGATATTGTTGAAGGATAGTTAATAAATATTTTACGAAGTTTTGGACCTCGAGGGCCCTATGGAAAAAGAGAAGGGGGAGGTTGAAGGTGTAACTTAAAAATTTACGACCTTGCAACGGTTTTTCCTCAGTAACTTTTTTTCCTTACGTTCTATAGGAAAAGCATTTCCATTTTATAGTAGAACGTCAAATTTCATAGAATTTTGTTGGTACCAAAATTGTTGTATGTTAATTCTTTACCGAGATTTAGCTCTTTGAAAAACAGGTAATTTTTCAGAATTTGCTAAAAAAAATTCCAAAAAATTCAGCTTATTTCTTCTAATAGACGAAAACTAGTGCGAGGTTTTTGTATGATGAGATTTTCTTACTACGATTTGTGCTGTTTAAAAGTTTCTAAAAAATGTCGTTTGAAAATCTCGTCAAACAAAAACCTCGCACTAGTTTTCGTCTATTAGAAGAAATAAGCTGAATTTTTTGGAATTTTTTTTAGCAAATTCTGAAAAATTACCTGTTTTTCAAAGAGCTAAATCTCGGTAAAGAATTAACATACAACAACTTTGATACCAACAAAATTTTAGGAAATTTGACGTTATACTACAAAATGGAAATTTTTTTGCTATAGAACGTAAAGAAAAAATGTTACTGAGGAAAAACCGTTGCAAGGTCGAAAATTTTGCAGTTACCCCTTCCCCCTCGCCTACCTCTTTTTCCATAGGGCACTCGAGGTCCAAGACTTTGTAAAATATTTATTAACTACCCTTGAACAATATCTGATAGTTTCATTAGCTTTTCCAACCTGTTGACTGGACTAAATTTATGCATGTAGCAAATATGTGCATATCATGAAGAACGTGACTCCTTCAAGTTTTAGAATCACGATATCTCCGGAATGGTTATTCTTACAAAAAAATGATATTAACAACTTTTGTAGATAATTTTATGGGTTACAACTTTGTCTCATGTATTTTTATGGTAAAACCTATACCGTTTACCAGAAGAATTGTAAAAACCGTTTATTTGACCTTTTGAACTTGAATAACTTCTAACGCACCAGTCGGATTGATGGGGATGTTGCTTAGTTTATTTGAAATGGTGTTCCCAGCGTCTGTACCAATTTTCAGCTTTATGCGAATTTTTGCAAACCTAGCACTATTTTTTTGTCTATTTTGACCGGACTATTTGTTCTTCTCTGCTCTTTTTGTTTTATCTTTGTTTCTTTACTAATGTTAAAATAAGTAGCGCATCACAGAAAGTTCACAGTGGGAACAGAGCAAATGCACGCAAGGTTGTCAAGATCTGATGTCACTTTGGCAGCTCATTGAAATTTAACAACAACAAAACCACCCTGAAGAGTGGACATTCCAAGCAACAATGTCCTGGCAGAAATTCGTGCTGTTGCAGATGTCAAAAAAATGTGTCCTTGTGTCCCATCAACAATGGAAGGACCATTACACGGTCCTTCTAATTTGTCTTTGCAACGACACAAAAATTCGTGACATTGTGGTGGACATTGTGGTTGTCCTTGCAAGGACAGCATTTTACAATGTCCATTACACGACATGTCGATTTTAGGACAGATAAATACGTCATAATGACGTCAGACTGTCCTTGCAAAGACCATTACAAGGACTGTCTAATAGTAGCCTTACACTTTTGACCGTAGCTGCACAAAACAACTAATTTTGTCAAATAATAGATACTGTTTAACAAAAATGGGCGATTGAAGGAGTGTTTTTGGGTAGATTTTACCGGTTCAATCTTGAACTTACTCTTGCACCAAAGATTATACATACCTTCCAATTTTAAGAATAGCTTTATAAATTGAGAACTCTATAGAGAGTATACGCATACGGACGGACGGACATCGCTTTATCGACCACCCGACTTTTGACTCTTAAGAAAAAATATATATGTATGTAGGTACATTACATTTTATATTTTCCTATACATATAACGATATTATTTCTACTTACAATACAAGCTCCCCACCAAATACCATATACCCACTCTATGGAACAGGCATAGTGTATACAAATGAATTATAAATGCTAAATGTTATATCGATCGCTTAAAAAAAAAAAGACCACTGTCTCCCCGACGGGGAATTGAACCCCGGTCTCCCGCGTGACAGGCGGGGATACTGACCACTATACTATCGAGGACTATTGGGAAAACGAAGTCAAGAAATGCACACAAGGCTCACTGACACACTTTCGACATTGAGAATGGTGCTCATAGTTTAGCACATGATGTACTTTTTGGAATCTCCTGCTATACCTACGTATAATAATAATTATGAATTACATATTTGTTTAATCATTTATTATTTTAAAATAGAGTCTCATTTCATATTAGGTGATTTTTAAGTTAAGATAAATCCAGATTAAATTTAATTCAATCAAAAAGTATCTCAATTTATTTGAACCCAAAGCTCAAATTTGATTTAAACGTTAAAAATATTACTAATGATGAGCAGCTTCGAATCCATTTTTTTTAAAGAAATATTGTGACAAACTAAGTCCATACTTTCTAAGATTAAAGGAAAACATAATTATGTAAATGCAAAATGAAGGCAGCAAGGTATTGTCTTTCAGCCATAATCTTTTTCACGTGGACGATGAGAAACTATTTGCAACAAAGGAGAAGAGATGTTATTCACAAATACCAATGCACTTGATTTATCACATTATATTCATAATAACTACATATCTATCTGCGTTTTTTTTTTATTTTTCTGCTTGATTTTGTACTTACCTACCTTTAATCTATTTCCAAGGCAAACATTTCTACAACAGATTTTATTGTAGAAATAGGCACCGCTGAAGAAGATGAATTAATTTTATTTTAATAATAATTATTTTCCGGAACTATTGGTGTCGGAAGTTAAGCATCTTTTGAATGGAACAATGCATTCCAACAGATACCTACACTACACATCGGCAATGCAGCACGATGTTGATGATGATGATAAACTAGGTATAGACAATAGAGTATGTAATGTATAGGTATAGCAATTTGTTGAACTCTATAAAAAGTGTCTTAACTTTATCGAGTGTGAAAAGTTTATTCATAATATTATGCTGGATGTACTACAAATAGAGCAGTCGAAGGAGTGAGGTGAATAGCTTGAAACTTCGCAACGGATAATTTGCTGCAAAATTTATATCCTTTCCAGTGGCAAAAACAGCTTCTTTCAGTTAAAATAAATTTGTTAAGTCTTAATATAAATGTTTCATTTCACTTTCTTTGCCATAGTCACAGGCTTGTAAATATCCACACTGTACAAAATCTTTGCATTTTCTTTTTCCACTAGGTATGCTATCTATCTTTCATGCCCTAAAAAATTAAACAATACATTTATAGGCCAAGATTTTGACCTTATTATTCAGCTCCCAGTAGAGTTTTTTCTATACAGTGCTGTGCGAAACAAATTGATCAAACTGTTTTTTTTTGTTTGTTCAATCGACGAATTTGTCTTTCCTGGAATAAATAGCGCAGAAAGTGTTTGCGTGCAAAAGAATAATATCTCTCAAAACGGCATTGAAACATTTTGTACAATAATATCATTAATCACACAAAAGAAGTTGTGACAAAAAGCTAGAGCGTGCTATAGTTGGGTCAAACCAAGAAAGAAATTGTAAAAAAGCTGTTTTTGTTATTTTTAATTTAAGCATTCGGTTTTCTGTTTTAGAGATAAAATTATTAAAAACATTGAATTTTGAAAACAAAATTAGTTGGTAGGTAATAAGGTAAAATATTGAAAAAAAAAGTTCGAGACTTTTTTTTAAGTTTTAAGTTTAAAAACTAATTTATCGAAGAAATCCTGTATATATTTTATATATGAAGAGAGGGAAACTACATTTATTCTTTTTAAAGTTTAAGAAACTTGCAAAAATGGATTTTCCTTCGTAATTTCAAGCTTTATTAATTATTCAAACGTATTGTTATTTTTAAAATTTACTCTTATAGTTTGCATTAGGATCTTACAAACTTGCTCTAATGTTTCCCAGTGGTCTTTTTGCTTGAGATTTTGAAAAACTTTTCGAAAACAAATTCTATATTTTTTTTTCAGTATGCCAACATCTAGCAGTTTGTAGTTTTTAAATGTTTTTTGTTTTCAACTCCAACGCATCCTTGCTAGAACACAAATTCTAGTTTTTAGGGGTGTTCATAGACCGCAAAAAGAACATATCACTTTTCTCTTATTGCCTTTATCGCATAACCCACATGTCTAGGACATTTTGAAAAACACATTATTTCATAATTTTCTATTATAATATAGCTCGTACGATTTTCTCATATACAACTGGTTTTGGTCCACCTTCAGAAAATTCGATTGAAATGCAGCTAAAAGTTTTTACAAAAAAAAAAAATGTTTCCCATTTGTAATATAATTTAGTTGTTAAGTGAATCTTAAAATTAGTAAAGTTAAAAACGGGTTGGTTATGAAGTTTCACCATTGTTACAAGAAACGAACCCCTTTGCACAGCACTGTGTACGTTTCTTATGTGCACACTGCACAGCTGAAAGACTCCAAGAAAGAACTCTGAAGCTACTTAAAATTCTTAATCATAAAAGAATTTCAATTTCAAAAAAATAATTCACTTCCCAGCTTTTCATTAAAAAAAGATAGAACAGCAATCAAGATGACCTCTAAAGTTACTCGAGCTTAGAATTCTTTTTCGCTTCTATTTCGTTGTGTGGAACAATTAGTGTGTCACTTATTAAAATAACAAATAGGGTTACTAAACGTTCTGAGAAAGAATATAATTAAAAATTGAGAACAAGAAACCGCAACTAAAGATAGAATCTGTGTGCACCAAACTCTTGTATGCGATGAAAAACTTCAACAAAATTTTCTTTAAAACTACAAACCGTTCAGTTGTTTTACAAAAATGATTAATATTTCTTAATTTCATATGGGAAACTTTTTCGCATTTTATTTAAATTTCTTAAGGTCTTTCACTGACCCAATTAATTTTCAAAGTCTAAGTCTAAGAGATAACCTTAATTGAAATAGAATATAGTGGATTGAGGTTTACGTATAGTATGGAGGACCTAAATCAGGTTCCTAAATAAATTTGGTTTCTTTATCATTCAACCTTGTGAGAACTTAATTGAACTTCGAATGTTATGAATGAAAATTATAATGTATAAATTTTAATGAGTGAAAAGCGAATGCTATTACCGTTTTTTCGTGAGCTAATGATGTTAAAAAAATATTTATAAAAGTGAATAGGGCTTGTCGCATACCATTTGATTTTTAGTTGAATAACTTTTAGTTGATTTGCAAAGTTCATGTATGCAATGCAGGTGCTCATCGTGCTGACTTTTCCTTTGAATACATCATAATAAAAAAATAAAATGAATTTTATTTTGATAAGGAGCACTTTTAACTGTTATTGTTATGTTGATGTAATGATAGTGGATAGCATTAAAATAAAAAATTTAAGAAAATGTGTAAGAACATAAGTTTTAAAATAATTTAATTTATGCATTTTCACCAGGTGAAGAATTTATTTGGAACAACTTTTGATAATTAAATTGATTTCAAAAATTTTAACCAGTCATCTTTCTCTTTTAAACTCTTTTTCTTCATTCCTAAGATTGTATACTTAGGTTATAAATAAACCTTACCATGAATAATTATTATAAACACCGTTCGGGCGTTCAGAAGAGAAGGAGTAGCGCGATTTTTTAAAATAAAACAACTACTTTTGATTGCAAAAGCGGGATAATAAGAAAATGAAAATAAATTAAGCAATAAGTGATTTTTTTAAATGCAATTTATTTTAACAATGAATATGACAATCTTCAATAAATTACAAGAAAAAAGTATAAAGTAATGCTATACGATATTATTCAAAAGGGAAAAAACAAAAAAACTTTAAACCATTAACAAATTTTGTTATTTTATTAGTTTTGTATATTATAAGCAATGCGACGCAAAAAACCTGTTTTACTCATATTTTTTTCTATTTCCCATTATTTTTTTTTTACTGCGCGTGACTTTATAACATTAGCTTATTTTATAAAAAAACGGGATTAGCGGGATTTGTCGGGATTTTAAAAAGCGGGATTATAATAGATCGGGATTTTGAACAAGCGGGATTTTAGAAGACGGGATTATAAAAAAGCAGTATTTTAGCAGACGGGATTTTAATACTTTTTTTCGGGATTTTTGAAAAGCGGGATTTTAAAAAGCGGGATTCCGATACGCTCCCAGCCGCAAAACAAACATTATAAGTTTTAAAACAAAAAAACCAACTTGATATTCAAAATAAGAATAATTATTTACTGAATTTACTGAATTCGATTGTCGTCTCTGACCGAATAAAGACGTTCTCTAATTTTCTCTAACTTACTCTCCGCAATGGCGTTAAATTGTGCTAAATGTGACATTTCAATTAAACGAAATCAACCCCGGGTTGTGTGTGAATTTTTTTTTTTTTTGTGGCGAATCTTTTCACCAAAAATGCTTGCAAATTCATAATGATGAATTAAAGTTACTTTCTAATGGTAATATCTTTTGGAAATGCAGTATGTGCTCTTCTTCTACTAAATCTTGCTTTGATCTTCGATTCGATGAGCTTTCTAGATTAATCGTCGAGCTTAGTAAAGAAGTGTTATCTATCAAATCTAAATTATGTGTTAACCACAGTGCATTCAATAAGAATAACATTAATAATATTCAAAATTCTAAATTAAATGAAAATTCAATAATAATTTCTCCGGCTCCATTGGAAAATAATTTTTCTCTTGAACAATCTCCAGACAAAGTTGTTTCAACAATGAATCATGTGAGCGATAATAAGTCTACACCCCTTGCCCCTGCCGCTGACTTGCCTATCGATACCAATTCGGTTTCTATTAATAATAACGAAGTGAACGAAAATGAAAATGATCAAGCTCCCCCAGCCCCTGCGGTGCTTTCGCCTATTATTTTCCCTTCTAATCCAAATACTAATAATTATTGTCCCAATCTAATTCAATCGTCATCTGAACTTGGTTCCCAATATCAACTTTCATCACTCCTGGAATATTTATCTGAGGATAATGAGTCTTTTCAAACAGTATTAAATAATAATCATATTGCTTGCAAAAATACAAATCATCGAACACAAAATCTCAATAATATCAACAAAACATATGGTACTGATATATTTTCATCTTTAAATGAGACAACTGTTTCTTACTTTAAATGGTTTCATATATCTAAATTCCGTGCTGATACTGATCCAGACTTTTTAATTAATCATATTGCATCAAAAACTCAAATCCCTATCAATCAAATAAAATGCTACAAATTAATAAAACTAAATATTGTGTTATCGGACCTTAAATTTGTTAATTTTAAGATCAGTGTCCCATCCAATATGCTTGCTGCTGCCATGGATCCCCAGCTTTGGCCTCGATCAGTGCAAATCAAAAAATTCGTCGCTCATAAAAAAAACGACGAACCTCCGAGCTCCGACTCGAATCGCGACTACTTAAAACCAGTTTCTCTCCTAAATTCTGACTCTCTTTCTAAGTCTCCATCAAGTAAAATAAAAAACTTCTCATTGTACTATCAAAACGTTGGTGGTATACGTACAAAGCTAAAAAAACTTCGCTTGTGCTCATCATCGTGTCAATATGATATATTTGCATTTACTGAAACCTGGCTTACTTACGAACATCATAATGCAGAACTTTTTGATAACAAAACCTATTCAGTTTTCCGTAAAGACAGATGTTTAATTAAAACTAATTTAACCAGAGGCGGCGGCGGGCGCGGCGTATTAATCGCTGTGCATTCATCATTTTCCTGCTACGAAATCAAACTCCTTTCTTCATCATTTGCTGTGGCATCGAATTTTGATATTGATCAGCTTGCTGTACGAGTTCGTATAAATAATGATTGTGATTTATTAATTATAATTAGTTATATACCACCAGGTAGCTCTTTAAATTTATTTAAAATTCACATAGATAATTGTCGATCTGTTCTTTCTATGTTAAATGGTGATAGTCATGTTATCATTCTCTGTGATTTTAACCTAGGAAATATAAACTGGGTTTGGGACCCAGATGAATTGTGTCTTTTTCCTTTCAATGTTAATAACGAGTGTGAATATGAGTTAATTGATTCATTTTCTGAACAAAATCTCTCTCAAATTAATAGTGTCTCAAATAGTTTAGATCGAATCCTTGATCTCATCTTTGTTGATAAGGAATTCATAACAAATGTATTAGAATGTTCTAGCCCTATTTTTTGTAATAGTATTCACCACATAGCTTTAAGTGTCCAGTTTAGTATTTTTGATTATATGAAACCTGTAATGGGAAGAATTATCAAGCATGATTACAAAAAAGCTAAATTTGAGGATATGACTAACTACTTAAATAGCTTCTCATGGGATGATATTTTTCGACTTAACCAGATTTCTGAGGCGTATCACATATTACTAGGGATAATTAAGGTGGCAATTGAGTTAATTGTTCCTAAAGTATCAATTCAAAATAATTCCAAACCTCCATGGTACAATAAGCGATTATGCAACATAAATAACCAAAAAAACAAATCTTATAAATTATTCCGTAGATTTCCCGATAATGATGATCTTCGGATAAAATATATAAGTTTGCAAAAAGAATTCGATGTTTTAAATAAATTTCTTTATAAAAACTTTAATTCGAACAGAATCAAGTCTAAAAACAAACAGTATGTTTTTTGGTCATTTATAAATGATAAAAAATGCTCTAATGGTATCCCAAATTGCATGCAGTACTCAGGAAACACATCTAGTAACATCTTAACAATTTGCAACTTATTTGCCAACTTTTTTCAATCCGTTTATTCTCCTGCGAGTACCCCTCCTTACCTTTCTTCTTCAAGTCCATGCTCTAACTCTATCAATATCGGTCGCTTGTATTGTATGTAAGTAACAAAGATGTTGAATCAGCCTTAATCGGACTGGATGATGATAAGCAGCCAGGGCCCGATGGTATTCCTCCAATTCTTTTGAAAAATTGCGTAGCTGCCCTGTCCGGACCATTAACTGTGTTGTTTAATGGTTCTCTTGAAAAGGGTTATTTTCTTGACGATTGTAAAATCTCTTATATTATCCCAATACATAAATCTGGTTCTAAACAAGATGTTTCTAACTATCGCCCAAATAGTAAATTATCAACTATTCCGAAAATGTTTGAAAAAATTCTCTCTGAAAAGCTTATTTTGTTCTTAAAGAAATTATTTCCCCATTTCAACATGGATTTGTTGCTGGTAGATCAACTACTACAAACCTGACAATATTCAGCAATCAAATCATTAATAATTTTGAAATTGGTTTTCAAACAGACGTCATATTTACTGACTTCGCAAAGGCATTCGATAGAGTAAACCACCATATATTAATAAAAAAAACTTGAATGCATTGGTTTTCATTCCAATATTTTAAAGTGGTTTGAATCCTAGCTGAATGGCAGAAAACAATTTGTACGTATAAATGATGTGCTTTCGGATGTTATTGAGGCAACATCAGGAGTACCTCAAGGAAGTCACTTGGGTCCGCTCCTTTTCTTGCTGCTGATCAATGATATCCCTGATTTCTTGAAAAATGCTTCTTGTTTGATGTTCGCGGATGACATCAAAATATTTCGTTGCATTAAATCTTTCGATGATTGCCATTTACTCCAAAGGGACCTCCAGTGCTTATCTGAATGGTGTTCAGTTAATCAACTCTTCTTAAATGTATCTAAATGCCATGCCTTATCCTTTTCTAAAAGCTTCTTACCTATTTCTTTTCATTATGCTATCGAAGGTACGGAAGGTACTAAGTAAAAAGAAAGATCTTGGTGTCATATTTGATTCTAAACTTAGTTTTAAGTCCCATATTGATTTCGTTGTTGCAAAAGCTAACTCTATGTTAGGATTCATTAATCGGAACTCTAAAGAATTTACGGATCCTTTTACTCTTCGATCACTTTTTTATGCTTATGTCAGGGCCTCGTTAGAATGTTGCTCTGTAATTTGGAATCCATTCTATGAAGTTCATTCTAAAAGGATTGAAAACATAAAAAAAAATTTTCTCGCATTTTTATCCATCGTCTTAACTGGAATATACGTATCCCTAGTTATAGAACAAGATGTCAACTTCTTGACCTCCAATCTTTAGTTGTTCGTCGCAAGTATTTTGCAGTTATATTTTTACGCGATATTATCACTTCTCATATAAATTGCCCTTTACTTTTGTCACTGGTAAGTGTGTACGCTTCATCAAGACAGCTTCGATCTCGTTTCCTTTTTAATGAACCTTATCATCGAGTTAATTATGGTCTAAACGAACCTTTAACACGATGCATTATAGAGAAGCCAATAAAATTTGTATTCATGTTGATTTTTTTGCCCACCAAAGTCGTGATTCTTTTAAAAGACTCATTTTGTTAATATTGAATTCATAACCTGGTGGTTTGAGCTTAAATTTAATGAATTAATTATTCTTCTTTTTTTCCGTTTAATATTTTATTTGCGTTAAATAAAAATGTATCTTTTTCGTATCTGTAGTCTGTAAGATTATATATTATTTGTATAAATCTGCTTGATGAAATAAATAAATAAATAAATAAATAAAATAAATTTTCAATATTATATGTATATAAAGCTAAAAGTAAACGAAACCGTTTTAATTCAGTGGCTTTTGCTAGATGCATAATTTAAGAGAGCATTTAAGTTTTTCATTCCATTTTAGGAATTAATTTTATCTAAAATACCAGAACTCTAGGCTAGTGGGTTCAATAAAATACTCCTATTGTGACTATGCTCTCAGTTTATTTTATATTTATGTTTAAAAAAAATCAACGAATTAATGAATTACTAAAAAATAGAAATAAGAAAAAAAAGAAGAAGAAGAAAATTTTGAACAATACTTACAAACAAGTCAGTTGACATAATATTATATGGATACCCACAGTTGAGTGAACTTTGTTTGCGTCCGTGGTAAGAATGCAAAGTAACTGGCTCGTCAATTTATTAATTACCATAACTTTAATTAGACAGTCAAGCGAATACCTTATGTTAAATAATCGGAGTAACATCTTAACTGAAGAAGTGATGCGTACAATTTCTCTAACGCTAAAATTCACACGACCATGTTGCATATCTTAGGGTTCCTATGCCCAACAATTGAATAATAGCGTCTGACTGAGCGAGTGCGCGAGGTGATGTTTAATGTAATTGCAGCCACAACCCACAACCGAGTAATTTTTCTTAATCGCAATCAATGTGTTTGTGTGCTCATATTTAATTTGCTTTCATTTTTATTTTGTTTTGATTAAAGCAAAGTATTTTGCCTGTGGTTTTAGTTTATTATGCGTAGTTCCTATCTCTGATAGTAGTTTTTTATTCAGATCTTACCTAAAGATATAGTCCATTGTTTAGCAAGTAGTATTTATTTTTATTTTTATTTGCCACACTAGTTAAGATCTAGATGTAAGTATAGTATAGTTTACATGGATTTTAAAATAAAATGATCATACAATTCCAGACTTGAACTTCCCCAAAATTGTTGGTACATAGTTCTTAATGGCCTGTTAGCTCATAGCTGTTATTATGAATGCATAATTAAACAAAACTAGACAAGACACTAGAGCAAACAATAAAACGGTCACCTATTGACAAGCCAACGTGCACAATGACTAGGAATTCGGCGGAAGCGAAATTGATGCGAGAATGCAAAATCGTCATCTATGGCGCATAAACAATCTTTAAGGCAAGTGACCGAACAATGAAAAGATTTTTAAGTGATTCGAGAGAAGATGTTGTAATTGACTACGAACATGAGAGTCGCATTGCAGAGCTATCCATCAACTGACGTATTATCGAGACAACTGCTGGCGCTTGACAATGGCCAAATTCCCGTTGCTGTTTTGACTGGATTGATATCGTTTTCGCAAACTTTTGAGAGTTCACATCCTCCTCAAAGGAAGGGCTCGTCAACAAAGTGTTTCCCGGAATTGCACGAAAATATAAAAATCTCGATTGGATTAGTGAACGGGTAATACTAGCAGCGAAGAATAAAAACGTCTATAGCTTGAATTTCATAATTCAAAGTCAAATTGCTGTAGAACTTCATTCACACCAATCCTTTTACAGCGTGACAGACGAAGATGAAGTGACCAACTATCCGAAGGAATTTTTGAACTCGCTTAATGTGCCAGGAGCTCTGCCGCATAATTTACAGCTGAAAGTGACAAGGTTCAAAAGAGCGGAAGTCCTTATCCCACGATATCCGATTATTCCAACTGATCTTTCATTCCAATTCCAGCAAATTTAGTTTCCCTTTATATTGGCCTTTGCGATGACAATCGAAAAATCGCAAGGCCAATTATCTGTGGAATTAATCTCGAATTTCCCTGTTTTTCGCACGGTCAGCTGTACGTGGCCTATCCGCATACATTGTCATTCACTTTTTCAACTTTCCAATAGGGCCCCGAATTCTTGTGTGCCCAAGGCCCCGGTATGGCCTAAGACGGCCATGGTCACTACTGGAAACATTGATGTTCATAAAAAAAAACTAAAAAAAAAAAAATCTGTCGTTAAGCCCATCACTAAAATCAAAACTGGCAGATGATAACGGAGATATATACTCGAACACATTCAGTTAAGCGATTGTTCTGCAGATTTAAACCGATTTCAATAATTAGTGGAGTCGAAATTCATTTGCTCTTTATTTAGAATTTCTCGGTGAATGATATAATTGGCATCCATGTTGCTTTTTTCAAATTGTCCTTTAAATGAAAATCCAATAACAATAGCATAAAATTATATTGGAAAAAAATAAAGTGCACAAATGGGTCGTACGAACTTGCTCTGCGTTACAGCAGTCTTAGGGCTTGAGATTTTGGGAAAAAGCATTGAAAAAACATGACATTTTATTAATCACTTAAAAATCACTAGTTAAAAAGTTCTTTGTAGAAAACGTAGTACCTAAGCCATCTGATTTCTTAACTGTTTTGAACTTCAAGGAAAATTTGTCCATGTGTCTCCATGACAGAGTAATAGTACCTAATATGATGGATTTACATTGTTGTGCATCTTGATTTCTGCGAAAAAGAAGGATACAACAAAATCATACTTTACTTTTCTTGAAATTTGCATATCAAGATGTTGCAGAACGACGTAAATCCACCATTAAGGCAAAATACTAATCAACAGATTTATTGACGACTGTAAAAGCGAAATGCGATATCTGGTGACAAGAAACCTTAAACTGTACGCTGTTAGATTCTTAGGACATCGGCCCCCATTAAAAACAGGTGTACCTACTTAAACCCCATTTTAGTAATTCACCGGCACAAGCCTTCAAAGCAACTTGCAAGTGAAAGCTTACATTTGCTCGTCAGTTGGGAAAACTCAAGAAAGCAAGATAAATTTGGTTTGGGACCCAACTTTACATGCGCCAATGAATTCATGCATGGGTGAGCATGAGCATGCAAATATTATAATTTACATTAATTTTAATCCTAAATAGGTTTAAAAATAAAAATTACAATTTACACTGAATTGAACAGATGGAGAATTCAAAAGTTGCACGACTAATAGCTGACGATCAAATACAAAAACTATGTTCTTTTTGAGAACTTTCAATATTATTTAAGGTAGTTCCACACTATCCCACAGTGTAATACGACATGTCAAAAATGTGTGATGAAACAGATGTATAATAGTGTGGAAACAGAATATGACAGCGCAGATCTCATACGATTTGACATGTGTTTAGATCTGAAATATTTTTTTAGGATTGAATGTAAAACCATCACACATTCCATCACACTTTTTTTGACATGTCGTAATACACTGTGGGATAGTGTGGAACTACCTTTAGATTAGATTAGAAAAACATTTATTCATTCAATATAGTAAGGTACTTAAAATTTACAATTTTTGGTGTGAAATTACATATAATAGAATAAATAATAGTAATCATTCTTTAACTTAAAGTTAGTGTTGAATGATACATACATAAATAAATTACAATAAATAAAGGAAACTGATGTGGGGTGACAACAGATTCTTAGATGTTTATTTATTTAATTTGTTAAAATTTTTATATATTTTGCTAATCACATTTTGTTTAAGAGTTATTGAAGAATAAGATAACGAGAATTTAATTTAAATACAATTTTCGATATTATTTAAATCAATCGTGAAAAGCCAGTTTCTTACTTTATATAGAAAAGAGTTAAAATTTGTAGTTTTGTACTAGGCAGTTTATTAAAAGATCGCGGTGCTGTTATAGTATAAGAGTTGGAGAAGTGGGTTTTGTTAATTTTCGGTACAGAGTACAGTGACAAGATGTAAATTGTTTACTCGTAGATTGTAGTCGTGAATTTCTACTAGGAATATTATTACTCTGTTTATAAAATTCTTTTAGGACTTTAAAGATGTATTAGGAGAATTCGCAATTCCTTGTATAAGGGCCAACTTTCGGAAAAGTGGTTTTTGTTACAAATTATTCGAATAAGATGTTTTTGAGCAGTCAGTAAGGATTTAAAAGTATTTGCATATGAACCACCCCAGCTGGACAAACCGTATTGTAATTTTGAGTGCGCAAGACCATAATA
This sequence comes from Platycheirus albimanus, assembly GCA_916050605.2. Lineage (NCBI taxonomy): Eukaryota > Metazoa > Arthropoda > Insecta > Diptera > Syrphidae > Platycheirus > Platycheirus albimanus. The sequence goes on along the minus strand of OU696697.1, from coordinate 53,251,216 downwards.
CATTGATGTCAACAATTTGAGCAGAATGGCTTTAAGAGATACATTTTTCGAGTAACAATCATAATATAATTTTTCAAGCTGATAGTATGATCTTTCCAATTAAGATTGGAATCGATTATTACCCCTAAAACCCTAAAGTTTCTTACTAATTATTATATATATTACATATAAATAAATATTTATAATTTATTGAAAAACCTTAAACAAAATTAAGTATATATTTTCTTGGTCACAGGTGATGCCAGCACTCAACACTCGTCTAAGACCTGCAGAAGAAGGATGGTCAAAACCGCACGAAGACGATTTTGTTGAAAAATTATTCACTGCCACTTTTCCTGCTTTCAAGTTTCCAGACCGCGAAAGATTGCACGTAAGCTGTGGAGTTCAACTGTGCAAGGGAAAGTGTCCACAAGTAAATACAATTAAATATTTTAATGGGGAGTTCATATATGAAATCAATAAGATTTCTCAAAAAAATGATGGAACATTGAGATTTGATATTATATTTCCAGAGCTAAGATACATAAAAACATTTGCATGTTATAGAAAATGTGTTCTTAAATAATTGAAAGAACTCTACGTAGCGTCTGGTTTGTTTGACAGGTAGTTTTTGAGACTTGGAAGAATGCAAGCAAACTAATAGTGTTTTTGTTTGCTTATCGTCCGTAAGCTTTTCGAATAATTCTAAAAATTTGTTTCGATCTAACGTATGAGTTAACTATTGCGTATAATATTTAATTCCGAATGTGCTAAAGAATTACATTATAGCTATACATAACTAATTCGCGGATCAGTACTTTCATACATTAACTTACTCGAGTTTAAAGCGTATTGTGCAGTGTTATTGTGTTATGCAATTAATTAGCAATTGAACGCAATAATTTCATTAACCTCTCTGTCGGTTTTATATTTATAGTTTTCAAGGAGTATTTTCATAATAAAAAAAACTCCATCCGACATCTATTCAATGCACCATTACATTTTTTATTACACGCAGGTTCCGCCTGTACACTTTTGCGAGTATATAAAGTTGGTATTAATTTGTGCGCGTCTTACAATGAAACAATTAAACGAAGCGTGAAAATTAACGAACTTTCGTTTTTATTTAATTATATTCCTTCCGCAATAACAATTTGTACCCTTGCATTTCCTCGTTATATTTCACAGGTTAATTGTCGGAAAGGAGAAAAGTTAATTCTTCAGTCGGATCAAAATTTGGCGCGTATTGAAGTTTTTAATTCTTTGGCAGTTACAGCACCGCAGATTGAAGTAGATCGACTGAGATACGATCGACGACATAATATGAGTGGTAAGTAAAAATATGGATTTCCACGATTTTCTTGCAAAATAGTCTATGTAGCTTTAAAAAAACTTTGAACTTCCAATTTTTTTTGATAAGGTGAAATCCGCTCACACCATGAAATAATTTCTCATCTGCAAAATGTTGTATGAAAGTAATCATTTAAAACTGGCTTGCCTCAGCTTATCTCTTTCTCCAGGCTCGGGCTTAAAAATAGACTTTATTTGAGAACTCCCATTCAAATTTACCAATACACATTTTATTGCAGTTAACCAGCGATATTTACTTGGCTCTGGTGATTTAACAACCCCTTTCAGAGATATAAAGCTTTCAACCTTTTTTGAGAGCTAAAGGTCTATTCTGATTCACACAAAAAAATGTCTTAAGTTTGTTAAACTCATCATCAAAAAGTTTTCCAGCAAATCCAAAACGAAGAAAACCGTAACTCGAAATGTACCATTCTAATCGGGCTTTAAGGAAATAAAAAACATACAGTAAAATCTCGAAAACATGAACGGTTCTAAAACATGAACAATTCGGAAAGATGAACGCTTTTCCCGTGTGACAATCTACCATTGAGATAGATAAAAAACTTTCTAAATAAGTTTTTACTTCCTCTCATCAACGACTTTTGTATGAATTTATGTTGTTTTAATTTTTTTTTTTAAATAAAATGATTTGTTAACAAATAGATGCAATATTTGTATGCATAGCTTTATGTTTTTCCTAAACTAATGCTCGATGCTTGGAAAGATGAACAATTCGAAAAGATGAACGGGGTCTGTTTTATATCTGTTCATCTTTTCGAGATTCTACTGTAATATAGTTATAAGTGAGAGCTACAGTAAATTTGCAACGAATCCTTCATGCTGCTTGGACGCAATGTTGTTTATGTTTTCTGCATGAGACCAATACATATAAATGCCCTATAGAGCTTATAAAATTACAAACAAAAAAAAACCAACTTTCAATATTGTATGCCTCAAGAAGTTCAATTCGATTAGACTAATATTAAATAGGTGCCTCCGTGGCGCAATTGGCTAGCGCGTTCGGCTGTTAACCGAAAGGTTGGTGGTTCGAGCCCACCCGGGGGCGTTTTCCTTTTTTGCTATTATCACTTTCAATTCCAAATGCTCTGTAGGGAATCATTAGAAGTTTTCAAAAGAATAAGAAAATAAACAATAAAGTTACAGCTTACAGATTACTTTGTACTTAATAAAACACCCAATTTTTACTCTATAGTCCGGTCAAAATAGACAAAAAAATAGTGATAGGTTTGCAAAAATTCATATAAAGCTGAAAATTCGTACAGACGCGCAGTGTGGTCTAGCTGGACAAAATTAAAAAATAAAAGTTCCGTAACTGGACTTTCAATCATGTGTTTAAGCAATATAATAGGTAACTTTAATCCATGTTTTTTTTTTTTTTTAATTCTCTGACTTGGAAGAACAAAGCTTGAAAGTTTGTTGTTGTCAACGGGTGCATTAGAGATAACACCAATTAGGGAATTTTTGTGTGAGTTTGGTTGATGATTTTAAGCGCTATGGTGATTTTATTAGAATAATTTTTTTTATTATTATTCAGCTATGTTTAAAGGTAATTAATCATACATTTTATTTATTTGAAAACAAAAATTACTGTGAGAAGGTCAAAAAGTGCAAAAAATTAAATATTTTTGTTTTTCAAGTAGAGTTAAAGGTAATTACATATTCCATTTTTGCGACCGCCATACAATTTTTTTCAGTTTTTGAGAATGACTCCCTCTCTGTCGCGAATAGAAATTTTTGAAACATGAACAAAAAACTTCAAAAGTACATCGCAAAGACGTGATTTCGGCATTAATAAGGGACAGATATGACATTCAAGACATACTTGAAGATATAAGAACAAAATTTGAAATAAATTGAAATATTGTATTGCTTCAAGATGAGCGAAAAATGGGGAAAAAGTTGAAGGAACCGTAACCGCTTTTCAAAATCAAATTCAGCCAGGCTTGATGGACAATAAGTGCTGGTTGAAATCACAGACATACAAGGTGGTCTACGAACATCAGGAAGAAAACCGAAAAATCTTTAAGGACTGCATTGAAAAATTCAAAAAAAAAAAAAAAAAAAAATACAAAATCTTGTAGACTCACAATCAACCGATCACCAGGAAATAATAAAAGCAAGCGAGATAGTGATTCGAAAAATGGAAAACGAGAACTTGTAAAATATTTATCGGAAGCTTCATCAATTAAAGGTATGGAATGTGAAAAGACTTTGCAAAAAGACACTGGCCTGAGTCAGCGCCTTGTCGGAGGAAGCTCAAAATGCAAGGAAAAAGGACACGAGAACATTTCGAGGAATGTTTAATAGAAAAACATCGAGAGTCGACACAAACACAAATGTTTTTAATCGACTCTTAATTTCTTCAAAAATGTCTTTCCCCTTATTGCAAAATTGCGTCATACTCCTATTCGCGTTCGAGGTGTGATCACGACAAAAGTTACTTCCTTATTGTCTGCCGAACCCCTTTCGAAAGAAGCTTTGAACGTTGATTAGTGAATAAATTAAAATCATTGTTTCTGTGTATGTATGTATGTATGTTTAAAAATCTATGGTTCAGGCAAACAAAATTAAGACAATAAATATTATCAAACATTCAATAAAACCACCTCTCATTACCATGATAATGATGTGTTAGGGCTAGGACTCTTTATCGCAAAAAAAATATCTTCATAGATTGATTTACTATAATGTATTCCTTAAAATAATAATTCTAAATTCATATCTACATACTCGTAACTTACAGCTACAAATAATTTTTGAAGGAAAAATAAATTGTTAATATATGGTCTTTTCTTTTGACAAATGACTAAGATAAGTTTTTGCCTGTTTTTATTAAAATTTAAGTCTAAACAAAAAAATTGCTCTGTTTTCTATAATCATTTATTTATTTGAACCCATTTAGTAACAAATTTATGACTAAGAAGTCAAACAAACATGATTTTTTAATTTTGTCCAGCTAGATTGGCCATCCACAACACTGTGAGACGTTGGGAACACCATTTCAAATAAATTAAGCAACATCCCCATCGATCCGACTGGTGCGTAAGAAGTTATTCAAGGTCAAAAGATCAAATAAACGGTTTTTACAATTTTTCTGGTAAACGGTATATTTTGTCATAAGAATACATGAGACATAGTCGTAGACCATGAAATTATCTAAAAAACTTAGAAGTGGTAATTGCGCTTATGGTTAAAATAGGGTGTCCCCTAATTAGTAGGCAATATTTTAATAAATACAAAATAGTTTTTATTCATAACCTTTGCATCTTAAAGCAATAAGATCTTTTTTTTCCATTTTTACCTGCAGCAGGTTTTCCCAAGTACCATAAAATCCGTGCAGGGTTTTTCTACATAATTTGCCTTGCGATTATTTCCTGGAGAAATTTAACCCGAAAAAAATTAGCATGGCAGGAAAAATAGAACATGCTAAAAACCGAATATCTTCAAACTGAGACAAGATATCAAATTTATTCAAACGCATTTACAAAGGCTATTATCTTTTTTCTTTAAACAAAGCCCTAAACGTACGAATCATCAAAAACCAACAGCGCAACTATCGTTAACGTGGGTCAGGGACAGGATAGAACAAAGTAAGCCTATTCTTAAATCCCCAAAAAATTATATCAAAATTGGAGATAGGCCATTACTGTGAAACGATTTTTTTTAAATATACCCAAGATTTATGCCCTAAAATATTGTCTACAAATAAGGGGACATCCTGTTTATAATTTAATATTGACACAAATTTGTGGTTTGAAAAATTGAAATTTGACCCATAATTGGAACACGCCAGTCACTATGCAGTGATTAGCTTTGCACGTCTAAACTATGCCAATCATTTGTATAAGTGTCAATTGGTCGAGTAGTCAGATTACAGATTTTTATATTTTGTCAATTATTTTCTTCAGCGTTTACTGCCTTGGCAAAATGGCGTATAGCTGCAGCTGTAGTACCTACCTAGCGCCGTCAAAGTTGCATGTACGCCATTATTATAGCACGGTTATAATATAATTGAAGTTTTAACATTAGTATAAAAAGTTTAGTTGACGTTCAAGTTAACTCAGCTTCAACTATGACATTTAAGCATCGAAATTGAATGTAGGATACGCTCATGCCAAGAATTAATAATAATTAAAACTGTGCCATTCACTGTAAATAATCAGTACAATTTTAATTAATTTTTATTAAAAACTAGAATAACATTAAATTAAAAAAAAATAAAATACATATGATACCATAATATTGTTTTTTGCTTTACCAAATTACTACAAGCCAGTGGCGTAGATAGGGGTGGATCAGGAGTATATATCACCTAATTTTTTGAATTTCTTTTTAGAATAATACAACAATTATAATCATTTATTATTTTATATAACAAAAATGAAAAAAACAACAGTTCAATGCAATATAACCAAAAAAAAAAAAAAGAAACAAACGGCAACAATTTGGAAGTTGAAAAATGAAACAATTTCAAGAAAAAATCGGAAAAAACTAAAAAATTCACAAGTAAACAAAGCATGTGTTTTGAATTATCAGCCGGCAAAACAGACATAATAATTCATTTTTATTAGCAATTGCTTCTTCGTTTATCTTCGCAGAACAGCTACTACACATCTTGCAATGGTTGCAGGGTTGAAGTAATACGTTCCTTGGATTTTCGAAACAAATACCGCAGGTTATGGTTTCGTTATTTTGTTGTTGTCCAGGGTCGTTCGAATCATTTTCTTCGTTATTACTTGCTGATGAGTCAGAAACTTCAGAAAATTTAGTATTTGAGAATTTGAGAAAACCAAATAAAAAAATCGACAACAACAAAATAACGAAACCATAACCTGCGGTATTTGTTTCGAAAATCCAAGGAACGTATTACTTCAACCCTGCAACCATTGCAAGATGTGTAGTAGCTGTTTTGCGAAGATATACTATTGAAAATTGTTCTAAAACTAAGTGAAACATTATAATTTTAAAAACCTAGTAAGGAAATTCTTTAAGCTTATACACAAAAAATTTATTCGGTGGGACATAAGTCCCAACTCTTATTTTTGGGACTTATGTCCCTGGGACTTATGTCCCTGCGCCTTTTTTTTTACGTCTCACCAATTGATAGTAGGTAAATCTGTAAGAAAAAAGCTTCCATCCAGCTTTCCATCAATTTATTAAAATGTTAAAAATAAAGTGCACGACTGGGTCGGACAAACTTGCTCTAATGTAAGACAGTGGTCTTGGGGTTTGAGATTTTGGAAAAAAAGCAGGGTAAAAACTAAGTATGTATATGAAATTTTATTGATCACTTAAAAATCAATAGTTAAAACATTTTTTGGAAAAAATGAAGTAAGCCATATGAATTGTTAATTGTGAAGAATTTTAAGAAATTTTTGTTTTAAAATCGTTCGACAAAAAAAAACTATTTTTTGAAAAACTTTTCCAAAATAAATTCCAATTTTTTTTAAAGTATGCCAACTTCTAGCACTTTGAAGTTTTTATAAGAAAAATAAAATTTTAAAAAATAGCTTAATAACTTAATAGCTTAATAACTTAATAGTTAAAAAAAAAAAAAAAAACAAAAAATAAAATTTTTTTTTAATAACTCACAAAAAATTTAAAAATGTATATTATTTCGTCTTTAAAAGGGCTTCTACATTAACAATTTCATCGAAATCCATCAAGTGGCTTACGAGAAAATCTGATATTGAAAAACCGGTCCTATGGGAGGTACCGTTATAAGACTTTTCCTGAAAAATCTATTCCAACCAAAACATAAAGTTTGCACAGAAAACACTATTCAGAAATTTTTATGAAAATCGTAGGAGCCGGTTTTGAGGTTTTGATAAAATTAACTCTTCACTAAAAATCATATGGCAGGTACCGTTATTTTTGGAGCTAGAATGCTAATTCCAAACCCCTCTGTAGGAAGTCATAATAATACTATGTACCAAGTTTGAAGCAAATCGGTCTAGCCGTTTAGGCTGTAGGTTAGGACAGACAGAGAGAATTGTCGGACCCACTTTTTTCGAATTCTCTATCATCGTAATGTCATGTTTGATTGTTAGAATTTTTTTTACGAATGCATAACTTGCCTTATAGTACCTACCTATAATCGCAAGTAAAAATGAGCGAACTAGATCCACCCCCCCCCCCCTTCCCCCATAGCAAAAAATTATCTACGCCACTGCTACAAGCCCAATTAGTGGAGAGTTTTTTTAAACCCAAAGATTGCTTACGTTCCAAAATTACCTTTCTGCATTGATTTTTAACAAAAATTTCAATTCTGTGAAATATCCAAAAAAAACAATACATACCTATCATATAATTTATCAAGCACAAACATTTACCAAAAAAATATATTTTTATTTCAGTTGAAGAGTATCCCCCAAGAGTTCGAAGTTTGCAATCTGAAGGTACTTTGTGTTTGTCAATTTCCAAACTGGCGATTTCGTTCTGTGTTCTCGGGATGATTTTCCTGACTGCCATCATAGTGGCTATTTGTTGTCTTATAAGGTCGAGAAGACGTGACCCTTCTAGTAGAATGAATCGAGACTCTTCGACCAGTATGTTTTCTTCAAGGTAAGGATATCTGCTTTACAATTTTTTTGAAAATATCGACTAATTATTTTGTATCCCAATAGCAGTGAATCAGCTCAGTCGGCAAGATTTGGAAGTAAACTATTTATTCCCTACCATCCAACAACGTTGCCCTATGGAAGGGTTTATTAATTTTTTGTATTTTATAAATCAAAATACTCAACCAAACCAAAAAGCTACATTAGCTTAAGATATTTCATATAAGGCTTATATACATTTCTTATAGTATATTTTTACAATATTATATTTAAGCTGATCTAAAAAAAAATCTCAAGACTGATATGAAGGTTTAATATCTTTTTTCCGTACATAAGGGTTCCATATTGGATTTGTGTGGAAGAAATGGAAAATGTTTCTTCTTTCACATGAATCCAAAAATTAATTAAAACGCTTCTCTATTGGTACAGATAAGAGAAGTGATTTGGTGTTGTTTCTTTTATAAACATTTTTGATATTTTCAAATCAATTAAGTTTAAATAAAATTGAAAAACATGATGTTATTTCAGAGGTGCTGGATACAAAGTATATTTTGTTCAAAATCTATTACAGATATTATATACCAATTTCAATAGTTTTTGTTCTCGTTTGGTGATGGGCTTAAATTAAATAATCATTGCTTCCTTTGGCTTGTGTTTTTTGCTTATGAACTTGGGGATCTAAATATTAAGATATACATATATTAAATATGATATAGTAAGTGTAATCAAATGTATTTATGCTGAAAACTGCAATACTTAACCATACCATAAGTGTTTTTTGTACTTTATATATGTAAATTAAAAAAAATCAAAACACCTACCTTTATAATTTTTTATTTGTCTGTTTTAAATTATTGTTTCATATTTCAAAAGCAAAGTTAAATAATTCTAGGAGAGGAAGCGACAGTTGTCATTTTGATTCTGTTTTTATTCTTCTGGTGATTTCATAAATAAAAAAAATGCCTTCACGGACGGCCGGCTGATGTGAAACATTCAAGTTTACATTTAAATTCATAATTTTTAAAAACCATCAAAGAAAATATGGAGTGAAATAATTTTTAATAATTTAGTGTTTCGTTAATAAAATCAATATATATACATATATGTAAGTGTCTTATTAATTTATTATTAATAACAATTAATACAGATTATATTCATTTATAAATAGGAACAACATTTTTCTCAACCCACCCACCGCCATACACCCAGCCCACCTACAACTACCAACCACCCACCCACCATATTTAACAATACCCCCCCTCCCCCCAACCACCACCGTCGCCCACCCATCCAACCTACAACCAGTAACCACCTACCCAATCTAAAACCAACCACCCACCATTTTCGTTATTTGTTTCCACACCAACTTACCCACACCACCCCCACATTAACCCCCACCAGTATAACCCACCCACCCCACCTACAACCAACCACCCACCATTTTAGTCAATTTTTGCCTCCAACCACCAACTATTTTTCCACTATTTTTGACAATAATTTTCAGTCTGAAAATAAAATAAATACCTTTCTCATTCCTCTGATATAGGCCCCCTAAAACATAAAGGGCCAATTTTTCAACAGGGCGTAGTCTCAAAACTCTTTCATAAATTTAATAAAACCAAATTTGGAGTTAATTGGTCTGTTCGCTTACGCTAGGTGACAATACAGACAGACAACCTGAACTGGTTCGATTCACTCATTGTTTCGTCATCATTTAATCGTAAGACCGTGTTGAGTAATGCGTTAAAAGTTAGTAGAAATTAAATGCAGGGTCTGGGTGATCGATTTTAAGCCATCGAGATGTATGACAGTGGATTTTTTGGAGCTTGAGATTTTGAAAAAATAAAATAAAAAAGTAGGTATACCCCATTTCAGCTCTGGCATTAATTTCAATTTATTAGAATAAAATAATTATAAAAATCTGTGGAGCGGTTTTCAATTAAAAAAGTTTTTTTTGAAAAAAATGTTTGAAAACATTTTTCAAACAAAATTTTAAATACGCCAATTCATAGGTATTCCGCAAATACATATGTACATACATCTACTTGAGCTGTTTTCGACGGCGCAGGGACATAAGTCCCAGGGACATAAGTCCCAAATTTTATTTTTGGGACATATGTCCCACTCAAGTGAGACATAAGTCCCAAAATCGAATTTGTCCCACCGAATAAATTTTTTGTGTATAAGCTTAGAGAATTTCCTCACTAAGTTTTTAAAATTATAATGTTTCACTTAGTTTTAGAACAATTTTCAATAGTTTATCTTCGCAAAACAGCTACTACACATCTTGCAACGGTTGCAGGGTTCAAGTAATACGTTCCTTGGATTTTCGAAACAAATACCGCAGGTTATGGTTTCGTTATTTTATTGTTGTCCAGCGTCGTTCGAATCATTTTCATACGTTGTCACTTGCTGATCGCGCGATTTTTTTATTTGGTTTTCTTAAATTCTCAAATACTAAATTTTCTGAAGTTTCTGACTCATCAGCAAGTGACAACGAAGAAAATGATTCGAACGAACCTGGACAACAATAAAATAACGAAACCATAACCTGCGGTATTTGTTTCGATAATCCAAGGAACGTATTACTTCAACCCTGCAACCGTTGCAAGATGTGTAGTAGCTGTTTTGCGAAGATAAGCGAAGAAGCAATTGCTAATAAAATATATATAAAATAATAAATGATTATTGTTGTATTATTTTATCGAATTGTGTTTAATTTTCTCAATCATTTTGAAAATTTGGGTCTTATGTCGCATCTTCACCAAAAAAATGTTGGGACTTATGTCCCACTAAAATGGGACATAAGTCCCAACACAAATTTGGGACTTATGTCTCACTTGAGTGGGACATAAGTCCCAAAAATAAAATTTGGGACTTATGTCCCTGGGACTTATGTCCCTGCGCCGTTTTCGACATATACAAATTTTGAACATACAAAATAATATGTGTATATAAAATTTGTTTGTTATGCAGTATAAATTGAGCTACCTAAATCTATATGTATGTGAAATTTTGAAAGAATCGGCAGTCGAAAGCAAAAAATCGGTCCTATGAAAGGTACCGTTCTCAGCCATTGTTTTTTTTTTTTTCTTTTTTGTTCAACCTTATAATATGTATAGGTCATACCTGAAAACCAACACTAATTTTTGTAAATCGAAATCAATAGAGCGTTTTCGAAAAAAATAAGCTTTAACAAAACGGTTATATGGAAGGTACCGTTATTTTATGAGCTAAAAAAAATCTAATTTGCCCTCTGTACAATACTAAAAGAACTCTATAATACATACTTAGGTACATACAGACTGACAGAGTGACATACGGGCACAATTTTTAGACTAGCATTTTTCATCTTCGCTATCATCGTTATGTCATGTTTGACAGCTTTATTGCAGTTAAATGTGTTGGAATATGTGATTGCGGACATGGTGATCTTTTCCGCATTTTCGATTACTTTTCGTAGTGTGTCGTCCAAGACCTCCAAGGGTTTTGACAGGTTTTTTCCTAACTTTATACAAAGTTGGCCTCCATCGTCCATCCGCCAAAGCCATCCGCTATCAGTTCCAGAAACTAAATTCTGCTTAGCGAATTGACCAAAGGCGTGTGACACGCCCAAAGTTTAAACTTTTTATTGCCTAAGCAAAACCATTATATTTTAAAGTTAGTGACATACAGTTTTAAGTTCACAGTTCGAATTGAACAAAAAGGACATAACTTGAATTTTGAATGATAAAGACGATAATGGGTGTATTCAACGATTCTCTTACCACACTTTTGCTACGTAATCAAGAATTACAAACGGAAAATTTTCATTTTCTAACTTCAAAATTACGACCGATATTAAGTAAAGTTTGGAACATTAATGCAAATTCGACTTTTTTAACGGACACGCCCCTAAAGGTACGGTATTTAAAAACTTTACTCAAACAAAAAATGTTTAAAGTATATCTTTCATTAGAGATCGAAAAATCTAGCATACTTGAATTAAAATTGATTAAATACCTTAAAACTGTGTTTTTGTTCTTTTATGAAAAGTGGACGTAACCCATGCCCAAAACATTTATTTTCATACACAAGTTATTTTGTTTGGACTAAAAGACGCACACATTTGGGCTTGTGGCTTTATTATAAGTAGGTACCGTTTATTTGCCAAAATAAGTTTTTTATAATTTCTTATGGAAAGTGGGGGTCAGCCACGCCCAAAATAAAAAAAAAAATCTCAAAATCATTACACAAAATCCTTACAATAAAAATGTAAGGTTTTTCGCTCTTATACAATAGTACGCGGTTATTTTATAAGAACAATACCGATGATTTTGAATTAAAAGTGGGCGGCAACCACCCCCATATTCAAACATTTTTATGTAATTGAGTCAATTTACCAATATATTTCATGTGCAAAATTTAAGATCGTAACTGCACAAAAAACATAATTTAATATCGGCAAATGGAGGTTGTTGACCAAAAAGGGCAAATGTGTGGGAGTGTTTGCTTGCGGATTTCGGCGGTTGAAAAAAATAGCCTTACTCTTTAATCAAAGATTATATTATACCAAATTAAAGGTTTCTTGCTCAAAAATTGCGAGTTCTTGAGGATACATAATACATGCGGACGGAAGGACGGACATCGCTTAATCGACTCGACTTTTGATTATGAATAGAAATATAATTATAGTTATAAACTTTTCTATACTCTTTATTACTCCTCTATTTTACAAACCCCACACCAAATACAATATACCCATTCCATGTAATGTACCTATTAAGTTATTTATAAATAATATAATGGATTAATATGATATGCATAGCATATATTGTCTGATACCTACTTAACTAATTTTCTTTCAACAACAACTTGCGGTTAAAGAAAAAGTAGGTTGTACACCTTAAACAAAACTTAACAATCAACTAGCACACACACAAGTACATTTTCAATGACAGCTCATTCGTGTCTCATTTTAAGGTGTTTCTTCTTTCTTGTGTGGTGTATTTGACGTTCGCTGGCCAAATGGTCAAAAGTATCATGAGTGATGAGTGTAAAACAAAAGAGTTCAATAGCTTAGCTTTATAATAAGTTTTTATTTTTCAATTTTTGTAATCTAAATTAATGTATTGATAGTTTTAAAAAAATGGTTTTTAAACGCAAATTTATAGTCCTTTTATCAGTGATAATTGTTTTTTTAACATTCGTGGATATCTCAAACGGTAAGTATCAGCACCTTCAACATAAAAGAGTAAAAGTGAGAGCATAGTGGCAAAAACAAGTTCGTGTCATATTTCGTATACATTGAACTCTTTCGTTTGAGTGCATTCCTATGTGGATTTCACTATTTTTATTTTTTGTTTTGCATGCATTGCAATTTTAAATATTAAAAAATTTAAATTAAAGTTAAAAGTCATGGTGTAACTCAAAAATTGCAAATTGGGAGTAGTCGAAATTTTAAATTATGTGCTTTGTTGTGATGGTAGATTTTAAATGAAAATAAATGAAAGAGTTATTTCCCTATCCCAAAGGTGTGCTGTGGTTAAGTTCTTTGTCATAAAGAAGTACCTACACTTGAAGTCTTGAAGTCAGGCAAATTTTTTAATCTCTCTGTCGTGTAGATTATGCTAAAAATAAATAATTATATTTTCTCGTTATGTCGACTTTCCAAGGCCAATAGGTTCCACATAGCGGTATACAAAGTGTGTATAAAATACTTGTACAAAACTGGTATTAAAATTAATTGAATTAATTTCGTTTTCATTTTCGTTTATTGCACTAGTTCTTAGCGTAGCGGATGTGATTGAATGAAATAGAGTGACTCAAAAACTTGCATTGAAAAGGCAGTTATAAAAATACGAACAGCTCATCAACTCAACTTATTTGTTGAACCGTATCGTATTACGCACGCAATTTTTGGAAATTCTCAGCTAATTATGTTGAATGAAAGTTGTTTGTTGTTGATTGTTTAATCCCAACTTTTTTTAATAGGAAAACCCGAGCAACTATTTTGCAAATTGGTGAAAAATGAACAGAATTTATGATTATTTCGTTCATTGACAACCAAAAGACATCAAAGCTAGTCGTCTTTATGTTAAATATATTATTATATTGGGTATATTATTGTATTTGGTGTGGATTTTGTAACATAGAGAAATAATACCGTTAGGTATAGAAAATTATATATTCTGATTCTGACTCAAAATCAAAAGCCTAGTCGATTTAGCAATGTCCGTTTAATCTCTAGAGGTCGCAATTTTTGAGCTCGAAAGCTGAAATTTTATATACTTTAATCGATGGCCTAGCGCACAAATGTGTTAAAGTGCTCAATTTTACAGAGGTGATTTTTAAGATTTGGAGATCAATATCTTCGAACAAAATATTTTTTTTTTTATGTTTTGTACTTTATTATAGACTTTATTTATTATACTTTGGTTTTCATCAATATTAATCTATCAATATAATATATTGATCTCCTCATCTTATAAATCATCTCATGTAAAATTATGTTTTGAGCACTTAACACATTTCTGCACTAAGCCATCGATTAATTCTTTGGTTCAATAGTAAGGCTAAGATCTTGAACCGGTATAATCCGCCCACGCCAATAATCGCCATTTTTGTTGAACAACCTCAATTTGGCAAAATTAAATTATGTTTTTTGTAGTTACGATAAAATCACAATGATAAAATTTTACACACGCAAGCTTTATGCATGCTTCACAACGACGCTTTGAGATTCGCTTTGACAGAACGCAAAAGTTCAGCCAAAGGAATTCATGCAATATGAGGCGTTGAGCTTTAACGTTACGTTTTGGCATCAAAAAGCAAGTACACAAACCACGTAGCATGAAGCGAAACTGAAGCAAAAGTTGAAATATTTGAACATTTTGCGCGCGTTTGACGTTTCAAATAATTATTATTACTGTTTCTGTGTGATTCAATTTGAGTTTTTTCAATTTCAAAAATGGGTTGATATCCCTCGGTCAATTAATCATCGCCTTGTTTTTTTTTTATCCTTTATACATATGTGTGCATTTATATCATAGTTTTAAGCATTTTAAGGATTTAGAACAAATACAAACAATTAAAAAATTATTCCGGATCCTTTTTCTTTCGTTGCTTCGAAGTTCAGGGCGAAGAATCCTTCTTCATCCCTTCTAAGATTTAACTCTCCCGAACCCACCAACGCCGTTTTGAATCCTCTTTGTGAAACTCCTCACATGTTAAAAAGGCAGTATAAGCCACTTTTTCAAAAACTTCTATCATTGAAATTAGATTTTCTGATTCTATTGCAAGACAAATAAAATATTTGTTTCTTCAGAATTATTAATTTCGATTAGTTGATTTACTCAAACGTCAAACATGTCAGCTTTCATCTCGACGCGTCCGTAAAGCTTGTTCGACGTAACGTACGCGAAGCTGAGGTGAACGCGTCGTTGTGATTCAGCCATTAGGTGAATCTTCTTCCAATTAAATAAAAAATATTTCAGTTTGGGCGTTTTGTGGATATCACTAAATAAATCAAAAAAATTGTTTTTGGGTGTGGCTGACGCCAGAATTTATAAACTATACAATTTTTGCTTGCAAATAAACGGTATTTATAATAACCCCTATCATATGGTATCCGTTCGGAGAATCCTCCGATCGGTGCATTTATTGTGTTCATGGTATCCGAATCGGAAGAGAAATAAAAATGCGTTGCGACGCGCACACATGGCAAAAGAAAAAATAAATTAATTTCTTTCCTTTTTATTTTAAAATACCTATGTATGTATTTTTTTATTACCATCCGACAAAGTTTCACATGTGATTTGCTGTCGGAGGGAATAGGAAGAAACACAAATCAAAAAGACGCGTTGGATCGCATGAATTCAATGTGCGTCGCTGTGTTTTTTGACATTTCATGTTTCAGTTTTTTTTCGGAAGAATGTCAGACTAATCAATCGTAACGGCTACCATGATACAAAATTCGTACATTTCGTCCGAATCTGAGAAAATTTCTCTCCGATCGGTTACCATGATAGGGGGTTGGTCTCTTAGTCGAAACTAAGAAGCTGTGCATGTGCATGCTACATGAAAAGAAATGTTTGAATTTTGCACGAGGCTTACGCCCACTTTTCATGAAAGAACGAAAAACCTAGGTTTAAAAATTTAAAATTAAATTTTACCCTTTTTCCGTCCGTTATTTGATTTTTAATACCCCCACTTTTAAGGGCGTGAGTTTTATAAAATACTTCTATTCGGGTAAGATCGTTAAAAATCTACTCAATTGAGCTGTAGTTAATATGCATTAATTTTTTAATAATTTTTTAACAATCGGTCGCAGTTTTGAAGTAAGAAGATGAAGACTTTGGTTTGTTTACCTTGGTTGTGTAGGAGAGTGTGGTTCAAGAATTGTTAAATACACCCGCATAATAGCTACATGTGTATATCCATTCAAAATCTAATTTTTAAAAATTCAAGTTTTGTCTTGTTTTGTTCAATTCGATCAGCAAGCTTAAAATTGAATGTCACTGAGCTAGCTCATAGTAATTGCCCTGGCAATAAAAAGTCTCAACTTTGGGCGTGGCACACATCTTTTGTTATTACACCAGCAGTTATTGAACATCGGCCACACAAAATTAATGTTATTGTATTTTTTCCTGTCTGCTAAAGAAGAATTTTGTTTCTGAAACTGGAACATCGGCTGGCTGCGGGTGGCGAACGCATACACACACAAAAATATAGGGAATAGGGTATCCAACAGTTCGTTGAAAACGTACTGTAGCTCTCGCTTATGTTTATTTTATAGGATTAGTCATAATAAGTTCGGAAAAAAATCCCCATTTTAAGTTGTAAAACCCGATGAAAAGCCAGACAAAAAAAAAGAAATATTGAAATAAAAGGTGCAGGGAAATAACTTCACTGGGAAATAACTTCACATGGGAAAAAACTTCACCACCAGTGGGAAATAACTTCACTTTTTTGATGTGAAGTTATTTCGCACTTTGAGTGGGAAATAATATCACTTAAAATTTGGTGAAGTTATTTCATACCTTGTTTTCTAAGAATTGTTTGATAAAAATAGCAAAGAGTAGGGGTTTTTTTTATTTTAATAACAATTTATTTGAAATTGACCACCGAAAGTTTTTTATCGATGTCACTTTCAATGTTGTCCCAGTATCTTGTGGCTATAAGCAATTGCTAATTGTTCATTTTGCTTACTCCGAACATGTAAGTATATACTTATTGGGCCCTATCATGGTACCCGATCGGAGAAAAATTGTCTCTAATTCGGACGAAATTTACGAATTTTGTATCATGGTACCTCTCCGATTGATAAATCGGACACACATCCGAAAAATAATAAAGCATGCGTTGAAAATGTCAAAATGACAGTGACTCACAGCGAACTCATGCGATGCATGGCTTTTTTATATTTGTATTTCTCTCGATTGTCTCCGGCAGCAAATTACTTGCGGACTTTTGTCGGATGGTAATAAAAAAATACAAACTATTTAATTTCGTGTGTATTTGTTTTTTTTTTTTTATTCTTTTTCCTTTGTTTGAGGCTTTCTGCTTGTGTAATGTATTTCATCCCCTAAAAATACAGCTGCGCTGTGCAGTTTTATTCGACTACAAAGGAGGTTCATATTTTATTTTTTTGTTTTCCTTATGCCATGGTATGCGCGTCGGTACGCATTTGTATTTCTCTTCCGATTCGGTTACCATGAACACAATAAATGCTCCGATCGGAACATTTCCCGGGTCGGAGGATTCTCCGATCGGTTACCATGATAGGGCCCATTATTTTCATGTTATGATCCGCACGATTTTTTTTACAATTACATACTATATATTTAAAAAAAAATTGTGTATATAGTATAAAGTAATTGTGAAAAATTCGCGCGAATTTTTCACAATTGCTTAATTTGAACACTTTTCACGTCAAGAACCGATCTCAGACTAAATTTTACACAAGGCCAATTTCAATAGCACGAGCTGTTTGCAAAGAAAACTAACTTGTAACTTAGCAACATGAATAATTGCAACAACTCTGACCGAATCTTAAAAAAACTTACGTAAGAGTGAAGTTATTTCCCACTTAAAGTGAGAAATAACTTCACCAACAAAAGTAAAATTATTTCCCACAAAAAAGTGAAGTTATTTCCCACTCAAAGTGGGAAATAACTTCACATCAAAAAAGTGAAGTTATTTCCCACTGGTGGTGAAGTTATTTCCCAGTGAAGTTATTTCCCTGCACCGAAATAAAAACAGTTATCCAAATAACGTAAAATTTGAAAGAAAATCTGTTCAAAATTAGTTTAAAAATTAATTTTTCAAAAACTATATTTGAGTGATAAAAATTAATTTAAAAACAAAATTAAAATAATAAATATTTGGCTTAAATAAACTTAAGCACGACGCGGCGTTCTAGGTTTTTTCCCTTTAATTTTGATTTTGTTCAAACTAATCAAGCTGTTCAAAAGTAACCCAACCTACTTCTGCACAAAAACAAGAAGATCTAGCCTTACAAAATGGTATAGGTGATCATTTTGACAATTTGTTTGTGTTTTTTTTGAAGATATATGTACATAGGTTGGGTTATTTTTGAATAGCTTGGCAACTAAAAGTCCTAGAGCCAAACGGTTTTGAGTGTTGAACTTAAAACTAATAAGAGCAATACATTTTGACAACAAGAAAAAAATACTTATGTATGTATGTAACTACATGTGAAATTTTGAAAAAATATTTTTGTTTTAGCCAATTTAAGTCATGTTTTTAGAAAATTGCCCCTGTCGGCTAAACGGAGGGGAATAGACCCCCACTCTTATACGATTTTGTTTTTGTCTCAACGCAACCTCATCGCTTTAGCTTTTTGAACAACCTTATAACGATAACCCTGTATAGAAGCCAAAATTCATAAGTTCATACCAGGCATATTAATCATTCCCAGCAAGTTTCCCTCATTTCAACGTTTTGAGCGTATGTTTCGGTATGACCATCAGCAAATCGATCTCAGGACGAACTGTTTCTCATACGGACAGCTTATAATTATGTTGTTTGCTCTCGGATAACTAGCTCAGATAATTTGTTAATAATAATCGCCAGTTAATAAAAATATCGTAGGTCTAGGTCCGTGATTCCGGAATTGTATCAACGATTAAAAAGGGGCTTCAAAAAATTATCGCACATGATCGTCCCAATTGCCTGGAGTCCCTCAAAAACTATATATGAACTTGCAACTGAATTAAAAATAAAATGCACGACTGGGTCGCACGAACTTGCTCTTATGAAGCAATTGCTAAGTGGCTGCATATATGAATATTAAAGACAATTTAAATAATAATTTCGCAAATTGTTTTATTTTTTAAATTCGTTTAAGAGTTTTCTCGGAAAAACTAAGTAAGAAATCAAAAAAAAAGTTTTTGAAAATTTTGAAATGCCATATTAATAAAATTATGAATGACTTCTTGTGGCCAAAATTTTATTGCAATCGGATGTAGAATTTACGAAAAAATTTGATTTGAAAATACTGGTTCTATGAGAGGTACCGTTATTAGACAAATTTTGAAAAATCTTTTCTAACCAAAAGATAGATTGTCTTGCAAAAATAGCATTCTGAAAGTTTTATCAAAACCGTTATAGCCGTTTTTGAGAAAATCAATTTTTTTCTTCACGATTGTATGGCAGGTGCCGTTATTTTTGGGCCTAGAGCAAAAATTAAAAAAAAAGTTCCGAGGGACGGCCAAATAAATCCTAAATACCAAATTGAAGCAAATCGGCTCATCCGTTCAGGCTCTAGAGGCGCGAACAGACAAACAGACAGACAGACAGACGGACGGAATTTCCAGACCCACTTTTTTCGCCTTCTACATCATCGTTATGTCATGTGTGACTGTTATCTCAAAAATTTTTTTTGCGCGGATCCATAGCTTGCCTTTTAGTACCTATAATCGCAAGTAAAAAAGCCTTAGACAGTGTTTGGATTGTGAGGCTCAACATTTGGCAGTTGCATAAACTTAATCTCTTAAAAATGGATATTTTCGACAAGCGTTTTATTGCTTTCTCAAATCTAGGTAAGGCAGAGATAGATCTATCACAAATTCGGTACGGTGGTCGTATGACCCAAGCAGAACTCCAATGTCAAATTGCCACACACGTTAAAATTTTTTCGACCGCACCATTCGCAACAACCGCTGCTATATATCGTCCACACCTTATTATTATTATTATATTATTATTATTATTATTATTATTATTATTATTATTATTATTATTATTATTATTATTATTATTATTATTATTATTATTATTATTATTATTATTATTATTATTATTATTATTATAATATTCGAACAAAAATAAATTAGGGCTATATGCGACGGCAAATAATGCAAAAAATTCACAACCATATACCTAATCGTATCAAATTTATAATAATAATAACAAACACCTTACCCACATTTTCCATTGCGCAGGTCTTCTAAGGCGATGTTTCCAATGCAGATCAAGAGGAGATCTAGGCAGTTGCAAGGATCCATATAGTTTCAATGCAACTGATGCGGAAAGTGAGCCGGGCATTACAGTTATACCTTGTGCGTCTGGATGGTGCGGAAAAGTCATCGAAGGCGGAGGAACCTACGCGGTCGATGGTAAATATAGCTTAAACTGCAATTAAATTAGTTTTATTTTTTCTAAATTATATTAAATTTCCAGATTATGATAAAGCACACCAAAGAATGTGTGTTCAACGTGGTCCTGACGATAGTGAAGATCGTTGTGCTTATACAGTTTACAATTACAAAAAAGTCTTCATGTGCTTCTGTCAAGGTGATCTTTGTAATTCTTCACACAGAATCTCATACACCTCGCTGCTTGGAGTCACACTTATAACACTTGCTGTCTCTTTTATATAAAGAACACTATTCTCCTGTTCGTAACTACTTTTTTTTTTTATTTTAAGTTATTTTTTTTTTAACAATTATGTATGTACATTATAAGTAAATTAATATTTTTTAATAAATGCGTATAGATGATATTTTAGACTTGCATAATTCAACAAAAACCGAAAAGCAAAAAATATAATATTTAAACAAAAATAAAGAAAAGAAAAATAAAACTTTTCATTTTCTTAAATTAATCAATAAATCAATGTAGGGACACTGATTTGAAGACAACAAAATAAACAACTCGATGAGAATAAACACAACCATTCTCTCTAATGGGCAGCGTCTTTTCCTAATAAATTGCTAGGCAATTTAACTATCGATTTCATTATCATCACTTTTAATTGTTTCAACAATGTTGAAGAGATTCCTCATGCCAATCTTGTACAATTTGCTTTCTTGTTGAAGCTGTTTGCGACGAAAATGTTCGGATTTTAGTTTATGCTCGAGTTCACGACATTGGCCACGTAGAGAAACAGTATTGACTTCTTTTTTAGCTGAAATATTCAAAAAAATTATTGGAAATACGGTTAAATAAATCGTCTTCTTACCATCTTCTTGAAGCTTAGCAGTGTAGTGTAATCTAGAGCACTGTGGACATTGTCCATCGATTTTCTCGATATTCATATCTTTGTGGCAACTTTCATGGTAGCTCCAGGAGCATTCTTTGCATTTATTCAAAATCCCCGATCGTTTCATACATTCATTACACGAAGATTTTTCATCTGGCGAAGAAGAATTCGAGCGATCGGCATCACTGGAACGTTTTTTCCTCAATGCGCGGTTAACTCCTGGCGACAATAAAAATTCCTTTTTGCGTTTTTTTGGTAAAGGTGCTTGTGCAGCAAGCTGTAATTTTTTTTTGTTTTTTTAATTAAATTAATTGATTTATCAGAGATTGATAAGAAAACAATGAGAGAATTGAGAAAGTTATGTGCTTAGGATTTTCGTGAGATAACAACTAGATCTCAATCTTATCTTATCTTTCCATTTCTTTTAACTAATGCCGTATTGCAGTAATAGCTTGTTGAGTGACATAACGCCCTCGAACTCTAGAGGTCCAAACATCATCACCTATCTAAAAGAATTTAAGCCGTTTGATGCAATAATGCTTCTGGGATAAGCATGGAATAAGCGTTCTAGTAAAATGCTTCAAAACATTTATTTTAATTAGTGATCCCGAAGATTACGATGAGGAAGGAGGTTGAAGTACCATTTTCATTTTTAACACAAGATGAGGAAGGTCTCACACTGCAAAACGCTTTAAGTATTTAACTGTTTGCCCAGAAGTCAATTCACCAAAACGCACCAGTTTTGGAAAGGACTTTTCGATCCAGCGTCCTACCAGCATCGCAAAAGTAGAAGAACATTAAAAAGAACAACCTGTTAAACTTAGTTCTGAAAGCGAAGTTAAGGAAGGTGACGGTAGCAATAATGTTGGCGATCCAAAAAAGGCCTTCAACGCTGCCAGTTAGTTAGCTATTTATGGAAACAAAATAACAAAATGATAATTTTAATTTAGCATTGGGACAGGCACATTTCACATTACGCCAGATCCTGGAGAAAACCCAAGAATATAACATCGAAAACCACCACCTGTTCGTCGATTTTAAAGCAGCCTACGACATTGTATCGTGCAATATCTAATTTTAGAATACCGGCTAAACTGATACGCCTTATCAGGATGACGTTGGAAAATGCTCGCTGTTCCCTCCAAGTTGGTAGAGACTCTACTGAAACTTTCGAAACCACCAGAGCTGCAGCTGTTTTAATATTGTGCTGTAAAATGTCATACGGAACACCCATGCCAGCACATCAGGCACCATCTTTAATAAATCCACACAATTATTTGGGTTTGCGGGCGACATTGACGTGATAGGAAGAACAAAGAGAGCAGTAACCGGTGCCTTCGCTACTATGGAGTCAGCAGAAAGCAGAATGGCACTGAAAATAAATGAGGACAAGACGAACGAAGAAGAACGTCCATATCAAACCCCTCACACTATCAGAGATCAGATCTTTCGTGTTGAGATTTAATCTAGATCTAGTTCTTTTTCTGGTAATGAAGTCTCCTAAATTGAAAAAGATCTAGTCTGTTGGCAGAAAGAGCAATATTTTTCTTGAACGGAACTCGATATTTGTGTGCGATGGCAGCAATTTGTATTATTATGTTCCTAACAGTAAACAGTGTTAAGGAATCAACGCTAAAAGCAGAACTTAGGTACAAGATGGAACCATTGACATGATAATAATGATGATAAATAACGGAGGCACGAAACTTTAGACAGAAAGCTAAACGTTCAACTTTCGAGAAGTCAATCAATATCGAAATGGGCCTTTGTGTCTGCGATAAGGTGCATTTAAACAATTAGGATCTAACGTGAATTCTATTCGCCTGTTATAAGTGGATCAACTCAACCGAAATCTCAAACAATTAAGGTTTTTTCAACCGTTCTCTGCATTATATCCTGAAGATTATGTCAGTACAATCTATCATTGTGGCAAGGACTGGAAACACAAGACTGTATATCAGCTTAAATTGCAAAGATTACACTACAGATCCTGCCCGTCGTTATGCCCAACTAGGCATGATGCTAGATGACGGGATTCAGTTTAAGCTCCTCCTTAACGTTGTCCAGATAAAGTGAAAAATGTGGCTTAGACCGAGACCATATGACAGCCACATTTTCTCTCAATTATTCCAACTGAAAGGGGGTAACCCAAGATAGTTAATCTGTTTGGTTCAGGATTAAGTTACGTATAAGCCCGTAGACCGAGATCGTCCATATACCCACCCCTTCCAGTAATTATTATGAGTAGGCAGTTTTTTAACACAAACAAGGAAGAAGACAAGGCAAGACCTTGATTACAGAGCCTATTTTTGATATAGTTTACGTTCAAAGAATCTTAAGAGTGTGCCGAAAGATGTGCGATTGACATTTGTTTGTAACGATTCCCAGTTAAGCAGACAATACACAACTACCAATCTTAAATGCTTTTTTTGAAGATTATACAAAAATTCAATTAAGCTTACCATGCGGTCACCAATGCGTCCATAATGGAAATCAGCTTTTTCGTTGTTGTGGACATTGCGTCGCTTTCGTTTGGAGCGTCTCTGTTGCATTTGCTGCAGCTGACTCTGTGTAAACAGATTAAATAGACGCAAGAATGATTCCTGGCAATATTCTTCCGGTTTCGTGTTTGTGTCTAGTTGTGTTGGCGAGGGCACCCTTACAGCATCAGTTGATTCCTCAGAAGAAGATGGCTCGGATTTGTAATTTTTTTGTTGTACCTTCTTACAGACTTCAGGACTAATTTTATTGGGTTTAGTTGGTGGTGCGCTAACTGCCGCCACTGGAGCAGGCTGGGGAGCGGGAGCGGGAGCTGTACAAGGTATATTGATTGCTGCAGCTGCTTTTGTAAGCGCCTGTCTCAAATTCATTCGACTTAGTTTGACTTTTGAAGAAACATCTGGCTGTGTTTGTTCACTAGAACAGCCTGCCTTATCATCAGGAACAGGAACTATCAGTGGTGTTGGTGGTTTATTCGCAATCCTCTGCGAAATTGGCTTAAGAAGAGATATCGGTTTAAGTAGAGATATTTGTTGTTTGCTGGAATTGAACGAAGTGTTTGGAACCGATTGTTCTGGTTGGTTAACTGGAATAATCTCTACCGAAGAATTCAAAGGTTCTGTAGGAGATCGATTTAAATTGGAAGTAGACAACGCAGGCGAAGATTTTAACACTTCACCTACGATCTTGGCATCAAAATAGGTTTCCATCAGTTGATGTTCAGTGAACCTTACACGAACAGCATTAGGAACGCTTATATAGTTCTTATCCTGAATTAAAAGTATTAACTGACGTGACATATAGTCATTAACAAGTTCACGATCTCCGTTGATTTTCAGAAAATTCATGCGTTTGAAGAAATCTTCGATTGAATGTCGCATCCTGAGCAGCATATATTGCTGGTCACAGTTTATTTCATAGATTTCATCTTCAAGTTCTTCCAAACAAGCTTTCTTTGCCTCAGCAAACTATGGAAATGGAGGAATCACAAAATATTATAAATATAGGTTGGCTTAGGCCTTTTTTTATATAAATTTTATCACAAAACTTACTTCTTTAGCATTCGAGTACTGCTCAACGATCATCTTTAAAAAAATTGACACAAAGAAAAACAAACAATCACTTGGTAAGCATCATTTGAATTGTTTAATTTATTTAAATATTACCTGGTGGACTGTTATGTATGTTTTTAGAGCCCTTTGGCAGTAGATTATATCATTTTTAACTTCTCTGGGAAATTTAAAGCTTTCCAGCTCCCGAAGAAAACGTGTCGCCATTATTTCTTGAGAACGATAAACTTTGTGTTTATGTCTGCTGCTATTTCTAATGATTATTTCTTAAGCACAAGCACAACTTAACAGGTGAGTGCTGAATTGAATTGCCACAGATAGTTTTTTTTTGATTAATATTATAGCCTAACTCATTAACTGATAATTATGCACTAAATTGAAAATCTAAAACGGTAGACTAAAGAAAAAAGAAATGAAATCAACAAATTTGTGAGCTCTCAATTCTCAAGGAAATGAAAACCTTTAATTTTTTTTTATTTGGTATGTGTGGTGATGGTGAGTATTCGTTTTGACATTTTATGTTGCAGACAAAGGTGAGTTTTTGGCTTCTGATTAACTTATAACCGTTGAAGATGCTAAGGTTTGAATTTTGAATTTCACAACAGTTTTATTCTCAGTTTTTGAATTATTATTTTTTATTTTATTTAGATTTAATATTGTGAAACTTTTCGTTTTTTTTTTATGGTAATTCATTAATATTCATGCAAAGAAACTGACACGAATATTTTTTCTCAATTATTTTTCCCTCTAATGACAGCAGCGCCAATTATTAATGCCGCAAGTAATCTGAAACAATTTTCAACAACAATATATTATTATGATATTTAAATTTTGTTCTTACAAGCATAGTCAAAGTGTTCTTTTTCTTTTATAATAGTTTTTAATGGTGCATCAACAAAAAATAATAAATTATTTTTATTCGTTTTGATATTACATTATACATATATTTAAAACTTAATTTCCATATAGATACATAAAGAAAATTCCCATCAACATTTTTGTCAGCATCATGTATATTGAAATTTATTCACCATGAACATGTGATGTTTTGTAATTCAACATCACAGGAAGAGGGGAAGTTGTTAGGCGCCATTTTATTTAAATACAAATTTGACCATTAAAAAATTTTGAATCACTTTTTTATTTTGTGATTCATTTATACCATTGGGTAGTTATGTAAATAAATTAGTTTAAAAATTCAAAAAAAAAAAAAAAAAAAAAAAAAATGTAAGATTGTTGTTTGAGAAGGATGCTTCACAAAATCTACAAAGAACAAAGAGTTCAATAGATTAAATTGATGCGTTGTTTAGGCGTTAGATAGATACAAATTTACTTCTTTGAAAACCGGTTTGATTTGATGTAGGGGAAACAACTATTTTCCCTTGATTTTATAGAAACGTGTGCCTTCAAGAGCTTGAGAACATTAACGAAGAAAAATCAAACATTTTTGTTTCTATTAATATTGCCACACATTCGAAATACTAAATAATCAAGCACGCCGTAAGACTTAAGTACCATTTGTACACTGAACCTCGTTTGTTAATTCTTGGTCAGTGCATCAACTTTATTAAATCTGTGGAAATTGGTGGGTTAATTCTTAAACCACGCTTGAACCAAAGTCTAAACTTTGATTATGCAATCATGAACCGAGGTAAATCGTTTTTAAATTTTGATCCGAGGATATGAACCACAACTGGTCCTAAATAAGCGTGATTTGCGAAAGCTAAGGATTCAGTTGAATGAATTCTTACTATTTAAAGGTATTGAACCAAAGCCAAAGCCAAAATCTTAATTTTCTACAATGGCCTAATGTAGGTAAAATAAGACAGAATACGAAACTTTGAAACATTTTGTCACATAGCTCTAATTAACCAAGTAGGTACCTACTTCTAGCCAGTTCACAAAACCCAAATTATGTCAATATGTAATTAGAAAAACAATTTCAATACAATACTTGACACAGACACTCATGGCAAAAAAACAGTCTTTGTTCACATCCAATCGGCGAAAATCTTGCGGCTAGAAGAAACAAGAAAATCATGGAAGGTTGACTTATTGACACATCAAAAACTTTATCATTGTATATAGAACCTAAAGTATACTATCACTTGAGAGTTTGTTTTATTGTCTTGTTTTGCCGCTAAGAGCGCTGCTGGACGCTCCACTCCATCCCATCATTCTTCACCCAAAATCTGAAATGAGTAAATGCCTTGTTTCGAGGTTCGCGGCTAACCAGCAAAACTACCAAGTGACAGTACTATAGCGTCTATAACAATGACGTAATCATGGAAATAAAGCGTGTTTTTATTGTGAAATCACACGTTGAAGTAGCTGTATTTCTGGGTTTCATCTTTCGTATAGGCAGAGGCACTACATTATAATCATGGAACATTATTATCTGTCGCAGTTGCTGCAATGCTAGGAGCCGCTGCAATCTTTTCTTTGTAGTTTATTAGCTATTATTGCTAACAGAAACGCAGTTTAGAGCAACGCCGGCCTTAGTACTAGGGATTTTATATACCATGGTTTCGCATGAAGAAAAGATATGCTGCCACCAGCCACGGTAGAATTCTTTCGGTGATTTCTTCCAAATATGGGAAATACCTATTTTGTCTCGAAAGAAAAACTTTTTCAGTAAGTTCTGAAGTGCCATTCTAATTGTGTTTTATTTAATTTGTTGGTTATTATTTTAGGTATTGGGTTCAATATTTGTTTACCGATTCACCGTGGTTACGAACACAGACATACAGATACAGCCTATTAGCATAGTACACATATTAATAATCAATAGGCGTTTTTCTTTTTTCATTCAGAAACAAGCTCTGAACAGAGTTCGAGTATATATCGAGTTCGCTCTGAGCGTACTCTGCTCGCAGAGCGCTCTAAACTATTAATGAAACGAATTTAATATCCCATTAATTTCCTTTTCTCATGCCACTTGACAAATATGAAAAAAAGTTTTTTTTAACATTTAAAATACCTTTGGCGGCCATTGTTTTTATTTCCAACCGCAGCTAAAAACTTCTTTTTATCAATTGATTTAGTTTGAAAGCGTATCACTTTTGATGTTTATATTTTTGTTCAGCTTTTAGCTCAGTCTACCCCATCTATTTATTTGGAGCTGGTTTAGCGCACTCTGAACACACTCTGATGGAGAAAAGTGATACGAATTCTATGCTCTCTGAAGCAAAAAAGAAACACTTATTTTTTTTTTTTTTGATAATTCAGGCTCTTATATGAACAAAAAAGAAAAACGCATAATCTTGATATTAAATCAAAATGTTCTGCATTTTAATCTTCCCTCTCTAAAGCCTAGTACTCAGATCGCGCTAAAATTTATCTTCCATACAAATTTCCACCCAAGATAAATTTTAGCTTGGGTTTTTAGCTGAGTAAAACTCACTTCAAGCTAAATTCCAGGTGTCAGGCTAACGGCTAAGAAAAAAGTCTACACAAAATTTAGCTTGCGAAGGAATGTAAAACACATTATTTCACAAGATAAATTCTGACAGTTGTTAGAAGGTCTTGTGAATGTCGCACGAACTTGCTCTTGAACTTGTTCGATAATTGCTAAGTGGCTACATAATGTAGGTATATTAAATAAAATGCACTACTGGGTCGCATGAACTTGCTCTAATGTGTGACAGTGGTTTTGGGGCTTGAGATTTTGATAAAAACTAATTTTTTAAAATTCTTAAATAGATACTTCAACTAATTTGAGCTGAAAAATAGGTACGCCATTTTATTTCTTGGAAAAATTTGAATTTGAGAATAAATTTATAAAAATCTGGAGCGGATTTTGAGAAAAGTTTTTTGTAAAAAATTTCTGAAAACATTTTTCAAAAAAAAAAATTTAAAACGCCAGTTCATAGGTATTCAGCAAATACATTAACATATTTATAATTTAAAAAAAAGGAGTTTAATGCGCAGTTTTTAAAGTACATATTAATTTTTTTTTAATTTAATTCTTTTTTAAATACAGAAAAAAATATTGGTATGCAGTATAAATTGAGGTACTTGCACCTATATATGTGTGAAATTTCGAAAGTATCGGTTGAGCCGTTTTCGAGATAGTCGAAAGCAAAAAAACGGGCCAATTGAAAGTACCGTTTTTGGACTTTTTTTTAAATTTTGTTTCGCCATATGTTTTCTAGAAAAATAAGCTTTAGCGTAACGTATATTAAGCAGGTACCGTTATTTTTTTAGCTAAAAAAATTTCCATTTCCCCTCTGTACAATGCCTTAAAAACTCTATACATATATACCAAGTTTGAAGCAATTCGGCCCACCCGTTTGGGCTGTAGGTGTCTATACATACAGACAGACGGACAGAATTTTTTGACCATCTTTTTTCGTCTTCGATATATGTAATTATTATGTTATATTTGATTGTCATCTCAAACAAATTTTTTTGTATGAATCCATAACTTGCCTTATAGTATCTTTAATCTCTCCAACTTCAAAATTTAGCGCGCCTTTTTAGCAAAGGTGTGTAGAGATAAATATTGTAGAGATAAAATTTAGTTTAGCGCGAACTGAGTACTAGGCTTAACGAAGAAGTATGATTTTTATATGTTACATCCTTCTTCATTTTTCAGAAATCCAAATTCATATTAAAGTAGGTTCACCATAAAATGAGTTCGCAGTTCCATTGCTGACCAGCCTATTTCCTTGATTATTGTACTCAGATTATTTTTTAAATGCAATGATTTATAATTTGCGAAGTATTGTTGCGCAGAGCCTCCTAATTGAAGTGTGTTCTTACCTTAAATGAAAATGCTACTTGGCACCACTAACACACATGACAGCTGTCAACAAAAATTTCATGTCGATTTGACACTTGCATTTTTTGGAAAACGGCAAAAGCAGGACAGGCTTTTCCATTTTATAATATTCGATAGAATTTATCCAGTTGGTTAAAAGAAAATTATTTTAAAGTAAGTTAATTTCCTTGTATTTATTCGTCATTTTGATTTGAATCTATATGTGCATTAATAAAATTACCTGAGAAATCATTCCCTTTCCCTAACCTTAAAAGTTACATAATTTCATTTTTGTATACTTTTTCTAATTTTTTGATCACTTTGTCACAGGAAAATGTCTTTCGTTAAGAATGTCCGATTCCTGGCCACCCGAGGCTCCCGCATGGTTCAATCCCGCGGTTATGCCGACGAAATGAAGCTTACATTCGCTGCTGCCAACAAAACTTACTACGACAGCGTCGAAGTTCGCCAAATCGATGTTCCATCATTCTCGGGAAGTTTTGGTATCCTCGCCAAGCATGTTCCAACATTGGGTAGATATTATTTAACTTTACATTATTCTATGTATTGATTTTATTGATTACTTTTTTATAATTAGCTGTCCTCAAGCCAGGCGTTGTCCAAGTTATTGAAAATGACGGCAAGACAACGAAGTTCTTTGTCTCCAGTGGATCCATCACTGTCAATGAAGATTCCTCAGTTCAAGTGTTGGCTGAAGAAGCACACAAAGTCGAAGATCTTGACTCTAGCGAGTGCCGGCAATTGCTGTCCAAGTACCAACAACAATTGAGCTCTGCTAGTTCCGATGTGGTAAGAAAGATTCATAAAGCATTACAGTCGGTATGGGTACTAAGTAATTTGTGGTTCCATAATTTCAGGAAAAAGCCGAAGCTGCTATTGCTCTTGAATGCGCCGAAGCTCTCGTCAAAGCTGCCGAATAAAAAATGTGTTAGCGATTTAAATCTTTAAAATAATTTCCACTGGTGTTCTATTGAAGAACAAATTAAAATTAAAATTGAAAAGAAATAAATTCTGCCTCAAATGCGGAACAAATTTAAAATGATATATTAATTCGTCAATTTTTTTTGTTTAGATTAAAACGAATGCAAGATGAGATTTATAACAGATCCTGGGTCTACAAAACTGTTAGTTAAGGATATTAGCTGTTGCTATTATATTTTTTTTTTGTTGTTTTTATTTTTTAAGGCGCCGATAACTTTAATTTTATACCTCAAAATGGATTTCAGAGAAACAATATTAATTTAATTTAAAATCCGTTTAGGGGTTTGAGACGTGTGGCTTACTTGATACTGCTTGTCACGAACATTCGTTTGCTCCAGTGACTACGATGGGCTTATAAGAGAGTGCGCATTCTAGATACCAATTCCAACAAAGTGTTGCTTGAGATTTTGACTTTTGTTATTCTAATTAAAATATTAAACTATGAATGACCTATACAAATACATACAATTTATACTTACTACTTAACCAAAAAATGCATTTCTCGCCTTTAATCCCGCAAACTTTGTGCTAATATAGTTAGATTATAATTCCTAAGTTTAAAATAAGTGGCTAGCGGGAACACAGAAAACATGGAGGAGATTTTTTTTAGGTCAACGTTTCTAATATTCCTTTACTAACAGAAGATAGAAGTTTGAATTCTCTTGAAATTGCTCCAGTAATGGACTATGTTAAAAGCTCTTGAATGTTGTAAACAAAATTGAGAATTAAAAAAAAAAAAATATTTTATGCCGTTTCTGATGGGATAAGAGAAATAATTTGAATATTATTTCACGAAATAATCAACCACTTTCCAGGTCCTTATCTAATTGTTTATGTAAATTTTGGCGCCGAACCTAAATTAAACTTTATTCTTTAGTTTTAAAAACACATGCAGCCTTTCAAGTAACTAGCACAGATAGTTGCCAAGGTACAGTAGTATAAAATATAGAGTATTAAAAATTGTCAACATGTTCTCAGTTACAAATGCATGCGAGATACAAGAACGTTTTATAAATAATTTGTTAATAAAGCACTATTAAAAAATTGCATACTTTTGGGAACCACATAAGACTTTGAAGTTTGAAGTGATATTACTTCTAAATGGTAAATGGTATTCGAAAACTTTGTTTAGCTATTTTATATAAAATCAACTAATCCATAAAATTGTAGAACATTTTGTTTGTCTAAAGCTCACTGTTTAAAAAAAAGTGAATATAAGCGCAAAACCCCATTTTTGTTTATCTTTGAACCTCTATAATTGACCTAGCAGTCATGGGATAGTTGGGGATTTAAAACCACTTCCGTAACAACCTGTATAACAAAACTGAGTATAACTCAGTTTGGCGATATAATCGCATCAAAGTCTAGCCAAACTCAAAGGAGTCGTTTAAAAAAAAAAAAAAAAAATTGTTGGCTAAAACATACGTATACTTGTTGTATGGGAGCCACCGTTTAAAAAGAAGTACTAAACTGAAAAAAAAACGATTTGACGCGTAACGTTTGGTCGCCGATTTAAAATGCACTTTAAAACACTTAGTACAAAAAGATAATGCTTTATAATAACGCTCTGTCCAACATAAATCGGCATTACAGGGAAGATAGCGATGTTTGTTTCTCGTTCGCACTCTTTTGTTTTCCGGAAGGGCTATTCATACAAAAGCTCTTACAGGGTTTTCGTAGTTAGCATTTCGAATTAGCACAAATCTGAAAGAATTGCATGTTCGGTTACTGTCCCTTTTTTTTAGATTGAAATTTTCGCTTACTTTGTTTTATTTATAAAAAATAAAACAAATTTATATTTTTTCACACCACCAAAGGGTAAGATAAAAGTCAACTTTTCGACGGTACGAAATCTATAGATTATATGCCATGAAGTCGTTGTAACGATTATTTTAGTCATAATTTATATATTTTTCTTATGGTGAAAGTAATGATGAATTAAAAGAAAAAAATTAAAGTACATAATAAAATTAATTTTGTATTAATAAAAAAATAAAATGCGCGACTGGGTCACACGTACTCGCTCTTGTGCTAAATAATTGCTTAGGGTCTATGTAGGTACTTCGAAAACTATTTAATCGTTTTAAGAGTTTTCTTGGGAAAAATAAGTAGGTACATATATAGGCAGTAATTATTCATTACTAAATGTCTAAAAGTTCGAAACTCGTTCGACCAGTTTTTTTTTTAAAGCTTTTCTTTTTTTTGAAAAACTTTTCTTTTTTTGGCCTGCAAAAATCCGTCTTTGTCGAAAAAAAATTGCAGAAGCCTATAATATTTCATTTATATAACAGGGTGCGGCACAAGGTTCTTCAAAAAGTTAGAGCGAGTAGGTTGGGTTGAGACAAGAAAAAAATTGTATAAACGGAGGTTAATAGACCCCCCCTGTCTATTAACCTCCGTTTAGCCGGGAGGGAGGATTTTCTAAAAAAAAATTACATACAAAAAAAATATTTGAAATCAACGGTATAACATAGAGTGACATGTTATACCTTTTTGGGAAAGCCAGAAGTCTCTTATTTTATTGTATTTTAAAACATATTAAGTTATTTTAGTGAACCGCTTCAGAAAAGTTAATTTTCAAACTCAGTTTTGAAAAAAAAATTTTAAATTAAATTTTCAAACCAATTTATTTCAAAATTATTCGTTATTAAGTACCTACCTACACTTACTTTTATTTTTTTTTTCGAATTCACTGAAACTTTGTTTGGTATAGTTCCTTAATGGTAGTTTCCTATTAGATGGTGTTTGCATTTTTTTCGGTTGCTCTTTTTTAAAATGTGGCAATATTTTCTAACGGTTTTTATTAAACTTTGTATGTAATGTTCTTAGAAAACTTCGAAGAAAACTGCATTTTTAATGTCTGGTTAAAAACGATATTACGGAAATCTGGTTTTAACGGTTCTATTAAATTGGCCCTAAGTGGACAATGACATTAAAGAAATGGTTAAGACTTGCTAAGGTATTGTCTTTCATAGCACCATAAAAGGTAGCATCTACATTTTAAATATTAAAAGTATCTTAAGGGTAGATCCCGTAGATTTATCGGGTTTTCCATTTCTTAGTTTTTACCAAATATTTCAAAAATGTCTGTAACAATTTTGATTTACCTACTTTCTGGGTGTTTTTTGGTTACTGAAATCTTAGTTTTTGGCTCAAAATATAAGTAAATGACATCTGTATACAAACAACTTAATTCCATTGGAAGTCTTCGTGTAACGAAATAACTGGCAAAACTAACGTATCTTATAAAGATGTCAATATGTTCATAATTCGGGATATAAACACTTCTTAAACAAAGAATTTGGACTTTTTTTTTATGTAACAAAGAGAAGTTGTTATTGCTCGAAAAATTTGTTATCATCGTGCTATTGGACCCATAGCAAGTACATACGTGCGACCCAGTCGTGCATTTTATTTTGTTTTTATCAATAAAAATGATTTTTATTACTTTAATTTGTGTCTTTTAATTCATCATTATTTTCATCATAAGAAAAAACTATAAATTATGACTAAAATAATCGTTACAACGTCCTCATGGCATTACTCTATAGATTTCCTATTTAAATAAGGGGAGTGGTGGTAAAAAAAAATTGGCCCAAAAAATGGAGCGGCAACATCCATATTAATAATCTTTGAGATATTCTAAACTGAAATCAATCAATTAACAGAATGCGGTCCTCACATTTTGCATACTCACTTCCCTCCAGCGCGAGCGCCCAGTCTATCAATATCACAATCCAAATTACAAAAACTACAGGAAATATGAAAAAACTGAAAGCGTGCTACGAAAAGCGACGCAAATTTAACTTTTTCCTTAAAGACAACATCAACAGCTTACAATTTCGCAACTGCATTTAAACGCTTTTTCCATACATTAAAAGAAATGCAAAAGATCGAAATTTCATAATTCTGGTTGTACGAAATTCTGCAATAACTGCATGCTGTTGGCATGTGTTGTGTGTTCTTCTCTCTTCTGTTCTGTCTGCTTCTCTGTTGTGTTATTGTCTTGAGTCGATGGCCTCAGTTGCCAGTGCTTGTTTGTAAGTGTTTCTATTTCGTGGATTCATTGACGGAGTAGATTAAATTGTGAATGTAATTGTTTTTTGAGTTGCATGGTCATTTCGGTCAAAACAAATTTTACAGTTTTCGTCTGAGAAGTTCGAAAAAATTATACGACTCGCTTGCAAGAAATGTATTCAAGAAACAATTTTTATTTTTTTAAACTGTTAAAATAAAAAAAAATGAATTTTTTGAAAATTTTGAATCGCAATATTAAATAATAAGAGAATTTCTTTGCCCAAAATTGTATCAAAATCATTTGTGTAGCTTACGAGGTGATCTGATTTGAAAATACCAGTCCCGTTTTAAATCAAGTTCCGTTAAACTCGTCCAAACCAGAAGATGGATTTTCCTGTGTCCTGACAACACAGAATGTAAGAAAGCCTTATCGAAATCCTTGGAGTAATTTGCAAGAAAATTAAACTGCATACTTCTTCAGGATTGAATGGCAGGTACCGTACAATTTTTGAGAAAATTTTGGCACTTCATTCCAATCTCGATTCTTCCTTGGTTTTTATTCCTAACACAGTTAACCTTGAACTTATTTGTGTTAAAGTCTGTGTATCTAAACGTTCCCTCTACATTTTGTGCTGTTACATTCCACCTGCCCAACCTACATCAGAATATGAGCTTCTAGTTAATACAATTGATTATGTTGTTGATGTTTCTAATCCTGAAGATAACATAATAATCGTTGATGACTTCAATGGGAAATATCTGACGATGAAATTTATTTTATTTCATCCAACGCAAGCTCTGAGAAGGAAATCCTCTTTATTGACCGCCTCCTCTCTTCTAATCTCGCTCAAATGAGTGGTGTAAAAAACTGCCTGCAAAGACAATTAGACCTTATTTTCTCATCTGATGCTCAAAACACTGAAGTTATACAAAGTCACCATATCCTTTCAAAGATCGACAGTTCTCATCCCCCCATTTCCCTCACTTTTGCTTTTGAGTGTGATTATATATAACCGTACTCCCTCACGTCCCAATCATTTAACTTCCGTAAAGCAAATTATGATAAGCTTAACGACCTTATTGGGAATATTAACTTTGATTTCATCAACGACTCTAACATTGATGTTTTGATTGCCACCTTTTATGAACAGATCCAAATTTGTTTTTCTCAATCCATCCCTCTACTGCCTCAAAAGAATTTTACCTCTTCTCCATCGTGGTATACTAAGGAACTCCGCTCACTTAGGAATAGGAGGAATAAACTTTGGAAAAGGTATACCTTTGTTCGAAGTCGATTCATGATTTCAACAATTATGTCGCAGTTTTTAACAACTTTTCCAACTTGAGCGAGTCCGTATACGCCAGCCATCTAATCCAAACCCAATCGGTTATTATTTCGAATCCAAAACACTTTTTTAAATTTATTAACTCAAAAAGAAAATCTGATGGTTATCCCTCAATACTAAAATACAACAATTCCTCATCGTCCGATCCAAAATTTATTTCTAACCTTTTTGCTGATTTCTTTGGTCAAGCATTTTCTTCTAATGATACAGAGGTTGATGCAAGCAACTTTAATCACTTGTACAACTGCACCCAAACCACCCTTAATTCCTTAAACATATCCCTGACCTCAGTAATTAATAAAATCCACCTATTGAAGAATGACTTTTCTTCGGGTCCTGATGGGATTCCTGCTGTTGTTCTTAAAAACTGCGTCTCCAATTTAGCTCAACCACTCACTGATCTCTTCCAACTTTCCATTTCTCAAGGTCTGTTTCCAACAAAATGGAAAGACTCTCTCATAATCCCAATTCACAAAAAAGGATGTAAAGGAGATATCTCTAATTATAGACCTATTGCAAAACTTTCCTGCATACCCAAATTATTTGAGAGTTTAATATATGATATTTTGCTTCTTCATTGTAGACCACTTTTCTCACCTAAACAGCATGGCTTTCTTAGCGGTAGGTCTACAACTACCAACCTAACTGAGTTTATCTCCAATACCATCTGCTCCTTGGAAGCTGGTAATGAGGTTGATGCGATTGCAACTGATTTCAGTAAAGCTTTCGACAAAATCTCCCATAACATTATCATTTTCAAATTTAAATCCTATGGATTCCCGCCCTTACTGATATCTTGGATCCAATCGTATTTAAATGATCGTCATTACACTGTCCTTTTTAGGTCCTGCAGCTCCAACCCTATCATCAGGAGTCCCTCAAGGAAGTCATATAGGTCCCCTGATTTTTCTACTGACCATTAATGATGTGGATCTTATCCTTGAAGGATCTGACGTTCAGATTTACGCTGATGACATGCGAATTTCTAAAAATATTAAATCAATGGACGATTTTCGATTACTTCAAACTGATCTAAACAATTTTTTTACTTGGTGCCAACACAACCTTCTCGAACTGAATGTAAACAAATGCCAAGCCATTACATACTCCCGAAAACGCCCTCCTTTACCACAACGTCAATATTTTATTGACAATGAACCAGTTGCGATTGTCACTTACATTCGTGACTTAGGTGTGATATGTGATTCCCAACTCAATTTTCGAGCTCACTATGATAATATTATTAATAGAGCTAACTCTACTCTAGGTTTCGTAAAACGCTAGTCGAAAGAATTCTCTAATCCCTATGTTACCAAGTCTCTGTATGTCACATTTGTTAGACCTCTTCTTGAGTTTGCCTCTGTAGTATATGGTCTCCGTACCACCATATTCACAATAAACGTATAGAAGCTGTTCAACGTAGATTCATTCGCTTTTCCTTGCGTAGTCTTTGTTGGAACGACCCATATAATCTCCCTCCTTACGAAAGCCGTCTAAAATTAATATATTTGCAAACTCTTAGTAGACGTCGCGATAATGCCGATATACTCTTTGCACACCAGCTTTTGAATGGAGTCATTGATAGCGAATGTCTTCTCAATAAATTTAAACCGAACACTCGGAATCATCATTTGAGGACCATTCCCCTCTTCTTTGTCCCTTTCCATCGTACCGAATATGGCCAAAATGAACCAATTACTAGAATAATTCGAAAAGTAAATAATTCCAACATTTTTGACTTAAACCTATCTAAATCCTCTCTCAAACTAGCTCTCCAATCTTAATTTTCCTTCTTTCCTTTTAATCCTTATCTTTTTCTTCACCTTAGCTCTAAGATTTAATTGTTATTTAGTCTTAAGATATTATGTGCTTGTACTAAGCGAAATAAATAAATAAATAAATATACAAAAGACGTAGATATTTTGGTTAAAACTAAGTCGCATTATATAGGAGCTATTGCTTAAGAACATTTCGACATGCAGATGCCCTCTTGTTAAAATTCCTAGTATAGGTACACAAAAAGTCAAGTTTACTCAGTTCGATAGAAATAAATAAAAATGTATTTGCTGAATACCTATGAACTGGCGTTTTTGAATTTTTTTTGAAAATTTTTTTCAAAAAGTTTTTCAAAAAAAACTTTTTTTCTCAAAAACCGCTCCACAGATTTTTATAAATTTATTCTCATAAATTCAAATTTATCCAAGAAATAAAATGGCGTACTTTTTTTTCAGCTCAAATTAGTTTAAGTATTTATTTAAGAATTTTGAAAATTTTATTTTTATCAAAATCTCAAGCCCCTAAACCACTGTCACTCATTAGAGCAAGTTCGTGCGACCCAGTCGTGCATTTTATTTATTTTTGCTCTAGGTCCAAAAATAACGGCACCTGCCATACAATCTTGAAGACAAAAATTGATTTTCTCAAAAACGGCTCTAACGATTTTGATAAAACTTTCAGAATGCTATTTTTGCAAGACAATCTATCTTTTGGTTTGAAATTTTTTTTCAAAATTTGTCTAATAACGGTAAAATTTTTGGTTTTCGAAATATGTTGGAAACGGGTGCATTGATTTTTTTAAAATTATTTTTTAAATGTAAACTACAAATTGCCATATATTTGCATACTCATATTAATTTCAAAATATTTTTTGAAAAAGTTTTTCAAAAATAACCTTTTAAAAAAAAAACTGGTCCAACAATTTTCAATATTTTTACTTGCGAATATAGGTACTACATATAAGGCAAGTTATGCATTCATAAAAAAAATTTTTTTTTGAACAATCAAACATAACATTACGATGATAGAGAAGTCGAAAAAAGTAGGTCCGACAATTCTGTCTGTCTGTCTGTCTGTCTGTATCGGCACCTACAGCCTAAACGGCTGAACCGATTTGCTTCAAACTTGGTAGATAGTATTATTATGACGTCCTACAGAGGGGTTTATAGAATTAGCATTCTAGCTTTAAAACTAACGGTACCTGCCATACGATTTTTAGTGAAAAATTAATTTTTCTCGAAAACGGCTCCTACGATTTTGATAAAACTTTCTGAATAATGTTTTCTGTGCAAACTTTATGTTTTGGTTGGAATAGATTTTTCAGGAAAAGTCTTATAACGGTACCTCCCATAGGACCGGTTTTTTGAAATCCGATTTTCTCGTAAGCCACTCGCCGAATTTCGATAAAATGTGGAAGCCCTTTTATAAACGAAATAATAGAAAATTTTTAATTTTTCAAAAAATGTTTTTTTGAATTTTTTAAAAAAGTTTAAAAATTTTTTTTTATTTTTTGTTTTTTCCAAAAACAGTCTAATCAATTTTTTTTTCAATTTTATTTTTCTGATAAAAACTACAAAATTCTAGAAGTTGGCATACTCAAAAAAAATTTGGAATATGTTTTCGAAAAGTTTTTCAAAAAAACCGTTTTTTGAAAAAACTGGTCGAACGATTTTGAAAAAAAATGTCCTTAAAATTTAAAAGAACAAAAGAAATCTGATGGCTTACTTCATTTTCTCCAAAAAACGTTTTAACTATTGATTTTTAAGTGATTAGTAAAATTTCATATGATTCTTGCAATGCCTTTTTCCGAAAATCTCAATCCCCAAGACCATTTTAGCACATTAGAGCAAGTTCGTACCAGTCGTGCACTTTATTTTTCCTAGATTGACGTATAGCTTTGAAATTTTATTGCATACTTAGTTTTTCCAAGAAAACTCTTAAACTAATTTAAAAAATAAAAGAATTTTCGAAATTATTTAATTTTTTTTTAATATCCATATATGCAGCCACTACGCAATTGCTTATCATAAGAGCAAGTTCGTGCGACCCAGTCGTGCATTTTATTTTTCATCGTATGTGAATCACTCTGTATTGATTTTACGTGCATGTGGTCTCAACCCTGCTGCATGCAATACAGCAAAGCTTTGATAAGATATAATTCAGTCGAAAGAACTGAAGACGATTGTGATTAAAAAGTCAACATATCTGGCCAATGTCATCTCATCAATCATATTCAGCGAAACTTCAATTAAAATTGTCAACGGATTTCTTAGACAAGTCTTCTGAAACTATGCCTTTCTGGCCAAGACCAATAATTTTGCTGACATTTTTAGAAGAGAATTTTTTGGAAGTGGCTCTATATCGCATGTCCTAGTGTCTCTATAGTTGTTTCGGGAGTGTACAGTAGATAGAGTCTGTAAGAACCTGGTCATAAACGGCGAGCAAAACCGATGCGTGAGCAGTTCTGACTGCGAATAATTTAAGACTTAAGGCTTACATATATGATGACTGGTTCAAGGATTGAGCCTATAATGGAGAGTGATTTTACTGAGACTTATCTTATATATACGAAATACGTACATATATTAAAGGTGGTACAGTAGATTGATATTTTATAGGTGATAATGATAATTATCTCTCAAAAATCCCACAGATGGCATCCAGTTGAAACTGGGGTAATAAATAAAAATTGCTTCCCAGGCTGGGTATTAACTCACAACTCTGGGTTTAGCAACCAAACACCACCTCCACTGTACCATTGCCACCCGCATACCTTAGCCTTAATAACTAACACAATACTTGCACTCAAACGTCTTCTAGACGTGAAATTACCCACTGAATTGGATATCAGTTCAATTCGGAACTATAGTTTTTCTTAAACTTCTAATTCATTTCAACATTTTTGCATCCATGTATCGTGGAAAATACCGGTTGAAGTAAATACATACTATTTTCTTCATCCGGAAATCTTGCTCCAACTTAAATCGTTGAACATAAATCTTATCTAGCTGAGAAGTTATAACGGTATTGCATAAATAATGCATTTTAAATCATCTGAAAAGCAGTTTACTTTCTCATCAAATGAAGAAGTGGTCAATATGGTTTTCTTTCAATCAAAAATTAGAAATAAACTGGTTAACTTAAATGTTGTAACCCTGTAACTTGTAACTTGCAGCTTTTGATAATAAAGATCCGATGCGACGGACGGTTGGAATTTCTGCGTAATCTATTTGCATTTTTAATATACAAGCCTAATATTCAAAATTTAGATGCATTTTTATGACTAAATTATGCCCATTTCTGTGCATATGTTACAAAATCTGTAGGAGCAAACTCATGCGTTTGGAACGAAAAGCTATGAGTATAAATATCGATGCACTTTTTAGTTAAACATCACTCGCTTTGTTTTGTTAGACCATCATCAATAAGTGGAATACATAGAACCATGAAGGTAAGAAACATAGTAAGCTATCAAGGAAACAAGTATTTTAAAACTTTTGATATTTTCCAACAGACATTTGTGTGCATCCTTGCTCTGGCATCAGTTGCTAATGCAACTCTCAGTCTATCAGGCTTGTTTGGTGGAGGAGAAGGTGGCGAAGGAGGCGAAGGAGGAGGAAGAGGAAGAGGCAACTCGGGTGGTTCAGGTCGTCCAGGCGGTTCAGGTGGTTCAGGTGGCCCAGGCGGCTTAGGCGGATTAGGCGACTTAGGCAGCTTACTCGGTTCAGGCGGTGGAAAATCAGGCGGTGGCCTACCATCTTTAGACTCCTTGGGTTCTTTCGAACTACCAACTTTTAAGCACCAAGTCGAACACAACATAAATATTGTTAAACATAACGCACCTAGTGGCGGCATCGGCGGCGGTGGTGGTGGTGGTGGCAACCAACAACAAGTTGTCGAGGTTATTCACGACAATGGAGGATACCAGCAATCTAGTGCAGATCAACAACAAGTTCGTGTTATCAGAGTAATTCACGAATCAGCTGCTCCAGCATATCATGACAATGGCTATGGTGGTCATGGGTCAGGTGGTCATGGTTCAGGTGGTCATGTTAAGATCGTCAGAGTTGTGCACCAAGCAGCTCCAGAAGAAAGCGGCTGGTGGTAAGGTGTGGATGCATCATAGTCTTAATAAATTATGTTTCCTCGTATGTTATGGGGAAAATCATTTGAACTAGAAATACTTAAAAATAATATAAAACTAAACATAAAAACAAACAATACTTTCTTATACTTGTACGAAACCTTCAAAAACCATTTAATTTTACCACCAACTAATCGTATAAGAGCAAAGGCTTATACATATCAAAATCTAACTTTTCGCTCCCAACTTACTGATCATCTAGCCTTTTTCTGTATCTTTCTGTATTCGCAATTCTTTGCATCTTAGGTTAAGTAAGTTAAGTAAGTGTGTCAGAATTTTTGTCGCATTTTTGTATAATAACCGTTTTCTATCACAAAACTTGTAAATCGGGGATGAATTCTGGAACCCTATCATTTCCCCTCTATTTAAAAAAAGAGCTTTTAATCCTAGCTTTTATATTTTACTAATAACGTATCAAATTAATCATTTGGTAGTTTTTTTTGTAAAAAATTAATTATTGTACTATTGTCGACTTGACGGCCGAGTCTGTCTGAGCGCGTTACATTAGGATTCTGTAATCCGCGGTTCGAATCCTAGCCGAGTCCAAACATTTAACTTTTTTTTTTTTTTTATATATTATATTCCGGATTCAACTTCAAAATTCGTAATTTTTTAATTAAGATAAAATTTCCTTTTTTTAGTTTTTTTTTTCTTTCCTCATACATTTCTATATAAATATACTAAAATGGTCTGCTCAGCTGAGAAATGTATAGAGCACTCGAATTCAACTCCTCTTTTTGCTTGCTTTGGCCCTTGTGGGAATTTATTCCACGCCAAATGCTTAGGCTCAACTAACAGTTTTATTGATAAAATAAATTCTTCAAGATTTGCTTTTTGGTACTGCAAAACCTGTATCAAAATATCCTTATCGCAAATTTCTTTCAAAATGTCGTCTCTTAAGGATGATATTATAAAAATTGCTAAGAAAATTTTAACTCAGTTGTAGCAAATGTAGTTTCAATTCCTTCCCCGATCAAAACTGTTAGCAAATCAACGTCAACAGAGCCGTTAGATCCTGACTCTATTCATCCTTCATCCCTGCCCCCGAGTAACCCCTCCTCTTCTATACTCACCAAGTCTGCTCTCAAAAAGGGTAAGAAAAGGGGTCGTGAAGGATCATCGTCATCCAAAACTCCTTCCCCAGACCCAAAGCGCCCAAATTCAAGGAGAGTCATTCCAATAAGTATACCACTGCCTCCTCCCCTTCAAGAAGTAGATTTAACCACCGTCAACAGCTCTAGGGCCGATATCGATGCACCGGCGGTGGCGGTTCCCA
This sequence comes from Platycheirus albimanus, assembly GCA_916050605.2. NCBI lineage: Eukaryota > Metazoa > Arthropoda > Insecta > Diptera > Syrphidae > Platycheirus > Platycheirus albimanus. The sequence continues at coordinate 53,207,928 of OU696697.1, read as the reverse complement.
TTGAATTAGCCAGCACTACCCCATCTTGCTCTGAACCGAAAATATTATCAAGTTGTTCTAATACTAATACTAATACTAATAACATCAACGATTCGGAACCTCCCAAAAAAATAGAATCTGTTCCTAAGCCAAAACTAGTATTTGTATCCCGACTTGACCCTGAACTCCAACCCAATGACATAATTCAACATCTTGTTGCTAATAACTGCATTTCGAGTGCGTCAGCTATAAAATGCAATAAAATCAGTAAGCCTGACAGTTTCGTGTCATCGTTCAGGATAACTACTCCTCCATCATTTTTCGGTCCTCTCTGCGACAATAAGTTTTGGCCTCCCGGTACACTTGTCAAAGAATTTGTAGTTCGATCAAAAAATCTCAATAATCGAGTTGCTAAAGTATCGGCTCCAAAAAACTTAATAGGATTACCCTCTTCTACCAAAATGTAAGAGGGATACGCAGCAAAACTGCTGAAGTTTTTAAAAACTCTCAAGCTTTTCCACATGATATCTTTGCTTTCACAGAAACATGGCTCAATAGTTCAGTTTTGGACACAGAAATTTTCGACGATGAGTTTTCTGTTTTCAGAAAGGATCGTCATGTGGATAAGCCGAAGGAAGTGGGCGGTGGTGTATTGATTGCTGTTCGTAATTGCATCTCATCTTCCCTTGTCTCTTTGCCCTTTAATGTTTCAATTGAACTCATTTGTGTTAAGGTTTCTTTTCAATCATATGATCTTTTTATTATTAATGTTTATATTCCACCGAAAAGTTCTGCGTCAGTTTTTGCCGAGCTATCGTTAATTCTTGATCATATGATTGATATTGCCAGTTCAAATAGCAACATTTTACTGTTGGGTGACTTCAATTTACCTAACATTACGTGGACCCCTTCTGAAGACGAGTCCTATTTAGAAGCTGCCTTGACTTCTTCGCAACAGGAACTTCTTCTTTTGGACAACATAACCTCTACTGAATTACAGCAAGTAAGCTGTATTAATAATTGTAGAAATCGAATTCTCGATTTAGTCTTTTCTTCTGACGCTGTTAGTACGGTAGTGGTAGAATCTACCTCTGCCATTTCTAACGTAGACTCCTACCATCCCCCATTGGATAAATTTTTTGATATGAGCAGCAATTTACTTAATAACAGTAATGCCGAAGACTCTTCTTATTCACTTGATTTCCGTAAAGCTGACTTTCAATTACTTTACGACAATTTGAGTGCTTCTAATATTTCGAATATTCATGTTTGCTCTAACATTGACGACGCAGTTACTCAATTCTACGAAATTTTCAATACCTGCTTGATAAATTCAATTCCTCTTAAGATATCTAAAAATATCAACTCCAGCCATCCGTGGTACACGAAAGAGCTTAAATGTCTACGCAACAAACGGAATAAGGCTTGGAAGTCTTACATTAAAAGTCTTTCAATTTCTGATCAAAATGTGTTCCTTGCACTTTTTGAAGAGTTTAATTTACTTTCCAGAAACCTATATGCAGCATATGTGAAGGAAATGGAAATTTCGTTGAAGATTGATCCAAAGAAATTTTTGAAGTTTGTAAATTTAAAGAAAAAGTCTGATGGGTATCCAGTGAACTTTGTTTACAAAGATTCCGCTTTGACAAGCTCACCTGAGATATGCAACGCGTTTGCAAAGCATTTCAGTAAGTCCTTTATTGAAAATCCCGTCAATATAGACTTTGATTTCTTTGACTACTCCCGTGATTTCCCCCAAGCCACTTTTAACAACATCCAAATTGATAATGATAAAGTTTTGCATTATCTTTCATTGCTGAAAGATGATTACTCTCCCGGTCCTGATGGCATTCCTCCTATTATATTAAAAAAATGTTCCTCCGTTTTAGCTTCTCCCTTGCAATTCCTTTTCAACCTATCCCTTAAGTCCGGTAAATTTCCTCAAGTATGGAAAGATTCATTCATTACTCCCGTCTTCAAAAAGGGTAATAAGTCCGATATTACCAACTATAGACCGATTTCTAAACTGTCCTCTATTCCAAAGCTTTTCGAACAAGCAGTTTGTGATAGTATAACGTTTTTCTGCAAACATTTAATCTGCCATCAACAACAAGGCTTTATGCAGAAGCGGTCTACTGTCACAAACTTATTAACCTTTATGAACAAGTGCTCAAAGGCATTAGAGAGTGGACATGAGCTGGATTGTATCTACACAGATTTCTCAAAAGCTTTTGACCAACTCTCACATGAAATTATCATTTTCAAATTGAAAGCTCTAGGTTTCCCTGTAGGATTTGTTAATTGGATATATTCATATCTCCGAAACAGATCATACATAGTCAAGTTCAGAAATTCGTTTTCTAGCCCTTTCCCAGCAAAATCAGGAGTCCCACAAGGCAGCCATCTTGGTCCGTTACTGTTTATACTAGCTATCAATGACGTAACTTCGTGTATTCATTCTAGTGAGATCCTTGTTTTCGCTGATGATATGAAAATTTTCAAATCTATTAACTCAGCTAATGATCGCGTAGAATTGCAAGCCGACATCGACAGATTTGCTATCTGGTGTAGCAAGAATTGTTTAAGCCTGAATCCAGCGAAATGTCAGACAATGACTTTTTCAAGGAAACGGGTACCAAGTACACACGGCTATTACATTTCACAACAAGTTTTGCATCGCGTTTTTAGTTTTAAAGATCTGGGAGTAAACTTTAGCCCAGACTTGAGTTTCACGGAACACATCAACTTTATTGTTAAAAAAGCTAATTCCATGTTGGGATTTGTTAAAAGATGGTCGAAGGAATTTCAAAATCCTTATGTAACCCTAGCTTTATATAACTGTCATGTTCGTCCCCATCTAGAATATGCATCACAGGTATGGTCTCCTTTCTACGAAGTTCATAAGTCTAGGATAGAGGCAGTTCAGCGTAATTTTATTCGATTTGCTTTAAAAGGTCTCTCCTGGGCAGATCCATACAACCTCCCACCTTACGAACACCGGATTCAACTTCTACAGATTCAAACTTTGTCACAAAGGCGTATTAACAATGATGTTATTTTTATTCACCAACTTTTAACGGGATCTTTGGACTCACCCGATCTTCTATCGTGTGTAGGTTTTAACTATCGCGGAGGGGCTCATCATCTCCGTAGATTAGAGCTATTGCATTGTCCCCAACACCGTACTAATTATGGCATGAATGAACCTCTTACCCGCATGTGCAAACTTTTCAACTCAAATAAAAGTATTGTTGATTTTAATATTAGTAAATCCTCTCTAAAAAAAACATTTAAAACCAGTGCACCACGCTCATAGTTTATGTTTTGTATGTTCTCAATGTTTTTGTATCTATTTTGTATAAATGTATGTGTCTATTAATTTTTTATTTTTTGTGCTGGTGTTATGCTATTTGTATATTTTGCTTACTAACAACTAACACCTGCACTAAATGATGTCGCCAGTGAGCACATAATATGTGTTGGCTAATCTCTGATTGTAAGTTAATGCTTGATATAAGCTTCTTACTCTCGAGAACTGATAGTGTAAAAAAAAAAAAAAAAAATTTCTATTATGGGATATTGTTGCCAACTGAAAGTAATCAGAATATTAGATTATTATGTAACTAATGCACACCAGATGTGTACAAACTAATTTGACGAGAACCCTCCTTGAGGCGATATTTCAAATGGTGGATGTCGACTTTCCTTACTATAGCCCTGCCCTCATACTCAACTATATAGGTCCCTCTTAAATAACCCATTTTGTCTTTAATTTTCTCAGACATAGTGAATGTTATGTTTCTGAAAATTTGTGGCTTTAGAACCTTCCGAAACTCGTTGATTTGTTTTCTATATTATGTAATATATAATTGAACAAAACTCAAATACAATAATCATTTTGATAAGATAAATAAGTATTGTCTTACGCGGCTGATAATATTTATCCATGGCGACTTTTGTGCCAGGCTAACAAGATGATGATGCTCCAGAGGACAGCATATACTTTGTTTTATTTTCTTTAACAATCAGACCCCTTCCCGCCGCGCCCGCCCATCAGCATAGCCAAGTAATTGAAAGGGTTATGTGGGCATGTGAATATCCATGGTATTCTGCAAATTCTGCAGTCTGTCTGTTCGCACCTCTTCAGCCTGAACGAATGTTAAGGTCGATTTGCTTTAAATTTGGTATTTTGTTGTAGGTCCAGAAATAACGGTACCTCCCATACGATCATGAAGAAGAAAATTGATTGTTTCGAAAACGCCTTCAACGATTTTGGTCTTGTTTTACAATTTTTCGGAATATTCCTTTTATAACGGTACTTCCTATAGAACCGGTATTTTTAAATCAGGTTTTCTCGTAAACTATTCATTCGATTTGAATAAAATGTTCGACACTTATGTATAACCCTATTTACTATGTGGAATTTGCCGTTTGTTTCGTGCTCCAAATGCTAATGCCGCCGGGGCAAGTGCCCCCACCCCTATAGATCTGACCCTGTCAAGGGCCCATATACTGGTTCTGTGAAAAAATGAAATGATCAACTTTTTTTAATAACACTTTTCACTTGACGATTAGTTTAAAATATTTTGGCTCCGAAGCTACTCCACCGATTTGAAAGATTCGTCCGCATTTAGAATCCAACATTATCTCTGATGAACATATGTATGTAGGTCACGAAATATTTTCAAAAAGTAAAGGATTCGTACGAAAACTTAGATAATATAACCCAACGTTTGAAAAAAAATACACACACAAATAATTCTAAAGCGTACCTACACACGTACACTGCAGAAATTATTATTAACAATAGAGCAAGTGATGTAAGGGTTTTTCTAAAAAGAGATGTTATTTTGATATTCAAAGAAAAATTACATTTTTTAAGATATGATCGGATGTTTATTTAAATGTAAAGAAGAAAATATGCCATTAATACTGAAAAACAATATCAGCCAAATGGCCGCCACGGCCAACAATACAATATCCTTTTCATGAAATTTTCCATCACCAAATCGCAAAGTGGCTGCTGTATGCTCTCAATAGCTTCACGAAATCCATCTTTCAGGTCTTGAATCAACGCTGGGCTGTTGGCGTAGACGTTTTCTTTCACGTGGCCTCAAAGGAAGAAGTCGCAAGGTTAACACAAGATCTGGGTGGCTAATTATTGTGATCACCTTTGCCAGAGATAACATACGATCTGGAAACTTTTCCCATAAAAGATCGATGGTTTTGTTGCTTGTGTGGCACGTAGCGCGCCGTCTTGTTGAAAGTAAATGTTGTCCAGATCAATACCATCCAATTACGGCCATGAAAGTTTTTTAATCATCTCTCGATAGTGCAATCCATTCACCGTAGCTGTTGCTCCAGCCTCATTTTCGAAAAAGTAAGATCCAATGACCCCGCCGGACCATATACCGCACCAAACTGTTACTCGTTGAGGATCGAGAGGCTTTTCAACAATAAATCTAGTGTTTTTCGAGCGCAGATGAGACAGTTTTTCTTATTGACGTAGCCACCGAGGTGGAAATGGGCCCATCAGAATCAGAATCAGTCAAGATGATTTTCCGATGAAATTCCGGATTATTTTCATGCATTTAAAGGACCCAATCAGCAAAGACACGACGCCCGCCGTTGTTGATGATCGACCGGCTTGAGTTCTTGTGTTAACTGAACTTTTTTTTCAAGATGGGTAAGGGAAATAATATGATTCCAAATGCCCATTTCCACAAGTACTGGCAAAGGCATGTCAGAACTTGGTTCAACCAGCCTGCCAGGAAAGTGAGGAGGTGTCAAAATAGGGTTAAAACAAGCCAAGGCAGCTTTCCCACGTCCAGGAAGTACTTGTTATCACCTACAGTGAGGTGACCAAGGAAGAGAAAGCATTTGGAGCATTTGCAACTCTTCGAAAGGCTTGCTCCGACGCACGCTTAGTGGGAATTCGTGCCAAGAAGGCAAAGAAGAACGCAGACAATCCAGAAGATGCAGTCAAAGATGTTAAGAAAGCATAAAGAAGTAAATAAATTGACATCGCAAATTTTTTGATAAACCTTAAGACCCAAGTATTTATGCAAAATATGTTGTAATGACGTTTGTGGAATGCCCAATTTCAAAGAACGACGAGGAATGGACAAACCTGAGTTTTTTGCAACACTTTGGGATACAGCAGCAATATTCTCAGTTGTTCTTGAGCGACGTGCAAGGGTTTTATTCTTCACATCGCTTACTTGTCAAAACTGTTCAAATTTTTCCACCAATTTCTGAATTGTGGTCCGACAAGGTGCTTCACGACAACCAAAAAAATGTTTTAGCTTAACGAACCGTCTCTGCCAAATTTTTATCATTTTTATAGTGAATTTCAATAATTTCAATGCGTTGTTGAAGCGTGGATCGTTCCATATTTATAAATGGCGTAGTTTCTACTTGTCAAATGTTAAAAATTACAGCTTCAAAAGTGACAACTACCGAAATAGCGGCCTATTCAAAATAACACCTCTTATTGGAAAACACTTTACTACATTTTTATAGATGACATCAATACAGTTACAGTTATTTAACAATTACTTTTTTATGTTAAAATACAAAATAGAATGCCGGGGCCGGCCGCGCCGGTACAAGTTTATCCAAATAAATCACTTCGTATCTATCAGTATACCTGTAAATTATTTCTTGAACTACATAAACCATTCCCAAGTTAAATATATATACAACAACTAAAAAGTTATCATTTGTGACAAAATTATCAAAACCACACATTACATTAACCAACTTAAGTAACAGTTGCAATGTGTCTTTTTTTTTTTTTTGCACTATCAGTTCTCGAGAGTCGAGAGTAAGAAGCTTATATCAAGCATTAACTTACAATCAGAGATTAGCCAACACATATTATGTGCTCACTGGCTACATCCTTTAGTGCAGGTGTTAGTTGTTAGTAAGCAAAATATACAAATAGCATAACACAAGCACAAAAAATTAAAAATAAATAAACAAATACATTTATACAAAATAGATACAAAAACATTGAGAACAAACAAAACATAAACTATGAGCGTGATGCACTGGTTTTAAATGTTTTTTTTTAGACAGGATTTACTAATATTAAAATCAACAATACTTTTATTTGAGTTAAAAAGTTTGCATATGCGGGTAAGAGGTTCATTCATGCCATAATTAGTACGGTGTTGGGGACAATGTAATAGCTCTAAATTACGAAGATGATGAGCCCCTCCGCGATAGTTAAAACCTACACATGATAGAAGATCGGGTGCGTCTAAAAATCCCGTTAAAAGTTGGTGAATATTAAAAATAACATCATTGTTATAGTCCGGGAGCCAGCGACAGATTTTCATGACCAATTTCCTCTCAAGCGGTATTTAGTGGAATGCATCAGAGAGTAGTATCATACAGCCTCGTGAACGTCAGCTGCGGTTCCGTGGGTGGGTTGAGCGGGGGTACCCGCCCAAACACGTCGAAAAAAAAAAATTTCAGTCATTTCCTCCCGACTGAAACTTTGTCAAAGTATAGCTTATCAGGTATCTAAAAGAAAACACAAAGTCAGCTGGCTGTAACGTGGTGGATTATACGTCAGCTGGACGCTTGAACATGCCAATTTATTATTTTTTCGTACACTTAATATGGCACAGCATGACATTTTACCCTACAAAAGGTCGGGTAGTTCTAAATTTTTGATATGTTATATGGTATGGCTGGTAGATGCAAATTCCAAATTTCCACAACCACGCCCCCTCCGCCCCCTTCAAAATCCTGGAAAAACCACAAAAATTGGCACAAAAGTTTTTTTCAGTGTATTTTATCGAAAAAATAAATATGCAAATTTGTAGCTTACAACATTTCCTATAAATATGATGCGAGAAGTATTTTTGTACAACCAGTACGAACGGCGCTATGAAGCTTCCAAAAGAGGCTAAAATTTCGTATTTTGAAAGATTTTCAGTTTCCGCCCTCTTTAAAGCGCAATAACTCCTTAACCGTCGAGTTTAGGGCAATTTTTTCCAAATTAATCTTGTAGATAATTTTATTGGCTACCGATTGCATGCAAGCATTATTATTTTGTGACCAATACAATCGTGTGAAGATTGAGATAGTGTTTTGTTAAAATATTCTCACTAACTCATTTTTTCTCTGTATGTCTGTTTGGTTGCTGCGATTTTAAACTAACTTTGAGATAAGGCAGAAACCCAAGCGCGTGCATGCCACCCACGGAACCGCAGCTGACGTTCACGAGGCTTTATGATATTATTCCCTTATTCTGTTCACCAATTATCATTCGAGAGGAAATGATTGACGAAATGTGTTCCTGGCTCCCGGACTATTAATACGCCTTTGTGACAAAGTTTGAATCTGTAGAAGTTGAATCCGGTGTTCGTACGGTGGGAGGTTGTATGGATCTGCCCAGGAGAGACCTTTTAAAGCAAATCGAATAAAATTACGCTGAACTGCCTCTATCCTAGACTTATGAACTTCGTAGAAAGGAGACCATACCTGTGATGCATATTCTAGATGGGGGCGAACATGAGATGAAAAAAAAAAAAAAAAAAATGTGTCTTAATTCAGCAACCGTCCAGCGTGATGTCTCTCTAGAAGTTCGCGTTCCCACCGCCGCGCCGCCCGCCGCTGCCAAAATGTTTTTTTTTTGAAAATTAAAAACGGTAAAAGAAATCAGGTGGTTGACTTAATGTTCTCCAAAAAACTTTAACTAGTGAATAGTGATTTTTAAGTGATAAATAAATTTTTTTTCCAAAATCTCAGCCCCAAGACTACTGTCACACATAAGAGCAAGTTATGTGCGATATACTCGTGCACTTTATTTTATTTTGAGCCATCTATCTTAGCTTTGTTCTAAAAAATTAATATAAATACTAACATATCGCAAGATAGGTCTTTTCCCACGATTTATTTTATGTTTTAATATTTATTGATTCTTTTTTTCGGTTTTTTTTTTAGGAAATTAAAACTTTTATTTATCATCTTCTTTTTCAGCAAACAAAATATCAATGATAAGTAACTTTTCATATGAAAAGTTTTTGGCTAGACCATTTCATCCCTGAATAGGAACAAAATCACACAAAAAATGTATTGTCTTGATTTGACTAGAACGATTTTATCTTACACAAGCTTTAAAACGATATCTCACTGTGCTCAGATTTATAACTTAAGTTTTTATGTAAATAGCTGAACTAATATTGACAAAATTGCTTTACCCGAAGGGCCAGTTACCAAAGTTATTATAATAGATTAACTTTAAGACATAGTTTTGAAAATTATATAAGAAGCATTTAAATCTGCAAATGAAGCCAAAAACCAAAGAAGATTATGCAAACATATGTAGAAAACAAAAAAGCTAGAAATCGGAAAGACGGCATAAGATGCCCTTGGGGATTGCCGAAGTTCAAGCCATTGTTATTAATTTTTTTCTGCAATTCAGATGAAACAGAAAGTTTCTTGCAACCGTAATTTGGCCGGGCAAAATTGGTTCAAATTATTGTAAAACAACATTGAAATGTATTATTTAATAAAATTTTCGTGTGTATTTATTTATTATAATTTATTATATTGATCAAAAAAATTCATCAGATAAAGTAAAAGCTTAAAATTACAACCTTTATTTTTTAATAAAATAAATTCATAAAACTGAATAAGTTTACTAAGCCTACCATCTAAGTTATAACAGCAATGATCATACTTAGTACCATCCATTTCATCCTTGTCAATCAATACTCAATGCTATTTCCTTGTCCATATTCGTATCCATTTTTAATTCCATTTCCGTTTCCGTTTCCATATCCATTTCCATTTTCGTGGATGATCTTGATAACTCGAATGTTCTGACCGTTTTGGCCATTTTGACTACTTTGAGCGTTTTTACCGAATCCTGATCCATATCCTGAACCGTATCCAGATCCGTATCCTGACCCGGATCCCGATCCATATCCTGACCCGGATCCCAATCCTGAACCTGATCCTGACGATTGATCGACATGTTCAATAATATGACGATGAATATGAATCACTTCGGGAGTTTCGAATTCTGGGCCATCGAAGTTATAACCTTCTTGGGATTGGGATTGGGAATCTGGAGAAAATTTATTAAAATTGAAGGAAGGTGGCTGCGATTGTTGTTGTCGTGCTTGTTGTTGTTGATATTGTTGTGGTTGATATTGTTGTCGCATTGGTGGACCATATCTTTGTCCTTGTCCCTGACCCTGACCTGGTCCTTGTTGACCAAATCCTTGTCCTGGTCCTTGCTGGAGAGATGGTTTCTGGATTTGTGGTATTGACAGTTGAGGTAGTTGGGGTGATTGTTGTTGAGGTGAGTCATTTTCGTCCTCGGAAAATAATTTTTGTGCTTGACTAGCAAATTCAATCAACTGTGGACCATACTGTCCTACCGCGCCCAAAATTTGTGCAGGGTTTGGAGCTAACATTTGTAGTTGCTGCGCCAATTGTCCTAGTTGTTGTAATTGTCTGATTTGTGGTGATGGTCCTGGTGCTTGTGGGGCGGGTTCCTGACCGCCGAATAAATCACTCAGAGTTGCATTGGATGGGTTGATAATGATTGTCACAAGGATGCAAAGGAAAATACTAAAACTCTGAAAAAAATTATTAAAATTAATTATCTAAAAAAAAAGTTTGAATACAAAACTTACATTCATGTTTGGGAATGAAATGCTTAATGTGATCGAAGAGGTAGAATTGACTGAAGCTTAATGATGCTGATTTTGAATCAAATTTAGTTTTTATACCAAAATTTTTGATAAAAAGTGAAAGCATGAATCCCATAATAATGCTTGCGAATTTCTTTTGCTAAATTTCCTGCAAAAATTAAATCAATGAGAATAAAATGTTAATCATGACAACATTTATGTATAGACGCATGAAGTAGTTAAAAAATATGATCGAGATATATTGATAGCTGCGAGATTTGAAAAAAATAAAATGTTAATAAAATTTAAAATATGCGGTTAGTAGGTATAGGTACCCATTTACGAATATGATAGTATAAGTCAGTTGTGTGTGACATCATGGGCTTGTGTTGGGCCAATGTGGGTCGAGTTGGGTTATAAAATTTTCAAACATTTATAGTTTTGTTTATAAATACAGAACTAGTTTTGACACAAAAGAGTTGTTGTTGGGAGATGCAATCACAACCCATTATATACCTATGTTTTAATTAATTTATGATTTATTATGTTCGAAAAAGTATGTATTGTATACATAACGAAAGCTCGCATTTATTTATTATTTAACATATTGAGAAGAACATTCATTTATACTATTTATAGGAGCTATTAATATAATCTTACTTTGTTTTAGGTCTTTTTCTTAATATAGTAGATGGAGGTAGAGGTTGTCTTGTAAGCTAAGTTATAGTAGGAATAGGAAACAAAGTTGAATTCATTCATAAAATTTAATTGAGTGTTTGAAACCTCCTGTTTGATATAGTTTAAGATATGGAGAGGGGTTAAATTATAAATAGTAGTATTTATCGTTTATCATGAATTGCGATTTATGATCTTATTTAGCAGATTTTCTTCAATAAAACGAAGTTCTTTTATGCATTCTTATATGAATTATCAAGAAAGTAGGAATACAATTAAAAGAAATGTTTTTTGAATTATGAAAATAAGTAAAGTCAATTATTGGAAAATAGCTTAAAAAATGCTTTATTGTCAGATTTGAAATGAATCGATTAAGCAGTTTTCGACTCAGGCGACGACGGACAAAATCGGTCAAATAGGAGGAAACCGCTATGAGCCTTGATTAGTTTAATTGAATTTAGCCATGTAAGATGTGCCATTTCTACAAAACTAAAAAAATGCTAGTCGCGGTAGACGTTTTTGCAAACAATAAGCATGACTTAACTGTTATAAAGCAGGTGCCGTTATTTCTTAACAAAATAAAATGCACGACTGGGTCGCACGAACTTGTTTTTATGTTTAGCTAAACACTTTGTAGGTACATATTTTGAAAAAAAAAAAAAATTGAAAAATCTTTAACTTTTTAAGAGTTTTCTTGGAATAACTAAGTATGCAATCTAGGGAAAAAAAAAGAAAATTGTTTGACAATTTTTTTCAAAACGGTTATTTTTGAAAAACTTTTCCACACAATATTTAGGAATTTTTCGAGTATGTATACACTCAGCGGTACGGAATCTTGGCCAAGCTATTATCACCCGATGGCAAATGTTTTGAGTATTTATAACACATGTCGCATATGAAGGTATGTATGTTTAAAAGGTTTCAGGAGCCTGTGGCTAACATCGCCAGGCAATGGGGGAGTACGATGGACTTCGGTTCGGGATGACCGATTTATTATACTAACTAAACACTTCAAAGAACCGCTTCCTCACCGCCTTCGAGATCCGCCAGCAGCATCAATTCACAAGGGAAGTCAACGTAGGCGAGCGTACGATAAGAACACGCATGGAAGAAGCGAATCTAAAAGTTCTTTGGCCAACACGTGGTCCACAGCTCCTCAGGCAGCACCTGGTAGCCCGGCTATGATTTACTTAAAACCATGCAAATTGGACTCACAAGCAATGGGGCAGAGTGTTGTTCACGGATGAGTGCAGAATTGCTTTACGTGCACCAGATGGTCGACAACGTGTATGGAGAAGAAGAAGAGAGCGGTTTCTACAGAAACTATAAACCAACATTTATAGGGGGTTACTGCAAAGATCAAGAGTGGCCAAATTTCCGTAGGAAATTAATGTTAAAACAAAATTATTAAAAATGAGAATTTAGAGAATTATGTGTTGAAAATTTTATTAAAATCGAATGTATAGTTTACGATAATATCTGATTTGAAAAAAAACCGGTTCTATTAGATGTTTCTAAAAAATTACATTGTAAAAAATTACATTCTGAAAGTCTTATCAAAATTATTGTAGCCGTTTTCGAGAAAATCAAACCTCTTCTTCACTATAGTATGATAGGTAAAGTAATAATTTTAAAGCCTAAAACTGAAACTGACAGACGTCTAAATAAATACTAAATTAAATTTGAAGAAAATCTGCCCATCCGTTCAGGCTAAAAAGGTTTTTAATTATCTTTGAAAAATAGTTGTGTAGGTATATTATGAAAAATATCGCAATTTTCGTTCGATCAGTTCCAGAAAAGATTAAGATTTTCTTAATTTTTAGAATAAAATAAAGAAAATTCAATATTTGTTTTGTTCAACAAAGCTTATTAAGTGTTTCATCGAAATCGGGGTGCAGGGAACTAACTTCACGGGCACTACCTACACATGGGAATTAACTTCACCACTGGTGGGAACTAATTTCACTTTTTTTTGATGAAGTTAATTCCCACCGAAAGTGGGAATTAATTTCACCAAAAAATCGTGTGAAATAAATTCCCTTCAAAAATTTGAAAATCTCAAGAGGTTAAAACTTTCGAAAAATTAAAGAAATCATATGGATTTAAGCAATTTATTATAATTTATAAGCAAAAGTTTTTACAAAAAGGGATAGACCTATTTAAGAAATATTTATGCATTATTCATATTTTCAAAGAAATTATTGTATTATAGAATGCACTCTGAAACTGCATTAGCAGCGAAAATAATTAGAACTAAATGTTTGCAAAGATTAACTTTAGTTTTAGTTAAAAATTCGCGCGAATGTTTAACTAAAACTAAAGTTGATCTTTGCAAACATTTTGTTTTAGTTATTTTCGCAACTAATGTTTGACTTTAGTTATACTTTAAAATTCGCGCGAATGTTTAACTAAAACTAAAGTTGATCTTTGCAAACATTTTGTTTAAGTTATTTTCGCAACTAATGTTTGACTTTAGTTATACTTTAAAATTCGCGCGAATTTTTACCTAAAACTAAAGTTGATCTTTGCAAACATTTTGTTTTTTTTTCAACTTTTTTTTATTTAAAAATGGTATTTCGATTTAGTAAAAAATTCGCACGAATTTTATACTAAAACGAAATACCATTTTTTTGGAAATGAAGTTTGCATTAAAACAATTACTTATTAATAAAACAAGTCGAAAAAAAAAACCAAATGTTTGCAAAGATTAACTTTAGTTTTAGTTAAAAATTCGCGCGAATTTTCAACTAAAACTAAAGTTAATTTTTGCAAACATTTGGTTTTAATTATTTTCGCTGCAAATGCTTCTGCCCTCTTTTTTTTAGTTTATCATGCTAAACTAAATAACACAATAACGATAATTATATCATTTACTGTAATAAGAAGTGAAGTTATCTCCCACCCATTGTGGGAAATAACTTCATACAAAAGTGAAATCAATTCCCACAAAATAGTGAAATTAATTCCCACTTTCGGTGGGAATTATCTTCATCAAAAAAAAAGTGAAATTAGTTCCCACCAGTGGTGAAGTTAATTCCCATGTGAAGGTCGCTTACTTGGCAAACGTGGCTTCATGCCTATTTCAAATTGATCACTTTATTTAGTACCTACTCGTCATCAAAACCACTATAGCTGTTTTTGAGAAAAAGTTAGCTATTATAATACCCTTCGTTGAATAATGAGCTAATATATGTAAAAAGGGCTTTCAATTTGAACTTCAGATGTATGTATGTTCAGCAGACAGACAAATCGACATTAGTAACTTTAAAAAAAAAATTCTAAAATACTGAATGTCATTAAAAACTATATGTAATATTGAATTCCACGACATTTTCTTATTCGCCCTCAGATTGGATCTAGATTTGAGGATTTTTCTGGTTGCATGGAAAATAAAATAAGATTGGTTTCGTTTTTGTTATTGTGTGTGTGCCATTAACAGCTGAAATGATAGTCCACTTCTTCGTCTGATTGATATGCAACAACATCTGTGACGGAATGCCTACCGTTTTTCCTTAACAAATTTCCAGTTTTGAAAAGTTCTCCATCATCGTATATCATCCGATGCTTTACTTTATAAAAATAATAAAATATTATTCTGCAAATAAAACACAAAACCACAATGAGAAAAACAAATTTCTATCTGATGACGTTAAGGAATGCCAATTTGTGTGTGTGTGAAAGTATGTGTAAATCTGGCTATGAATCGAGATTCGCGATCTAGATTCAATCTGAGACCGAATCAAGATTGTTTTTTGGCTTCATGGAAAATAAAAAGTGCTCGAGATTGAAACGAGAGTGGTTTTTTGGTTTCATGGAATTCAATATAAGTCTTGTGCCTAAAGCAGCGTTCACACGCAGACAAGACTATGGGACAATACTCAATTGTCTTGTCCGAGCTTATTGAACGGGGCTGGACAAGACAATGCCAGCCAGTCGATATATCGATATTGTCCTCAGAGATAGCTCGGTAGGCTAGCTCGGAAGACAATATAATGACAATTGTCTTGTCCTGGAAATAGTTGTTCACATGGAACAATGATTGTCTTGTCTCATTGTCTTGGCCTCTGCATTGTCCCGTGTGAACTCCGCTTAAATAAAATGTCTGACTTTTGCAATTTGCAAAAAGCCTTAAAAGTTAATATTATTTCATTCGAGTTAGCATGCTGAAGAAAACAGAAGTGACATCCTACTCGTAGCAGTGACATCCCACTAATAGAAAATGGATAGACAGACTGCACTCAAATCCCTGGATTCCATATGCACTAACTAAACAAATCATCAGCTATCAACTGTCGATTATCTCTCAGAGAGATGTTGGAACTGTTCGACGCATTCAATAGGGCAAAGGAACTGCAAGGCTGACGAACTTACCAAACAAGGAACAACAATACCCACAGTTTTCTGGGTATTCCCATTGCTATGTAATTTTTGCTAAAGCCAAATGCTACTAAGAAAGAAGCGCATCTCATATTGCTGGTTCTAAGTATAAGTTTTTAGTTTTTAGTTTTTACTCCAAACTTTGTGGTGTCACAACGTCCTCTTTTGGATGAGTGTGTCAACGTGTGACAGCAACCTTAACCTAGCTTAAATTCTGTGAAGACAATACCAGTTCAGACCGACAACGAACATCTAAATTGTGAATCGAAACGAAGAATGACGCTGTAAGGACTATAGTTACAAGTTGGAAGAGAAATGTTTAGCATTTTTAAATGAAGACCAATGTAAGCAGAAGGAACCAATGTAAACTCTCAGTAAAACGTCATAAATTCATCTCCCAAGAATATTGACACCGCAACCTATCCACAGTCTCCTCAAAACAAAAAAGCAGCTGGTCTTGATTGGAATATCAGCAATGTAATAATTAAGTAAAGCCCCACCAAAACGAATGCAACTTTCGCTTTCGATAACGTGAAGGTTGGAATGGAGTCTGCATATAAAGGCATCAAGGCAAGTATTCATAGTGTTCCATCGTTATTCGTTCGTCGACCACAACAACACCTTGCACTTTGCCATCTTCATTCATTTGACCATCAATAAAGTCTCAGTCTAAGAGATGCCTCATCTGTTTACCTTCAAAGTCCAAAAATGGTAGATCCATATAATTGTAGTATACTAATTTTCTTCAAGCTCCTTACTTTCGATCTGAGCCTTTTGAATGGAACTCTCATGGCATATGATCTGTGGAAGACCTAACTTAGTGCAATTACACTGTTTCCGTCTTCGTAATATCTTAGATCGTTATGTGTGTACGATTTCCACGATTTGTGTTTTTATTATATAATTCAAGTAAGAAATGTCAACAAATTTTGTTTTTAAAATTTACTTTAAATAAATACATTTAATTACAATAAATAAGTATTTTAACCGAGCTGCGTCTACCCAAAACAGTCTTTCAAGTCATTCTTGTTTAAAGAACATCGTTTTCTAACCATGTTTTATGATGACTGTTTTCTTGATGATTGATATAGGAAGCGTTTTGTAATGACGATGATAGTGGTGATGATGCTCATGCACATGAACTATCTTTTCCTCCTTAACTTCTGGTTCTTCCGGTAAGCTATGTGTTTCAAATGTTGGTTGATATTCTTCTGAGTCTTCGAAGTGTTCATGATGATAGTGACCGTGATCCTCGTGCAAGTGCAGGTCCGGTGAATGATCTCCGAATGGATACTGATGGTGTTCCGGCTCAAAGTGATCCAAATCGGCACTTTCTTCGAGTGAAGTCTGCCATCGATGCGTTATAGGCATAAATCCACGCTCCTGAATTGGCGGAATGAAACCTGAATTAACCACGGTTATGAGAGTTAACAGCACCCCAAAAAACTTTAAATGCAAGGAAAAATTAAAAGAAACTTTAATATGTCGTCGGTAAAATGTAATTTCTATACTAACCTTCATGACCGAATTCATGTGCGGTTCTATTAAAAGCTGCTGATACCTTAGAGGCATTCCATTTAATGCTGTAAAGCATTACTCCAAATCGATTTTATACCTAACACACTACGGGCTATATGACATTATTAACAACAACAAAAAACAAAACAATAGCTTCTTTAGTTTTCACCTGAGGCCATCTTCTTGGATAAAAGTGCAAGTTAATCTTTCTTTCCATACGAAGCTATTACCATAACTGCTTGAATAAAAAAATGACACCTGCGTGTGCTAGCGTGAGGCCGATGCCCAATCCCAAGTCCATCCATACCTACCAGCTAAAAGCTCAATTTCTATCTAATGCAAATACCATTTCTTTGAATCTCTAAGACAGACGGTTAGATATTCGGTTTTCTTTTGTCATTTTAGGTTTTGCAAGCAAAACCGGTTGTTTGACAGCTTTGATATTTCCATTTTGATGTAACAATTATTATAGTAGGTATTATTATATAACGGTTGGTTAACGCCATTAATGTGACAAACGGAAATTAGATGCATATATGGACGTTGGAGCTTTGTTTTTATTAGTAAATTCAAATGTCTTGCGGTTGGGAGAGGAATGTGCAAATGAGATGGAATTTACGTAAAATAAAATATCTTTAAAAAAGTTGGCAAACACAATTGAATAAATTTTGTAGAGAATGACGAATTTTAAAATGTGTGTGTTTCGGCTTCATCTTTATTATTTTTTTTTTCAAACCAATTTAGCTCACCGATTCAATCAGTTCGGTGGTCAGCGAAAGACTGAAACAGTTAGACTTAGTGGGACTAAGAATGAAGCTTAACTAGAGCAAGGTGTTAACTTCAATAAAATATTTGGATCGGTATAGACCTACAGAGTAAGCTTAACGTCGTTATTACGTACCGTACCAATATATTGGCACGAAGGTATCAATTGAATTGCCACGGTATTAGGTATGTTAAAATTTTAAAACAAGTGATTAAAATACTTTACTAATGAAGGTGGTGTTAATAAGATGTTAAGTGATTTCACAGCAATGACCCGTGAGAGTGTTGTTATAGGATTTGAAAGAACGTGATAAAAAATTACTTTGCCGCTGAGCCGTATGACTAACTTTTTTTATTGATAATTATATTTGATTTCGAAACCGTAGCTTTTATTGTTAAAACCGTTTTCCTGGTAATAAAAATATTGAACTTCCAACCAGTTTTACTGCAGTTGACTCCATCATTGTATCTTTTAGTTTTTACTTACTGAAAGAAGAGTGACCCTATGTTTTGTGAATGCAATAACTTGCAGCACTTCCACCATTGCGAATATAAAATTGTATATACAGGATGGGACCTATTTCCCCCCGCTAAGGGGAGATTAAAATTTTGTTGATATTGACCAAATAAAATAATAGATTAAAAAAAGAAAAACGCTTAAAAAAATGCTATATCTTTTTACAATTATTTAGTTTCGAAACCAAATTGCTTTAGAAAACGGTTTTAAACAATTTAATTGTTTTAATTTTGATTTATGGTCATCACACCTGTTACTCAAAGTATTGTGGTTTAGCCCATATTTTTATATTCCTATGAAGTACTTTACGGTACCTATTGTTTAATATCATCAAAACTGAAAGTCCTGCAACCACCAACGTAAAATGTTGTTTTGCCACAAAGTTTAATGAGAAGCGCTAGAGACATTTTTAAGTTAATTAGAAAAAACTGAAAAATTGTGATGCCATATTTAGGAATCTTTAAAAATCTGTAAAAAATAAAGAACTTGAATGACACGACACAATTTGATGGCCCTTTTGTAAAAGCAAAACAATTAAGAGCCCTTTCCAAGCAACTTCAATACGGAAAAACCCGTTTATTGAAACACAACAGTTTAAGCCGGGTTTACACGAAATGAAAAACTAAACCTCGACAGCGATTTTTGATTAAACTGCCATTATGTGAAGTTTGAAGGAAATCCGCAAAAAAAAGTGCATCTCTCAGACGCACACACAATTCGATTAGCGGACGGTATGGCAAATTGACGGAAACCACTTTTTCAGGATTAATCATCGCAATGTCATGTTTGAATTAAAAGTATAGATGCATTTTGAAAACTGCAAAGCCTTAAAACTATAGCTTTTTGTTTTCGATTTAAAATGATTAAATGAGTTTACTTTTGAGAGAATTTGAAATTAAAAATTGATATTGTATAAAAATCTATTGATGGGCATTATCCATATCAATTTTCTTAAACTCTTAATTTTGATTTAAATAATTTTAGTGGCGTTCGAGCTGACTCGTTACTTTGGATTAGCAATGTAGCTCATTCCACTGTGCACAGATACACCTTGCAGATAAGAGTATTTGCTGATTTTTAACACGTTGGCTGCCACGTGAGACACCGGTGGTACACAGTTTTTTCCACCATGTTGGCTTTTTTCTTCTATTATCATAATAGTTTTCAAAATGTTGATTTCTTTTTATTAAATAACGTAACTAAAGTAGAAATTCAATTTTTTTAGTAAGAAAGTAAAAAGATCATAATAAAAATTAATGATTTTTGGTGAAACAATCCAAGCATAATGCAGGTTTACCACCACAATTATTGTCATATTATGAGGACACCCTCTTTGCTTTTTTTTTGAGCTGTAACTCTGCCTTCGTTTTCCTGGATATTGTTGTAGCAACTGGAACAACGACTTTGAGTTTATCGATTTGTTTTGTCTCGATTGTCAAACTTTTTTATAACTTGTTAGACTTTGACGTTGGCAGAAGTCGATGGCTCTAACTCAAGTTCACAAAGAGCTTCGCAGATCGATTGCCTAAATTCAAGTATTTGTGCATTTTTTATGGGACTGCTAGAAAACCACTAATGCATTTACAACGGATGTACTAAGCAAAAACTCTAATGCCATCATGTGGTACCATTTTATTGTTTTTTTTTTTTTTTTGTAATGGCGTCAAATAGCAAGCCATTTAGTCAGAAATGGCTATCCCTTGTTTGCCTGTATTAAGCTCTATTATCATCTTCAATGTTTTTATATCATCGTTGTTGCGATACTTCTTGCCAGTGGAAAACGCCTCCAAGTCGTGTTTCGTGCTAAGCATAAGCACGTCTCGTTAGTCCTCCCACTTTGATATAACTAGCTATTCCCGAGTTTTCACGCCCAATAATATCGATTTTTTTTAGTTTAGCATTAGTCAAATCCTTTGGATTTCCAGCGATATTTTTTTTTGAAAAGTTCCAACTAAGTGTGTTTCACGCATCACGCTCAATCAGATGCTTGGCCAGCGATGCCTACTGATGTATAAAAATTATCGGTGGTCATTGTTCTGCCTTTGTTCAAATACCGATCAGAAAGGTCTAACACAATTTGGGTGCTGTGTGAACTGCTATCAGTAGGTCTTCCTCTTTGATTGTTATTATCACATTTCCAGCATAAATTGAGCTGGTGTATGTATATCCATTAGTGTCACAGAGCTTGTACACTTTTACTCCATATTTGTGAGATTTCCCAGGGTTATACTGACAAAATTGGAGCCTTCCTCGCCAGGGAATCATGCTCTCATCAACAGCCAATATTTTTCCCGGAATTTGGGCACTCACGTCGGCTAAGTTAATAAATTTAAGCAATAATTGGAACCGATTACGTGACATTACATGCGGGGGACACAATTGTTTTTATAAAACTGGTATATACAAATCGCTAAATAGATATTTTATAATTTCCATGACATACATTATATCGCACCTCCGGTGTAATAATGACGTAAATGCAATTTTCTGAAATGATAAGGAATCACGTCTAAAGTTTGCTTGCTTTTTCAAATGCAAAAACGCCCTAAAATATACCTACAGGATCGACTTCAAGAGTCCTAAGAATAGCTGACTATTCAGTTGATTTTACAACACATAAAACTTGACATTTGGGAAATTATGGAGTTTTAACTCAAATTCAGAAAAAACTGCAATTGTGTCGATATTACACCGGAAATGCGATATATGACAAGGCCAAGAAACTTCCTTATCTCTGGTACATTCATATCGTCCCATTTCTTCATTCGCGATCTTCGAGTTACCGTTGACCTAGACAAGAACTGACAAGCGTTCAAATTGGTTTGGGACACAATCAGTCCATAAACATTTTTCTTTATAGATGATTTTGACTATCCCGTGTTTTTTCATGGTCAACTGTATGTTGGGTGTTCTAGAGTAGGGAAACCGACCGCACTTTATATTTATGTAGACTTTGGAAAAACGAAAATTTTGTAAGCATTTGAATAATATGTTGAGATATTTTAAAATGTATTTTATTCAAAGTTTTCTTTGTACTCCGGCCCTTAAGTTTTAGAATTCAGTTTTAGAAAGCCCGGCGAATTGAAAGAATTTAACGCCTTTAAACTAAACTGCATTTTTAGAGGTTACATCCCATTGTGAAATCTGGTCAGCGAAGTACACATGGGCTTGCTAGTTTATGTATCCATAAATTATAATTGACTAAAAGGTTTAAAAATTTGTTTCACTATTTTGTGATTTTTTATTTGGGTGTTTTATTCGTACTCAACTAAATTTTTGATCCTCGACACTACATTTTTATCAGTTAGGGGGCAACACTGCTAACGATATTTGTACCTACACTTTTTCAATCGACATTTACTGAATTCCATGAAATTAAAAAAACATTCTCGATTCGATCTCGAGCACTTTTTATTTTCCATGAAGCAACAAAAAAAAAAAAAAACAGTCTAGATTCAATCTCAGATTGAATCTGGATCGCTTTTTGCGAATCTCGATTCAGAGCCAGATTTACAACGACTTTCACACACACACACAAATTGACATTCCTTATCGTCATCAGAAGGAAATTTGTTTTTCTCATTGTGGTTTTGGGTTTTATTTGCAAAATATTATTTTATAATTTTTTAAAAGTGGAGCAGCAATTATTATTTATATTTCAATGTCATTCGATGATGAAGAATTTTTCAAAACTCGAAATTTGTTTAAGAAAAACGATAGGCATTCCGTCAAAGATGTTGTTGCATATCAATCAGACGAAGAAGTGAACTATCATTTCAGCTGTTAATGGCACACACACAATAACAAAAACAAAATTTATCTCATTTTGTTTTCCAAGCAACCAGAAAAATCGTGAAATCTAGATCTAATCTGAGGGCGAATCCGAAAATATCGTTGAATTCACCATTAAATAGTCTGGATTTTAAACTCTCAATGTTTGTTGTCGATCAAACTTCAGTCGACTATTTGACAGTTGATGAAATTTATTATTATCCAGTCAAATTTTTTTTTTGTAGACCATTCGTACGCTTCCCTTATTTAAGATTTTTACTTGCGATTATAGGTACTATAAGGCAAGTTATGGATTCGTGCAGAAAAAAAAATTTGGGATAAAAATCACACATGACATTACGATGATGGCGAAGTCGAAAAAGTGGGTCTGGGAATTCCCACCGTCTGTCTGTCGGTCTGTCTGTCTGTCTGTATGTCTGTTTGCGCCTCTAGAGCCTGAACGGATGGGCCGATTTGCTTCAAATTCGGTTTTTAGGATTAATTTGGCCGCCCCTCGGAACAATTTTTTTATTTTTGCTCTAGACCCAAAAATAACGGCACCTGCCATACAATCGTAAAGAAAAAAATTGATTTTCTCAAAAACGGCTTTAACGATTTTGATAAAACTTTCAGAATGCTATTTTTTAAGACAATCTATCTTTTGGTTAGAAAATATTTTTCAAAATTTGTCTTATAACGGTACCTCTTATAGAACCAGTATTTTCAAATCAAATTTTCTCGTAAACATCCGATTCCAATAAAATTTTAGGCACAGAAAGTGATTCATAATTTTATTAATATGGCATTTCAAAATTTTCAAAAACTTTTTTTTTGGATTTTTTATAATTTTTTCAAAAAAATTTTTGGTTTTCGAAATATGTTGGAAACGGGTATATTGATTTTTTTTAACATTATTTTTTCAGATGTAAACTACATATTGCCAAATATCTACATACTCAAATAAATTTCAGAATATTTTTTGGAAAAGTTTTTCAAAAATAACCTTTAAAAAAAAAAACTGGTCGAACGATTTTCAATATTTTTTTTTCCTAGATTGACATATTGCTTTGAAATTTTATTGCATACTTAGTTTTTCCGAGAAAACTCTTAAACTAATTTAAAAAATAAAAGAATTTTCGAAATTATTTTAATTTTTTTTAATATCCATATATGCAGCCACTAAGCAATTCATAGGAGTAAGTTCGTGCGACCCAGTCGTGCATTTTATTTTATATCCTTTACAATCTCGAGGATTAATTTTCCATAACACACTTTATACTTTCACTATTATTTCGAAAAAAAAGAATAATATCAGCGGGACATTTTGATCTCTACTTCAGATACACAAAAATATATTGCAATTTTTTCAAGATTAATAGTTTATTAGACAAAATATCGCCAATTACTTAATATTTAAATGCTTTGCTATGAACTATTTGATACAGGTACAAATTGGAGTTGTGAAAAGGAATAATGCCGTGGAAGACTATGTAAATTGTTTATTTTTACCACCCAGCAGGAACACTTTGCCACCCAGTAGGAGCAACGTGGTGGACCTGTGGAGCCTCTTCGTGCAATACTTTCACGACCTTAATTTGCGCAGGAGCTTGATGAACTACTGGAGCATGTTCGTGAACAACTTTAATAATATGAGCTTGTTCCTGATGGACAACTGGAGCTTCGTGTTCGTGGATGACTCTAACCACATGTTCGCTGTGATGACTCTGAGATGCGTGGCTCTGTTCATGAATTACTTTAATCAGCTGCGCACTCTGGTGTTGTACGATTGGTGCAGATTCATGTACATGTACCACATGCGATGAAGAATGTTGATGCACAGCTGGAGCAGAATAAAGAATGCCTGCATTAACAGCAGCAATCAGAGCAATAAAACAGATGAATACCTAAAGAAGTTATATATAAATAAAATTGGTTAGCTTAAGATGTGCCACAAATATAAGGGACAACTTACCTTCATTTTTGATAAGTTAAGATTTTATTAAACTATTCAAAATCGAATGATGATGATCCAAGAAATGCGCTTGCTTTTTATAGAAAAGTAGATAAGTTATCAGCGGTGGTATTATTTCGTCAATAGGCGGCAATCTATTTTTTACTTTGGCCTTGCAATAATTAAATTAAATCACTTTTATTTATTTTAATCGAACAGGCCTACCAGCATTGACATGATTTTATAAAACATGTTAACAGACAAATCTGCCATGAAGTTAAATGTGCTTAAAAGGCTTTTTATTATAATTTGTTGTCATTGATTAAATCAAATGGGATACTTTCGTTATTGAAGATACTATCCATCTTTTAAAGAAAAAAAGATTTTGGTTAATGATTTTATATAAAAAAAAAAAATGATGAAAATACTAAGAAAAATAGATGCACACATATACATCAGTACCAGAGCTTAACTATAAACAAGTCATGCAAAGATAAAGAATTTCTTCGAATGCAGAATATTGTTTTCTTTAAAGAATTTTAATTGTTTTATGTTTTTATATGCTTAATGTTTGCAGTCTTGACATTAAGAAATAATTGTAAAAAAAAATCAACCAATAGCATCGTTCATAAAGATTCTATTTGGTAAAAGAGTGTTGCATCAATTTTCTGTAATCTTTTTGAAAATTTTCATAATATGTCCATTGAAAGAACCAATATATTTAATAAAAAATTTTCAAGTTTATTCGTAAGAAAAAAAAAAAAAAAGATATAAGGATGCTTGTTAATTTCACAAGCACATACTCTAAAGGTTATTAAGACCCTTATATTCAATGAAAATAGTACAAGCGTTTAGGAAATTTTGATAGGAAATAAAAGGAGATCCCGAGCACATTGACGGGAAGGAGATGACATAAGCCAAATCGGTATCTAAAATTTGTATGATATCAAAATCATACAAATTTTAGATGCCTGGTTACGTCTCCCCTACTCCAGCAATGGAATAAGAGTGTAAACAAATGGCCATACTATCCTAGCGGTGGAGTACTACGGAGAAAATGTTTAAGGGCGAAATTCAAAAATGGAGCATCTTTTTTATATACATATATAAAAATGGACTATTAAATTAGTTCGACCACTTAAAACTTGAAAACGACTAAACCTAATTTGATACTTTCTTATGTGGGTTTGTTCGTAATTGCTACGTGAACGTTTAGGAAAAAATGTAAGTAAAAGTAAGAACACGTGCAAGCTCAAATTTCGTTTTTCAGTTGTTCATATTCATTGATTTTTCGAGTAAAATAGTTTACATTTACGAAATATGTACATACATAAGTTATATCATTGCAAATTCAATCCATTTGACAGCCTAACATATTGTATATTTGGAACTACAAATGAACGATGAGAATGTTCAATGAAGCTTTAGTGCTGATTAAAGATTTGTGCCAGCCCCAAATCGTCAAACTAGAAATCTGAATTGGATCGCGAACGTGCTGAGATAGGACACGATAATTTCGCAACAACAAGAAGATACAACTCATGTACACTGTTGAATGAACAACAATAGAGTAGAGCTCTCGCATCTTTACCCAAATTGTTGCAACATTGTTGAGAGCACTGAAGCTTCCTTTAAACCTGCAAATAAATGAAAATGCAAAAGTGTTAATAAGTTAAAAATTGATCATATGGGATGATTGTTTAGCAATAATCTTCGCTATAGTGGCGTGATACTGTTAGGGGGTGACTTCCGACAAAACACTTCCCGTGATTCCGAAATGAACAAGTAATCATATAAGGTAGGTGAGGGGATTAAGGCCTGTCGGTTAATAAGGCCTAAGTCAAGGAAAAACGATATAAAATAATCGCAGTAGCCTGAGAACCCATTTCTATGTAACTAACACTCACAAATGACATTTGAAAATTGTTGCTACCTGTTTGCTTGCTCGCTTTCATCAGTAATGTGTTTTTTATTGTGAGAGGCGGTTCTGCAGGTGAAATTATAAAAAATCAACCTAAAAAATCATAAGTTTTTTCTTAAATATTACGTTTATATATATAAATTGCGCTGTAGTGTTCTATTTTTCTTTGCTTGCACTATCTTTTATGTTTTAAACTATGCATCATAGTCCGAATAATGATTTATTTGGTTTTATTTAAAAATTGTGCCGGTGATTACTAAGGCCTAAAAAAAATCACCATAGGCCTCATTACCCTTTTTACTTGCGATTATAGGTACTATAAGGCAAGTTATGCATTCGTAAAAAAAAAAATTTGTTGGGCAAACAAACATATTTTTTGTAGGAACCTGTTTGACAAAGCAGGAAATAAAATAAAAAAAACGTCAACCACCAAAAGTTGAGGTGGTAAAACTCAAGAGAACAAGGAGAGTTGGTACTGTCACGGTGTGACATGTGAGCTCGATGAAATCGGTGAAGTATATATAAAGTATATTTTGAGTTTTTTAGTAGTAGAAAGTTTTAGGCCGTATTACCCGACTGCATTATAATAAGGCCTACTGACCAGGTTTTTTTAAAATTGGCTGGCATACCGCGGCCGCCTCATCATTTGCGTCTTAAAGTTTGCGTCATAATTATGCTAGGAAATCTTCATGCCCCGAAACTATGCAATGGAAGTCGACTGATTTTAACGAAGCTTATGAATAATGTGATAGCGGAAAAGATTTGGAAAGGGCCGTTCAAGGTAGTAGAGTGCCTGATGCGACGAATTACCTTGACTTCAATCGATTTGCCATTCCAGTTCAAATTCATTCAGCTCCCAGTAAAACTTGCATTTGCGGTAACCATAAACATTTAATAAAGTCACAAGGGCATTAGCTGAATGTGTGCAGCATACATTTTGAAATGTCATGCTTTTCATATGGCCCGCTATATGTGAAGTGTTCTTGAGTTGGGAAACCATCCTCACTCTTCATTTACACTCCGGAGAAGAAAAATATAATGTTGAAAACAATAATTGTTCCATCTTTTTTAGAATAAATTTTAATTAAACAAATATAATTCAATTAAATAAATACTTGATTTTATTCAATTTTCTCTAAATATTTAACGAGACGAAGTCCGTCTGGTCAGCTAGTGTTTGTATAAAATTTGAACTTCGTGTGGGAAAATACCAGGTTTCTTAGGGACACGAAGCCTCACCCCTGAGCCCTGACACTCATAAAAAAATTGATATTATGTTTGTAAATATGTTATGGAATTCGAACCCACCATCCAAATTACTTCAAACTGGAAATCAGGAAATCCTTGGTATTGTTCGGAGTGTAATTTGGTAAGGTTTGATCAAAGTCGATCATGTAGTTTGGCCTCATGGCGAAGGGAATAACACCTCCAGGTACTTGAAAAGATATTATATTAGTTTCTTTGTTAAGACGAAACTCAGAAACCACACCTCCAATTAAAAAAATTGATTGGTAGTTGAGGACTTAATAATGTTTGCAAGAATTAGCTAAGTGAAATGGCCTTAATAAATAAAATGCACGACTGGGTCGTTTTTCAAACAAAAATCAAAAACGCCAGTTCAGAGGTATTCAGCAAATACATCTTCTTATATATATCTTATACATATATAAAATTCTCGTGTCACAATTTTCGTTCCCATACTCCTCCGAAACGGCTTGACCGATTCTCATGAAATTTTGTGAGCATATTGAGTAGGTCTGAGAATCGGCCAACATCTATTTTTCATCCCCCTAAATGTTAAGGGTAGTCCACCCTTAAATTTTGTTTTTTTATTTTTTAGACAAAATTTTAATTTTTTAATTTTTTATGATACAGCATACAAAAATACATACAATCCTAAGTTTTCACCTTTCTACGATCAACCCTTATTTTTTAATAGCCATTTTAGTAATTTAATCATTTTTCATCTCCGGTCGATAACTGATTCCGAGGTGAAAATATATTAATACCACGGATTCCTATTATATTTACAGATGTGCCAATTCAATTCAAACGTATTCAGTTTCCGATTAGATTGGCATTTGCAATGACTATCAACAAATCCCAAGGTCAAACGATGTCTATTTGTGGCTTAGATTTGAGAACACCATGTTTTTCACACGGACAATTATACGTGGCATGCTCTCGAATGGGTAAACCATCCAGTTTGTTTGTGTTAGCTAAAGATGGACTAACAAAAAGTATTGTTCGCGCTATAGCATTAAGAGATTGATATTGTTTGTTAGTGTTACTGTCGTAATTGATTAATTAATGATATATAATTTTAAGGAATAAATTATAATAACTTAAAAATAATGTTTGCCTTTTGTTATTTTTATATTCCTTCATCGTTCACAGCGCTCCATGCCTATTTCACGCATATATGTACCACATTCTTACATACATACATATACACATATTCTTACATACATACATACTTACAATAAGTAAGCTATTTTTTGTCTACACTAGAAATTACTTGATAGTTATTTATATGGCAAAACAACGTTTGCCGGGTCAGCTAGTTTATTTATAATATTTGAAAAAAATTTAATATGAAGTTTTAGAAATATGAATTTTTTCTTAAAAAATGCTTTTAAAAATACAAACAAATATTTCTTAAAAATATTGGTATGCAGTATAAATTGAGCTTCCTACACCAATGTGTAAAATTTCGAAAGTATCGGTTGAGCCGTTTTCGAGATAGTCGAAAGAAAAAAAAGTCCTATGGAAATTACCGTTCTTAGACATTTTTTAAAACTTTTTTTTCTGCCATATGATTGGTCGTACCTGAAAAGCAACACTGATTTTTTTATATCGAAATCATTACAGCCATTTTTGAGAAAAATAAGCTTTAAAGTAATGGTTATATTACAAAAACTTCAATTTCCCCTCTGTACAATACCTAAAAAAACTCTAAATACCAAGTTTGAAGCAATTCGGCCATCGCATTTGGGCTGTAGGTATCTGTACATACATGCATACAGACAGACAGAGAATTTTTAGACCATCTTTTTTCGTCTTCGCTATCAACATTATGTCATGTTTGATTGTTATCTGAAAACTTTTTTTTGCGAATGCATAACTTGCTTTATAGTACCTATAGTCGCAAGTTAAAAGTGGTATCCGGTTTCAAAAATTCTTACTGTTTTTGATATGTTACTCGTACTTAAAGGCCTGAGGGCTGATTGTTTAATAAACTGTTTATATAGGGTAAAAAATAATATGTAAAGGTAGCCTATTGAATTTTTTTTTTAATTTCCCATAGAAAAAAAAACTATTAAAACACCCTTTTTATCGTCATCTAATGGAGTCTCTAATTTTGAAAAATGCATGGTAGATAGAATTAAATTGTCATTTTAAATTATTTCATAATAACAACAATATCTATTTTAATATTGGCTTAACAAATTAAAATGGAAGTTGCAAATGGAGTTCTTAATGCAGTTGAAGATGAACTTTCAGTAAAAGAACAGAATATTAGTTCGAAGAAAAAGCTTTATACAATTTCATTTAACATTTTTCTTAATGCATTTTAAAATACTTCAACACAACAACAGTAAGGTACTAAAACAAAAACACCAAAAAGTCTGTTGGTGGAGAGCGGGGGAGTGACAACAGTAAAAGTTGAACGGGTAAATTGATTGACTTCTTACTATTACATAATGTTAAATACGGTCAGAGATTTTATAAATTAGTCAGTCAGTTTTTATAATATAAACCACTGTGATAAGCAAAAGTTTTTGCAAAATATACACTGCGTTACAAAAAAAAGTGTTTTTAATACAGTTCTGTTAATTAACATAAAAACAAGCAATTCATCATATCAAAGAAAACGTACAAAATTTATTTTTTTTTCCAACGGGTTCTTGTTCCTTTAAAAGTGATTAAATTGCCTCCGCGAATATTACTCAAATCTTTAATTCGACGGGGCATGCCTTGAATTAGGCTTCTGGCCACTGTATCGTCCAAAATATACCACTCCTAGTAGTAGTGCAGATTTCAGTGCACTGAAGTGTCCCTGGTAAGAACAACCAACTTCTAATCCTTTTTAAAAGTATGTTTCAAACATATTCAAAAGCAGGCGTAGGGTCAAAAGTCCACAGGCCAAAAGTCCACAATGGACTTTTGACCCACTTGGGTGGGTCAAAAGTGCAAAAATATATTATGGACTTTTGGCGCACCCTAGTGAGCCATGAATTTTACAAAAAAAAAAAAAAACAAATTGCGTACGCTAAAGAAGCTTAGACGTTAGAATGCTTCAATGATCGTTTTTCAATATCCTAAGATTATACAGAATTGTGACTTATTTTAGTCACAAAAAGTAAAAGATTGAGAGCTGTACACCATTATGGACTATTGGCTCACCTGAGTGGGTCAAAAGTCCATAATCGATGTGCCAAAAGTCCACAGGGATTTCTTGTGTACTTTTGGCTCACAATAGTGGGCCAAAAGTCCATAATATATTTGTGCACTTCTGACCCACCCAAGTGGGTCAAAAGTCCATTGTGGACTTTTGACCCTGTGCCTCAAAAGCATTCATGTCCGGGTTCGTCGCAGGCCAATCCATAACCGCGATTTCCACTTCTTAAAAATAATCCAGAACCGTGTTGAGCCTGTGAGACTGTTCAACCGCTGTTTGATTCCCATTTCAAAAAACTTTGAAATAGCAAATATCGGTCATCTCTCGCAGAAGTAACTCTCGGCCGACTTTAATCTTGACGCTAAGTGAAGGAGTATGCTTTTCTGAGCCTTTGGATTGTCGGTTGGCTCTAGTTTTCTGATAAAGCGAGTGACTTGCCGCACACTCCGTCCATTCTTAACAAAAGCTACTGCACTTTCGATTTCTTCTGACGTAATTTGAATTTCTTTTTCAAGAAAATAACAAAAAACTGATAGTACTATAAGTCCATAAAAGTTGACTTACCAAAATATTTACAGGAGCACAAAGCCTAAAAGAAGTATATTTTACGACAAGTAAGAAAAAACGACGTCTTGTTTACTTGGTACTTGTAAGCGCAGGACAAAAAAAAACATTTTAACAAGCATACAAATTAATCAGCAAAATACCGAAGAAACTAATAAAATATCAAACTTTCCAAAAAATAGAAGCATATTTCCATTATGACAAAAAGAAGTAACTATGAGTGCGCTGCTTTTTTGTAACTAATAAAAATGTTCTTTCGATTTCAATTGATTTCTTTAACAAGCAAACATTTTTTGGAAATTTATAGCGACGATAAAACAGTATAGTACACTCAGTCGTATGCGTACTTTTCTAAGTTTATTTTATTTTAAATAAAGTGTACGACTGGGTCGGACGAACTTGCTCTAATTTGGACAGTGGTCTTGGCGTTTGAGATTTTGGAACCAAAAGCAGGGAAAAAATGATATGAAATTTTATTGATCACTTAAAAATCACTAGTTAAAACGTTTTTTGGAAAAAATGAAGTAAGCCATCTAATTTTGTTTACTGTTTAGAATTTTAAGAATTTTTTTTTTTTCAAAATCGTTCGACCAGTTTTTTCAAAAAACAGTTTTTTTTTGAAAAACTTTTCGTAAAAATATTCCAAATATTTTTTGAGTATGCCAACTTCTAGCAATTTGAAGTTTTTATCAGAAAAATAAAATTAAAAAAAAAAAACAGATCAAACCGTTTTTGGAAAAAAACCAAAAAAAAAAAATTAAATCTTTTTTTAAAACCTCAAACATTTTTTTTTGAAAAATTTAAGAATTCATATAATTTCGTCTATAAAAAGGCTCCTATATTAAAAATTTCATCGAAATCCGTCAAGTGGCTTACGAGGAAATCTGATTTCAAAAAACCGGTCCTATGGAACCGTTATAAGGCTTTTTCTGAAAAATCTATTCCAACGAAAACATAAAGTTTTTACAGAAAACATAATTCAGAAAGTTTTATCAAAATCATATAAGCCGTTTTGAGAAAAGTAATTTTTCACTAAAAATCGTATGGCAGGTACCGTTAGTTTTAGAGCTAGAATTCTAATTTCAAAAACGCCTCTGTAGGAAGTCATAATAATACTATATTTACCAAGTTTGAAGCAAATCGGTCCAGCCGTTTAGGCTGTATGTGCCGATACATACGGATGGACAGCCAGACAGACAGAATTGTCGGACCCACTTTTTTAGGCTTCTCTATCATCGTAATGTTATGTTTGATTTTCCAAATTTTTTTTTTACGAATGCATAACTTGCCTTATAGTACCTGTAATCGCAAGTAAAAAATCATCTACATATGTTCTCATATTTTAGACAAATTAATTGGACGGTATAAATATATTTAAGAAGTCAAACTTATTGCTTTCAAAATGTCTTCAAAATGTTTATATCTATCATTGTTAATATCATCGCACTATCTCCTTGGAAAGGCAGAACAACGTCTACCGACGAGCTAGTAACTAATAATATTTGCAAATGAGATCACTAAAAACCAAACTACAACTTTACTTAATTAACAACTTTTATTTGCTTATATTTGACATGGTGAATGTGTATAAATACTCTGACATAAATTAATGACTTTTTGGCTATTTCGATGTTTGAATATTCTCATTGAGAACATTATATCTGGAAGAAACCTACCATTTACCCTTTTTAACCGAAGCAATTTTCAAAGTTCCACTTTCTATCACTCGGCCAGATTTGTAAAAGCTATTTGGTAGTTTTCCTCCTTTTGTTATTTTAGTCTTGCCACCATATCCATAAGCGTTTATTAATTTACCTGCATTGGGAGTATTTATTGGTCTATGACCATGACCATGACCACCCAGTGATGGCAATGACGGTAAAGACGGCAAGGATGGCAAAGATGGTAGGGAAGGTAAGGATGGTAATGATGAGCGCTGTGAGTTTCCACCTCCAAAAATTAACCTTAAAAGCTGTGGAAAAAATGACCCGAACGAGCTTAGAGGATTTGAACTTTGCGATGGTTTTGATGGGATGGAAGGAGGATCGGAAAAGATGATTTGTGGATCAGATTCTGATGGTGAACCATGTCCTCCAAAGTTGAGTCCATTTGAATTTCCACCATGCCCACCAAATCCACCATGACCTCCATGTCCACCATGACCTCCATGTGTACCATGACCGCCCACATGTCCACTATGCCCACTGAGTCCTCCATGTGATTGCTCTTCGATGACCTTTATGATTTGTGGGGATGTTGCACTGTATCCATTATTTCCATGATTATTACCGAACGATTGTTCTTCAATGATCTTGAATATTTGGGGTTGTGACTGTCCACCGAATCCTTGGCCTCCGTTTCTTCCCTGAAAATTCTGTGCAGATTCGTGAATGACCTTAATGATTTGTGCTTGAGAATTATGGGACTGAATATCACTTATGGGCTGCCATCCAGTTTGAGACCCACCGTGCCCACCACCATAATCTACTGCATTTCCAACACTTTGCATATTAAATATCTCATGCTGTTGCTGATGTTCTGGCACATTATGATGCCCTTGCTCAAGAAACTGCTCTTGGTGAATGTGTTGCAGTTGCTGTGGTTCGATTTCTATTTCTTGCACCAAATTTCCTTCGTATCCACTCGATATTCCACCACTACAACTGGATATTATAGCCGTTAAACAGAGAAGGATCTATCAATGAATAACAATAAATTAATGATGAATTCCATTTCAAGAAAGAACTCCTTGTCCTTACCTTCATTTCGATTGTCCGTGGCTTAGCTAAATTTCAATGACAACGTGACGAGACAAACTGATACCACTACCAAGGAATTAGTTTTCTTTTATACCCAGGAAAGGGGCTTCTACCATATTGTTCAGTTGCAGCATAGCGCAGCGGTGGGTTTTTTGGTTATAACACCTAAAACAATTTTCAGACTTTGGGGAAAAAAAGAAAAAAAAATATTAAAAACAACCAAGTTGTGGTGTGCCTACCTGTGAAATGTTAATGAATGATATAGTGTGTCTGTTGCTCTTTATGTTGAATGCCAGCGTAACAAACAAGACCTACGGCACCAATAACCAGCCTAGGTCTTGCTTTAGTGGACCATTTCTCAATCAATGCCTATTCCAACTGCATATACAGTGAAAGCTGAACTATCTTCTGCCAAAAGTTTGTGTGTTGTATACGACTGGCTCAAAGAGTATATCATAGTTTAATGCGTCAAGTGTTCCCAGTCATTCAATTTTCAGACAAATAAAGGGGATATATAAATTAGGCACTCAATTTCAGAGTGCGCGGTTTTCTTATGGTTACCAACTATGGTTATTTCAAATTTGGTTATACAAAACTTTGCATGGAAAATTTTTTATAAATATGAATCGCTAGCTTTGTTCAGTATACCTTGTTCAGGGTTGACCCAGTTTTTCTTGTCACCTGTTCAGATCCCGAAAAAAATAATTAAATTGGCTGTCAAATAAGTTCACTGGTTCAAAAAAATTTTGTCTGTTTTGTTATTCGAAATGTAAACTTTTTTAAACTTTGCTTTGCTTTGAATTAAGCATTTGAAAAAATTTTAATATAAGGAACATACAATTGTCACGAAATGTTAACTTATTTTGAACTTCGGTATTTACACCCTGCCGTGACATAAGGCCATAACTCGAAATATGGCCATATGACGCTTTTGTAAAGCGTCACAAGGCCATATTCGAGCATATGGAGTTACGACGCTTTTGAAAGCGTCATAAGACCATTATGGCCGTATGTCACTTTCGTTTCCTATTTGAAATTTTTTTTTTGATCAAGCTCACTTTTATTATCATAATATATTCGCTTGATAAAAAAAGTTACAAGAATTTGGAACGTGAACTTTAAGATATATTTTGTTGATCAAGCTTATGTCTCATGATCACGATAATAAAAGTTACAAGAATTTGCAATTACAAAAGCAACAACACTTGATAAAAACAAAAATAGTAGCTTAAAATTCGCCGCGAATTTTAAGCTATTTTTTTTATCAAGCTTATGTCACTATGATAATAAAGTTACAAGAATCTGCAATTAGAAAAGTAGCGAACCTTGATAAAAAAAAATAATAGCTTCAAATTCGCTCGAATTTTAAGCAATTATTTTTTTTTATCAAGCTTATGTCACTACGATCATAAAGTTACAGAATTTGTAATTACAAAAGCAACAACACTTGATAAAAAAATGTAATAGCTTAAAATTAGAATTTTAAGCTTTTATTTTTTTTTTATCAAGCTCATGTCATTATGAGAATAAAAGGTACAAGAATCTGCAATTACAAAAGCAACGACACTTGATAAAAAAAAAAAAATGGATTAAAATTCGCGGAGTGTCATAAGGCCATATGTACGAGTATGGTCTTATGACGCTTTACAAAAGCGTCATGAGGCCATAATTCTAAATATGGCCTTATGTCACACGGCCTTATGCCATGGCACCATTTACACATAAGGGGCTGGTTATAGTGATCAGTGAAACGCATCAGCAAAAATTTTCTTTTGCAGTATTTAATATGTTTGAATGCATTTAGTAACAAAAAAATATATACCAATCGGTGACGAATGACATAAAATAATTTATTTTTAAAGAAAATATTGTTCGGAGATGTATTTGAATATATGAAAATGAAACAATAACTCATTTTAGTTTCTTATTGTTTCGTTCATCTGGGAAAAATTTACTGATGCATTTGCCACCAAAAAGAAGAAGAAAAAGACAGGATGTTTTCCTATTATATTTTTTTTTCTGACATAATTAAACGACCATCAGTAAAAAAAACTCCTAATTCATTTGTTCAAATTTTCAATTTTAACTGATGCATTTTACTGATCGCTTTAACGGGACCCTAAGCTATCAAATTATACGTGTACAAAATTAAAACAAAAATCAAAAATCTGGGAGTGATATCCGTGGTCATTTTGGTTTTATTTTATTTTCAAAAACGAATAAAACCAAATATAGTTTTGGCTTTATTTCATCTAAGAAATTGCAACAACGCTAATTTGAATTTATACTTAATATTGGAAGTGATGATAATATTAATGATGACGTTGGTGAAAGAGGATAGAAAGTATTGACAGCGATATAAACACTTTGAAAACTAAGCGAAAATTCACAATAAATAATAACAAATGCTTGTTAGCTGATCTCACTATAACAATTGTTCGTTACCTTATCTGGTTCTCAAATCACCAAAATCGAATTTAATGCAGTTTGGTAAAGCCAAATAAGAATAGACCCTGTGGTCAACCCGAATCAGATGGGTTCATTTCATCTTTTGAATTGTAAAAGGTGTTTTTTAGCTGCATACAAAGTCTCGATGGTTTGGCAGCTGAGAATGTCAAACTGTGTTTACATTCCCTTCTTAGTAAGGTTTGGCAATTCATGATGAATCGTTTAGCGACGGAACAACTCTTCCAAATCGTCTAAATGCACTTTGAAAAAATAAATCTGTTCGCGAAGTTCATAGACCATTTCGTCTATTTTACATTCAACATAATTGGCCTATTGAGCAAGTATTTTCTGGTAAAACGGCCATTAACGAATCACCATTACTTGCATCCATTAAAATTGACTGTTTGGTGCTGTTTACGCTGGCGGCATCACTAGTCCTAATTTCTTTTGAAATGAGGAAGAAGCCGTCGTTACGGTAAAATGGCGAGCGCTATCGAGCCATGCTGACTGATTTTTCGTTTCCAAAAATTAATCAGCTAAACAACTACGATATTTGGTTCCAACGCTATTATATCAATTTGGTGACAAGATTATTTTCAGAAGTGGCTCTCGTTTAAAATAAAATAGAATATAATACAATGCAGCATGTGGACAATCAGCGTGCTTGGCTAAGAAGGAATTAAAATAATATGTACTGTCGGTTAATTACAATTGTGTTCACGTGTCGATAAAAAAAAACGCTTAGAAAAGCAACGTATATTTATATTCTTGTGGGTACGGTTAGTATAAATAAAATATACACTCCGCTCGAATTGAATAGAAACAAACTTTTTTTTTTACTATCAGCTTGTAGTGCTTTGGTAAGTTTATAAATTAACTTTTTTATTTGTTATTCTAAGAAGGATCTATTGCTAATAAACTGCATGGCCACCGCACCTTAATATTATTGAAAACGTAGGGGATTGGATGGTTCGTAGAGTTTGCGATTCTGGACATCAATAGAAAAACAACGAATCACCTAATGCTGCATTCAAAAAAGCATGAAATGCAATTTCATTAAGTTATATAAAACGACTGAATGATTCATTTACCAACACAGTGTTTGAAGTTTTTTTTTTTTTTTCAAATAAAGGTGGTAGCACACATTATTAAAATATGAGTATAAATAGAAAAATACCCTCTTTTACTGCATTTTTCAATTTCGTTTTATTTAAGAAAATTTTCCCATTTAAGAACAAAAAAACAGCGTTTTTAATGAAGTTATGAAAAAAGTGGTGAAAAAGACCCTAATGGTATTTTTCCGAACTATTCTGCCAATGCAGTTTATTCGAAATAGATCTTCCTTAAAAGAACGAACAAAAAACAGTGGATTTATAAACTAACCAAAACGCTACACGCTCTGCCAATAAAAAAAAAGTTGTTTCTATTCAACCGGAGCGGAGTGTATATATATGTCAAATGTATATGTATATTTGTGCAGCTGCAAGTACTGTAGAGCTCCAACTCCTCCTGGAGCATATGCAGGGGAGCGACAGATCCTTTTTCCTATCCCGATTCGACACGCAACTGGCCTTAGCTGTTGTCATGATTGAATTCCTTGAGCCTGAGCTTATTTTACTACAGATTCCTTAAAGATATTTTTTGATATTCTTCTGAAAAGATTTTTTCGCTATATTGTGTTCAGGTTTCTTCAGTATATGGCTTAGCCAACGCCTATTCAGCTACAATTTTCTCAGGGATACCTTGCAATAAGCGATCTTCAGATGCATTCATGATTTACCCGCCCGTTCGATCGAAAAAAAGATCAATTTGGGTTCGAGATTGGATTTTGAGAAGACGGGAAGCTGGTGCCTTCTATAATTTATTAAATGAATTAAATATAGAAGAAGCATGAGCGCAATTGATTTGGAAGTTTTGATATTGAAAGTGGGTCCTATTATAAAAAAACAAGACACTCGATTCCGTGAGTCAATAAGTTAAGGGCCTCGAAATAACACCAGCTTGGTTTGTAAAGATCATCCTGGCCACTTCCACTTTTCTTTATTTTTATTATTTTTTTTTCATTTTGCCACTGGCTCCTTAAGTTGTGAAGTTTCCGAGAAACTTCATTCTCATTCGTGTGAAACTCTTCCGCGATCTTTTTTGATTTTTTTAATTCGGTCCTTGTAATTTTCGTCCCGGTTATTCCATAAACATGGATTACACTCGTAAACTTCAATTAAACGCATAACTGCTTCACGACCTTTTATTTTACTCATTTTGTATAAAGCAAAGACCTCAACCAGCCACTTGCGCGAGATATATGTACGAAACTGTTTCGATAAGCTGCAAGAACTGTCGCGAGTCGATGCAAAAGTGCTTAAACTAGCAATTAATTGCACTTGCAAATACTCGCAAGAAGTTATGAAAGTACTGTCGCGATAGAACTTGCTTGGTAGTTTCCACTTGCAATTCACTGTCGGACAGACTATCTGACATTTATTGCAGAAGTTTTCTTGCAAATGGAAACCCGGCCTAAGGTACTTTCATAACTTTTTGCGAGTAATTAGAGTTGCGAGTATTTGCAAGTGCAATTAATTGCTAGTTTAAACACTTTTGCATCGACTCGCGACAGTTCTTGCAGCTTGTTTCGTATATCTCGCGCAAGTGTCTGGTTGACGTCTTTGCTTTATACGAAATGAGTATACCTATTGTCGTTAAATTATATGTACAACAGGAGTCTTTCCTTCAGTGATATTGATTCACGGAATCGAGTGTCTTGTTTTTGTATAATAGGACCCACTTTCAATATCAAAACTTCGGTCATACGAGTGAAATTGAAGTATTGCTGAGCATCTTCTACATTTAATTCGTTTAAGTAATTATAGAAGGCACCAGCTTCCCGTCTTCTCAAAATCCAATCTCGAACCCAAGTTGAATTTTTTTTCTTCTTTAATAATAAAATTATCATCGCAGCTGCTAATCGTTGACGTCTTCTCGCCATGACTTCACAATTATAAGTAAACAACCAGATTTCTTGCAACATTTATTGCTCCCCTGGTGTAAATACATCTGCAATAAATTGCGACAGTATGATGCGCGAGCTTCTTGCAAGACATTTATTGCAGAAGAAATTGCAGGAATTCACATGACAATGTAAACGCGACTGCAAGAAACTTCTGCAAGACTTCCGCGAGTTGACTTGCAAATGGAAACGCGGCCTAATACAACTCAGTTGGCATTCATAGCGAGATAACAAAAACAACATGAAAAAGATACTACCGATACCGATAGGTTTATTTTTAAGATTTAAATACATATTTGCATATTGGAGCGCTTTTCTGTCCATTTAACTGTGTATACTTTTATATAAGAAACAAATTACAATTCACATGGGAATATCTAGCTTGTTGGGGGAAGACAACAAAGTGTTACAATCGTTGGAATTCGTTGATCAATCGATTCATGATGTTGATTATGTGATGCCCACTGCCCAGACCCCAGAGTTAACTGTTGGCTAAGGTCTGGTCTTGGTGGATCGTTAAACTATTATTTGTATGAATGGGATGAAGCTCGTAAATATCAATTTTTCTTACGCATCTTGTTGACTCATACTCTGTTTTTGTTTGTTGGGGTTTTGATTTTGTGGACGTTCGCTTATCTAACTTAAACTCTTAGCATTTAGCTTATATTATTTAACTGGCGGCGACGCGGCGCGGCGTGGCGGCGGCGTTCAAATCAAATTATATTTTCAAGATTGTTTATAATCGCGAACAGTTTTGAAGTTGTTTCTTTTTGCACCAATTTGCTTTAGGCTTTAGATGCCTGGGAGCACTTTTTAAGCTGAATTCGATGGGATTTTTGCACGAATCTTTTTGAAAAGGTTCGTTTTGAAAATTTCATCACAAATGAGTAGACATTTCTGAAGATTTATTATGATTTTTGTCTTCGTTTTGTTTAGCTATTTTAAAGGTGAACAGTTTTGTTTTTAGTTCAATAAAAAATATAAACAAAAGTGATTGCATTTTTCTTACGATTATGGGTAATATTGAGTTATTTATATGTTCACAAAATACTATATTATCCTGTCAGTTATATATCAGAACCTAAATCCATAACGGTATAATTTACTTCAAACCTGCTATAGTAATAAATTGGTGGTCTTATGCAAACTGTTAGGTACTTACGAGTACTTTATTAACAAATGACATTCTATCTAAAGTTAAAGTGAAAGGCTATTGAATTAGATTGTTTAGTTATTTTGAACTTTAGTTAAAACTTCATACATATGTATAATGTATAGTCTTATTTTTGGTTAGAATGAAGTTTTTGGAAAAAGTTTTGTGATGGTATTTCTGAAACAATAAGCTTTTTTCAACTAGATTTATTTGTGATAAGTGGACCAATTTTGATGTATTTTCAAATTAATGACATTTTTAGAGCCCAGTTAATTTTTTAAGCTCAATGTTTTTTTTTCATTATGTATTTTCAAAAACTTTTCTATTGGTTGAAAAAAGACCCACACTAATTTCTATAAACGTTGCAATTATTTTTTGAAAGCAAACGTAAAATATAGTTAGTCGTTACAAAGCTGCAGTAGATCGAGGTTTGAAATAATTGTTTCTTCTTAAAATGTTACTACTGTAGAAAATAGAGGTAGGTACCACTTCCATACTCGATATTTATAAATTATAACATATCAGCTATTATAAACGGATTTTTGGTGAGCCAGAGAATACCACAAGCAAACATCATCATACGAGTACTATAGATTCTATTGTAACGCTAAGACTGAAAAATTAATAATAGTTATCTGTTGTTACTTTTTACTGCTCTATATAGGGCAAGTATTGGTTTCATGCGAACAAAAAATCGAGGTTTTAATCAAACATGGCATTACGATGATAGAGAAACCAAAAAAGTCGTTTTCGACATACCGTCCCTCGGTGTGCCTGTGTGTTTTTTTGGATGTGCGCTTTATCATTATCGATGGAATGACTTCATTTGGTCTTAATCAATTAAGCAATGTCAAAAACCAATTTGGTAAAATTTTAGACCTTGTATACTTTTCTGACCTTAATAATTCTGATGGAACTGTGATACTTTCGGATGCAAAACTTATTGAGGAAGATCGGCATCATCCTGCATTATCTATCTCATTAAACCTAAATATTATTAATGTAACTTATGATTGTAAGAATATGCATGAATTCAATTTTAAAAAATGTAATTTCTCAGAACTCTATCGTTTATTGCAAGATATTAACTGGAATAGTTTATTTTTTAATGTCAGTTTTGATGAAATGGTCTTTCGTTTTTATAAAATTTTATTTGATTGTTTCTTAGAAACCATTCCGTTACGAAAAATAAGACCTTTAAATAACACTCCACCGTGGTTTGATCAACATATTAAAACTCTTAAAAATAAAAGAAACAAGGCTTGGGTGAAGTTGAATCGATTCTGGAGCGTCGAGGCTCAAAATGATTACATTAAACTAAGAGATGAGTTTATTAATTACTATAATTTTCTTTATTCGGACTTTATCACTAAAACTGAAGATGATCTTAAATCTAACCCCCGAAACTTCTGGAAATATGTCAATTGTAAAAGAAAATCTGATGGTTACCCAAATAATATGTGTTATCAAAATTCTGAGAGTCACAACCCAGAGGACATAGCAAATATGTTTGCCGAATATTTTCAGTGTGCTTTTGAAGTATCTACTTGCGATACAAATAATATTCCCGCTGTTGATGAGTTTTTACATCTTAATTCGATTAACTTTACTATAACTGAGGAAACTATCTTAGAGTATATTAAAAAATTAGATAATTGCTTAAGTCCTGATCCTGATGGTTTTCCTGCTTTTATGTTAAAAAAATGTGCAATATATATGTCATATCCATTATTTTTACTTTTTAATCAGTCTATAAATAGCTGTAAGTTTCCGACCCTTTGGAAAAACGCATTCCTTATTCCTACTCATAAGAAAGGTAAAAAAAATTTGATTTTAAATTATAGACCAATTGCTAAACTATCTGCTATACCCAAAATGTTTGAATCTATTATTTGTGATATCTTGTCTTTTCACTGTTCCTCCGTTTTATGTGACAACCAACATGGCTTTGTTAAAAAGAGATCCACTATAACCAATTTGTTACAGTTTACTACATTTTGTATTGACGCGTTTGAAAAAAAACAACAAGTTGACTGTATTTTTACTGACTTCAGCAAAGCATTTGACAAGCTAAGCCACCATATTCTTTTAAGGAAACTGCAATATTTGGGTCTTAACAATTTTGTTTTATCGTCGGAATAATCAATGGATCCATTTCAGCTCCACTGATACTTTGTAGATTAAATTTCATAGCTAGTCAGTATAATTTGAGAAGGCAGTTGCCAATTTCCAACATTTATAGTAGATCAAACTACGGTGCTAATAGTCCTTTAAATCTCTTAATTAATATTTACAATAAAAATTCAAATTTAATTAATTCAAGCAATGACAATGTAAAATCACTCAACTTAAGAACAATATTTTTTATTCAAAATAATCCATAATGTAAATTAGATATAAGTTTTTATTTTTTTTTTTGTTATAATTAAAAAAAATGTATGTACCGTTAGTATTTAACGAAATGAAATAAATATGCTACAGCCCAAACGGCTGGACCGATTTTGTTTAAACTAAATACATAGCAGTTTAAAAAAGAAAAACTTGTCGAGGATTTTTTTATGTCGTTTTATCCCGGC
The DNA here is from genome assembly GCA_916050605.2 of Platycheirus albimanus. Taxonomy (NCBI): domain Eukaryota; kingdom Metazoa; phylum Arthropoda; class Insecta; order Diptera; family Syrphidae; genus Platycheirus; species Platycheirus albimanus. The sequence goes on along the minus strand of OU696697.1, from coordinate 53,164,890 downwards.
TCAAACTGGTACAATTCAAGCAACGGTTTTTTTCTGGGTTCGATCCCTGCCGACTCCACCTAAATTTATTTTCCGGGGTGCTGCCCCTTGCGAGGAAGTGACAAATCCTCCAAGAGTAATTAATGTCATGAAGAGTGCTTCTATGTTAGCCGTTCGGACTCGGCGGTAAATTGTAGGTCCTTTCTATTCCTGCATAATATCAACTCACACACAGGAATGGTTGAGAGTGTAAGTTACCGGCACAAAAATCATGTTCAAACGGCTTTTTTCAAATGGCCATAAGTTCGCAAAAGCTTCATTGAGTTGACTCAAACTTAGCTTGCCATAGTTCTTCATAGTTTTCTATAGGATAGCATTGCAAGTTTTTCAGTGAAGGATTTCTAAACGGCTGCTCCCATACGACGAGCCGACTTTGTTTGGTTTTTTCTAATTTGTCCGAAAATGGCTCTAACAATTTTGATTAGAGTTTGTGTTTAATGTCCTTTAAGTGTTCTAAAAGAACTGCGTTTTTAGTTTTTGCCTAAAAATGCAAATAACTGAGGTCTGGTCTTAACTGCCAGTGCAAATCGCCAAAACGAGAGATGAGGCGACCCGGGAACGCCGCCCTCAGAATATCGGTTCATGTCAGTTCGTGTATCGCTCCATAGCTTGTTCACTTGTATTGTATTTGACACTGGCGGCCATTTGCAAAAATGAGAGCATCTTCCAATAGGGTAATTTCTTGCCCACTTTGTATAGTATAGATATTATACACATATACTCATTTATGATTTATATATATGTATTTACATCTGTATTTATAAAAATCAATTTAATTTGTGTGTGTGACCTTATTTCTAGAGTTAGGATGGGTGGATTTTTATACAGGGTGATTCACGTGCGTTGTTCCAAAAAGCTAGAGCGTGTAGGTTGAGTTAAGACCAGGAAACAATCGTATGGGAGGGGGGGTCTATTCCCCCCCGTTTAGCCGGGAGGGGCAATTTTCTGAAAAATTGACTTATTTTGTAAAAAAAAAATATTTAAAATCAACGGCTTCGTTAACAACACCGTGTTATACCTTTTTGGAAAGCCAAAAATTTCTTCTTTCATTTTGTTTTTAAATTAAATATTCAAACTCAAAATTTTGAAAAAAAATTTGAAAAAATAATTTTAAAACTAATTTTTTTCAAAATTTTACTTAATTAAGTATAATTTTTGTTCTCAGAATTCAATGCTTCCATTAATCTTTAATCCAACACTGAAAACCGTATGGCTCTACAACTTTTTGTTGCCAAGGTATTCAAAAATAACCGAACCCACTTCTTCACAAAAACAAGAAAATCTAGACTTACGGGATGGCACAAGTGATCATTTAGCCAATTGTTTCGTGTTTTTGTGAAGAAGTAGGTTCGGTTATATTTGAATACCTTGGCAACAAAAAGTCGTAGAGCCATATAGTTTTCAGTGTTGGATTAAAGATTAATGGGAGCAATGAATTCTAAGAACAAAAATTATACTTAATTACGTAAAATTTTGAAAAAAAATAGTTTTAAAATTATTTTTTCAAATTTTTTTTTTCAAAATTTTGAGTTTGAAAATTTATATTTTTTAAACTATTCGTTTAATTAATTTAATTTAAAAACAAGATGAAAGAAGAAGTTTTTGGCTTTCCAAAAAGGTATAACACGGTGTTGTAAACGAAGCCGTTGATTTTAAATATATGTTTTTTTACAAAATAAGTCAACTTTCCAGAAAATTGCCCCTCCCGGCTAAACGGGGGGGGGGGGGGAATAGACCCCCCTCCCAAACGATTTTTTTCTTGTCTCAACTCAACCTACACGCTCTAGCTTTTTGGCACAACGCTTGAGAATCACCCTGTATATATTCTTTTAAATGAAAGGGACCATAATGTAGATGGTTTAGAACACGGACCAAAAAGATACAGACCGCCAACTCACTGTATGGTCTCTCTTTTTGCCTACAAGCTAAAAATCAGCTGATATGCCATTTATTTTGAGAGTGTGACGCTCCCCCTTGCTTTTAAAACCCATTTAGCAAACACACCTAAAAAATAAATGGCATACGCAGGTATAGTTGCCATTACAAAATGCACAGAGAGAGAGATGTACACGTATTCACAGACTGGAAAAAATATTTCGAGGGTGTTTCAGCCAAGAGGAGTACGAGTTGGCGGTCTGTATACTGGTCTATGGTTTAGAAGAAAAAAAATGTTAAAGCCGTTAAGCTGAATTTTTTGTAGCCCATTTATAAGATTTGTTCCACTGTAAAGTAATATTTATTGGAATTTATTTCAATAAAATTTATTTGATTTTTAATATTTCAAAATAAAAAAAAAAATAAAACATAAGGGAGTGCTAGAGTACGTTTTCAACGAACTGTTGGATACCCTATTACCTATATTTTTGTATGTGTATGCGTGCGCCTCCCGCAGCCAGCCGCTGTTCCATTTTCAGAAACACAATTCTTCTTTAGCAGACAGGAAAAAATTCAATAACATTAATTTTGTGTGGCCCATGTTCAAAAACTGCTGGCGTAATAAAAGAGGCGTGTGCCACGCCTAAATTTGAGACTTTTTACTGCCAGGGCAATTACTATGAGCTCAGTGACATTCAACTTTAAGCTCGCAGATCGATTTGAACATAACGTACATACATACATACATACATACAGTAAGTAAATTATCTTTAATAATAGTGTATTGTCTTTTTTTTAGGGCAAGTATTGGTTTCGTGCAGAAAAAAAGAATCGAGGTTTTAATCAAACATGACATTACGATGAAAAAGAAGCCCATAAAAGTGGTTTTCGCCATAGCATACGTCGTCGGTCTGTCTTTGCGGGTGTGCGGATGTGCGTCTGTGCGCTTTTTCACGTCCAGCCACAGCCTAAACGGCTTGACGGATTTTCTTCAAACTTGGTATATAGCAGTTTGAAGAAAAACGGTTGCTGAGGTTTTTACTTGCGATTATAGGTACATAATAATTCATATCACAAAAAAAATTTTTATTTCGTTTTAGCCTGGCTGTAACTGGTATCTTTCAAGTAACGGTTTTTTGAATTTTCTCGAAAACGGCTCAAACGGTTTAGATTTAGATCTTTCAAGTAACGGTTTTTTGAATTTCCTCGAAAACGGCTAAAACGATTTTAGATTAAACTCAAAATTTAGATAACTTTAAGCAATTCTAACAAAGCTGGTTTTTTTTTTGTTTTTGGCGCAAATGGTTGTAAAGAAAATCAGGTTTAAATGGCTTTTTTCAAATGGCCATAAGTTCGCAACGGCTTGATTGAATTGACTCAAACTTTGTTTGTTATCGTTCTTTATAGTGTTCTATAGGATGGCTTTGTAATTATACCCTATTCCATAGAATGGGTATATTGTATTTGGTGTGGAGTTTGTAACACAGAGAAATAATACCGTTAGGTAAAGAAAAGTATATATATTCTGACTCAGAATCAAAAGCCTAGTCGATTTAGCCATGTCCGTCCGTCCGTCCGTCCGTCCATCCGTCCGTCCGTCCGTCTGTCCGTCCGTCCGTCCGTATGTATACTCTCTAGAGGTCGCAATTTTTGAGCTAGAAAGCTGAAATTTGGTATATATAATCTTTGGTTCAAGAGTAAGGCTAAATTCTTGAACCGGTAAAATCCGCCCACAATCGCAATTTTTGTTGAACAAACTCAATTTAATAAAATTAAATTATGTTTTTTTGTACAGTTACGATAAAAGCACAACGCTAAAATTTTGCACACGTAAGCTTTAGGTAAACTTTCTTCCAATCAAATAAAAATATTTCAGTTTGGGCGTGGCTTACGCCTATTTTTCATACAAAACCATCAATATGGTTTTTATAAAATAACAATTGTTATATTAAAGCGAAAAATATTAAATTTTGTGGGTCTTACTGGCAGATAAACATCTTGTGTATGAAATCAGAAAAATTGATTTTGGACGTGGCTGACGCCCACTTTTCATTAGAAACTATAAAAAATTGTTTTTGTAAATAAACGGTATTTATAATTAATCCGCAAGCCAAAATTTTGCGTCTCTTAAAAGAAACGAAAAGGTTTGTGTATGAAAAGAAATTTTTGAATTTTGGGCGTGGCTTACGCCTTCTTTTCATGAAAGAACGAAAAACGTAGCCTTAAGAGTTTAAGGCATTTCCAATGTTTAATTTAAACCTTTTTCCTTCCGTTCGTTATTTGAGAAATATATCTCTATATTTTCTTTTGTAAATTTTTTCAATACGCCTACTTTTAAAGGCGTGATTTTGGTAAAATACCTTTGTTCAGGTAAGATTGTTTAAAAACTACTCGATTCAGCTGTAGTTTTGAACATATGCCTAAATACTGATCAAAGCGCAGTTAGTGCTTCAAATTTTTAAGACACGCCCACTTTTAAGGGGCGTTTCCGTCAAAAGTCGTATAATTCATTACTTTTTTAATTTTTTTTTAACTATTGGTCGCAGTTTTGAAGTAAAAAGGTGAACACTTTGATTTATATTCTTTGGTAACGTAGCAGAGTGGGGTCCAAGAATTGTTAAGAACACCCATAATCGCTATTTCCATTCCAAATCTAATTTTTAAAAATTTAAGTTTTGTCTTGTTTTGTTCAAATCGATCTGCAAGAATAAAATTGAATGTCACTGAGCTCATAACAATTGCCTTGGCAATAAAACGTTTTAACTTTGGGCGTGGCGCACTCCTTTTTTTATTGCGCCAGCACTAATTGAACATCACACCGCATAAAATTAATGTTATTGAATTTTTTTCTGTCTGCTAAAGAAGAATTTTGTTTCTGAAACATCGGCTGTTTGCGGGAGGCAGACGCATGCACATACAAAAATATGGGGAATAGGGTATCCAACAGTTCGTTGCAAACGTAATGTAGCTCTCGCTTATGTTTTTTTTAGTGAAGCCTTTCTAAATGGTAGCTCCCATACAACGAGCCGTTCAGTCTTGGCCAACTTTTTTTGGTTTTTTCTAATTTGCTCAAAAACGGCGTTAACGATTTTGATTAAACTTTGTGCGTTATATTCTTTTAGTTTTCTTAATAGAACTGCGTTTTTAGTTTTTGCAAGAAATGCTAATAACGCAGATCTGGTCTTCCCGTCTTTTTTTTCAAATGGCCATAAGTTGTCAACGGTTGTATCGAATTCAAACAAACTTTGTTTGGTATAGTTCCTTTCAACTCTGTATCAGATGACATTGCATTTTTGTTAGTTATTTTTTTTTAAATGGTGGCTCCCATACAAAAAGCCAATAGGTTTTGGCCAAATTATATGGTTTTTTCTATTTTAATCAAAAAAAAATTCCGCATAATAACGGAAATTTTTTTAAACAATTTTATTAATTCGGCCATTAACGGACATTTATATCATTTATAGCACCCAAAAGATGACATCTAAATTTTAAATGGGACGTACCGTTATAAGACTTTTCCTGAAAACTATATTCCGAACAAAACATAAAGTTTGCACAGAAAACATTATTCAGAATGTTTTTTCAAAATCTTAGGAGCCATTTTCGATAAAAATCAATTTTCCCCTAAAAATCGTATGGCATGTACCGTTAGTTTTAGAGCTAGAATGCTAATTCCAAAAACCCCTCTGTAGGACGTCATAATAATACTATGTACCAAGTTTGAAGCAAATCGGTCCAGCCGTTAAGGCTGTAGGTGCCGATACAGACGGATGGACAGACAGACAGAATTGTCGGTCCCACTTTTTCCGACTTCTCTATCATAGTAAAAATGTGAAAAGTAAGTGCGTTTATTTGTAAGGCTTGCGCTCCTAAGCTACTTAGCCGTTTTTAAAATTCTTTAACTACAAGAAAGCTATACATTATCTGTGAGTTACATAGGCTATACATTTATTTAGTCTCAACTCTCAACTAGAGATCCTTATGAAAATTGAAATAATGAAACCCAAGGTATCAAAAGTATTCCTTTAGAAGTCAATAATTAAAATGCGCTGGAATTTGTACATGCGAATATACATTAACTGCAAGTTCGTCAGAAAAAAAAGTTTGAACGATGATAGCGAGGACCAAAAAAGTTGGTCAAAAAAATCTGTCCGTCTGTCTGTCTTATTTGTTTGCCTTTCCGTCTGACTATATGCATGTACCTACAGACACCTACAAAAGCCTAAACGGGTGTGCTTAATTCTTTCAAACAAGGTATATCGAGTTTTTAAGGTATTGTACAGAAGGGAAATTGATTTGCAGCTCGAAAACTAACGGTACCTGCAACTATAGTTATGTTTAAGCTCATTTTTTCTCGAAAATGACTCAAACGATTTTGATTGGTTTAGCTTTTTATGTATGACCGTATGACCTATCAAATGGCTGATTGATTAGTTTAGCTTTTTATGTATGACCGTATGACCTATCAAATGGTTGGAAACAAAGTTACCAAGAATTGCTAAGAACGGTACCTTCCATAGGACGGGTTTTTTTTTTTGCTTTCGGCTTTTTCGAAGACGGTTTAACCGATTCTGTCGGAAATTTACACATACATATATATAGGTTAAAGTAGCTTAATTAATACCTAAGTACTACATTCCTATATTTTTAATGAATATTTTTTCGTTTTTTCAAAAACATTTCTCTTCATAATTTAATATTTTGAAAACAGATCATTAACTTTTTCAAAAATAATGAGTAGTTTTATATTATAAATGCAGAATACCTATGTATTGGGGGTATTTAATTTCTTTTTGAAAAATGTTCTCCAAAAAATGTTTTTATTCTAAGAAACCAATCCACAAATGTTGATAATTTTACTACCATACATTGAAATTCATCCAAAGAATAAGAGTTTCGAAAAATTATTTTTTTTTTTCAAAATCTCAAGCCAAGACCAATGTCTTATTAGAGCAAGTTGGTGCGATCCAGTAGTGGACTTTATTTTTAAAAATTACTATGGCGAAGGCCATCCCTGTATTTGCCGCGAGCAAAGCCGCGGGTGAAAGCTAGTTTATAAATAAAAAGTTTAATTAAAACTATTGAAGGTGTTTTCGAGACGAATTCGTTTTATTATGGCGTTTCATTGCTTTTAGAGCTAGAACTAGAATCCCAAATCTAAAACCACCCCCAAAAGCTCTTAGCATCAATTTGGAAGCAAACTGACTCAGCCGTTTGATCTGAACGCCCGTGAAAAAATGACAGTCCAACAGATTTAAATGATTACACGATTTTAATATTATCACTATTGAAGTGAAATACTTATTTGTACATAACGGGGCTGAATTTCGAAGGAAAATTATTCTCAAAATAAAATAGTTTTTTGATAGAGTGTTAAGACATTCATGAGCTCTACGGCACAAGTGTCAACGTTTGAGCAAGTAAAAAGCAACTTACGAAATGTAAATACGTACCCACAAACATAATGTAAAAAATTTATATTTACAAACTTAATACAAATGGTATTTCTATAAATATTTGTACTTCTTGGTCGGCTTTTGTTGATACTTTTTCTATTTCAGGCATATTTTTGTAAGTATTATATCTGATCTGCTCAAATTAAACGGGGGCACAATCAGCCCTACCCCTCCTATTGACATAACTACTAGTATATTCTACACATAAAAGTTTGAGCAATCTTTCATCTTGCACGTTGTTCGTCGCCCTTGTACATAGAAAACGAAAGTAAAATATTATTTCAATAAACTGGGTTTAACTGTATATGCACCCGTTTTTAAGTGCGTAGTTTCATTTAATAAACTATAATTTGGTGTAGCATCCTGCAATAGTTTTGATTGAAAAATTAAATGCAAACAGAATAATTTAACGTCAGTATCTGTGAGGTTCTCAAACAGAGAAGTACGATTAAAATTTCAATTGCTTGTAGAAATACGATAGAGAATGATTTTCTCCGTGATCTTGACACTCGCCCTTGTTGGAGTGGTTGCTGCACTATTTTATATTTTCCTGGTATGGAACTTTGATTATTGGAAAAAACGAGGGGTCAAAGGTCCCAAGCCAACTGCTTTCTATGGTAACTTTCCAAGTATGATTACTCAAAAACGTAGCATAGTCTATGACCTGCAAGACATTTATCGGTGGGTTGAGAAACATAATACCTATAATTAAAAAAATAAATTAACGAACGATAACATTTATTGTAGACAATATTGCCAGGACGAAGATTTTGTTGGAGTTTACAATATTCGAACACCAGAGTTGATGATTTTGAATCCTGAACTAATACATAGGGTCTTCGTAACCGATTTTAAGAACTTTCATGACAATGAGGCTGGAACTTGGGTGAGCTTAAGAAAAAAACATTTTTTTTAAATTTTAACAAAAATAATACTTCTAGTTCGATAGTAAAAGTGATATGATTTTAAGTAACAATCCATTTTGTCTAACTGGAGAGATTTGGAAGGAACGTCGTCAAGAAATAACTCCTGGACTGACAGTTAACAGAGTGAGATGACTCTTCATATTTCTAGTTTTTTACGGAATCCTATATCATTTTTATTTTCTTAAGATCAAAACAGTCTATCCTGTTACTCAAGAGGTATGTGAAAGACTTATTAAATACATTAAAAACTGTTCAAATACGAAAAACAATGGCATCGATGCAAAAGAGGTACGTTATTCAGAAAAAATTGGTATAAATTTCCATTTTAAAATCATGCATACAATTTTAGATAAGTCTACGTTACACATCTGAAGTAGTTACAGATTGTGTTTTGGGTGTAAAGGCTCAAAGTTTTACAAACAATCCAACTCCAATATTTGACATGACGAAGACACTCTTTAATCAAACGACAATCTTTACAGTTTATGCTTTTTTGGCAGGATTCTGGCCAATGATCAAAACATTTTATAAGGCAAAGTTTTTCCAAAAGGAAACTGAAGATTTTTTCACAAGTCTTATGGGTTCAGCTTTTGATATTCGCCGCAAGCAAAACACAGATCGTGTTGACTTTTTAAGCTACATCCTTCAATTGCAGGAGAAGAAAAATCTATCAAACGATCAACTTGTTTCACATACAATGACGTTCTTGTTAGATGGATTTGAGACTTCGGCATCTGTAATTTCCCTTTGTCTTTATCAGGTAAGCTTTATGTTTTACGATTAAGTTAAGACTTATGGACTTGCTCAGTGATTGCTCTTCCATAGCATGATTGGGAGGCTAAGATTGGAACAAGAAAAACATGTTTTTTTGTAGGTACAAGAAGGTTCCTCTACCTAGCGAAGAAAAGTCTTTAGATTATGAAAAAACTTAAAATTTTGATTCAAAAACCAAAAAAAGAATTTCAATATTTTTGCACGAGTACTTTTATTATTTTTTTTTTAATTTTGGTTTTTGAAAATTGAAGTTTTTTGTTTGAGTTTTTTAATTTGAAGAAAACTTAAGCTCCTTGCTGAGACACAAATAAAAACAAATTCTAAGAACAAATGCAGTTCATTTTTTTAACCAGCTTAAATATCTACTTAGTATAACTTACTGGCCCTATGAGGGAGCTCTAAATTAGCTTGTATCCATTGATTCTATTGCCTTTCGGCTATCGGCTTAAGACTAACTTAATTTTTTAAAATTCATTAGTTTATTTATTTATTTCGAGAAAATACATTGTTAAAAAAAACTCAAATCAATCATTATTTTACATATTTTCTAAATGAAATTTAAGATAACCTAAATGCCTTAATTAAAACTACTTAAAACTCTTTTAAACTAGAACATCCACAGCAGCGGTTTTGTCTTTTTGTTCTTTTTTTTTGTGTTTTCGGGGTTTGTATATTTGTGTGTGTGTGTTTTTTTTTGTGCCACCATGTCCTATGCAGTTGTGTTCAAAATAAAGTATACCACTGCACCACAATATATAAAAATGTTCTGGGGTTTTGAAGAAAAAATAAAACAAAAACGAACTCGCTTTTATGCTAGATATTTGCTTAGTGGCTGCATTTGTACCTATACTTAAAAAAAAGAACTTACAAGTTTTTCCGAAAATCCTTTTATTTTTTCAATACATTTTAAAGTCTTCGCGGAAAAACTAAGTATGCAGCAAAATTTCAAAACTTTTTTTTTTTTAAAACTTTTCGAAAAAGTATTTGAAAATTTCATTTAATGTAGGTTAGGTTAGGTAAGTGGGCTGATGAATGATGTTATGTCCATCACACTTAGATCAATGTAGATCCATTGTGATACCCTGGGGGTTTCGGGCCCTATAAACATGGGACCTATGAAAAACCTATACATTTTCAAACCATTTTGAAGCGTTGATAAATCTGAGCAGGTTTGTACCCGTTTGTTCAGATAGTTCTTCCAAGTCCAGGAAGAAATGACTTCCCAGAACTTCGTTTCTTAAGCGGCATAGTGCTGGGCAGTGACAAAGAAAATGCGGTGTGTCCTCATGCACATCTACGTCGCCACAACCTCTGCACAAGTCGTCCGTGCTGAGTTTCATTTTCTTTTTGTGGTAACCCAGCATGTTGTGCCCGGTCAGTATGCCCACGAGAGATCGTAGTGATTCCTTTTTGAGCAGTAGGATCTTTTCTGTTCTTTGTTTATTAAAGTAGGGCCACATTTTCCTGGTTATGACACAGGAATCGAGTGAGTTCCATCTCTCGTTAGCTGTAGCAAGTACTTTATTCCCAATCTTCTGTTTAATATTACATGTTGGGATCTTTACCGTTGTGTCTGCTCGATTGAGTTCTAGGGATGATCCCTTTCTTGCCAGCTCATCAGCTCTTTCGTTTCCTTGCACACCACAGTGGCCAGGAACCCAACATAGTCTTATGTTATGCTGCGCGCCAAGAACCTTAAGCTCTTCGCGACAGCAAGTTACAAGCTTTGATTTTATTTCAATGGCAGAAATTGCTTTGATTGCCGCTTGGCTGTCAATGAAAAAGGTGATATCAGCACGTGGTATTGCCTTCATTGCAGCTTCTTTAGCAGCTGCTGTCACTGCCAGGACCTCAGCCTGAAAGACGCTGCTGTAATCGGGGAGCCTAATTGATCCGGCTAGTTCAAGTGCTTCTGAGTAGAAGCCTGCACCAACACCAATTTCCATTTTGGAGCCATCTGTAAAGATTTGGATGGCTGATTCGCATGGTGTCTGGTTGTTAAGCCAGTCTTCTCTATTAGGAAAAGAAGTGGTGAATGGTCTTTCAAAATCTAAACGGGGTGTTGTGTAGTCTGTGCATACATTGTGGCCCGTATATATCTGTAGAATCTGCGCATGACCTGTCTGACTCGGTTTCCAGTTTTGAGTCTGGCTTAACCGGAGGGCACTATTTGCTGCAGATTCTTGCACAAAGAGGTCTAAGGGTTTTAGATTGAGAATAGCCTCCAGCCCTGCAGTGGGGGTGGTTCTCATAGCCCCGGTGGTGCCTATACACGCGATTCTTTGTATTCTTGTAATTGTCTTTAGGTTGGAAGTCGTTTTCGTAGCTTCCCACCAGACCAAATTGCCATATGTCAGTATAGGTCTTACTATTGCCGTATACATCCACATGATAATCTTGGGACTAGGCCCCCAGGTCTTTCCAAATATTCTATTACAGGCATAGAATGCTATCGCTGCCTTCTTGGCTCTTTCTTCAATGTTGAGCTTCCAGTTCAATTTTCTGTCTAGAATCACACCAAGGTATTTGGCGTGATTTGACAGGGTGAGTGGAACCCCTTCTATTGAGGGAAGATTAAAGGCTGGTATTTTCCTTTTGTTGGTAAACAGGACCAGTTCTGTCTTTTGTGGATTGACTGCAAGCCCACATTTCCTTGACCAAGTATTTATCAAGGACAAGGCGCCTTCTATTTGTTCACTAATGGTGGAGAGAAATTTTCCTGTCGCTAGCAGAGCTAGGTCATCTGCAAATGCTACTTTTACTCCACTATTTTTAAGTCTAATAAGGATCTCATTAACTACGAGTACCCAAAGGAGGGGGGAGAGAACACCACCTTGTGGGGTGCCTCTGGATGTTGATACTTTAATCAACGCTCCTCCCAGTTCTGAGTTAATTTGACGGTTTCTTAACATGCGCATTATCCAACAGATAATGCTATCGTCCACGCTAAGGTTCACAAGGGCCCTTTTCACTGCGTCGTTTTTCACATTGTTGAAAGCTCCTTCAATGTCAAGGAAAGCAGCAAGGGTATACTCTTTGTGTTTCAGTGTGTTTTCTACAGTGCTTACAACACTGTGAAGTGCTGTTTCTACACTTTTACCTTTAGTATAAGCATGCTGAGCTGGAGATATCACTTCCGGACTCATTGCATTGCGAATATAGATGTCTATTAGTCTCTCAAAGGTCTTTAAGATGAATGATGTTAGACTAATCGGTCTGAAGTCCTTAGCGTTTGTGTGGCTGGGTTTACCAGCTTTCGGTATAAATACAACTTTCACTTCACGCCATGTTCTTGGTACATATCCCCATTTGAGGCTATTCTGGAAAATGTTTTTTAGGCATGGTGTGATGATCTTTTCACTTTTTCGTAGCATCATGGGAAAGATGCCATCTATCCCCGGGGATTTATATGGAGAGAAAGAACTGATAGCCCATTTTATTCTTTCTTCCGTTATAATATCCGAAGGAGTTGCTCTTTCATAGTACTCATCTTCCGGGGTGTTGCTCTCGTCGGAGCTACAACCTGGAAAATGAGTGTTAACTAGGAGTTCTAGTGTCTCAGTACAAGACTCCGTCCAGTGTTCATTGGGATCTGTAATGACCCGTGTTTTATAATAAAAGACTTAACTTCGAATTCAAACAACTTTATTTCCAACTTTTATTTCGAACTTCTTTCATCTTTACGCAACCGCACGTCCGTTCGCCATCGCTGATAATGAAGACTGGCTCTTCGTCTCCCACGTCATGTGGCAGGTCGCCACATCCCTCCTATGTTTTTTAGCTTCAACTTCAAATCAGGTTTTTGCATTTGAGAACCATCCTTGTCTTTATTCTTCTCCGTCCGATCAAAAACATTGGCATCACTTTCAGGAGTCGTCGGCTCAAACGTTATCTCTGTTCCTAAAATGAAATTGTTATCAATGTGACCTGTAATTTAACAAAACAACATAAATTAAGTTAAAGTCAAAACAAAACCTTTTTCCTGGAATACTGGAATTTTCTTCACGTGGCAAATATTACGTCTGAAAGTCTTGCCATCGCCCTGCACTATTATTTCATTCTGATCCCGTTCAATAACTTCGAATTCGGTTGAATCAAATGTCGGTGTTAATTTGTTTTGGCGCACAATATTTAGCAGTAATACTTTATCTCCAACTTTTATTTCAGATTCTTTTGCGCCGCGATCCTTATCTCCTCTTTCTTTCCCTTTTTGCTTAGCTACAGTGTCCAAATCTCTCGCTTCTGAATCCAAAATATTGTCATCAATATCCTGTATAGAAGGGATTTTGTCTCGTATTCTTCTGTTGAATAAAAGTTCTGACGGTGATTTCCCTGTGGTGCCATGAGGAGTCACATTGTACATCAACATGAATTTTTGTAGTTCCTTTTTATAATCGAGGCCTTCGTTATTTGCAATTTGGAGTCTCTTTAAAATAGCTCTATTCATATTCTCCACCTCTCCATTTGCTTGTGGCCAATACGGTGGCGAGGTTATTAAGTCAATATCATTGGTTTCACAGTAGCCTTTAAATTCTTCACTTATAAATTGACGTCCATTGTCAGCTCGAATAGATTTTGGATATCCTAATCTAGAGAATATATCCTCCAAAATGCCAATAATCTCAGTTGAAGTAATCTTCCTTAAGAATTTTGCCTCTTGATATCTTGAATGATAATCGATAACAACAAACACAAAATCATGGTTTGGAAGAGGTCCTAGCAAATCCATGGCAACACATTGCCATGGTCCGTCTGGAAAAACATGCCGCTTCATAGGAGTTGGTTGAACCGGTCGTGATACCAAAAGACATTGACGGCAGCTCTTTACAAATTTTTCAACATCTCTGTCAACCAATGGCCACCATATTTTCGAGCGTATTCTTCTTTTCATAACCGTTTCCCCTGGGTGACCTTCATGTGCTAGTGTAAGAACGCGCGTCCGCAGCCCTTCGGGAATAACTAACCTACTACCCCGCAGAAGGATTTTACCCAAAGTACAAAGCTCGTGTCGGAACGGAAAGTATTTGCTTTTCATCTTGGAAACCCAGTTATCATTTTTCACAGTTTCCACAACTTCCATTAATTCTTCATCTATGTTCTCACTAATTTCACTTATTGTTAAAGCCTTCGGAACCATTTGTTCGACTATAGCACAAATGTTATATTCACAGTCGCTGTCGAAGGAGTCTGTATGTTCGATTTTGCATATGCGTGAGAGAGAATCTGCAATATTATATTTACCAGCTTGGTAGATAACGTTGAATTTGAATGCCTGTAAACGTAACACCCATCTCTCAATTCGCGCTGGTGGCCGGGATGTGGGTTTAAAAATCGCTTCCAACGGTTTATGGTCTGTGACGAGGTCAAACTCGATACCCGCGAGATAATAATAAAACCTCTCAACTCCCCAAACTAGGGCAAGGCTTTCCTTTTCTGTTTGTGAGTATCTTTTTTCCACATCAGATAAGCTTTTGCTTGCAAATGAGATGACCTGAGGTTGCCCGTCTTGAAATTGTAGGAGTACTGCACCCAGAGCAACTGGACTTGCATCGGCAACCAGTCTAGTTTTGTTCTTAATATTGAAGTATGATAAGGTCGGTATTCTAGCAAGAGCTTTTTTTAAAAGATGAAATGATCGATCTTGACTCTGACCCCAAACAAATTGAACGTCTTTTTTAATTAAGCTCCTCAATGGCTCCGTGACATCTGCCAAGTCAGCAATAAACTTGCCTAAATAGGTGACTAATCCTAAGAAGCTTCTAGTTTCCTCCTTGGTATTTGGTGGTCGAAACTCTAATATTGTTTTAATCTTGTCCGGATCTGCGCTAATGCCAGTTGAATCCAACACATGGCCCAAGAACTTAAGTTGGGAAACTTTCCATTTACATTTTTCTTGATTCAACGTCACATTCCGGTCGTGGAAAATGTCTAATACTTTTCTTAATTCCTTGTCGTGTTCTTCACTCGTACGCCCAAACACAATAACGTCATCCAAATAATTCATTGTATTTCCACAAGCAGCTAACATACTTTCCATAGTTCGCTGGAAGATCTCGGGCGCAGAATTTACACCAAACAATAATCTCTTATAGCGATAAATACCCTTATGGGTAATAAATGCAGTTATATATCGACTGTCTTCATTTAGTTCTAATTGATGGTAAGCGTTTTTTAAGTCCAGTCTTGAAAAATACCGAGATCCTTTCAGCTTAGTCATGAAGGAATCAAATGTGGGAAGTGGGAAATTTTCTCTCAGAATTGCCATGTTAGCGCGACGCATGTCTATGCACAAGCGAATGTCCCCCGTTTCTTTAAAGACAATGACAATTGGTGAAATCCTGGAGCTTGGACCAAATACTGGCTCGATAATATCTTGCTCGACTGCTTCATTGATTTTCTGCTCAACCCTCTCTTCGAGTGCAGATGGAATACGTCGCAAAGGCTGTTGTACTGGTTTAATGTCACTATTTATTGACAAACGTATTTTAATGTCTTTAATTTTTGGGAGAGGAATGATTTCCTGGATCTGGTTGATGTTCAAACCTAATCTCAAAACTTTAAGTTTAATTGCTGACTCACGCCCTAGTAAGGACTGTTTCCCATTCTTAATTACATAAAAGGATGACACAATTTCGGTTTTCCCATCTACACTTGTAGGAGCTTCGAAAACGAGTTTTGTTTCTAGCGCGTCCTTCCCCGCATAAGCACGAAACTGATTTTTGGACTCCTTTCTAATGTTCCATAACATTGTTGAGCTCTGTCGTAATTTCTCCCAATCGTCTTCTCCTAACAGGTTAAAGCGTGACCCTGAGTCAATGATCATTAAAATTTTCGACCCTCCAATAATACATTCTATCTTCTCATTCTGTTCATGTTCGACAACATCGTCCTCCACTCGAAAGCAATCATACTCATCTCCCTGACGCTTCTTCTTTCCAAAATGATTATCGGGTTCGTCCTCGACAAAGCGAACTTGTTCTTCGAATCTGCGGCGTTTTGTGGCAGAGTATTCGGTTCGAGAATTTTTCCGTTTACTCATTTTTGTTTTACATTTTATAGCAAAATGCCCAAGAAATCCACATTTGTTACATTTTGCATTCCTCGCCGGGCAAATGTTGCTATTTCCTGTGTGACCGTTTCGGCCACATCTTATGCAATCAATTTCCCCTGCTGAGTTGTTTCTTCCACCCTTTGTATTAATATTATTGATATTACAGCTATTAGAGGCAGGAACTACAGAGATCATGGCTTCTGACTGATTATTAATCTGCTCATACACGTGACACATTTCAATAATTTCCTCTAACGAATGTTCTTTCTCTAACAGGCGTCTCTTCAACTCTTTTGGTGCCCAAATGTCAATCAACTTATCTTTTAAATTAATATTCCGACTTTCTTCTTCAGTCTCACCGAATGAACATTTAGCAGACTGATTCCTCAATCTTATAACAAATTTAATCAAGCTTTCGCCCTCCTCTGGCTTCAAGGAACGGAAGAGGTGTCTTTCGAAAGTTGAGTTCCGTTTTGGGGAAAAATAGTCATTCAATTTGTCTACTAATATATCGAATACCTTGCCTTCTTTAGAAAGAGCCCCGGGTATATTAAAAATAACTTCCTGCAACTGCGAGCCTCCTAAGTGCAAAAGCTTATTTTTCTTCTTCGTTTCATCTTTAATTTCTTCAGCCTCAAGATATAAAGAGAATGATCGGAGCCATTTTTCCCACTCCGATCGAATAACAGCTTTATCTATCGTCTCACAAAAGAACGGTTTTATTCCCGTATCACCCATTCTCTTTTTTTTTCAAGTGAGGTGGGGGGGGCGGGGGGGGAAAAACAAAAATAATAACAAAATTTATAAGAGTGTTCATTTAATTACTTAACTATAAAAACTAGCGCATTAGGCTCTTTCTTGTATATATTCTTTAATTCTTACCTTTTTCCACAATTTAATGTGACTTCTCTTTTCCTTATGAGATTCGCACCACCTTTACAATTTAATGTAATTTTCGTATGTTACAATTGAATGTAATAAGTTTTTAATTTTTCTGTGGTTCTGTGGTTGTATTTTACAATTGAATGTAACAAGTTTCCAATCTTTGGCTTCCTTTACAATTTAATGTAGTTAATTAGGAAAACCTCTCGTTTTTTTTTTTCACCCAAACACAACACAATTTTACCCGTTATCATTAGCTTCCTTTCTTTTTTTTTTCTCTCTTTCCTTTCGATAACTTTTTTTTTTAGTAGTATAATATGCCTTTATTATTTTTTTTTTTAGAACAAAATTTTTTTTTATATCACTGTTGTTTGTTTCACTTAACTATGCACGTTTTTCTTTGTATAAAGTTTCTTTTTTTTTATATATTTATATAAATGTATTTTTTTCCTCTCGTCGCCAATGTAATGACCCGTGTTTTATAATAAAAGACTTAACTTCGAATTCAAACAACTTTATTTCCAACTTTTATTTCGAACTTCTTTCATCTTTACGCAACCGCACGTCCGTTCGCCATCGCTGATAATGAAGACTGGCTCTTCGTCTCCCACGTCATGTGGCAGGTCGCCACAGGATCTTTTAGAGATCCTAGAGCAGTGGGCTCTTTGGCAAGTATCTTTCTAAGTCTAGCTGATTCCGCGGTATTTTCTACTTCGTTGCAGAAGGTTCTCCACGAAGTTCGTTTCGCACGCTGTGTCTCAACTTTAAATTTTCTTTGACTAGATTTATAGGTTTCCCAATCATTGTCTATTCCTGTGCGTTTAGCAACGTTGAAAAGTTTTCTTGTTTCTTTCCGGATGTTGCCCAGCTCGGCTGTCCACCATGGTGGTGTCTTTTTTCTTTTTTTACCCGTTTTCAAAGGGCACGCTTTCTCAAGTGCTTCCCTGAGAATGCCTGTGAAATCATTGGTAATATTATCTATACACTCAGGCTCGTGCATGTTCGCATTAGTTTTGAGTGTCTTTATTTTAGTTTCGACTTCCACATTAAAGATATCCCAGTTGGTTTTTCTGTGGTTTCTAAATGGTCTTTGTAGTCTTGTAGTGTGGGGTATAAGAAATTCAATGATTTTGTGATCAGAGAATGATTCTTCTTTCAATACCCTCCACTGCTCAATCTCAAGGGTATCTGAGTTACTCGTGAAAGTAACATCAAGTACCTCTTTTCGGTTCTTGGTAACAAATGTTGGTTCTTTGCCCCTATTCGCTACCAAAATGTTATTTTCAATAATGAATTCAAAAAGTAACTCACCTCTTGTGTTGATATCCGAACTACCCCACTGAATGTGGTGTGAGTTGGTATCACATCCCATCACAAGGTCCCATTTTTCCAAATGGACACGTTGGATAAGTAGGCTGGTAAGTTCTGCTGGTGGTCCTTCCGTCGCGTCCCATGGCATGTAACAGGATGTCAGGATTAGCGATGGGAGTCCACACCTGTCTAGTTTGACCGTGGTTTGGTCAAGATCACTGTACAGTAGAATCTCGTAAAGATGAACAGATATAAAACAGACAACGTTCATCTTTTCGAATTGTTCATCTTTCCAAGCATCGAGCATTATTTTAAGAAAAACATAAAGCTATACATAAAAACATTGCATCTGCTTCTTAACAAATCGTTTTATATTAAAAAAAATTTAAAACCAAATAAATTCATAAAAAAGTCGTTCATGAGGATTAAAAAACGGACTTATTTAGAAAGTTTTTTTGTTTTTGTAGGATGTCGCACGGAAAAAAGCGGTCATCTTTCCGAATTGTTCATGTTTTAGAACTGTTCATGTTTTCGAGATTCTACTGTATTTGGATAGAAGAAAAAGATTTAACTGTTTTCTAGCTATTATACAAGTTCTAAAACTACTGTTTGTACCTACGTGTGTAGTCTTGTACAGCGTAAGTTCTTTTGAATTTAGGCCCCTTATTTTGCCACCTGATATCCAGGGTTCTTGTATAAGGGCTAGGTCTACTTGTCTAGCCTCCATGAGGTAGATTAAATTGGCGCTGGCAGCTTTACTGTGATGGAGATTGATCTGTATTAACTTCAACATTTTTAGTATTATCTGCCTCTTCCTTACTTTTATGGCCGAGAAGTCTTAGTTTGCATCGGTTTGTACCAATGCGGACTTTGAAGCCGATCTTTTTCAGAAGTGGTATTGATTTATGACTAAGCAACACTACCACTTCTGTACCTTCTGGTTCATGATCTCCCATCTGAATGACTTCCCAGTTTTGACTGAGTTGTTCAGTGTTGAGAGATTTGAGATATCTTTCGATACGATCTTTTGGGATTGGGGGTCCACGCACAATAAGTTTAGCCTTAGGCCTGGTGAGCTGCACGATCTCTTTCCTGTCAATTAGGCGAAGATCGGCATTCGGCCAGGGAGCTGTAGTATTGGCTATAAAATCTTGAAGCCATGTGAGAGTGTGTCCGTCTTCACATGTCATCAATTTGAACCCCTGAACAGTTTTGATGGTACCAAAAAGTGGGAGCGGCCCGTTCTTTAAGATAGCCTCATTAACTGCATCAAGGATCCGAAGTTCTATTAGTTGCCATTGACTCTCTGTAAGTCTCCGTGTAGGATTGCCGTAGTCGACTACGGCTGCTTGTTTACCGACAATGGTCAACATAGAGAGTTTGGCTTTTTTAGTTTTGTTGATGGGTGAGTTGGTCGAGTTAGTGATGTCGTGCCTCGCTCTTTTGGACGCGCTCGCAATAGGCCCTGTATTGGTCAATTCGGGTCTTCTAAGTCTGGCCGAGATTGGGGTGGAGAGCTGTTGACTTTCCTTCCCCTTCTTTTGCAGTCTATTGAGGGGCGTCCTCGAGTTTGGCTTTGTCCTTGTCTTAGTCGGTTGGGGTTTCGTGGATGTCTCTGTTATCGTTAGTAACGTCTGTTTGGCTTTGTCCATAGCTAACTTCTCTTTTTCCGTGAAGGAATCAGGGTCCTTAGTACTAAGTCGCCGTACAGTTCTAACTGCGTTACGTTGTTGTCTACGCAGGATTTGTTTTTCGTTAAGAGGTCCTACTTCCCTACGTTGGCCGGCTTTTTGTTTTCGGTGCCGCATAACGTTACGTTGGACCTCCAGAACGGTGCAGTTACTTCCGATTGTCGAGTCTTCTATACCACAGTCACTAGGTCTAAAAGAAGTGGATGCCCCCAAATTGCATGTGGAGCTGAGGCTCTGGATGTTTTCCGGGGACCTGTCCTTCTCTTCGTCCTCACCTTGAATCATCTTCTCTCCTTCCAGGCCCGTAGGAGCTAAAGGCTTCATGCAACGTCTGGCTGAAGAGTTAGATGACCCAATGGTTCGTCTATGTGGTACATTTTCCATTTCGTCGTCACAGGCGTCTGATAAAGATGAGGGGGTGGACGCACCCAGATTGCATGTGGAGCTGAGGCTCTGGATGTTTTCTGACTGCGTTCCTCCTCTCTCTATCTCCTTGTCGATCTTCCTCCCCTCCAGGTCCGTTGGAGCAAGCGGCTCGGTGCAACACCTGGAGGTCGATTCAGAACGCTCAAAGGCTGGTTTCTGTGTAAAGTCTGTCGTAGTGTCAGTCTTTCGATGTAAAGTAGTTGTCTCTGATACCATATATTGAATTGGATCAATCTGGGTTTCTTTTGACAACTGACTTGTTCCACCAGAGAGCATCGCTTCCTTAGTCGGGCCCGTAGGAGCTATAGGCTTCATGCAACGTCCGGCTAGGGAGTTTGATGTTCTCTTAGCGACATCTGATCCGGAGGATTTTGATGACACCAACCCTTGCTTTGGATAGTTTTTGCCAATCCGGGGCGCGGGTGGTCCCATCAAACTACCAGCACATATCCCATCTTCAGAGGCAGTCGCCGCAGGTGTACGAGCAGTCGGCTTGTTCTCCGTTAGCTGCTGCTCCTGAAGATAGGCATATGCGCTATGCAGTCTTTTCCGGTCCGGTTCGGTCAGTTCGTCCCATTTCTTTGTGCCAAGTCGTTTGATTGTCGTCCTACAGTTCGTAATCCTGCTACGTCTGGATGAGGCTGACAATCTGGAGAGATTGGAGCTTGCGATGGAGCTGCTGCCGCTGACACTTAGAATGCTCTCCATGTCGTCGTCAGCCGGATCAACGCTTACTCTATCATCCACTCCAAGATTGGCGAAGGGATTGAGGAGAAGGTTTTCTTCCTCGTCAGTCAATGTTCTTGTTGGATCGGCAAGAGCAGAGTCTGAGGTGCCCGATCCATGCACCTTAGTCTCCATGTTTTTGTTTGTATCGTTTGTTTTGTGTGTTTTTTGGTTTTTGTTTTTTGTATTTGAATTCATTTTTGGTCCCACGAGTAATGGGGGAAATATGGTCCATCTGCAACACCCCCTGTAGCAGATAAGGCGATTACTCTTTGATTCTGCCTGTTTCATTTAATGTAACACTTTGAGGAAATCTATACATTTATCTGTTTCAGTAGAAAAATATTTTGAAAAACATATGTTTTTTAGAAGATTTTTAAAAATAAAAAAAAAATTAGCCGTCACGGGACGCCCGGCAGATGTGAAACATAATTTAACATTAAAATTCATAATTTTTAAAAACCAACAAAGAAAATGTAGAGTGAAATAATTTTTAATAATTTAGGATTTCGTTAATAAAATCAATATAATTTGTCTTATTATTTTATTATAAAAAACAATAATTACAGATTATATATTTCATTTATAAATAGGAACAACATTTTCCTCAACATACCAATCAAATCCCCCCACCACTGCCATACACCCAGCCCACCTACAACTACCGACCAACTATCCATAATTTTTGACAAATTTTTCCTCACCCCCTTCACACCAAATCATCACCACAAGTAACTACCCAATCCACCTGCAACCAACCACCTTCCATTTTTGTCGATTCCCCCACCCAAACCAAGTCCCCCCACCACCACCATACAACAAACCCATCTACAACCACCAACCAACCACCCACCATTTTTTCAATATCCACCCCCTCTACCAACCCCCAACATCAACTGCCAACACGGAAAGAATTGAAAAATTACCAATAAATTGTGAAATATTCAGTTGCAATTTACAAAACATGTTTTTTTTTGTAAAGTTGCAATTTACAAAACATGTTTTTTTTTGTAAATCACGGCGCGCGTTTTGATTAGAAACTGACAGGAAAATATGGCAATTTAACTTTCAATTCATCTCAAATTACAACAACTCCTAAGTTGAGATTTAAAATTAAAAGTTATAATTCAAGCATCTGCCCTTCAAAGTAAATTACAACTACAACCTTTTTGTCGCAATTTACTACTTCAAGAGAATAATTCCATTTATACTTTTTACCAATCTGGATTTGCTAAATTTTTTTCGTGATTTACATTCACTGAGTGTTAAAATCAACTCAAGTGTGTCTGACGGCTACGTCGAAGGTCCGGAGTTCGATCCCTGCCTCCAACTAATAATTATCTGCTTTTTTTTTGGTACTGTCTCTTTTGAGGAAATGAAAAATCCTCGAAAAATAAATCTGGTTAATATTAAAAGTGGATCTTTGTAAGCCATTCGGATTCAGCGGGAAATGATATTCCACCAGAATATCAACGCACATACAGGAATCGTTCAGAATATAAGTCATTAGGCCCTGGCCCCGCTTGTGTCTCCAATAATGCCTTTTTTGTAGTTCTATTATGGTACATAGGGAGTACAAGGTTGAATTTCAACTACACATTATATACAATTTCTTACCTTTATTTAAATGACCATCACAAAAAATTGTACATTAGAGGTTAGACGTCCAAAATAAGACGACTGTATTTTTCTCACCAATAAAACATAATCTTAATTCAAAACACCCCTAAAATGTAACTCATATTCAGGTTGCTTCTTATTATTAATTTTGATATCCGTCTTGGATACATCACCATGGCCTAGTAGAGGGTCTCGAGTTCGATTCCTAGAACCAGCCAAGTAAGTAAAAGTTACGTTTTTCGATAAATAATAATAGATGTATTTCAATAAATGTAAAAAGTTGCTTCCTCTCAAAGCGATATAATGTTACAATTATTGCAAATTGTGGTTGCTATTTACGACTTTACCAGTAGTTTTTTTCAAAAACAATTTTTTTATTCAAAACAAAAAGATGGAAATCTACGACTCGCTTTTGCAATTTACAATCGAGTAAATATAAAATTGATACTCATTGGGATCAATCTGTCATTTGCGAATGGTAATGTTTTCCTTCTCTCGATCGAATTATTGATACTAAAAGATGTTGAAATATGATTTGAGAGTATCAATATCTTCGTTTCGCAAATTTTCTAAAATTGCAAATAGAAGGTATAGATTTCTTATTTTCCAATCCATGGTACAAACCTGGATTCATTTGACGTGACTTGTAGCTTATTTTTCGTGATCTGATCTAAGAATTCCTTCTGTGAACTCCCAACCAACTACCCACAATGTTTGTAAATTTTGTCTCACCCACCCCCCAACACCCTCCTCAAAAACCACCCCACCCCACCAACACAACCTTCAACCACCAACCAACCACCCGCCATTTTTGACAATTTTGTCCTCCCCCCAGCTACACCAAATCTCCCACCCGTAACCACAAACTCCACCCAGAACCACCAACCAACCACCCACCATTTTTGTCAGTTTTTCGTATACCAGGTACCGTTATTTTTCGACCTTGAGCAAAAATGAAGAACAACCACCGAGATACTACCAAAACTACTAAATATCAAGTTGGAAGCAAATCGGCCTATTCGTTTAGGTTGTAGAGGTGTGAACAGACATACAGACAATACTCAATAGCTTTGGTGTTAGCCAGATAATGTTTACCTAAGCTTAGGCTTTATATGTATAGTAAACAAGAAAGTTGCCCTTTCCATCCGTTTATCCACTAACTGTGGCTTAACCAACGAATGGATTTAAAAATACATAAAATACTGAAAGACGTAGCAATGTAATAATATATGCGAACGTTGATTTATCCTCCTAAATGTATGCTACACTTTAAAATCATCTTGGAATGTTAGGAGTTTACGAATTGAATTAGAGAAACGTAAAGAACGTCTAAGTCTTGACCTATGAACCAGAAGCTCTCCAATTGAACGTGAAGGTCGTATTAGTCATGAGTCATGATCATGAGCCATGATAGTCATGACTTATGACCAACAAAGCTTACACAATCTTCGAGTACACGTGAAGTTTGTATCAGAGGTAATAGCGGTAGACATACAACTTAGAAAGCCAATTCATTGTGTGAATGCAGGCATTCCAGGGCTATAAGTCTTACTTAACGTGTTGCGTATTTATTAAAAAAAAGTTGATTATTTTGTAAGTTTAAGTTGATATTATAATAACGAAAATGTAATTAGTAGATTTATCAAAAAATTTAATAATAAAATATTTATTTATTTTAAAGCAGTTTTGGCAAAAAACATTTCAATCGTTACCTTGCAATTTTTTTTTTTTTTGAAAAATTTAGTTTTAAGCTTATGCCTTGATCGTGGTGTTTATCTTTATGATCCTGTGTAGGATAAAATCAAAGTTTGTATTTTGTATTCAAATAAAAGTTATTATTGTAGTTTGCTACATTTCTTTAATGCAACGCTTTATAAAGGACTTTGGAATACAAAAATGGTTATCATTTTTCACTGTCTCAGAAAACCTTTAATTATGAAAAAAAATTCGATTTGAAGTTGGACTTCCAGCCTGATTATCCGCAGTTTGTTGGAATGTTATTAATATTATATCAATCTTTTCATATAGCTGGCAAAGTATCCAACAGAACAGGAAAAACTTCGAAAAGAGATTGAAAACAACCTCAACGAGAAAGGAGAACTAGAATTTGACAAGCTTGACACATTGCCCTACCTCGATCAGTGTATTCATGGTAAGATCTTAGAATAATATTTCCTAAAAATAATTCAGAACTAATATTTATATCAAACAATGTATTTTACATTTTCGTTTTCCTAGAAAGCATTCGAATTGTTTCACCTCAACTTTTTGGAAAGAAACTCGTCACGGAACCAATTGTACTCACCAACAAAAATGGAAGAACATTGCAACTTAAACGCAACGACATAATCTTATTACCAGTCCATTCGTTGTACCATGATGAACAATACTTCCCAAATCCCGAAGAATTCATTCCAGATCGTTTTAGTCCAGAAAATGGGGGTGTAAAGAAATATCGTGAAATGGGAGCATTCATACCATTCGGTGATGGCCCGAGAATGTGCTTGGGAATGAAATTCGCTCTAACACAAACCAAGGCTGCTATTGCTGAGATTGTAAGGAATTTTAATTTCAAATTGAACCCCCGAACAAGGAAGGATAATCTTTTCCATTCAACTTATTTTATTGGATCACTTGAGGGTGGCGTTTGGCTTGATTTTGAAGAAAGAAAATAATTTAAAGGCTTAAATAATGGATTAGCAATAAGATACAAAAATTGTTTCTTTGCTCATGCTATTTAAGAAATTTAAAGTATAAGAAATTAAATCACTGGTGGTACCTATGTATGTTGTTGCAATTTTTATAGGACCCTTTAACATATGGTTCCGTTATTTCTTTTTACTAAGATCTGTTATTCAAATAAGTTGTGTACATTATAGATTATTTTAGTAATTATCGAGGATATTCATGAATTGGCTTTAATAATTGTGAAGGTCGCTTATGTAGAGGAAATACAAAAATACACTTTGTCTTACACTAGACTGTTCATTCTGTGGGTCAACTACAAAAATACCTAAAACTACAAAAATTAAATGCACTTTTATAAAAACTTATGAAAATAGTCTCAAATCAAATTTTAATACATTTAATATCCTTGTCAACTAACATTATGTTCGATTTAACAAGACTTTTATTACGCGTAATCTTTAATCTAAAAGCGCATATTTTTTTGAAGAAGGCACAACATTTAACAAACGAACCCTAAACAAAATCGTTAGAATCGTTTTTTAAGAAAATTTTTAGAACTGAAAAATATTGGCAAAACGGAACGGCTTTTTATATGAGAGATACCAATAAATAAACATAAACGTTTTCAACGAACTGTTGGATACCCTATTCCCTATATTTTCGCTTCCCGCAGCCAGATGCTGTTCCAGTTTCAGAAACAAAATTCTTCTTTAGCAGAATTGTGCCACGCACAAAGTTGAGACTTTTTATTGCCAGTGACATTCAATTTTAATGTTGATCATCAAGATTTAAACAAAACAAGACATAACTTAAATTTTTAAAAATTATATTTTGAATAGAAATAGTGTATTTAGCCCAGTCGAATTATACAAAAAAAGGGCTGAAATGGAAAAAATTAGATAGGGGTTTTTTTTCTTTTGATCGTTAGAGGGGTTCATTAGGAGCATACGTATCGGTTTTCGACCTCGTAACTCTATTGCGTTGGCCACCATCTTGAATTTAAGGAAAACTTGTTTTTCTTAAATAACTCGCTTATTTTCAATTTTTCACTAAAAATACATATGACAAAAGTTGTTTAGAATTGTATTTCCTACAACTTTGCTCATAACAATTTTTTGCCTACGACTGATATTTTTCGATTTAATTGGAAAAAACAAAAAATAAAAAAATTAATTAAATTTTTTTTTTTTAAACTCAAAAAAAAAAACCTTTTTTGAAAAATTTAAGAATTAATATTATTTCTTCTATAAAAAAGGCTCCTATATTAAAAATTTCATCGAAATCTGTCAAGTGGCTTACGAGAAAATCTGATTTCAAAAAACCGGCCCTATGGAAGGTACCGTTATAAGACTTCCTGAAAAATCTATTCCAACCAAAACATAAAGTTTGCACAGAAAACACAATTCAGAAAGTTTTATCAAAATCGTAGAAGCCGCTTTTGAGAAGAATTATATTTTCACTAAAAATCGCATGGCAGGTACCGTTAGTTTTATATCCAGAATGCTAATTCCAAAAACCCTCTGTAGGACGTCATAATAATACTATGTACCGCAAGTTTGATGGAAATCTGTCCAGCCGTTTAGGCTGTAGGTGCCAATACAGACAGACGGACAGACAGACACAGACAGAATTGTCGGACTCAATTTTTTAGGCTTCTCTATCATCGTAATTTTATGTTTGATTGTCAAAAAAAAAATTTTTTTTTACAAATGCATAACTTGCCTTATACTTAATACCTGTAAACGCAAGTAAAAACGCGCCTGGAACTCTACCCTCAATATTTTGAACCTTAATATGTAATTAGTTTTAACCGCTTTTAACGGAGGCTTTACCGTAATGTACCCCTCTGCGGTGGTGAGGAAGAGTTTTATCTGTAGTAAAAACATTTATATATTTTATGTACCTACATGCTTAACTTGCGTTTAATGCATTTTTTTTCAAAAGTTGGAAATTAGCAAGTTATTAAAAAAAAACAGTGTTATGCGCTAGTAACTTTTTTTGCTTCTTTCATGATTAAGTCAAAAAATATCAGTCGTAGACAAAAAATTGACATACCTGTCAACGATTTTTAGTGAAAATATAATTTTTCTCAAAAGCGGCTTCTACGATTTTGATAAAACTTTCTGAATCGTGTTTTCTGTGCAAACTTTATGTTTTGGTTGGAATACATTTTTCAGGAAGTCTTATAACGGTACCTTCCATAGGACCGGTTTTTTGAAATCAGATTTTCTCTTAAACCACTTGAAGGATTTCGATGAAATTTTTAATATAGGAGCCTTTTTATAGATGAAATAATATTAGTTCTTAAATTTTTCAAAAAAAGTTTTTTTGAGTTTAAAAAAAAAAAATTAAATTTATTTCTTATTTTTTGTTTTTTCTAATTAAATCGAAAAATATCAGTCGTAGGCAAAAAATTGTCATGCACAAAGTTGTAGGAAATACAATTCTAAACAATTTTTGTCATAAGCATTTTTAGTGAAAAATTGAAAATAAGCGAGTTATTTAAGAAGAACAAGTTTTCCTTAAATTCAAGATGGCGGCCAACGCAATAGAGTTACGAGGTCGAAAACCGATAAATATGCTCCTAATGAACCCCTCTAACTATCAAAAGAAAAAAAACCCTATCTAGTTTTTTCCATTTAAATGTTCAATTCGACTGGGCTAATTTAACAATTCTTGAACCACAACTTTTTTTTTTTAATACGGCACACGCCCTCAATGGGTTTGTTGTAACCATTTTAATGATTAGTCACAGCGCGAGCGATAGGATATTAGGGAGGAAGGGAAAGGAGGTGTCGATGAACATTGGTCTTGAATGTTTGAAGATCAAAATGGCAAGGGAAAATTGTGCCAGGCCATTCATTCCGCATTCGTGTCGTAAGGCTAAAGAAAGAATCCTTATATTTCACGGTACGTCCGAAATTGGGCTCAGGTGTAAACTGATTAACTTTTCTAGTAAGACGAGTGTTACGGAAATGTTTAAGGGGTGGAACGCAGCTGGCTACCGAGAGTGAGGAGTTATACTCAAGTTTCGGGCTTATAAACGCTTTGTAAATTGTAGCCAGATCAGAAGAGGTGAAAAACTTCTTGCATCTATTAAGAAAGCCTAAGCATCTTGCAGCATTCTTGGCAATCTCAAGTATATGATCATTCCAACGAAGGTTGTCACTGATACTGATAGCTTTTCGGCCTCCTCGATGCAAGTACCATTCATGGATAATGGCATAGGGGGTATGTTTAGATTTAACGACAATAGACAGCACGTACGTAACCAAGGAATTCAAACCGTAATGTTCATTTTCTTACTTCAAAACTGTGACAGATATTTAGAAATAAATAAAACATTTATGCATATTAAGACTTTTAACGGTAACGCCCTTAAAAGTGGGCGTGTCCTAAAAATTTGTAAAAATAAATTTAAAGCACTAGCTCAGCTTTGACCTATAGTCAATTTTTAGACATATGTGTAAAACTACAGCTGAATCAAGGAGTTTTTTAAAGATTTTACCTGAATAAAGTATAAAGGTATTTTATAAAAATCACCTTAAAAGTTGGCGTAGTGAACAAAATTCACACACAAAATTAAGGATAAACTACTTTTTTCGTTCTTTCATAAAAAGTGGGCGTTAGTCAGGCTCAAAATTAAAAAAATTTAACACCAAATACCATTATACCCATTCTATAGAATAGGGTAGAAAAATTTAATTACGAAATTGCATTATCATCTGAGAAAAACATATCAACCAAAGCTTGAGTGAGCCCTTAAAAGTTTTTTTTGGTTATGACTTATGACCATTAAAATTAAAACCGAAAACAAAACATAAACGCGAGCTACAATGCATTTGCAACGAATTGTTGATTACCCTATTTCAACATGGGTTCGTTTGTGACAAACTATTTGATACCAAATGTTGCTTCCAAAAATTCTTGCCGGTATGTGGGTATTTCATAAATACCTAAAACCTTTAAAAGTTTTATTTAGGAAAAATAAAAGCTAATGACGGTGTTTTAAATGTTTTAAAGTCAATTTTGAGACGTTTTAAGATATTCACTTTTTTTAATTATTTTTTTTTTTAATTTAGGCTTTATGGGTTTTATTTTTGACAAGTTTTTTTTTTCTAGTGGTATAAATGGGATCACGACGTTATCCAGAGTGACAGAATCACAGAATCTAGAAAGAACAAAATCTATAAAAAAAATATAGAAAGATAAAATCTAGAAGTAGTAAAAATCTAGAAAGATGGAAATCTAGAATAATCTAGAAAAAATGTGTTCTAGATTTTTTTTAGAGGAAGTCGAAATCTAGAATTAATATATATTTTTGATATGCACGCGCGAATTGTAACCATTGTCTAAGAAATTAATATAAATTCTAGATTTTGTCCATTTTAAATTTTTTGTTCTCGATTTTTGGTTTTCGAGATTAAGATTTTCTAGATTTTGGGTTTTCTGGGTTTGCAAATTTTAGATTTTTTTTTTAGATTTTCTCTTTCTAGATTTTGTTGCTCTAGATTTTTTTTTTCTAGATATCGTGGTAAACCTGGTATAAATAGATAGCTTCCGCCAGTAAAATTTTTCATCTTCTTCCTTTAAAACCGCAAGTGATAGTTAGTAAACATTGAAAACAAATTTAGACTATTACAGAAAACGCCCCAAAAAAGTTTGCGCGTTGTAAATTTTTTTTTTAAATTTAACTGAATTAAAGTATTTCATAAAAATCACACCCTTTAGGTGGGTCTATTGCGAAACTTAACTCACAAAATTATTTAGGAAACATTTATTTCATATAATTAACCATGCAAGTGGGCCGTAAGAACTAGATATGTATTTAGTTTTCACCAATACACACGAAATTTTCGGCTTGTGTTATTAAAAAGTATCGTTAATTTGCAAGAATATGGGTCTATAGTTATGGATATTTTGAAAAGTGGGGATCACATCTCTTGTGTAAAGCATAGAAGTATTAGAGTTTTGATCCACTGAGATTATAAGGAAAAGAAAAAAGAAGAAGAAGACGAAGTTTATAGAAAATCAATCAAACCGTTTAGGCTGTAGTATGTGCAAGGACGCACAGACAGAGCGAAGGACGATGTGGTGGAAACAATTTTCCTTAGCCTCTCTATCATCGTAATATCATGATTGATTAAATCCTAATTTTATCTACAAGAAACTAATACTTGTCCTACAAATCTAGCAGAAATGGATAACCGATGACCAAATTCAATTCCAAATTTGAATAATGGAAATTGAAATAATGGTTTCTTCAAAGAAGCATTCTTCAATACGTCAGCTTTTTTTAATAAAAAGTAGAATGCCGTTTTTTTTTAAACTCAAATTTGGACACCTAGTTTTTGTGGCCTCAAAAAGAATCAGTAGGTACTCTTTATACTACCTACTCCAGAATCTTGTTTTTATCAAAAAGTCTAAAAAGATTTTGTAAAGAATAAATAGTTTTTGTCAAAAAATTTTGCTTATGGCTTAGACAAAATGTTTCAAAATTCAGTCAATCTTTTATATGAAATAAAATTTTTTTTTTTTAAATTTTAAACATATTGCATAGCACAATGGTTCAATCAATGTCAAATGAGATAAGTAAAAAAGTTTTAAATATTTCCCAATTGAGAGGCACCCCCCCCCCACACACTCGCAAGTGATAATCTAGATCCCAGATATCTGGCGTGATGTAATGATACAGAAGCCACTACTTCCTGGACATTAATTGCCCTATGAATTAGCTTAAATATAATGCAGCACTTAAAAGAACCAAAAATTAAAATAAATTTCTGGACATGGTAAAAATAAAAAGAATAGACTTTTGATAAACACATAATTTAATCTAAAACACATTATTCACATCTTAAAAAAAAAATTACGTACAATCAACAGTTAAATAAAATTATTTTACTTCCATTAAAGGAGATTCAACATTATTAAACTTGCCCCGCAGCCTTAAGTATCATCAAGATATCATTTTCCTCCTCAACGCCCAATTGAATTAAATCACCTTTGGTGAGGAGTTTAAAGACATCCAAGTCGATTTCTTCTCTTTTAAACACACTACTGTACTTTTCCTGACCTATGTCTTGCAAGATTTTTAAGACTCTCGGACTGTTCCGTATCGGTCGATCGCTTGGAGAGCTCTGAAAGCATGTAAATCTTGAACGTTTGCCTGTAGATTTTGGTGTTGTTTTTTGGTTTTCTTCAATTCTTGGTGCAAGATCGATGGATTTTACTGTTGGTCTGGAGTTGGATGTAAGAATTCTTTTTAAATTTTGCAAATAACTGGACTTTTTTGCAAATTTATTCTCGTCGGGGGTTTTTGATGAAGATATCACAATATTGACCGCACACGGTTGATGCTTTGCTGAAGAATAATTGGTCATTTGTGCTGCGGACCTTTTACGCTTTGGAGTTGGACAATCATCAAGTACAATCTTTTTATTTGGTATGAGACTTGGCGAGTGATCACGAAAATTTTTTCTCAAGGTTACATCACAAATTGGGGTCAATGGTGTGAGCGGTGAATGTGGATCTGACAAAATTAATTAATTTATTTTATTAAACAGAACAACACACAAGGCATAAATTGATTTAGATTTACCTCTGTATGCACACCTGTAAGTTTCCATATCAATAAATAAGTAAAAAAAATTAAGCCCTTAAAGAAAAAACAACAACGATATACTTTAAAATTTGGAAGAATTTAGAATGTTTGATACCGACGATCTGAAAAACTTTTTTAATTATTTAAATGCCCAAAGCTGTAATTATTTGGCGAAAACTTGAGTGAAAAAGAAAACGCTGTAGCTACTCGTATATCCGTTGCGCGTTCGCCACGGTTTCTTCGAATTTTGTTTTCGAAATATATATTCAGTCTTGCCAGGCTTGTTTTTCCGTTAGCTGTGTTTGCTAACAAACCCCATCTGTTCAAAGAATGAAGCTAATATTGGAAAGTTTTTTTTTTAAATACTACTTCAGTTGGCTTATAACGGATTTTACGGATTTCGATAAAAAAAAGAAAGTTCTTTTATAAACAAAGTAATATCACATTTTAAATTTTTCAAAAAAAAATGTTGAGTTTAAAAAAAAAGTAAAATTGTTTTTAAATTTTTGTTTTTTTCAGAAACGGTTTCTTAATTTTTTTTCAATTTTTGTTTTCTGATAAGAACTATAAACTGTTAGATGTTGATATCCTTAAAAATTTGAAATATGTGTTCGAAAAGTTTTTCAAAGAAAAACACATTTTTTGAAGAAGAGGTCCGACGATTTTGAACATTTTTTTCAAAACAGTAAAAGAAGTCCGATGACTTACTATTTGGTACAAAAAACGTTTTAAATATTCGTAGTTATTTTTTAAGTGATTAATAAAGTTTCATATGATGTGTTGCCTGTTTTTTTTTTCAAAATCTCAATCCCCTAGAACCTAGATCATCGTCATACATTAGAGCAAGATCGTGCAACTCAGTCGTTCACTTTTTTTGTTGTACAAAACTATAACTTATAGTATTCCTATTATAATCGAAATTAAAAAGAATAGTAAGTTGCCTTAAAAACAATAGGTTGTTTTCGGAAACAACTTAAAAGAGCGTCAATTTTTAAGATCGAATTTCACAAAACAGGCCTTTGACCAAACTAGAGTTAAATTTGTATGAGCCCCTTGCCAAGGACAAGAACAACATGTTCTTGAAACTATATTATATGATAATTTAGAGCTCTAAAATACAATACTAGTTTGACTACGGAATCTGTTGCAATAATTAAGAAAGGCTAGTATAAACGTTTCATGACTTCGCATCGTAAACGATTGGACGAGGCCTGAATGGCCAACACCAAAATCCACATAACTAAAATACCTCAAGAAAGGCCAGCAACACTTTCAACTGCTTCCATTTCAAGGCCCTATATCGGGATATTAAAGTCTTTGATTGAATGTGGGCCAGCAAAACAACTGTTTACAGTTCCGATTGTTTTTTTGTTCGAAAAGACGATGTTACGCAATTCTCGACTCGAATAAAAAGTTCTATTCAAATAAATAATTATTATTATTAAATAATTTCACTACTTGGCATTTGCCACTCCTTGTCGTTATCTGGCATCTATAATTTGTCATCTGTCATCTGCATCTGTCAACTGTCATTTGTCATCTGTCATCGTTCATCTGTCATATCTCAAATGTCACAAAACCTTACTACAATTATGAAAAAAATATATCATATAATTAAGGATAAAGTTAATATGTATTGGCTTTCGTAATTTGCCTTTAAGATCGCTCTGCATTATTGGAAAAATGTCCAAACAAAACCGAATATTGAAGCGTTTCGAAACCTAATTTGTTTAAAGAAAAATGGTTTGTTTTGCCTGTTTTTGATATGTGAGAAATCATAGAGCGTGATATGCAGCCATAGGCTCGGCTTGGGCTCATTTGTACTGTAAATTCAAGCTTTGAGATGGAAATGTGGATTTCTAACTTTAACTTTTAGCGCTACTGCAAGGGAAAAGAAAATCTTGAACAGCGGTATTTAACTCTCGTTTTTCCTGTGGAATTGGAATCATTTGAGTAAATTGACTTGAACTGACTAAATAGTTCAAGAAAGAATTTTGATGACCCGTGTAAGTAATAATTATATCTATAGTGCTATTCCGAACTAATTGCGTCGATGGCTTTCCAAAAGCTGCAGTTTTGAAGTTTTAACAAGTTAGTTTGACACGGGGGATCAATTTCTTGTAATTTATGAGGGTTCTTTAAGTAGGAAATCGTTGAAGAGTTTGAATAACTTTTAGTTTATTATTTTGAATAAGTTTCAGGTATTTCTTATCGTTGATGGACTATTTCTGAAATTTCCTCCCTTTAACTTAATTGTGAAATCAAAATATTTTGCAAGACAGTTATTAATAATAACTTATTATTGAGAAATGGTCATTACTGTATTTGTCTTTTACGGTCACCACTCACAAAAAGGGTGAAAGATTTGGGGTAAGGTTAGGTTAACAAGTGTTAGCGTTCCGTGGGTTGATATAAGGGTTGATATCAAATTAGGGGAAGTATAGAGATGGTTAAAAAGTGTACTATTTCTTTGCCTTTGTTGTTGTGATTCAGAGTGGGAGGAAAAAATTAGATCACTCAACCAGTTTAAGATAGACATTCGTTGGTAATCTTTGCCTCCAGCAACCTCGAAAAAATTTAATGCACATAAACAAATGATGTAAAAACAACTCACACTACTTTTTTAAATTAATGTATGTAATTAATCTAAAAAGCTCCAATAAAACATACTCAAATAAACAATAAAAGAACGAAATCATAGAAAAACGTTAACTTGATTTGTTTGGCTTTTTAAGCTTTTGTCTTTAGGTTAATTAATTTTGATGAACCATCGCGATCGCACAATTTGACTCCAGGTTTTTATTTTAGACCATGTGCCACAACTAAATGACTGAACATACTAAAACTGAAAATGATACAAACCACCAATTCCGATGATTGCTTCAATTTTACTTGCGACACTTTATCTTGGTCGCATTGTTGTTGTAATTTTGACCACGTGTTTTGACTTTTAAATATTTAAGATTTACGGACATGGCTTAGAACTCTCCCTCGTGAGGTAAATTTTGTAGCGTTTTAGAGAAGATGAATTTTCTTAATACATCTTATACAATACAAAATTAACGAGGTTAATATCAGGTAAAATATATCAGATAGTACAATTTTATGGTTTTTTTAACTTAAATTATTATGTACTTTTCGTTTAGCGAAAACAAAAACTATTATCATAAATTAGAATGAAACCTGATTTTAATTAAGTTAAGCTAATTAATGAATTATATAATTATTAATTATTGAGTGCAACAACATGTCATCAGCACAAATTAATCTTTAAGCTAAAATAAAATAAAATGCACGGCTGGGTAGCGTGTACTGGCTCTGATGGTGTAGGAGCACAATATTAGAAACTTTTTTGAACAATGACTAGATACTGCTTTTAACATTTTAGTAAGATTAGTTTAATTCCGTTATTTCTTTATTTTAAAATCTTTAATTAAATTGAGTACTTATGTATAGAAATTAGAAAAATATTTTTTAGAATATTTATGCATATTAAAAGAAACCCGAGAAAAGAGATTGGTTTATCTGAACGGATCGTTCTATGCGTCTACCATTCTAAAGAAATAGACTTCTTATACTCAACGGCTAATGAAAAATAGTTCCAAACTATAACTTTAAGACTATTTGATTTCCATGACAAATTATGGATATCACATGTATTTTATGCCAAAAACTAAAAATTCTGCTTTCTTGTGAGAAATTAATCAAAATATATACTGAGTCACGTGCTATATGGGAGCTGAAAAATTGCAATGCCCTTTTGTTGGAAATTCTTAAGATACACAAATTGCCACGTTAAGTAAGGTTGAAACACAAACTTTAACTTCATGTGGCTTAATTTTACGGTAAGCGCATCATCCATACTTGTTTTATTTATCAAAGCCCAAGACTGGACATGGGATCGACTTCTGACGCATTTGATAATCTGTCCCCATTCAAAGAATTGTTTCCCTAAATACGCTATTAGTATATTGTCACCTCTAGGCACATCATACCATTGTGTCATATCTGCAAATGTCTCCTGTCTACAAAATCCAGTTAAAGAAAAAACTCCTAAGAGAACCATTTGGCAATCCGAGGAAGCCAACTGGGATGGTCTCAATGGTTTTTTCAGGAACTTCAGTTGATCACTATGCTTCCTCGATAGTATCTAATATAGACTCCAGTACAGATATGACTACAAATTTATTTCTTTGCGGAATGAGACATTTTATTGTAAATAGGATGAAATCTATTAAACCAAAGGAGAATTCATGGTTTGATTCGAGCTGTAAAGAGGCTATCAGGGTTAAAGAAATAAGTTTCCGTCAAAACGCCCACTAAGAGAAACCGGAATAAGTTCAAACAAGCTAAAAACACTTTTAACAGCTATATACATACATACGTCAAAAAAAATTCTTACATGTTCAAAAGTTACTCAAAAAATACTACAATGTGACACATAAAGTAAAAATGTTTGGTCATTTGTAAAAAACAATTGAAATACTACTTCGTAATTGGTTCCAACGCTCGTCTATTTTATAACATACCTATACCAGATAGGGCCAATTTGCTTTCAGCACAATTTGCTGTTAATTTGAAGCTGCCAGATAGTGTTATGAATCCACCTGTACTTGGGAGAGTGAATGGTTTTACGGGAAAAATCTCGTTTCGCACTCGAGTAGTTGCAAGAGTACTAAAAGATATCGATATACACAAATCAGTTATTTCGGATAGTACCCTTTCTTAGCTCTGAAAAGTGTGATTCCATGCAGGCAAAACCAAAACTTACGCTTTTCCATTTTTTCTATTCTATAGGTCTCTTTCCGAGTGGGTGGAAAACAACATTTGTCCAGCCAGTTCCAAAAAAGGAGTATCTTCATCCCCCTCAACCTAACGACCAATTGCACTCACATCCCTTCTTTCCAAGGTCATGGAAACTCTGGTAAATTACCAGATTAAGAAATATCTCGAGAAACGGAAACTTCTTAATGACCGTCTGGATGGTTTTCGTTGCAATAGGTCCACTGGTGATACGATGGTATATTTCACCTAACAGTGGTACCAATCTTTACATCGGTTTGATAGAGTTTGGCATCAAGCTCTTTTATCGAAAATGCGTGCATTTGGTTTTGACAGAACCCTTCTTCGTTGAATTAGGAATTACCTTTCGGACCGTTCAATTCACGTTATTTTGGATGGTTGTCAGTCTGCTATCCACAAAATAAATGTTAGTGTGCCCCAAGGCTCCGTTCTGTCTCTAACTCTCGTCCTAATATTTATAAATGATCTAATCCAATTAATTGTTTTGCTGACGACAGAGATAGTACCCTCAGCTTCTCATATTCTTTTCCAGTTCTTCGAATGTGAAACTGCAAAGGCAGCGTAATGATAAACTCGATGAATTTTGATCTAAACAGAGTTGTCCAGTGGAGAATATGTCAAACGCGTGGTATTTAATGCTTCAAAAACTCAAATATTTGTCCCCATCTAATCTGGCTAAAATCTACAACGAATGCGTTTGCCCGAAGCTTGAGTCTAATTCTCA
Organism: Platycheirus albimanus; assembly: GCA_916050605.2. Taxonomy (NCBI): domain Eukaryota; kingdom Metazoa; phylum Arthropoda; class Insecta; order Diptera; family Syrphidae; genus Platycheirus; species Platycheirus albimanus. Next base: position 53,127,294 of record OU696697.1, on the reverse strand, counting down.
TATTTATGCAGGTGTTTCTGTCACTCACATGTGCCTCCTAGATAGGATAGGATGCAAAAAAGAGCCTTAAAACTGATAAGATTTCAGAAACATTTGTTTAATATTCGCCGTAATATTTCTTGTCTATAACGCTCGCACTATGTTTAAACATCATAAAGGTATTTACCTCCTCCTACCGACCAATTGCACTTACGTCCCTTCTTTCCAAGGTCATGGAAACGCTGATAAATCGTCAGCTCAAGAAATATCTCGAAGATCGGGAGCTTTTAAATGACCGGCAATACGGCTTCCGCAGCAATCGTTCCACTGGTGATCTGATAGCATATCTCACCGAACAGTGGAACAAATCTGAGCATCGCTTTGGCGAAAACAAGATTATTGCGCTTGATATTTCAAAGGCATTTGATAGAGTTTGGCATGAAGCTCTTTTATCGAAAATGCGTGCATTTGGTATCGATGATACTCCTATTCGTTGGATTAGAAGCTATCTTCTGGACCGTTCAATACAAGTTGTTTTAGACGGTTTCAAGTCTGATCTCCACAAAATAAATGCTGGTGTGCCCCAGGGCTCCGTTCTGTCTCCGACCCTCTTTCTCATTTTTATAAATGATCTCTTGTTGTGACTTCTAATCCATTAAATTGTTTTGCTGACGACTCAACCCTCAGCTTTTCATATACGTTTGATAATTCACGGCCTTCGCCTTCGGACGTGTTATTACAACGAAATCGTATGATAAGCTCATTAAACTCCGATTTAAACAGCATTGTGAATTGGGGTACTAGAAATCGTGTGGAGTTTAATACGTCGAATACTCAATGCTGTCTTTTGTCGTTGAAGCTAAACATACCCCCTATGCCATTAGCCGAAAAGCTATCAGTACTCGGTATGTGTATCAGTGACAATCTTCGTTGGAATGATCATATACTTGAGATTGCCAAGAATGCTGCAAGATGCTTAGGCTTTCTTAATAGATGCAAGAAGTTTTTCACCCCTTCTGATCTGGCTACAATTTACAAAGCGTTTATACGCCCTAAACTCGAGTATAACTCCCATCTCTGGGCAGGTGCTTCTCAAACTTTTCTCCACCTGCTCGACAGAGTTCAGAAAAAAGCGTTAAAATTGATAGAGAAACATTATGGAAACATTTCCGTCACTCGAACATCGTCGAAATGTCTCATGTCTTTCCTTCTTTTACCAAAAATGCTCACTCGAGGTAGCCAGCTGCGTTCCACCCCTTAAACATTTCCCCCGTAATACTCGTCTTGCTAGGAACGCTCATCAGTTTACACTTGAGCCCAATTTCGGACGTACCGTGAAATATAGAGATTCTTTCTTTAGCCGTACAACACGAATGTGGAATGGATTGCCTGGCACAATTTTTCCTTGCCATTTTGATCTTCAAACATTCAAGATCAATGTTCATCGACACCTCCTTTCCCTTCCTTCCTAACTTCCTATCGCTTGCGCTGTGACTTTGACTTATCATTAAAAGGGCTATAACAAACCCCTTGAGCGCGTGTGCATTACAAAAAAAAAAAAAAAAAAAAACCCCTTTAGTGCCCCCACATTATACCAACAAAAAAAAAAACCTTCAAATCGAATTCACTCAAACTTTATTTGGTATAATTCATCACAGCTTCCTATTAGATGGCATTGTATTTTTTTGAGTTGCTCTATTTTAAAAGGTGGCTCCCATACAACGAGCCAGTTGGGTAAGGCCGATATTTTTTCGTTTTTTTCTTATTTGCTCAAAAACGATTCTAACGATTTTTATTAAACTTTGTATGAAATGTACATATAGAAGGCTTCGATAATCGATATGATAATAACGGAAATCGGATTTTACGGTTTCTTGAAATTGGCCATAAGTGGACAACGACTTCATCGAAATGGTTCAGACTAGCTAAGGTATATAATTTCATAGCACCTAAAAGATTGCATAAAGTGTTTATTAAAAGCTCCCGTACATCTTTGTTCAAATTTTAACCAAACATTATTAAGTTTTAACCAAATTTTACAAAAATGACTAATAATTTTGATTATTTTTTTGGGTATCATTGACTGCATTCTTAAGTTTTAGCTAAAAATACAAGTAAAGGTATTTCCACACTATCCCACATTGTAGTACGACATGTCAAAAAAAGTGTGATGTGATGGTTTTACATTCAATCCTAAAAAAATATTTTAGATCTAAACACATGTCAAAACGTATGAGATCTGCGCTGTCATATTGTTTCCACACTATTATACACTTGTTTCATCACACATTTTTGACATGTCGTATTGCACTGTGGGATAGTGTGGAAATACCTTAACGGGCATCTGTTTATAAAATAACTGGCAAAAGTACTGTATCTTATAACACCGTCAACATAAACACTCTTCTTAAACAAAGAATTTGAACTTCTTTGTTTATTTTAAATAACAAGGAGTAGTTGTTATTGCTCAAAAAATTTGTTATCATTGTGCTATTGCACGCACAGAGGGAGTACGCGCGACCCGTTCGTTCATTTATTTTTTTGTTGATACAAATGTACAAAAACCATATATGTACGTTGTACAGTTACCGCAGTATTTCTATTTCCATTTCTGTGCCTTAACAAAATTTACTATTATGTAGGTACATACTATATATACATATAATTCTAGTTAAATTGGCTTTGAAGTTTTGGAACATAATGGGAACAGGTTTAGCTCAAATTTCTGGACTTAAACAACAAATATCTGTTTTAGGCCAAAAAAAAAATTTGTTTATTCATAAGATGCTGTTAGAAAGGTACCTGCCACCTGCTGGATCCAACTATAGCTGTAAACCATTCAGGTGAACCCATAAGTACACATATGTATGTAGATACACATATAATTTCAAAATCGGAAAAGACGTTTAGGGGGGAAAGAAGTACGAATACACGTGTACCGGAATTTTATTTGTATATGAAGATGATTTAAAAACCTCAACTTCCATTACTTTTTATACGATAAATGAATTTAAGAATACCAGATGCAACCTATTGATTTCAAGACCTTAAGGCTTATTTAATGGCGTCTTGGAGATGGGCCACCTTATGCAATTACGGAAGTCAGATCTTCCAGGCGATTGGTATCTTCCATGTAACGTTATACTGCACCATCGTCAAAATCTGTTGATTGGTTTCATATATAAAAATAATATCAACGTTTCAAAATCGCTTAGCTGCTTCAATTAAAATTGTAATTACTTTAACTTTATGACCTTAATGCACGCTCCAAAATCGTTTATGTAATCTCACTTCATATCCACAGTGGCTGCAGTTTAGTCTTAGGATACAGTTCCAATTGCATTCAACAGTCTTGATTTTGTTTCTTAAATAAACGGGTTGGAATTTTTGAAATTAACTTCTTGTAACGATCCCATCATAGCATCAGCCCAAAGTTAAAGTGTTAATTAAAATTATCAGTTCAAGAAGTTCAATAAAAATGGAACAAGAGATAGTCTATCGATTTGCTATAAAAGAAGACGGGGATGCTATTTTGGAGTTTTTGCGGGAGCACTTTTACCCAGATGAACCTTTAACATATTCCATTGAACCGAAGGAGCAAGACGCATTCGATGAAAAATTCGTGATGGACCATCTAGCGACGAGGCATAGTTTTTGTTTGCTCGCTTTTTATAAGGAACAAATGATTTCCTTGGTTTTAGTTGCACCGAAAGGACCCGATGAATGGAAGATATTACTGGACGAGGCAGCTCTAATACCTGGTACGAAGTGCTCCAAGTTATTGGTATTTCTAGCAGAATTAGATAAAAATGTCAATGTCTGTGAGAAGTTCAATGTCAAAAAAGTTATGCATGCTCATATCTTGGCAGTGCATAAAGATTTTCGCAGGCTCAACATAGCCTATTGGTTGAGTGCAAAAGGTTTGCAAATAACTAAGACTCTAGGCTATCCTATTTTGACAGTGGATTGTTCGAGTGAATATTCATCTCGAATGGTGTCACAGCGCTTGGGGATGGAATGCATTAATATTTGCAATTTGGAGGAATACCGTGCTCCAGGCAGTAATGCACAGATATTTTTTCCAAGTATTGAACATAAATATACAAAAACATATATGTCAAAACTTTGAAAGTTGTGAAAAATTTAGCGAATAAAATATTGTTTTAATAAATTTTGCTCTATTGAGATTTGATATCATCTTACATCATTACAAAGGTTCCTTTGATTTGATTTTTGTGAGGCTTCTTGATTTGATAGCCAAATAAATATCTGATAATCTGCAATACATTTTATTTTAATTTTTTGTCTGATTGCGCTTTTTATTTTAGACACCATAAATTATGTCTTTCTGATGCAGCTCAATAGTTGATATTTTGTTTGGTGTTTTGTAAGTTGTTGGAGAAAATGTATAGTGACTCCAAAGAATACATAAAACAAGCTATTCAAAAACACTTCCGATTTAGTTTGATGATTTTATTTTTAATTAATTTTTGACTTGCTTTATAAAGAAAGTATTGGTTTCGTTCAGAAATAAAATCGATAGAGAAGCCCAAAAGAGTGGTTTTCGTCATACTGTCCCTGCGTCAGTCTGTCTGTGCGGATGTGCGGATGTGCGCTTTTTCACGTCATGTTCAGCCTAAATGGCTTGACGTATTTTCTTCAAACTTGGTATATAGCAGTTTTAAGAAAAACGTATGTCAAGGTTTTTTACTTGCGATTATAGGTACTAAGGCAAGTTATGCATTCGTCGAAAAAAAAAGTTTTGAGATAACAATCAAACATGACATTACGATGATATCAAAGACGAAAAAAGATGGTCTAAAAATTCTGTCCGTCTGTATGTCTGTCTGTCTGTCTGTCTGTATGTATAGAGACCTACAGCCCAAACGGATGGGCCGAATTGCTTCAAACTTGGTATATAGACTTTTTTAGGTATTGTACAGAGGGGAAACTAAATTTTTTTTATCTAAAAAAAAACTGTACCTGCCATACAACAGTTATAAATCCAGAATATTTTAAGGGAGTATATATTGATTACGTTAAAGCTTATTTTTCTCAAAAACGGCTCTAATGATTTCTATTTAAAAAAATAAGTGTTGCTTTTTAGGTACGACCAATCATATGGCTGAAAAAAAAGTTTTAAAAAATGGCTAAGAACGGTACTTTCCATTTGACCGTTTTTTTTTTTGCTTTCGACTAACTCGAAAACGACTCAACCGATTCTTTCAAAATTTCACACACATATAGCTGTAGGTAGCTCAATTTGTATTGCATACCAATATTTTTGAAAAATATTTTTTTTTGTATTTTTAAAAGAATATAGAAAAAAAATTTAAAAAATTTATATTTTGAAAACTACTTATTAAATTTTTTTCTAAAAATTTTAAATAAATGTATTTACTGAATACCTATAAACTGACGTTTTTGAATTTTTTTTTAATTTTTTTCGAAAAGTTTTTCAAAAAAAACTTTTTTTCTTAAAAACCGCTCCACAGATTTTTATAAATTTATTCTCATAAATTCAAATTTATCCAAGAAATAAAATGGCGTACTTTTTTCAGCTCAACATAGTTTAAGTATTTATTTAAGAATTTTGAAAATTTTATTTTTGTCAAAATCTCAAGCCCCTAAACCACTGTCACACATTCGAGCAAGTTCGTGCGACCCAGTCGTGCATTTTGTTTTGTTTCGTTTTAGCCCGGATCAAACTGGTTCCTTTCATGTAACGGTTTTTTTCATTTTGGATTTGCTCGAAAACGGCTCTAACGATTTTGATTAAACTCAGAATTTAATTTTCCTAAAATATTTCTAAAAAAATTGTTTTTTTTTTGTTTTTTTTTGGCCTAAATGGTCGTAACGAAAATCGGGTTTAAACGGTTTTTTTCAAATGGCCATAAGTTCGAAACGACTTGATTGAATTAACTCAAACTTCTTTTGGCATCGTTCTTTATAGTGTTCTATAGGATGGCTTTGTAAATTTTTCAGTGAAGTCTTTCTAAATGGTAGCTCCCATACAACGAGCCGTTCAGTTTTAGCCAACTTTTTTTGACTTCTTCTAGTTTCCTCAAAAATGGCTCTAACGATTTTGATTAAACTTTGTGTGTTATATTCTTTTAGTGTTTTTAAGAGAACTGTGTTCTTAATTTTTGGCAAAAAATGCTAATAACGGAGATCTGGTCTTAACTATATGCCTGTAAGACTCAAGGTCTTTTGAATACAAACTGCACGGCAATAGTTAGAAGGAATATAAAGATAGGAAAGATTTTTTTGTTGGTACAATGGATTGAGAAATAGGTGATATTTATCTTATGAAAATCCCACGGGTGGCGTCCAGTTGAAGCTGGGGGAATATTGAAAAAAGTTTCTGCCCATGCTGGGGCTTGAACCCACAACTCTTAGGTTAGCAACCAAGCACTTCATCCACTGTACCACTGCTAAATTTTTCTAATTTACTCAAAAAAGATTCTGCCGATTTTTATTTAACTTTGTATGTAATATACATAGAATGTTTTGAAGAAATCTGCATTTTAGTTTTTGGCTACAAATGATAATAACGGAAATTGGTTTTAACAATTTTCTTAAATTGGACATAAGCGGACATTTATATCATTTATAGCACCAAAAGATGACATCGAAATTTGATATACTAAAGGCTTCTTAACGTAAACTTCTGTGTATTGGGTTTTCCAGTTTTAGGTAAACTTTTTTAGTTTTTCCTAATTTTTTCAAACATGAGTTCTTCATATTGCTTGAAAACTTTTTTTTCATTGTACTATTGCACCCACAGAGCAAATACGTGCGACCCAGTCGTGCATTTTATTTTATACTAGCTTTTGCTCGCTACTTAAAACACCAGATATTAAAAATTTTTTGTATAAAACATGTTTTATGTTCTATAACATAGTAGTCATTATAAACAAATTAAATGACCTTGTGATCCTTGAGTAAGCAAATTATAGTTGTTCGTGTAAGGAACAGTTCGTCCTGAGATTTTCGTGGCGAAATATGTATTTATACTCTCAAAACTTGAAATTGCTGGAAATGAGGGGTATGCGTGGTATAAAAACTACATACTTTACCAGCTCCACAGACCGTAGATAAGGTTTTCGGCTTCTGTATAATTTTATTTCGAAGTAACATAACTTTAAGGCGCATTCCATTGCATAGTTGGAGGGTTAAGTTTCGAAGCAATATACAGGGTTTTCCAATAAGAGGTGTTATTTTGATATTTAAAGAAGAATGGCTTTTTGAAATAAATGATTGGATGTTTATTTCAATCTAAAGAAGAAACATACCATTAATAATGGAAAACAATATCAGCCGAATGGTGGCGGCCACGCTACACGCTTACACAACAATATCCTTTTCATGAAATTTTCCATCACAAAATCGCAAAGTGGCTGCGGTATGCCCTCAACAACTTCAAGAATTCCATCTTTCACGTGGCTCCAAAGGAAAAAGTCAGAAGGTGTTAAATCGCAGGATCTCGGTGGCCAATTGTGATCACCTCTTCGAGAGATAACACGGTCCGCAAACTTTTCCCGTGAAAGATCTATGGTTTCGTTGCTTGTGTGGCACGTAGCCCGCCGTCTTGTTGAAAGTAAACGTTGTCCAGATCAATACCATCCAATTCCGGTCATACAAAAAAATATTACTCATCTCTCGATAGCGCAATCCATTCACCGTAGCTGTTGCTCCAGCCCCATTTTCGAAAAAGTAAGATCCAATGACCCCGCCGGATCATAAACCGCAAAAAACAGTTACTCGTTGAGTATGGAGAGGCTTTTCAACAATAAATCTTGGGTTTTCTGAGCCCCAGAGGCGACAATTTTGCTATGTAGCCACCGAGGTGGAAATAGGCCCATCATTCAAGATAATTTTTCGATGAAATTCCGGATCATTTTCATGCATTTCAAAGACCTAATCAGCAAAGACCCGACATCGTTGTTGATGATCAGCCGGATTGAGTTTTTGTGTTAACTGAACTTTATAAGCCTTAAGACCCAAGTCTTTATGCTGTTTGTGGAATGCCCAATTCCAAAGAAAGACGAGGAAAGGACAAACCTGTATTTTCTTCAACACTTTGGGCTACAGCAGCAATATTTTCAGTTGTTCTTGAGCGACGTGCACGGGTTTTATTATTCACATCTCTGACTTGTCCCAACAGCTCAAATTGATCCACCAATTTCTGAATTGCGGTCCGACAAGGTGCTTCACGACGACCAACATTTTATTTAGTTTTACGAACCGTCTCTGCTTAATGTGCATCATTTTTATAGTGAATATTTGAACAAGTTTAGTGCGTTGCTGAAGCGTGTTTTGTTCCATTTTTATTAATGGCGTAGTCAAATGTCAAAAAACTACAGCCTCAAAGTGACAACTACCGAAATAGTGGGCTATTCAAAATAACACCTCTTATTGGAAAACCCTTTATTTTAAAGTATCTGTGAACAAGATTGTGTTCAAGGTGTCATGCACGAAGACCATACGAATTAAGGCCATAATGGCGTAAATTCACATCTAAGTACGAATTAGTGCCATTATCAGGATATGGCCTCAATTCAACTTAAAAGGAGAACTTAAGCCATATGGCGTTAGTTCATTTTGAAAAATGGACGTTAGGTGGGTGAGAAGATGGACAAGGAGGCAGACGAGGAGGCAAACAAGAAGACAGACGAGGAGACAGACGAGTAGGCAGACGAGGAGGCAGACGAGGAGGCAGACGAGGAGGCAGACGAGGAGCCAGACCAGGGGGCAGACGAGGAGGCAAATGAGGAGGCAGACGAGGAGGCAGACGAGGAGACAGACGTTAGGTGGGTGAGGAGATAGACGAGGAGGCAGATGAGGGTGCAGACGAGGAGGCAGGCCGCCTGCTCGTCTGCCTCCTCGTCTGTCTCCTCGCCTGCCTCCTCATCTGCCTCCTCGTCTGCACCCTCATCTGCCTCCTCGTCTGCCCCCTCGCGGGCTCCTCGTCTGCCCCCTGGCGGGCTCCTCGCCTGCCTCCTCGTCTGTCTCCTCGCCTGCCTCCTCATCTGCCTCCTCATCTATCTCCTCACCCACCTAATGTCCGTTGTTTTCTTGTACTAACTGTACCCCAGAGATCAAAAAATTTTATGGCATTAGTTCACATTGGACCTATGGCTATAGTTCTCATTTAAAAGTGAATTAAAGCCATATCTTGAAAATATGGTGCTAGTACACACTTAAATGTGAATTAACGCCATTATGGCCTTAATTCGTATGGCCTTAGTTCATGGCACCTGTGTTCAAGCCTTAAAGATTTGTCAATTTAGATTTAACAGTGTGGGTATTATATTGTGGGTATTTTCTTCGATAGTTCAGTTTCCACTATAAATATACTATAAAACTATATTATTGTCACAATGTAACACCAGAAACTTAGTCATTGTACCATGGATTAAGAAAACACATTTTGCTTGAGCTAATGCCCCTCGTCTTTTTAACATATTTCCTGATGATGTAAGATGTGAAAGATTAAGAACCTTATTTCTTAATAAAACTAAGCTAAGCTTTTTACCATCGACCATACGCAAATGGTGCACAATGTTTTGTTTAACGATCTCTTACAATACAATGTTTTTTTTTTAAATTTTTTTGATGAATACTTTGTAGTTTTGTTTTATTTATTTTTTTTTTTTTTTATTGTTTACATCATTTTTAAATTGTAGTTTCCCATTAATGAATTTTAGATTATTAAGAAAAATTGTATTGAGCTTTTGCTACTTGACCTTATGACAGTAAAATGCTTGCAAATATTTCTTTTTTTTAATTTTTTTTTGTATCATATTGGGGGAAACACCCATTTTTGACGATTTTCTTTAACCAAATGGGAAAAAAGGGAACAAGATTAAATAAGAGGAAATTTTTTAAAATTTAATTAAAAAAACTCGGTTGTCTGTAAAGTCGGTTTACGGACGATTATTTTACGTGATAACAAGTTAGAAAAACAGTTCATGTGAAGGTTGTATCTCTCCAACTACCAACCACCCACCCCACCTACAACCATCCACTATGAGCATGATATTTTTTTTTTATTTGAAACTTTCGTTCCACAAGAAAATTATGAATGCTTTTCTAACTACTTCTCTAATTTTAAAATTTTTTGGGTTCCAGCTTTAAAAACAAAAAACTTTGGAAGGGCTAGTGATGGCTGTTTGTATGGGTTTAAAACAGAAAGCGTGAAAGGTGTTTTTATTGAGGAAAACAATCTAGTAGTACTTAAAATTAAATTTCAAAACACGTATTATAATATTGTACCAACCTACCTAAACTGCAATGATTGGGATATCGCCTTTGATACTCTACATGAGTTTTTAAATAATACAGCTTTAGAAAATATTATGCTTGTTGGGGACTTAAATGCGCGGATAGGAGATATGCAAATAAAAACTCATTTTATCAGTCCAAATAACTCCGAAATCCTTATGAAAAGAAATTCAAAAGATAAAGTGATCAACAGGAATGGGCGGCAAATAATAGAAATGTGTCAAGAACATGATCTGCTTATACTCAATGGGACTTGCAAGCATGATGCTGAAGGAAGTTTTACTTTTATAGGTGGTCCAGGGAAATCTGTTATTGACATATGTGCTGTATGTCAACATTGGTCGCAAAAAATTTGCGCCTTCAATATTGAGACACACATTTATTCTGAGCATATGCCACTGGTTATTGAATTCTTCTACAATAACATTGCTGAACATTCTTCCATCCCACTCCCAACAAAATTATTCTGGAATGAAAAAAATAAAGACCTTTATCAAGTTAAAGTACGGAACGAAATCCAAAAAAGTTTAGTAGTTCTTACAGACCTAACATCCCTAACTAAAAAGACAGATGTGTTAACTGGTATAGTCCAGAAAGCATCTTATAAAAGACCAATACAAAAAAACAATAGTTACAGCTACAGGCAAAAATGGTTTGACTACGAATGTCTGGCAGCGAAAAATTTGTCTTTTCCCTGCTTAAGAAAATAAGAAACTCCAAAAATACTAACGAAGCAGCATTAAAGGAGTATGTAAATGCAAACAGCGCATACAAATAACTTTGTAGAAGGAAGAGTGTAGAATTTTTTAAAAATATGGCACTTGAACTAGCATCGACAACAGATAGCAAGGGTTTTTGGGGCAAATTAAAACAAGTAAAAGGTACCGGCTTCATTTGTGGAACACACTTGAATGCGTCAATTCTAGCGAGGTATTTTACGATTTTATTAAACCCTTCCTCCACAGTGCTTAGCAACCAATATGCGGAGCCATTTATTGAAAACGAATTGCTAGACCATGCAATTACCCTGTTGGAGCTTGAACAAGCTCTCTCAAATTCAAAAAACAATAAAGCTCCCGGTCCAGACCGTATTTCAAACGAGTTCTATAAATACACACCGACAGAATTCAAAGACCAGCTGCTTCTATTATTTAATAATATTTTTGAAACCGGAAATGTGCCACAAACATTCAAAGATGCAATTATTTACCCAGTTTTTAAAAAGGGTGATGTGAATATTACAAGCAATTATAGAGGGATTTCCTTTATGAATTCAATCGCGAAAATATTCTCCAACATACTATTGCTCCGTATAAATGCATGGGTTGCAAGATATAACATCTTGAGTGAGTTTCAAGCAGGCTTTCGAAAGGGCTATTCTACTGTTGACAACATTTTCAGCCTAACTACGATAGCCAACTACTACATGAGAAATGAAAAAAAAGCTTTACCTATTTTTCGTAGATTTCAAGGCTGCATTTGATTCAATTGATCGTAATGCACTGTTTTACAAACTCTCGCAGAATGGATTGTCTACAAAAATGTTAAGGACATTAAAAAATATGTACTCAAATACAAGGCAGGTTGTGTGGGATGGAGCAGGTTTGTCTGACTGGTTTGAGACATTTTCAGGGGTAAGCAGTGTTGGCAAGTAAGTTACACGAAGTAAGTTACTCGTTTAGTTACGCGTAACTAATATGAATTAGTTACGCCCAATATTTGGCGTAACTAATGTAACTAATGTAACTAAATGTAACTAACTGTAACTAAATAAAACTAACCCTAACTTAATAATAAAAAATAAAAAAATTACATTTCATCCTGAATCCCAATCGACTATTGACAAAATTCTTTTATAGGCAAGTGCAACGGCAACCTGGCAAGGAATACATATTGAAATTACTATGTTCCTGATGAAAAGGAAATCTAATAAAATATTATATTCTTAGAGCATACAATAGATTTCTACTTACATTTGAAGTTTTCCCTTCTTTCTTGAGACTCCTGGACATTTCTTTGTTTATTGTGATTTATTTTTTTATGGTTAATTCAGATTTGATCTCAGATTTGGTCTCAAATTTCAGATTTAGCTCACCCAAAGGAAATCAAACGAGATCTATTTTGTTTTATTATTTTGAAATTTTTTTTGCAGGAATATAGGGATTTAAAAATGTATTCCTTGCTAGGTTGGCGTTGCCGCAGCTGGCAGCTGGCCCAGCTTTGCCCTAAAACAGTGTAGTCAATCGTCATTCAATCGGGTTTGTGGACGAAACTTCTAAATTTCAATTTAACATAAAATGTGAGTTTTTGTATTTGAAAAATTCTATTAGTTATAGTTAGTTACATTTAGTTACAATTAGTTACATTAGTTACATTAGTTACATAAGTTACATTAGTTACGTGTAACGGTGTAACTAATTAAAATTTCAAAGTTACGCGTAACTATCCAACACTGGGGGTAAGGCAAGGTTGTGTCCTCAGTACCATACTCTTCGCAATTTTCCTTGATAATATAACAGATTACCTCCCAGCAGGGATAGAAATCGCAGGAATAGCTATAAGAGTGCTTCTCTTTGCAGATGACATAGTGTTGTTAGCTCAGTCCCCTCATAGCTTGCAACTGATGATAAATAAATTAAGTTCATTTTGCAAAACGTGGAATCTTACTATCAACTTGGAAAAATCAAAAATCATGATTGTGCAAAAGAGACAGCTGAAGCGGAGTATTAACAAGAAATGGTTCCTTGATGAGCAGGAGGTCGAAATTGTATCGGAGTATAGGTACCTAGGGGTTACTTTGCAATCAAATATGAAGCTTGAGTCACACTTAGAAAATAAACTAAAAGCGGCAAAAGGTTTAATAAATGCTTCTTGGCAAGAGATTATAAATAATAAAGATATACCATCATCGGCTAAGTACAGAGTCTATGAGGCAGTGATGCGCTCTGTAATGTGCTATAGTTGCCAAATATGGGGGTTTAAGTCATATGAAGAAGTAGAGAAGCTCCAACGTTTTTTCATTAAAAAACTTTTTAAATTACCTGCCAACACTCCTAATTATGTCTTGCTTCTAGAAACCGGTCTACCAACCCTTTTTGTGCATACACTGAAGCTGCATTTTGATTACGTTTTAAAAGTTCTCAACTATCCGCCTAACAGAATCCCATCAGTGCTCGCAAAGTATGTTTTTGCCAAAAAGGTGGATTGGATTATAGACTGGTCAAATTTAGCTGCAAAAAATGGGGTTGCACTAACAATACAATGTGCTGACATTTACGTACTAAAAAAACAACTATACGGTGTTATAGAAGCAGTGGACATTAGCCAGCGAAATGAGAGCACCCAACAAGCGAAATCTTCTATAAATAGAGTTATCTATCCAGAGTTGAATTATAATCTCCTTGACAATAATTACTTTAGAGATGAATACAGTGTCGAAGCGATTTCCTTAATTTGTAGGGCAAGAGGCGATTTGCTTGATCTAAACGGAACACCATACAGAAATGCTGTCACTAATCTTTGCACGGTTTGCAACCTAAAGGTAAAAGAAGATTGCTTCCATTTTGTAGCTGTTTGTCCAGCATATAAAGAATTCAGGTTTTTGCATTTTGGTACCTTAACTTTGACCATGGAAGAAACAAAAAATATACTGAACGGATCGAATTGGGGAACTCTTTTCAAGTACTTAAAAACAGCAAAAAACTATCGTTTAAATATTTTGAATGGGTTCCAATAATGTTTATAAAATGTATCATGCTCTTTGTAACTTTGAGATTATAAAAAAAAATTAAAAAAGAAAAAAAAAACTGTAATCAATGATCCCAATTGTATAAAAATAAATGAATCTGGCTATATCTATCTTTTGTTTTAGCTAAGCAAAAAGCGAATTTATATAAGTTAAGTACATATTAAACTTTGCTTTGTTTTTTTTTTTTTTTTCTCTTAAGATTAACTTTATAAACTAAGCATATTTTAAATTTATTTTAAACACAACTCTGTATAGTTTTTTTTTTTTTTTGTATGCTAAAAAAATTGTTAAGCAGCAGACGGCTCATATGCCATGCTTGAATTTCTTTATTGAAACTGTATTTATGTATGTATATTAATGTAATTTCTATAAACTGTCAATAAAGATCTGATCTATCTATCTATCCATCCACTATTTTTGATTTTTGTTCCCTTAGCGTTCCCCCAAACTTCAACCTCCCACCACCACATACAACCATCAACCAACAGCCCACCATGTTTGACAATTTTTCCTCCCCTCACAATAAATCCCCCCTTCCTAACCACCACCAACCACAAACCCCACTTAAAACCACCAACCAAACACCAACTATTTTTGACAACCCCCCCGCAAACACCAAATCCTCCAAATCCAACCACCCACTTCACCTACAACCACTAACTAACCACCCACCATTTTTGAAAATGTTGCCTCTTCTCGATACTACCCCCTCCCCCAAACACTCACACCTACCCATCACATGGACCCACCCCACCACCACCACCACTTACGATCACCAACCAACCCTCCCACTTTATTGACTTTCTATGCTATCAAAGCAGATAACGTGACTGTGACCCTGTTTCGTACGTGCTGCCCATATATTCCGATTTATTAGACGTTAGCACGTCAAATAAAATGCACAACTGGGTCGCACGTACTTGCTCTGTGGGTGCAATAGTACGATGAAAACAAAGTTTTCGAGCAATATGAAGAACTCATGTTTGAAAAAATTAGGAAAAACTAAAAATGTTTGCCTAAAACTGGAAAACCCAATATACAGAAGTTTACGTTAAGAAGCCTTTAGTATATCAAATTTCGATGTCATCTTTTGGTGCTATAAATGATATAAATGTCCGCTTATGGCCAATTTAAAAAAATTGTTAAACCCAATTTCCGTTATTATCATTTGTAGCCAAAAACTTAAATGCAGTTTTCTTCAAAACATTTTATATTACATACAAAGTTTAATAAAAATCGGTAGAATCTTTTTTGAGTAAATTAAAAAAAAAAAACTACATAATTTGGCCAAAACCTATTGGCTTTTTGTATGGGAGCCACCTTTTAAAAAAGAGTAACTGACAAAAATACAATGCCATCTGATAGAGAGTTGTAAGGAACTATACCAAACAAAGTTTGTTTGAATTCGATACAACCGTTGACAACTTACGGCCATTTGAAAAAAAAACTGTCATCGAGCCATAATCATTTTGTAGAAATTCCTTTATTTAAAATAACCTAATAGATGGCTGGGTGCTGTATGAATAGGGTAGGCCCTGATTGGTATCAACATGGCGATGCCCAGCGTTGCAACTGTCTCATACGCATCAATTGTGCTTATTTTACCTCCAAGTGGTAGCCATCGGGTACTGGTCTTGTCCACCCGGACTTGATTTGCTGAACTTATAAGCGCGAGTGTTGATCACAGAAAAATAGCAACACTATAATTGCCCTGCCATAAAACTCCTCTGTTTCTCTTGTTGGGTAGCAGTTTATTCTGTACGCCCCTCAGAAAGCAAGCGAGCGGCGGATGAGCTTCCAATTAAGTGAACCAACGGCGACGCTTACAGACAATATGGTAGGCACCCCATTGAGCTACTTCGACATATTCGGAGCTCAGGTCTTTGGGTCCTTTCACTACTATTAGTCAGGGTAGTGAAATAGAGAAGGTGGCGGATGAGCCCACATAGGACCAACGGTAGCTCTCGCATCCCCGTAGTGGGTTACTGACTCTGGTTTTTCTCCAGCTCCTTTTGTCCAAGGAGAGCAGCATAGGGCCTGGTCCCCCAGGTTGGGGGTTGTGCGTCGGGGTAACTTCCCTACCACGTAAACAAAATTAATAGTTCCGAAACAACCAATTGCCTCGGATATGGATGACCCTACTGATGACGACCCTAGCAAACGAAACAAGGACAACGAATTTCGGTTCTGCACGTGGAATGTCCGGACCCTTAACAGACCACGTGCAGCCGAACAATTAGTGGAAGCCCTAGATGGTGTCAAACCCGACATCACAGCCATCCAAGAAGTGCGATGGGATGGTGAAGGCACAAGGCGGATGAAAAACTGTGACATCTACTACGGCAAGTGCTACAGGACAAGAAACCAGCGGCTATTTGGATGCGGATTTGTGATAAGAGGAAGGCTTAGGCAAGAAGTCTTGGGGTTTCGTGGCATAAGCGAACGCATTGTCACAATCCGCATTAAATCCAAATTCAGCAACATCTCGCTGATCTGCGGCCACGCCCCAACGGAGGAAAAAGATGACACGACCAAAGAAGAATTCTACGATCTTCTCGAGAAGACGTATGATGAATGCCCGAAGTACGACACTAAGTTTATTCTTGGTGACTTCAACGCCAAAATCGGAAAGGAGGGTAACTTTGGCTCGACAGTCGGAAAGCATAGCCTGCACGACAACACTTCCGGTAACGGACACAGGCTAATCGACTTTGCTGCGGGGCGAAGTGTCATCTTAGCTAGCACATACTTCCCACACCTCAATATACACAAGGGGACCTGGCGGTCTCCTGATCAAAATACCGTCAACCAAATTGATCACATTGCGATTGATAGCAGACATGCCTCCAATGTCATGGATGTCCGCACTTTCCGAGGGGCCAACATAGACTCGGACCACTACCTTGTTGTAGCTAAAGTGCGAATGCGGATCTCCACCAGACCGCAGAATCGAACATCTACTGTGAGAAAGTTTGATGTTGCGAAGTTACAATCGCAAGAGACCGCCACAACCTTTGCCAATCATGTCTCCTCTTATCTCTTGACAAGCCCGGCGCCTGCACCAAACCCAGAGGCCCAGTGGCAACATTGCAAAATGGCCATCAAAACCGCTGCCACGGATGTTTTGGGTTTCATTAGGCGACCACAACAAAACACCTGGTTCGATGATGAGTTCAGGCTCGCACACTTGGCCAAAGACGAAGCCTATCATGCAGTTCTGAATGCCAGAACTAGAGCTGCCAAGAGCGCTTTCCGTGCGGTATACCAGCAAAAGAGGAAAGAGGAACATCGGCTTTTCAGAAGAAAAAAAAGAGAACTGGAAAAACGAATGGTTGAATCTATTGAGGGGTGCTACGGCAGAAGCAATGTTCGAAAGTTCTACCAAAGGGTAAAGCATTCGTCCAAGGGTTACAAAGCCCGAGCGGAAGCATGTAGAGACGAGGGTGGGAATGTCGTTGTAGATACACAGTCAGTTCTGAGAATTTGGAAAGAACACTTCTGCAGACTGTTAAACGGCGAAGACAACCAACTAATCGCTGTCAGGCAGAATGATCCATTCGATTTGGATGATGATGAACAAAATTTCCGTCCTCCCGACCAAGAAGAAGTTCGGATAGCAATATCTAAACTAAAGTCCAACAAGGCTGCTGGCCTTACGGCTGAACTCTTCAAAGCAGCGGGAGATGACTTGGTGAGGAGCATACACCAACTCATCTGTACAATCTGGTCGGATGAAAGTATGCCTGACGAATGGAACCTCAGTTTTTACTTGCGATTATAGGTACTATAAGGCAAGTTATGCATTCGTCGAAAAAAAAAGTTTTGAGATAACAATCAAACATGACATTACGATGATAGCGAAGACGAGAAAAGATGGTCTAAAAATTCTGTCCGTCTGTATGTCTGTCTGTCTGTCTGTCTGTATGTATAGAGACCTACAGCCCAAACGGGTGGGCCGAATTGCTTCAAACTTGGTATATAGACTTTTTTAGGTATTGTACAGAGGGGAAATTGAAATTTTTTTTTTAGCTCAAAAAATAACGGTACCTGCCATACAACCGTTACGTTAAAGCTTATTTTTCTCAAAAACAGCTCTAACGATTTCTATTTAAAAAAATCAGTGTTGCTTTTTAGGTACGACCAATCATATGGCTGAAAAAAAAGTTTTAAAAAATGGCTAAGAACGGTACTTTCCATAGGACCGTTTTTTTTTTGCTTTCGACTATCTCGAAAACGACTCAACCGATTCTTTCAAAATTTCACACACATATAGCTGTAGATAGCTCAATTTGTATTGAATACCAATATTTTTGAAAAATATTTTTTTGTATTTTTAAAAGCATTTTTTTTAAAAAAAATTTTAAAAATTAATATTTTAAAAACTGCTTATTAAATTTGTTTCTAAGATTTTAAATAAATTTATTTGCTGAATACCTATGAACTGTCGTTTTTGAATATTTTTTGAAAATTTTTTTCAAAAAGTTTTTCAAAAAAAACTTTTTTTCTCAAAAACCGCTCCACAGATTTTTATAAATTTATTCTCATAAATTCAAATTTATCCAAGAAATAAAATGGCGTACTTTTTTTTAAGCTCAAATTAGTTTAAGTATTTATTAAAGAATTTTGAAAATTTTATTTTTATCAAAATCTCAAGCCCCTAAACCACTGTCACTCATTAGAGCAAGTTCGTGCGACCCAGTCGTGCATTTTATTTTTTTTCTGCCGACGAAAATTGTTTTTCGCACTTTGTGCCGCGCAGTTTGCATTCAAAAGACCTTGGGTCTTACAGGCATAAATATAGTTAAAATTATAAATTATAAAAAACGAGACCAAATGTTGCATTTTAATTGTAGAGTTGAAAACCTGAAACTTCTAGCTGATTTATCAACTCCAAGTGCATCTTTGATATGGGCTTTAATAAATGAATTTTGATAAATGACAAAGCCAAGATATTTAAATTCACTAACAACTTAAATTTTAGCTCAGCCTAACCTTAAGTTCTTTGCAATAACTTCAAATTAATTTTAAGATTTAAAACAATTATTTTGAGATCTAACAATAAATTATGATCACAATATCGCTTCAGATTGCTTATTATATAGCTGCAATGTCACAGGGGTATCAGAAAAGATCACCTAATCATCAGCATAAAGTAAGAAAAAACCTGCACAAATAAATAACCGAGACAGACACCTACCAGAAAGTAATTTTCATTGTAATTGATGTACAGAGTAAACATCAACAGGCTCAGGGTACAACCTTGTGGGATACCTTTTTGTGTTCATAATTCAATTTGAAGAAAAAAAGGGTCCTGAAAGTGAAAAATTGACATGGGCTAAAAAATTCAACAATTTGGGTATCCGAAGACTCAAACAAGATATCATTTTTATTCAGACGCAGTTAGAAAGGCTATTGTTTTTTTTTTTTTTTTTTTAATAAAGCTCCAAGCAAACTTCCATTTGTTTTAACAGAGGAGGAACGTTTATCTTCGTATACCAAAGCAATCAATTTTAAAAAAAGAGATGAGCCATTCCGAATTTTGCTATGAACATTACCTATAAATGATTTTCCAAAGTATTGGTAATGATAATGAATAAGGAAACACCCTGCATAAAGTTATAAAAAAAAAACAAATATTTGGCAGCTTGTTGATGAAAATAAAAACCTGCCGAATTAAATTAAACACTTGACGTTGCCAGAAGGTTCTCCTATTGGTAAAATGCAAAAGGAAAAGTAAACAGGCGTTTTATTTAAACAATTTAATATTCTAGTGTATTAAAAAATACTACGTACGTAGGTATATAAAGACTTGGAATTTAAATTGAAACTCTTAGTACAAAAAGTAATTCGAAATGGAAACAGACATTGTTTATCGTTTGGCTGTGAAAGAGGATCGGGGTTTAATTTTAGAGTTTATGCGTGAACACTTTTACCCAGACGAACCTTTAACTTATTCTATTGAACCAAAAGGGCATGACGAATTTGACGAAACTTCCATGGTGCAACGGATTGCTAAAGAAAATGAAATTTGTTTGTTAGCCCTAAAAGGTAAAAAGATTGTTGGCGTGGGTATTTCTAGACCGACAGGACCTGATGAAGAACAGATATTATTGGAAGAAGCCTCTCACATACCTGGTACCAAATTTTCGAAGATTTTAATATTTTTAGCAGCTATAGAAAGGCAGTCTGGTATTTGCCGAAGGTTCAACTTAAATAAAGTGTTGCATGGTAATTGCATGGCCGTACACAGAGACTATCGCAGAAGTGAAATCGCCTGTAAAATAATTGAAAAAACTCTGCAAATCGCTAAAGTTCTGGAGTATCCTATGTTCACGGTTGATTGTACAAGTACATATTCATCGCGTGTGTGTGAGAGTTTGGGCATGGAATGTGTTAATGTTTGCAACATGGAGGAATATCGTGAACCTAACAGTAATGCTCAGGTTATTTTCCCAACGGAACAACACAAGTATGCAAAAACATATGTCAAGAGTATGCTTTGAAGAGTTAATAGTGTGAATTTGTTTTTTGTTAACTTGTAAGATTCATTATAAACTAATAACAAGTCTTCATAAATGTTTATATATATATTTTTAAGTATACTTTGTGATTTATTAAGATTGAAATGCAAATAAATGTATTTTCGCATAATTTGTGCCTTTATTTTGAAATGATATTTCACCTTGAGCAACGTTCCATTTTAAGCAAATAATAGTCTAATTTTATAACCATATTTGTATCAATTCAACTGTTTTGAATTATATTTATTGATAAATAAATTGTTGGTACACGGGTGTATCAGATTTTTAAAAAATGTTTGTCTGCCACCTGTAGCGCACATGCCGTGTCCCTTCGGCGTTGAAGGTCCTTTGACCTCATCTAATGTGATTATTTTATTTTCCTGGGGTGGAATCGGCTAAGGTGATTTGTGATAAGTGATAGTCACAATCAACAAATTTCGTCTGGCTAGATGATTGTCACACCATTTACATTGTCGAAATCATTAAAATTTACTACCGGAATTCGGAGTCAGTGGCCTAAACGTTAAGAGCGCTACGTCCAATTTATGGTCGTCATAATCGTCCTAGCAGATCAACAATTGAGCGTCTAGTGGAAAAATTTGAATCCACAGGCACAGTACAAAATGTTCCCGTGCCAGTGAGACAAAAAAGTGCCCGTAGTGTCGAGAATATTGCTGCCGTTGAGGCTTCAGTTGCAGAAAGCCCAAGTTTGTCTCTCACACGTCGTTCTCAAGCGTTGGGCATCTCTGTGACGTCGTTGTGGCGAATTTTGCGAAAAGATCTTGGCCTACATCCTTACAAGATTATTTTTTTTTGATGCAAGAACTGAAGCTGCTTGACCGCACCAGAAGCGTCGTATGTTCGTGAATTGGGCTGAGCAACAACTTGAAAATGATTCGGATTTTCATCGAAAAATCATCTTCAGCGATGAGGTTCATTTCTGGCTGAATGGCTTCGTCAATAAACAAAATATGCGGTATTGGTCAAGCACCAATCCACACGTACTCCATGAGTTATCATTGCATCCCGAAAAAATACGGTTTGGTGTGGTTTATGGGCCGGCGGCGTCATTGGGCCGTACTTCTTCCGTGATGATCAAGACCGGCACGTTACTGTGAATGGGGATCGCTGTCGTTCAATGATAACCGAATATTTTTGGCCCCAATTGGATGATATGGACTTAGAGGTCATGTGGTTCCAACAGGACGGCGCCACAAGCCACACAGCGAATGTCAAAATCAATTTATTGGAAACCAAGTTTGGAAAACGTGTTATCTCACGAAATGGTCCAGTCGCTTGGCCGCCTAGGTCGTGCGATTTAACACCGTTAGACTATTTTCTGTGAGGCTACGTCAAGTCTATGGTCTATTCCAACAAGCCAGCGACGATTGGTGAACTTCGTACGAATATCGGACGTGAAATTGCAGCAGTATCGGCCAATTTATGCTTGAAACCCGTCGAAAATTTGGTTCAGCGTCTGGACTTCTGCAAGCGTGCCCGTGGTGGCGGTGCAAAAGAAATTGAAATTCATACATAATGGCATCAAACGTACTTTCACAGGAATAAAGAACTTCATTGATATCCAAAACCGTTTTTGTTTTATTTAGAAAAAAACTTTTGTAGCGCTCTTATTGAAAAACCCGATACTAGGAAAGATTCCTGAACGATAGGAGCGATGGAAAAGCTTACGCAGTGGTTTTGGAAGAATTATGGGTAGGTATACCATCTGGGCCAGCGCATTTGTGTATATCAAGATCTTGAAGAACTGTACGACTGCGGAAAAATACCTGTCCCATAGAAAAATTAACGTTCTCAAGTACAGGAGGGGCATTGTTGCTTGCAGGCAACGTAGAACTTGCAGCAAAATGAGCTGCGAGCATATTCGCCTTCTCTGAAGAGCTGACAAAGGTTTATCGTCGACGATGAGCGTTGGAACTGATGATGACGTTGAGTTGTTCTTGACGTTTTTTACAAATGACCAGAAGTTTTTACTGCCTTTGGGACATTGCAGAATTTTTTGCCGTAACTTCTGGTCATATAAAAATTTCGTTCTATGGTGGTTTGAATTAAAAAATTAAGAAACTGAATTGGAAACTCAGTGGTTCTGTCCTAGCCATCTAAGATGCTATATCCTCTCTTCTTACCAGGTTATTGTTCTGTACAGTCCCTGGCTAAAACTTCTTCTCAGAACTCCATTGATACAAACAAGAGCATCTTAGATGACTAGGACAGAACCACCGAGTTTCCAATTCATATCCTGAAGAACAACGAAGCAGTAAGTAAATAAGTAAGTAAGTAAATTTATTGAGGCATTTGTAAATCAGTACATTTTTCTTCTTAAAACAAAACTTAAGTTTATATATTGGTCGACTTAAAGATATGTCTGACTTAAACAACTAGTCTTGCAAATAAAAATGCTTGCAACATTTTATTATTTGAATTCATAAATTACATAATTTGACTTATTATTATTTTATTGTGTACACTTGCTCCCGGCGTACAGTCTCAACTTTGCTTTTAAAGCGTCTTAACTTATGACTAGAACTTAAAACTAATAAAAACTAAAAGGGTGTCCCTATCATCATACAAAGCATGAGAAATAATTCAACCATACCAACATAGAGAGCACAAGTTTAAAATATTCTTAAAGATAATATAGATCATTATACTATCCAAAGAGTACCCTAAACTCGGTGCATTATAAACGAAGGCTTATGCGAATGCTTTTATTTTGTAAAATCAGTATCATCCCCTAAAATTTAGCGCAGAAGCTTTTTCATAAAATGGTACGGAGAGGGTTCTACTTGTATCTTGTCCCAATAGAGATATAGATTGCTCATTTATCAAATTAAATGGTGAAAGGTAATAATTATCATTTAAACTAAGATCAATATGGTAATCAACTAAGGATCTTACAAGTGGGTTGGGGTGTGTTTGGATTCGCTCAATTTTTTTTAATAGAAGCTCGGTTTGATAAACCATCAAAGGCGTTATTTTGGTTGCATCATAAATGACTTTATTGGAAAAGTATTTCTTGTCGGGTTTTCTAAATTTTCCACAGCAAAATCGCAAAAATTTTCTTTCAAAGGTTTCCATTTCCTTGGCTACAGAAGGTGAAATTGTAAAATAAATAGGAAAACCATACGAGAGTATTGGTCTTATTAAGGTTTTATACATAAGGGTTTTCGTATTGATCGATACTTGCTTGGAGTTAAGTAATGGTTTCAACATCACCACCGATGCCATTTTTGCTCTGTTCAGTACTTTCCTTGCATAATTATTAAATAAGAATCTGTTTTGAAAATTTCTTCAGGATATGAATTGGAAACTCGGTGGTTCTGTCCTAGCCATCTAAGATGGTATATTCTCTCTTCTTACCAGGTTATTGTCCTGTACAGTCCCTGGCTAAAACTTCTTCTCAGAACTCCATTGATACAAACAAGAGCATCTTAGATGACTAGGACAGAACCACCGAGTTTCCAATTCATATCCTGAAGAACAGCGAAGCAGTGAAAGACCCCATCCGAAGTGCCGCTATAAAGTGGAAGACGACCCCAACCGATTTGGTGTGCGTACTGGCTTTTGAATCGGGATATACTCGTACATATGTTCGTTGAGGTTATGGTCCCCAATAGACTGTAAGGGACAGCTTAAGTAAGAAAGTAACCACATGTGTTAGTTGTTTGTACTTTTCAGCTTCTATTCTAATATGAACAGCTGAGAGAAGAGGAGAACTGTATACATAAAGTTGGAAGACTTGATATATGTAAAATTACGATGAAATTTCTGTGGGGGTGGAGCTTGTATTTAATAAAACAGAAAAAAAAATTTTTTGAGATTAATTGGTTGTTTTACAAAATCCAAGAAATATGTGTTTTAATCAAAACCTTGCCGAATATCAGAAACTTTTTTGAACTAAAGGGTGTTTTTTTAGAGGTACAGAACTTTGAAATGGAATAAAACAAAGATAATTTTTTTAAATTGAAATAAAATTCACTTTATTCAGAAAATAATTATAATTTAAATTATATAAATTATAATTTAAATATTATATAATTATATATTACTAGCTGACCCACCCGGCTTCGCTCGGTTAGAGAAATCTTAGTTTAATACGGATTAAATGAATTAGAATTTAAAAAAATATAATTGCAATATTTAAAAACTGACAGGAAAAATATTTTTAACCTTAAACCCAAGTGTTGTTAAGAAATATTTAATTTTAAATACAATGATATCGACATTTAAAATCAAAAAGTTTTTTATTTGCGATTATAGGTATGTAATGTACTACATATAAGGCAAGTTAAGCATTCGTCGAAAAAAAAATTTTAAAATAACAATCAAACATGACATTACGATGATAGCGAAGACGAAAAAAGTTGGTCTAAAAATTCTATCCGTCTGTATGTCTGTCTGTATGTATAGACACCTACAGCAGAAAGGGGTGGACCGAATTACTTCAAACTTGGTATGTATATTGAGTTTTAGGTATTGTACAGAGGCGAAATTAATTTTTTTTTTTTACTCAAAAAATAACGGTACCTGCCATATAACCGTTACGTTAAAGCTTATTTTTTCCAAAACGGCTCTAACGATTTTGATTTAAAAAAATCAGTGTAGCTTTTTAGGTACCACCGATCATATGGCTGAAAAAAAGTCTTAAAAAATGTCTAAGAACGATACATTACTTTCTATAGGACCGTTTTTTTTGCATTCGACTATCTTGAAAACGGCTCAACCGCTACTTTCGAAATTTCACATATATACATAGGTGTAGGTAGCTCACTTTATACTGCATACCAATATTTTCAAAAAATATTTGTGTACTTTTAAAAACATTTAAAAAAAAAAATTTTAAATTAATATTTTGAAAACTGCTCATTAAATTTTTTTTCAAAGATTATAAATGAATGTATTTGCATAAGAGCAAGTTCGAGCGACCCAATCGTGCATTTTATTTTAAAGAACAAAACAAATATATACATATTTAAATATTTATCTGTATATTTAAATATACAAATTTAAATATTTATCTGTATATACAACAAAAAAGTGTGTAAATTCTTTTTGTTTGTCGGCGAAAACCTAAAGGTGTTTTATGTTTTGTTGATGCGCCCGGCGGAACTGGAAAAATGTTCTTGATTTTAGCAGCAATACGTGCTCAAAGTGGAGTTGCGTTAGCTCTCGCATCTACCGAAATTGATGCAACACTGTTGGAAGGTGGAAGAACAGCACACTGAGCATTGGAGCTTTCGTTAAACCTGCTAATCAACGAAAATCCTGTTTGCAGCATTTCAAAGCAATCAGTCATGGCAAAAGTAGTGATATAGTAAGCGTTTTTCCGAAATCACTTCCCGTGATTCTGAAACCAACAGGAGCGGATGAATAAGTCTCAAGCCATCGTATTTTTTGGCGCAGGGACTTAAAGCCCAGGGACATAAAGCCCAAATTTTTTTTTTGGGCGTTATGACCCACTTACGTGGGACATAAGACCGAAATTTAATTTGGGCTTTAGATCCCACCCAAGTGGGTCTTATGGCCGAATTTTTTTTCCCGAAAAATGGGACATAAAACCCAAATTCAAAAAAATTGTTTGAATAAAAAAATAGTTCATCAGTTCATTTTCATGTTATAGGTAGGTATATGTTTCAAAATCAAAAAATCCAATTCAACAAAATAAATTAAACAGCTTATATAAGCATAAACATAAACAACAACAAAAAAGATAATTCAACAATAATCTTGAAAACGTTAATTTTATACATAAATAATAGAAGTATTTTGAATTACCTGTCTGCAAAATGGACATAATAATTCATTTTTTCGAGCTATTGACTCTTCCTTTAGGGTTGAAAAGCAACTACTACATATTTTAAAATGATTACAAGGTAAAAGCAATTGATTTCTTGGGTTCTCGAAACATGCATATTGAATTTAAGTTTTAGAGGTTTTATAAAATTAAAGCCCAAAAAATCGCGCGATTTTTCCATTTCCATTTTATTCGACGTGGATATCACGTTTTCCTTGAGCCAGGATAGAACCTCTTTTATCGCCAGAAGTTCCGCTTGGAACACGCTACAATAGTTAGGGAGTCGGAAAGAGAGACTAAGATTTAGTCCTTCTGAGTACACTCCGCCCCCAACCCCTACTTCGGTTTTTGAACCATCAGTGTAGAAATGAATCGAATCATCTCTCGAGAAATGTCCTTCGTCCCAGTCAGACCGTGATGGAATGGAGACTCGGAAGTTGTTTTTAAAAACCAGTTGGGGTATGGTGTAGTCAGAGTGACTTGGAATCGTTCTGAATGAATTCAGAATAATAGTGTGGTCAATTGAGTTATTGGTCCATTGAGAGGTGGCTCTGAGACGTATTGCTGTACTCGCCGCCATTTGTTTACTAAAAATGTCGAGGGGTGTAAGATTAAGAAGAATGTCTAAGGCAGCTGAAGGTGTCGTACGCAGTGCTCCAGTGATACATAGACACGCTGATCTTTGGACTTTGCTTAGGTGGTCCCGGTAGGACACTTTATCCAAAGCAGTCCACCATACTGTGATCCCATAAGTAAGTATCGGTCTTATGACCGCTGTATATAGCCAGTGGGTAATTTGTGGGGATAAACCCCATTTGTTCCCTATTGCTTTTTTGCAAGAAAAGAGAGCCACCGTGGCCTTTTTTACTCTTTCCTGAATGTTGGGTTTCCATGTGAGCTTCTTATCTAGAACGAGGCCTAGATATTTAGCTTCATTTGAGAAAGTTAGTGGAGTTCCATTGATAGACGGAGCATTTAGGTGTGGAATTTTATATTTCCTTGTGAAGAGGACCAGTTCAGTTTTGTGGGGGTTTACTCCTAGCCCACATTTACCAGTCCACTTAAGAAGCTTGTTAAGAGCTGTTTGCATTAGCTCAATAAGAATTTGAGCATGTTTTCCTGATATCGCAATGGCGACGTCATCAGCGTATGCAATCACTTTGAATCCCTCTGCTTCCAGGTCAACTAGAAGTTCATTGACAACTAAGTTCCATAGAAGAGGGGATAGAACTCCACCTTGTGGAGTACCTCTGCTGACTGATCTTCTTAGGGAGACGTCTCCTAGGGTTGAGTTGATTAGCCTACTTTTTAGCATAAGATTAATAAGCTCACTCAGGGATCTGTCTACTTTAAGATTGTCTAGTGCCGTTGTGATTGCTTGGTTGCTGACGTTGTTAAAAGCACCCTCGATATCAAGGAATGCTACCAGAGTATACTCTTTGTGATGAAGGGAATATTCGATAGCGCTTACTAAGGTATGCAAGGCAGTGTCTACCGATTTTCCTTTGCAGTAAGCGTGTTGTGCTGTAGACACTAGAGTTGTGTCTATGGCATTTCGCAAATGGATATCAATCAGACGTTCTAAAGTTTTAAGAAGGAATGATAATAGACTTATAGGTCTGAGGTCTTTTGGATACACTTGGGAACATTTTCCCGCTTTGGGAATGAACACAACTTTTACTTCCCTCCATAACGCTGGAATGTATTTCAACTCTAAACATCCGTTTAGTACTATTTCCAAGATAGGGATAATAATATCCATAGACTGTTGAAGTTCTGCTGGTATTATACCGTCAGGTCCAGCAGATTTATATGGATTGAAGCTGTTGATGGCCCATTTTAGTTTTTCCCTAGTGATCAGACCAAGTTTACTAGTTTTATTATTGGTTGGTCCAATTGGACTACAATCAATGTTTGCTATGTTAAGGGAGCTACCTGGGAAATGGGTGTCAAGTAGCAAGTTAAGCGATTCTTCGCAGGTATTGGTCCATGAGCCGTCTGCTTTTTTAAAGAAACTAGGCATTGTAGGATTGGTAGAGAGGATTTTCCTTAATCTAGAGGCCTCTGAAGTATCTTCTATTTTACCACAGAAGTTCCTCCAGGAGGCTCTTTTACTTTTCCTCAGCTCTTTTTTATATAATTTCAAGGATTCTTTGTAGGAATCCCAGTCTGCGATTTCTTTGGAGTATTTAGCTCGGTTGAAGGACTTTCTACAAGTTTTCCTGAGCGGTTCAAGCCCCGAGTTCCACCAAGGTGGCTTCCGTTTTCCTCTTATACGAATAAGAGGGCAGGAGGCTGACAATGATTTGTTAAGGGCTGCTGTTAGATCGTTGACTTTTTTGTCAAGTTCGTTTATATTAGAAGGGATTTTCAAAAGATCAGGTTTAATTAAACTTTTTAGAGTATCCCTGTATTTTTGCCAATCAGTCTTTCGATAATTACGGAAGGCTGGTTGTTTA